>CAWUFW010001528.1:0-600000 GCA_963921515.1 Calotriton arnoldi | reverse complement strand
AAGTATAAAGCGCGCAGAAAACTTGCACAGACCCAAAAAGGAGCGCAGTTCATCTTTGTTACTGGGACTCGGGCACTCAACCACTACCTTCACTAGACCAGGCCTTGGGCTTACTCCCTTGCATGAAACCAAATGTCGCAAAAACTCTATTTCTTTCTTCCAGAACTCACACTTTTTTTACAACAACACCCTTCTCCTCAAAAATCCGGAGCACAGCCTTCAACGAGTTCTCATGATCTTCTAAATGTTTAGAGAAGATAAGAACATCGTCCTGAAAAATGACGACCCCTTTCACACAATTGAGAATCTGCTGCATTATGCGTTGAAAAACCGATGCAGCCGAAGCCAGGCCAAAAGGCATCCTGCAAAACGGATAAGAACCAAACAGGGAATTAAATTCCGTGTAATGGCGAGAGTCATCATCCAACACCACTTGGTGGTAAGCTGAAGCGAGATCGATCTTAAAGAACCACTCTGCACCCCTCAATTCCTCCAAAAGGTCGCCAATCTTGGGCAGAGGGTGGGAATCAACCCAGATTTCCTTATTCAGGCTTCTTAAATCAATTCACGAACGCATATCCCCATTGCGTTTGCGAGCAACAACCAAAGGGCTCAAACACAGGCTTAATTCCATGGGTTCAATAACCCCACTACTCTGTAGCCTGTCCAACTCTTTTCTAAGATCTTCCCTGAGACTGAAAGGCACAGATCTAACCTTATGTTTAATGGGGACAGCCTCTTTCTTTACTTTAATTCTGTGTTTGAAACCCGCTATTTTTCCAAGACTGTTAGAGAATACCTGCGGAAACTCTTCTTCCAAACACACAGAAGCTGGGGTGTCTTTGATAACCAGTACTTGCTCGCTAGTGCCAGGGCTCAAAACCATACCAAAAAGTCCCTGGTGATACCATCAAGAATATTCAGACCACGAACCACAACATAGATTTTCCCTTGGATCTTACGCCCCCTGAACTCAAGCACGTGTTCAATGAACCCTTCCAACTTAATTCTTCTCCCGTCATAGGATACAGGCGCTCTGTCTAGAGGGACGACAGGAGAGCTCCAACTGACAAATGTCGAACCCTCCCGCTCGTGAGCAGCTATGGCAACCCTTCAGACATTACGAGGGTTAAGAGAAACAACCCTTGCTGAACACAACATATTATTTAAATAGAGATACATTCTTATTATGTGAGGGGGCTATGGAAAGATGAGGGAGATGGTTGGATGGTGGCAGTCAAGGAATCCACGGAGAAGAAGGTCATGGGGAGGGGCACCAAAACGTTTGTTGCGCTGGGTGCCATCAGCGCTAAAGTCAGCACTGGCTGTAAGCTAATGGTTGTCAGAAAAGATTACATCCTTTCATCCACCGATATTCTTCCTGCCTTTTACACACATCAACTCACACATGTTCATCCATCCACCTATCCCCTCATGTACAATGAAAACAAACTAAGCCTATAGGCTTTTCCAGTGCATCCTTGTAAAATGGAGCGTCCTCACTACTCTGACAAATATATTAAATCTGCGTACCAATATAGCAAGCTCTGTATCAATAATCTTATACTGGATGGCGCATACTGGGTGGAACTATGTTGCCTTTTGTTCGGTTCAGCATCCCTTAGTTAAACTTTCTCTCTTGATCTTCTGCACTAAGAGGTAAATTTATGAAAAAGTAGCGCAGCGCAGCGAGTCACCTTGCTGCGCTGCACTGGTGCAGTGGGAAAGGGCAGGAATGCACTATTTTTAAGAAATACGGTGCATTCCTGTCTTTTTCCCGAATGCTGACGCACAATGGGCTGCCTAGCGCCAATGCAGCACCCTTTGCTCCATGGTGCAAGGGTGTGTGCGTTGCATGCAGGATTGTTTTTGTGTAGGAAGGGACATCTTCCTGCACAAAAACAATCCTGAGAGGTTTATTCCTCTTTCTATGTGTGCTGCAGAATGAAGCACATATAGAACAAGGAAGTAACAAGGAGAAATAATGATATTTCGCCTCGTTACGCCACTCTTGGGGAGGCGTATCTTTTTGGATTATTCCCAGGTGTACAAGGTCTTGTAAATCTGGGAATGCGTCAAAAACCATTGGAGCTGCGTGGGAATACACACGCAACACCCATGGAACGCCTTCCCAAGGCAGAGTAACACAATGCAGCGATTTGAGCTGCGTTGCGTTACTCCAGATTTTTGGAGCCACTTGCTTGACATTGCTTAAAAAATCTGACTTTTTTAACAAGTACCTTAGTTTTTCAGCTTGTGTCCCATATATCTTTCCTCGCTTCTCTCAACCTCAGTTTACCATCACAAAGCAGGATGCCTAATACCTAGCAGGACATGGCGCTCTTCTTCAAACTCCTGACCATGATTTTCAGGGTTATCCATGGCCGAACTCAATAACAGGGTGATGCATTGACTCTATGCAGTACCTAGCTGTAAAAAAAATGTTAAATATTTTCCAAAGCCCTGAGATGGTTCCAGTCCTTTCTTTTGACAGATCTCAGTCAATTTATCTTACTCCATTCTAATCAAACCATGTGTCTGTTCCCTATGGCGTTCACAAGGCTTTTCCCTCAATCCACCACTTTTTATTATCTACATGGGCCCTCTGGCAGCAATTGTGAGTGCCAGTGGATCGCAACTAGGCATAGATTTTTGGAATGTCTGACCGTGGCCAAATGAATGAGGAGTAACTGCTTCAAGTTAAATGTGGAAAAGGCTTAGATCATTCTTTTCAGCAACGCTTTTTTATCTGGTCTGACAATTGGTGGCCTAGCAAACTCTGCCGTGCCCCCAGTTCGAAGAGAGCAGGTAGGAACTTGGGTATTATTGTTGGCAACACTCTTTCTATGTAAGATCAAATCACAGCTGTATGCAGTGCATGTATGGTATCCTGCGCATGGTTCACAAATTTTTTAATGGGCTCCCATTACATTGCCGGAAAATCCTTATTCAAACCCTCATTACGAGTAGGCTTGACCATGGTAATGCCCCCTACAAGGGCATCACTGGTTCTCTGCTCACTCGTCTACAAACCATCTAGAATACTGCTGCTTGCAAGGTTTGTAACCTTCCTCTGAGAACCCCATCTTGTCCCACATTGACGGCGCTTCATTGTTGGCCAGTGTGCAAGCTGGCCACCTTCAAGCTTCTATACCAGTCCATAAGGCCCTTCTCTCTTCAGCCCCCTCCTACCTTCTCAGCAAACTTTCTTTTTATAGACCTTTTAGAGCCTTAAGGTCTCCTAATGAAGCCTTACTGCAAACTAGGCATATTTAACTCGCCAGGGTTGTGAGGAGAGCACTCCTGCTCTCTCTTGGTGGCCTCCTGCTTGAATTCTCTCCTGCAGAATCTCCGGCAAACTTATAGCCTCAGCGTTCAAGAAGCTTTTAAAAATGTGGCTGTTTGAAGTGTCTCTGCTTTCTTGCGGGTCCCCACTGTGTACTGTCTCTGTGAGTGGCCTAGTTTTGCACAAGGATACCCTGTCGGGGGTGAGTTTGGCACATTGAAAATCTTTTTAACATAAGATCGGGGGCCCAAGATTTTCCCTAAAAGCCTGCCAACAGCACTACCGAATGCCTGGTTTGCCAAGTACCAAGGCTGCCTAGTCTTGATTTCACCTGATGCCTCTTTCTTCTACCACCCTACACCCCCTGTCTCTTTATCTCACTCTTGCAGGTTCATTCCATCCCTGCTTTTGCGCCTTTCTCACCATTTTCCCTTCTACACTTTTTTCTTTCTCCCTTCTCTCCCTTTGTCACTCTCTTTCTCTAAGTGAATGTCAGATGATGAAAAATAAGTCCCAGTTCCCGAAAATGAGTACTGGTACCCACTACCCACCACCTTCCACTACTTGCATAAATGAAGTACTTACTGGCTGAATGTACCCATCACTCACTAAGTCACAGATGATTTCCCGTCCTATTCAATGAACACAATGCACTTCCTCACAATTAAACCATTCACGCTACTACCTCTCCTCCACTGGAATGTTATTAAACTAAAAAAAGGACTTACCTCTCTCGGTGCCTTCAGGGCAATGCTCAGATCTCGCATTCTCATGGGGAAGCTTCCCCTGAGCAGCCATCATCACACTGCATGTGGCGGGCCTCAACATCTCACTATTCATGGGACTGTCTAGTAACCGGTGTACTATTACATATATTAGGGAATGTGTAGAGTAATGTATTCAATTCTAGCCTAATTAGCCATTTTATACTCAAAATGTCGTGCTGTCAGAGGCTCTCTTGGCGCCATAGAAAACATAACCCACCTGCATCGGGTGGCAGTATATTAATTGTACATAATCATTGTTACCTCAAGTGCCCTTCCCTTTATTACGGCTTCTACTGTAGCTCTGTGCACTGCATGAAACTGGAAAGTAAATAAAACAAATAGAAATACGGTTGGTGCTGACAACATCTTGGCGCTGGGCTGGCTCTGGTCTTTACCATAAGGTATGAATCGCTACTGGGAGAAAAGCGGCTTCTTTAAACCTTTCTGAATTTTAAGTGTTGTGTTATGTTAGCCTATTTCTATAGCGCCCAGTGGGCCGTTAGTACGGCATGCAGCGCTGTCGGTCACCTGGGTTGCCTTCTGCAGGTTTCCTAGGTTTCAATCACACGCCCACGCAGAAACTGGTCCAAGTTTAACCAGGAGAGTTTTTCCAAGGCGCTTCAAAAAACTCCACCCCTGTTGAACAACGATGTCAATCTAGCGAACATGTCAATTAATAAGTGGATAACAGAGGCACTTGACGAAGCAGCCCCCTGGACCACAAAGCCCCCTAAGCGTGGGTCAAAATCGGCACCCTGGTTTAATGATGAGCTCAGAATAGCCAAACAGGGATGTAAACGCCTAGAACGGAAATGGAGGATAGCTTTCTCAAAAGACTCGAAAGAAGCTTACAAAGCAGCACAGAATAAATACCATTCCCTCCTCAAAAAGAGGCGCTCCATGTACTATAAAGAGAGAATCGACATGGCCGAGAACTCCTCTAAGGAACTGTACGCCACTCTAAAAGAGCTCTCGTCCCTGGAAAGAACAATCGCGACACCCAGCAGCTCTGAAGAGCGCTGCGACGTAATCGCAGACTACTTTCTACAAAAAGTATCCACTATATATGACTCCTTCCCTAAGGAAGCCCGCAACTGCCTCAATGGTCCTAATGAGGAACTTAATGAGATTTGCCAGACACCCTTGTGCGAGTTCCTCACCCCACCCGTATTGGTGCTCAAGGAAATGGCTCTACAAATCAAATCGGGCTCCCCAGACGACCCAGCGGTACCGAACAGATTAAAGGAGGGCATTGAACTTATAATACCCAAAATACATGAACTAATAAATACATCCTTCAGTTGTGGAGAGGTTCCACTGGCATGGAAACACGCGATTGTTATACCTCTAAAGAAAAAGCCCTCAGCCAATCCTGAGCTATTGGAGAACCTTCGTCCCATCTCCTTGCTCCCCTACATATCTAAACTCACTGAAAAGGTTGTGAACAAGCAATTGGTGGAGCATATCAATACACACAACCTCCTTCATCCGACGCAGTCTGGCTTTAGAGCATCCTTCTCTACTGAATCCGCTCTCCTCTTCGCAACAGAGACCCTACGGAGGCGAGCAGATGCTGGTCAGACGGTGGCCTTGGTCCTGCTGGACCTAAGCGCCGCCTTCGACACGGTATCCCACAGGCTCCTCATCCAATGCTTAAAGGTGTGTGGGCTAAATGGGGTAGCGCTACAGTGGATACGGTCTTACCTGGAAGATCGCAGCTTCCAAATTGTACAAAACCCCCATCGCTCCAAACCCCTTCCACTCCGCCAAGGGGTCCCACAGGGATCTATTCTGAGTCCCACCCTTTTTAACCTATACATTGGACCGTTGGCCAAGATTATGGACAATTACAAGATCTCCATGGTGTCGTATGCTGACGACACTCAGCTTGTGGTGACCCTGGCACAAGACTGTGGCGAATCTGCGCTACAATTCTCCTCATGTCTCAATGATCTGGCCTCCTGGATGTCCAACCACTGCCTTAAACTGAATGGTAGTAAGACGGAGGTCATGATCATTGGGAAATCACCCTCCATCTGGGATACAGCCTGGTGGCCTCAAACACTGGGGTCTATCCCGGAGCCCAAAACCGAGGTTAAAAACCTAGGAGTATGGCTCGACACCAAACTTTCTTTTGAGTCCCAAACCAGGAAAGTGGCAGGGAGATGCTTCAGCACCTTGAGGATGCTGAAAAAAACCCTTGACGTCCTCCCTGTATCAGCCAGAAAAACCTTAGTTCACACTCTGGTGACCTCACAACTCGATTAGGGAACGTCCTCTATTTAGGGGCGCCAAAAGACTGCATGATGCGTCTCCAACGTATTCAAAAAGCAGCGGCACGCCTTGTTCTCAATCTTCCTAGCCGTGCTTCCACGACAAAAGCTCTAGACTCCCTACACTGGCTGCCTATCGAGAAAAGAGTTATTTTTAAGGCCATGTGTTTTTGTCACAGGAGCCTACAAGGGAAAGGCCCCAGCTACTTACATGACTTTCTCACTCCATACAATCCCAGCCGCCAACTAACATCGACAGGAGCACACCTGCTCAAGGTCCCCAGGATAAGGAAAGCTAGGATGGGCGCCCGATCTTTTGGCTACCTAGCTGCCACGAACTGGAATACACTACCTCTATGGCTACGCGCAGAGAAATCTGAACCTACCTTCCGCAGAGGATTGAAAACCTGGTTCTATAAACATTAGCCCAGCAGTCTTTCATGCAGTTTTTGCTTCTAGCGCGGGGACACACCTTTTGGGGTAGCCAGGCGCTCTACAAATGAACTATTATTATTATTATTATTAAGCCGGAGTCTGTGATGATTTTTTGGCCGTTGTTGCTCTGGGAGCAGATTCCAGAGTAGGAGTGCCTGGGCAGAGAAGACCGCGCATCGAACAAGTCCCCTGCCATTCAGGGGCGTATCTATACGGGGTGCTTAGGGTCAACACAAGGTGAACTGGCGGGCCACCTACAACGGGCGAGCATGAAGATTATGCGCATCTACATTTTATATACAAAGTAATTTAAACTTTTTAAGCAGACTGTGATTTAAACATTACTTCGGTTGGTGGAAGGAGCAGGTCTTCGGATTGTCTGAAACATTCAATTTGCATCTCTTTCCTCTTCGGTACCCTCTTTTCACTCTCTCCTGCACGTGCTTCCTTGCATCTCCTTCACCACTCCCCACCCACACACACAATACACCCACTCACCTGTACACACTGCATTTTCTTTAACTTTTGCCCGCTGTGTACTTACTTTACACAATTTCACATATGATCATAATTAAAATTGCCACACCTGATCATTGCTCTGTGCACTCTGCAGAGGCCAAGGATTAGATGAGCATGTACTCATGACCCAATGACACGCACTGTGAAAAATTTTCACGCCCTTCAGCCTCAACTCCCCAGCTCAGTTGTGGCCTACTCACAACCTGAACTCACACAGTTACATAGGAGCGACTTTTTTTCAAACTGCTTATATATGACTAATCTGTTGCGTTAAAAAAATGCATGAATAAAATGCACAAAAAACACCATCCTGGAAAAAGCAAATTCTCTTGGGGAATGTAAGAGTAAGTAAAACTTGCAACCGGATAACAGGAACCACATCGCTGACCCACTGCTGAGCGGGCAGTGCCTTTTTATGCTGGTTGACTCTGTCACCAGTGGTGGGGCACAAGGTGGGGGCAGGACATTTACAAATGAGGAATCAGCCTCACTGTCCACCTGCGGCTCCACCCTAGGGATGCCACTAGAGACGGTAGCTGTATTGGTGTATTCAAATCAGGCTATTTCCGTCTCAAATAGGCAAAACTTTATTTGAGGTCATTGACTCTTTTCTTGATGCCTTAAGAGTGATGTCAGCAAGTCAGGTATTGGTACATTACCTGTTGTTATGGTTCTGCCTTGAATAGAGTTAATATTTCCAGTTACTGTAATTTTCCTTTTCTTTATATTGTACCTACTCAGAAACCGTTACAAAAAGCATTCTCTTAGTGAACCTCTCCAGCCCAGCCAGATCCTGTCCATTCTCCGCCACTGGAAGAGATCACTGTCCTGCAGGGTTTCTGGTATCCTCCTAGCATCCATTCTACACCCCATTTTAGCCGATTATGTTCAGTACATGGCTAATCATGGTTTAAATGGGGCGTGCTATACATGACAATACAGCAACTCTGTTCCGACCACCCTACCAGGCATTTAATTATACATTAGCGCAACGCAGCACTGCTCTAGAACTTCTCATTTTCAAAACGAGTCGTGGGAAAGGTTAGTATGCCAGTATAGCCATGCACTTGGTCGCTTTTGTAGGTGCTCCCTTCCTGGGTATAGGTGAACATCTGCAATGAGAGCACGTGGTTGAGTGGCCCAATAAGCGTGACAAGATCACAAATGAAATTGTCCTCTGAACAGGTTTTCAAGGTGCTGCAGATCCATTAAAACATCCTGGGGGCTCTTCTGTGTAATCAGTCTTAGAAGTGGGGGCACCACTGAAGGCTGGGGCGAGATACTTAGCTCGCCTCAGCTTGAGGTCCTCTTGGACCCTTGAGCCCCAAATGGGCTAGTCCTTCACGTGACTGCTGCCTGCTTTCCAGGCCATTACCTCATGCTCCAAGCAACCTGACACGACCCTCCTGCAGCAGAAGTGCTGCCCACCGACGGGCTGTGCAGATGAATATTAGTGAACGTCTGTGGGAGTGCTCTGAAAGTATTCTGAGAAGGACATTATGTTATTTTTGTTTCAAATAGCCTCTCCCCGAGCACGTTCACAGCGCTCACTCTGCATAGCCCGGACAATAAGCCCATCTGAACTGCTGCCCCCCACACACTCAGAAGGTAATAAAAATGCAAATTGTGTACCTCCATCCTGAGATCTGCACTTCATCCTTGTGAATGTGAAGACACGTACCTCTGTCGGATGATTGGATTCTACAGACATTATGTTTTGCTGTTATATGCAATTGTCCTCACTGAGGTGTTTAGCCCAGTGGCGGCTGCTACTTAACAGGGGTGGCGGGCAGGGGGATGAAATAAATAAATAAAATCACTTACCTGCAGGCCGGCCGCTGTCTCTCAGTCCTCTTCGGTCGTCAGACTCAGAGCCCTAGAAGCAGGAAGCACACAGGCTCCTCTAGCCAATCACAACAATGCTGTCACCAGAATGACAGCGTCGTGATTGGTCTGAGCGTCGTGGTGTCGTGTAGTTCCTATAGTACCCATGCAGGACCTGCGCGTTTGTGTAACATAAGCTGTGGGCTTGGTGGCAGACTGACTCTGTGCACCCCCACCACTTATGTTAGATTGTTTTGCAATAGCTAGCTCGCAGTGCCACTAGCGTCTCCTCTTATCGGGGAGAGATTAGTTTCTGGCAACCTTAGAACATGACAACCCTGATTCCCTCAGAATCGTGGAAACAATGTACTACCTTTCGCTCAGTCATTCGTTCTTACTTATTCGGTTTGTCTCAGAGAGTTACACAGAATAAACAGTCGGGCGTTCCAATAAGTATTTATTGAACAGTTGTTATTCTAGTGTAAAATATATGTGCTGCAGAGACCAGTAGGCAATAGCAGAGATATATTATTAGCAGTACGATAAAAGCAAAGGGATAGAACAATTCTACCATATTGCGATAATCATGGATACATACATGAATACAAAAGCATTATGCAGAGTGTGCGTACTCCTACGATGCCTACCTAGATGTACCTGTGTGTACCTAGCATATGTGTGTAGGTCTTAGAAGCTAAGAGCCAAGAATCCTCCTAGGATTTAGTCGAACCCCCATACCTGAATAGAGAGAGTGTGGGACCCCGTCCTGGTCTCGAGTTGGACACCCCGTCCGGGTTGTGTCAGACCACTGTCAGCTTGAGCGACTGCATGCAGGAGCCTCAGCGTCTCTGGTCAGTGTGTCAGCATGGAAGTCTCGGTTCCCTCTGTTTTACCGGGGCAAGCTGTGGTGTATTTATACCCTAAAGAGTCTCGGTCCTCAGTATGGTTTGTATTGGACATGAGGAAGACGTCAGGGGTGAACTTTGTACATACATTATGCTGGTGGTGTATTCTTAAAAATCCATGCATAATTAATGAGTACAGTGTGGGCCTGTGTTTGGAAGAACCCTGCTGCATTCAAAACCACAGGATAGATAACGTTCAGCCCTCAGAGCTCGTTGTGTGCTAGCTGGGACCAATGTAGATGAAAGATCATGCCTATATAAGGAATCATACTATAATAGGACATGTACAGTTGTGACCATAATTGGGCATATGCGGCCATGACCATAATTGGGCAAGTGCGAATATGACCATATTAGGGTAAATATGAATACGTCCATTTTAGGGCATGTACGAACGGATCTACATTAGGGCATCTATGCGGGATATAACACCCACTCCACTTCCGAACTGGATAATAAATGACCATACTTAAAATCTGGGCAATTTAAAAACCTTTTTAAAAGCAAGTAAAAACATGGTTCTAAAAAATTGTTAAAATTTTTTGGAGTAAAAAAAAAAAAAAAAAAATGTAAGTTAGCTTTTCCTAGTTGCCACTCAAAAGTCAATATCGTCTCTCTATAGAAGTTGTATTACCATAAGCAGGAGAAGGCCATACTTTTCTCAAGCGAAAGTGTCAATGTAAGAAAATGTTCCAAATTTAGATCGTTTTATTTTGAAACGAGTGAAGAAGCCGAATTCTTTCCCAGGACACGATGAGCCAATTCAAGATTACGCGTGCTGGCTGGGAAGCTCAATATTATCGGTGTCAGCTGCTGTAGATGACAAATCCAACGCCTCACAGAGAACGTCAATCGCACATAGATGGAATGTAGTACTGCCAACAGTCGGTGCTGCGGCAGCTTGTGCGGCAGTTGTTACCTGGGTGCCTGTGGAGGAGTCACCTAACCCAGAAGAAGCGAACGGCACCTGTGGATTCTCCAGGAATGCATTCATCAGAATTGGAAGCCGCTGGGGACAACGCAGAGCATGGGCCTTTATGGGGTCCAGCATTGCATCCGTGTCCGGAGGCGCATCTGATGGAAATGTTAGACAAAGATCCAACGTGCATTCTTCTCCGCAGAACAGGCATCGAAGCACAGGTAAGATGCAGTCCATCCAGACTGGTCTAAATGATAGAAACCAGGAGGCACTGAGTTCTCGCAGGCAAGAAATGCCCAGAAGTTGTACCATGCGTTCACGGTATTTCCGCACCAGGTGCGTGTTCACCATTCTCTCGGGAAGTGGACGGTCCATTGCGTAGCAGCAATATTACAATCAGGATTCCTGCGATTAGAAACAAGATGAGCGGGAATCCTCCAAATATGCTTCCCAATACGGAGTGTATAAAATTTGGGATTACTCCGAGGACTGTTTGAAAGGTGCTTAACAGTCCTGACCCTATGGTCTTAAATAGGTGTACAATTCCGCTCATATCTGACATGTTAAAGATACGTCCCACCATTTCTGCAAAATGAATGGGGCAGTTTGTACGTATGAGTGCCTGTATCTCGGTCGAGGTCCTTGCAACTTGAAGTTCATAGGTTTCTCGAGCGGAGGTTAAGGGCAAGGGTTGCTGTAAAAGCATGGCTTTCAATCTGCTCAGAGTATCAAACTGTATAAAAGAAACATTCAGCGAAGGCCATAGCGGCGCCTCCCCGAGTGTTTTCAGTGGCGGGAACAATACTTGCATACAGCAAGTAACCCTGGAGTTAACAGTTACTAGATATGCGACGCCCGGAAGCATCCCACAACAACCTTGATCATTTAGCATTAAGTAACTCCCATTCGAGAGCAGCTGGAAAACCGGCGTGATCATGGCCGCTGGGGTCCCTGACATATGACAAGATAAGTTCGCCACTGAACCACTGCAGGCTCCGTGTAGAGAAATATCCTGACACGAGAGAACCGCTCAAAGCGTTCTTGCAGTTAGTACCACTCAGATACACTTCTCGATCCCCATTCCGGCATCGGTATCTATATGGTAACTCCCAAGTTTCCTTGATGTATCCCTTACCCATTTTTACATATTTGCCTGCCTGCCTTTGCTCAAGGCAATATTGAAATTTTCTCCATTTTATAATAAAATGACTTCGGGTCGGATGTGTTAAACCCTGAGAAGTATGTGAATTTCTGTGCAAATGCTTGTGAACTACCTTTTGGAGGCGTTGGGCAATGTTCCCACTGGTGGTATTCAAATACATTTCTAGGTGTTATAGACTTGTGTAAGAAATGATCACCAAAATGTTGGTAACAGTACAATGTATCATAGTCTGAAGTACCTTCTAACATTTCATTGTTCGGAAATGCAGCTGTTTTTTCTAAATCAGACATCATAGCATTTACAGTTTCAGTGTCCCAATCATCAGAGAATGTACTGGAGGTAATGAAATCACTTAAAGAAATTTTAAATACATGTTTTAGCTTCAAAAGTTCAGTCGGACCTAATATATCATAATCAATCTTGTCCCATACTATACCGTCCGGTATAGGAACTGCTGTGATGTTCACTGAAGACAAGTCTCTGGGTTCACGATGTGAAGACTGGTGTGGTTTTAAAATCAAATTGACTCTTTGGGCTGTGGAGCTTGGCTGGAGGTATCGTCCATTAATAAGCATACTAAAAATTATTATTAAACCTAGCCAGAAAATGAAAAATAAAATCCCAGTGATATACCATAGTTCTATCCAAGGTGACACCAGGTAAGTCTTTCTAAAAAAGTTCAAAAAGTAATTGAGTTTCTGTTGGAGTGATTTTTTGGCTGGCGTCGTTTCCGGCTCACTTGGGTCCAGTGAAAACGTATCAAAGTTCATGAAATAGCCAGAAGCAGTTCGATCAATTGTTGGAATTGCATCGGGATTTGTTGAAATCGGATTTTGCTCTTGACGAGGCATGTTGACGTAGATGTCTGTATTAGGTCTGATTGCAACTTGGTTGTTAAGTTGGTTTTCATTCTGAAGATGAATTTCTTGTTGAAGTGGAACGAGTTCCATAGCATTGTTGCTCAGTCCATCATTCAGTACAGGTGGCTCTTCAAACGTGATGAGTCTTTCTATTTGAACTTCTTGGATTGTAGCGAGAGGAGGGCGTCTGCTACTGTGGAGTCCACGAGGCCTACTGTTTAGTATCGGCCACATAGTGTGGTTTGATTAAGTCAATTGAGACTAATCTTTTCTCCTTTTTTCCGGCAAGAGGCGTCAGAAGTACAGTTCTTGTGCCGTGGTTTGCAAGGACTGGTACAGGCTTTCTGTAGGATGGCCCAAATTCTTTCTTGTCAGCAATATTCACTCTGACTAGATCCCCGAGTTTTGGGATCCAGATAGGTCTTGCCGTTACTGCCTTGACTTCCTCAGTGGCGGCCTGTTTCTGGAGCACGTTACTTTGTTGTGTCCTGGATTCATTTAGATCCTGTAAAACAGCCAAACGATCATGGATATCAAATGGTTTTTCATCCGTCACTGTGCCTTCACAATCAAGATCAGGTACCCACATTCTTGTCCCAAATAGGACCTCGTAAGGAGTGACACCTCCTAGAGAGCTTCTTGGCTGATTATTGAGTGCGCGCTGTACCCCATAAAGGTGATCGACCCATCTACCGCCCTTGCCTAATACCCTAGCTGTTAAAGATTGCTTTAAGTCTCGGTTTTTCCTCTCCACAACAGAATTTCCCTCGGGATGGTACGGAGAGGAGTACCGCAATGCTACGCCCATTCCTTCCATGGCCTCTTTGTAAGCCCGAGAGCTAAACGCCGGACCATGGTCAGAATGTAACGTGCCAACTGCGTATGTGCCGATAAAGACTCGCAAATCTTTTATAACAGTTCGAGCGTCAGCCGAGCGCTGAGGCCAAACCCATAGGAATCTAGAGTAGGAATCCACTGCAACCATGATATATTTCTTGGACCCATCAGATTGTAAGGGTCCGCAGTGGTCCAAATACACACTTGCGAGAGGTTTGTCTGATTTCAGCAATGGTGTCTGCGCTGGGCGTGTTACGGTGGATCCTTTTATCTGCTGACAGATGTCGCATTTCAAGACATAGTCTTTAGTCTGCTTCGTTAACCCTGGCCACCAGTAGCGTTGTTTCAATAAAGAAATAGTCGCTGTAACACCTGTATGCGCAGAACCCAAACCATTGTGTGCCGCTAAAATCAAGCCTAGCCTACGATCCATATTTGGTATTACTCTATCCCCCACTCCAGGAATCTGAGCATATGGAATGTTTTGTGCATCTAACTTGTAGGAGTACTTGAGTGGAAATTTATTAGGTACTGCTGTGCTGCCTTTGCGTGAAGCATTGACAGCTACCATAATCTCGCCGTCTATTCTCGTCTTTGAACGAGTAACTGCAGCTACGGCGGCTGTGCAAACAGCCCCCTTTGCGGCTTCATCAGCCAATGAATTCCCTTCAACGTGAACGCCATCACACTGATGACTCAGTGTATGTATCACGTGAGCCCTTGGTAGTTCATTTCTCAACTCCACTACCTGTTCCCATAGCATTTTATGCTTAATTGTGCCACCTTTTGCATCTTTGAACCCGTTTTGTTCCCAATGATGTAGATATTCATTGTACGACTGTACACAGTAAAAGGAATCACACACAATAAGTGTGGGGAATTCGTGATCCGTATTTATAAGTGCCAGTATAAGTGCTTTGAGTTCTGCCAACTGAGCCGTGCAGTCTCCTAGAGATTGCGTTTTAGTGCAACTCGGATGGAACTTGCCATCGTGCATGCGACATTTAACAATCGCACACGCTGCGCTGTAAGCTTGCTTACTTCCTGTGGCGGGTTGAGCAGAACCGTCAGTGTAAATAATGTATTCATACTGATCTAGAGGCAAAATTTCATTTGGTAGAGGGTATTCTTGTTCATATTGCAGGAATGCCTGTGTTTTTAAACTTGGATCAAATCTGTATTCAACATCCGTTGCAGTAAGAGAATTAGCCCATTGTATCCATCTTGGATGTAAGGCTTTAGCATTTGGAATGCTAGCTTTTGTAACAGCTTCTAAAGCTAGGTACTGGGGTCACGACAATTATGCGTTTTCCCTGAGCCAGAGCTCTTTCTCTTGCTACAGCGGTCTGCACTGCTGTCAGGATTTTGTCTGTTGAAGTGAAACGCATTTCTGCGTTTGTGTACAGGTGTGATTTGTATGCGATTGGTACTGTTTCACCTTCATTAAAAGTTAAATAAGTGTACCCGCATTGACCCGCTATGACTCGGATCACTAAGTTGCGTACGTTTACGCGTGTCTGTAAATGTTTAGAAGCTATCATGTCTTCCTGTAGGGAACGCAGGATATTTGTGTGTTCCGGTGTACATTGTCTGACTGAAAAATCAGGTTTTATTAAGTCGTAGAAAGGTTTTACTCTTTCTGCGTAATCCAAAATGTATGTTCAACCAAAATTTAGGAATCCCAGAATTGATTGTAAATTTTTTAATGATTTTGGAGGTTGGAGCAGCGCACACTTTTCTAAAAAGTTAGCTGCTAGGCTTTTTCCTTCACTTGACAGCTCATATCCTAAAAACAGGACATTGAGGTGGGCAATTTTTGATTTTTTGAAATTAAATTTATAGCCCTCAGAGGCGAATCCCATAATAATGGTGCTCACCATGGTCAAGTGCCTCTTTAAGTCATCGTCCGTCAAATAAATATCATCCACATAGGACAATGCTTCTTCATCCAAATTTTGGAGTAACTCTGTTACCCTTGCTGAAAACAACCCCGGGCTATTCTTGTACCCTTGGGGGAGTCGGCAGAATTGCTGTTGCGACCCTAACGCACTGAATGCGGTCAGATACCTGCTTTCAGGCGCTATATTTTGGCAGAAAAATCAATTTGAGATATCAAGTGTTGTTTTATATTTTTTCCGCACAATGTTATTCATTAATGCGGCACTGTGTGCATTTTGAACTGCAAATGTCTTTGTTCAAGTGTTTAAATGTCTGTAATCTAAAACTAGACGATATGTGTTGTCAGGTTTGGCTACGGGGAACAAAGGATTGTTCATAGGTGAAGTGCAATTTTCTATCACCCCCTGGTATTCTAGTTGATCTAGAATCTCCCTGACTTGTCTTTTAGCTTCCTGCTTTATAGGATATTGCCTTTGAGCATTTGGGGAAACTTTTAAAGGGATCACGTGGTGGGTTGAATCCTCATCCCAACCAGCATGATTTTTGTACAATGCTGGAGCTAGGGCAACCGCCCACTCCTGCGCATATGCATGTTTTAGGTGAATGGGAACGAGGTCGGAAAAGGCTGGAAAAATTATCATTTCTCCCCTAGGGCACTCCATGATGAATGCAGGCGGCCAGTCTTGTTCAGCTAATAGAATGTCATAACCAGATGACAGATTTTTCCAAAAGAGACCCTTAACTTTTCTGGGCTTGTCCCCCTCCATCCGGAGTGTTATCTCATGTAACTTATGTGGGACACTTACCCGAGTATCAGGTGCTTCCACCGTGATATACTCACTCAACTCCGCTGTCACCAGAAATTCCTTCAGGTTCTGGCGAGCTATCGTTACTTCTGCCGCGCTGTCTAGCATCGTCAGAGCCCATTCCCCGTTCAGAAGCTGTGTCCTCAGAATTCTGGGCATGTCTGATCTTGAGACCCGCTACCTTCTTCTTTTTGAACTGAGGATTTGATTTTTGTTTATCCTCTTTTTTAGGTGCGTAGTCCGCAGCGTGTTGCGTGTCTCTGGACTTTGTATGCTCCTTTGATCGTCCTTCCCTCTCGGAGTTTCGCGATGAACCCTGAAAGGAACGAGAGGAACGAGTATCAGTATCCTGATACCTGTCAGTTTTTTTTATGTTATCCCTATTCCTGAGGTTATACCTCTTTTCAGAGGGCTCCTGTTGAGGAGACCTACCTCTGGACTGAGATCTAGTGTCTTTAGACTTTTGTTGTTTTTTATTTTCCCACTTCTTTTTAGAAGAAGTAGGTGTCTGCTTTGTAGTGTCCTTTTCAGGACTGCCCGCCAGTTGTGGTTTTAATGCTTTCCCACACCAAACTGTCTCTGCCTAGTTCTGCATATGCAGTTTCAATTATTTTGGGTAGTTCATGTTGTTGGTCGTCTGGACCGAACTCCCTTAGGCGTTGGCGGATCGCCACAGAAGCTGCTTCCACCTTAATGTTAGCTAGTATTATGGCTGAGACCTGTTCAAAGTTGTTTAGCAACTTCATCCCTAAGTTAAGGGCAGGCTCTGCTCCGTACTCATTTTGTATCTGTTTCAATACGTCAGGTACTACTGCTAAGGACGGGACACCATGTGTTCTGGTATATATGGCAGCAAAGACTGAACCCCAAGAGGTGCAGTCCTCTACTTGTGGTGTGAGACCCATGGGCAAGCAGATTGTTAGGATTCTGTGTTTATCACTGGTTGTAGTATTCGGAAATACTGCTTCAAGCGGAGTTATTTTCTGAGCTATCCAGAATTGGATTTGTTCGCGTTTTGCTGGCATTTTGCCCATTATCGCGTGTAATGTTTGTGGAGTTATTTTATTAACTGTACCTTGGACTGGAGTGTCTTGTGCTGCAGCTGGTGCAGGCTGAACTGTTAAAGTCCTCATCACAAATTGTGTGAGGTTTCTGTAGATTTTAATTAAATCTCTGTGTTGTATGAGTAAGTCTGGCTGTGGCATTGTGTCAATGTCAGGATGCGGTGTGTACGCCGCTAATATGGGCCATGTGGCTCCTGCTCCTCCGAGCGGGCCTAATCTTGCTCTTCCTCGTACGTGGGGTAGGGCGCCTTTAAACCAGTAATTATGCTCCTGGTAAGTGAGCGGGACCTCTACTTCCTCAAAGGGAGTATAGTCTGCTGGTGTTTCACCTTCTAGGTAGTAGTGAAACACATTTGTAATTGCATTTACTGCTGGGAGTGTAACCCACGAATAGAACACCTCTGTTTTATTGGATTCGTGTGCCTCAATCACGAAAATTACTGTACCACCCCTGGCTCTTAAGCCATGTTCTAGAAGTTTTATGGTGACTGCCCTTCTGAAATTTGGTGCAATTTGTATTGCTTCTTCAGGGTCTTCTTCTAAACCAAAGAGGTTTGTTGTAACTCTCCCTTTTGCGCTTGTTTCGTCCACCATTTTTAATTGGAAGAAGGGAGATTAAAGAGTTCTTAAAATAAGGTGTAAGTGCACAATTGTAGGAACTAAATGTCCTTCAAGCTTGAGTAACCAACAGCCAATAAATAGTATTCTCGTACTACTCAGCTGCGGCGGATTTTGTGCCCACCCACTCCAGACGTCTCTGGGGTTTTGTGAGTAGGTTCTCTGAGAATAGCACGACTGAACTACTCAGATTCAACTGTTAAATAAGTACCAAACCAACGTTGGTGGCGCCATGTCGTGTAGTTCCTATAGTACCCATGCAGGACCTGCGCGTTTGTGTAACATAAGCTGTGGGCTTGGTGGCAGACTGACTCTGTGCACCCCCGCCGCTTATGTTAGATTGTTTTGCATTAGCTAGCTCGCAGTGCCACTAGTGTCTGCTCTTATCGGGGAGAGATTCGTTTCTGGCAACCTTAGAACATGACAACCCTGATTCCCTCAGAATCGTGGAAACAATGTACTACCTTTCGCTCAGTCATTCGTGCTTACTTATTCGGTTTGTCTCAGAGAGTTACACAGAATAAACAGTCGGGCGTTCCAATAAGTATTTATTGAACAGTTGTTATTCTAGTGTAAAATATATGTGCTGCAGAGACCAGCAGGCAATAGCAGAGATATATTATTAGCAGTACGATAAAAGCAAAGGGATAGAACAGTTCTACCATATTGCGATAATCATGGATACATACATGAATACAAAAGCATTATGCAGAGTGTGCGTACTCCTACGATGCCTACCTAGATGTACCTGTGTGTACCTAGCATATGTGTGTAGGTCTTAGAAGCTAAGAGCCAAGAATACTCCTAGGATTTAGTCGAACCCCCATACCTGAATAGAGAGAGTGTGGGACCCCATCCTGGTCTCGAGTTGGACACCCCGTCCGGGTTGTGTCAGACCACTGTCAGCTTGAGCGACTGCATGCAGGAGCCTCAGCGTCTCTGGTCAGTGTGTCAGCATGGAAGTCTCGGTTCCCTCTGTTTTACCGGGGCAAGCTGTGGTGTATTTATACCCTAAAGAGTCTCGGTCCTCAGTATGGTTTGTATTGGACATGAGGAAGACGTCGGGGGTGAACTTTGTACATACATTATGCTGGTGGTGTATTCTTAGAAAGCCGTGCATAATTAATGAGTACAGTGTGGGCCTGTGTTTGGAAGAACCCTGCTGCATTCAGAACCACAGGATAGATAACGTTCAGCCCTCAGAGCTCGTTGTGTGTAGCTGGGACCAATGTAGGTGAAAGATCATGCCTATATAAGGAATCATACTATAATAGGACATGTACAGTTGTGACCATAATTGGGCATATGCGGCCATGACCATAATTGGGCAAGTACGAATATGACCATATTAGGGTAAATATGAATACGTCCATTTTAGGGCATGTACGAACGGATCTACATTAGGGCATCTATGCGGGATATAACAGTGGTTCGGCGCTCAGACAGGGACTGGGAGCCTGTGCATGTTCTCCACCCATGCTGTGCAATACAGCCTGGTGGAGAACATGGTCAGTGCGCATGACTGTTTGGCCGGCCCAAGACGGCCGGCCAAACCATCATGCGCACTCAGTGGCGTAATGGACACCCCTGCAGCCCCCGCAGTGCGGGGGGCCCCCACTCTTCTATATATGAAGGGGGGCTCCCTCAGCTTGTTTGCCTGGGGTATGTCTCTCTTGTAAAGCAGATGCAGTTTGCAGCCTGCTTTGAGCTGCTCTGAGCTGGCACAGGCTGACTCAGAAGTGAAGAGAAACAAAATAACTTTTGTTTCTCTTTCACTCCGGCCCCTTACAAGACCAGACCCCCCCCCCCTCCCCCCCCACCACCCCACAGAAAGCATCTTCCATAGAGCACTGCATGTCTGAGAGGGGAAGAGGCTGCACAGAACTTAATGGAGCAGAGGTAAGGTTGCTACCTTTAATTCCAACAGACAAATATAGCCATCTGTTTACAATTTAACATTCTGCAAAGGCCCTAACATGGTTCTGAAATAGAACTTTATAAGAAATCATTGTTATTCATTTGAATATGGCCTTTCTGCCTTTCTCAATCAGGGGTCACCAGGGCAGCTGTATAAACTTAAAGTGTTTTCTTCTTACATTACCTGTTTAAAGTATGAACTAATATGGGGAAAAAATACCAATCTGATTTTTCTAATTGTTGTACCGGCTGGGACATTAAAATACAGCTCATGCCCATATAAAACAAGTTAGGTGGCAACCATAGGAAGAGGACGTGTGCAACTCCAGAAACATAACCAGGACTCTGCTTTAGGGCAATGGAGGGACAAAATATAGCTAGAATGTTGAATGAGTGGTGAAGGATGTGAAGGGATGATTGCATATGAGTGATTGTGGTAGGTGTGAGCTAAGGAAATGCACCCACTCCCCCAAAAGGCTCTCCTACAACACCAGCCTTTTTTCTCAATGACAAGCACAGTTGTGCCTTGCACAGGGTCTTGTTTTGTTAACGGTCTGCTGTAAGGGGACAGGGATAGCAAATTTTTAAATAGTTAAATGCAGGCATGGTGTCCTCTGCATATACAATAAACCAAGGGGAGGTGTTGTGTGTAGTGCTTAATTTGTAAAATAAGAAGTGCCAGGGCCCTGACCAGGAGGCCACTGCAGCTTGCACCACCCATCGCCCCTGTCATCACTGCCAAAAAAACTACTAGACATATCTCTCGCCAGCAAATGCTACAGTTCAGATTATTCGAGGTCCCCATAGCTAAAGGAATGACTGTGGAAGCAAATATTAGTCATTTTTCATGTAAATTGTATTCATAAACAATTATGTTCTGCTCATCTCTAAATAGATGAGCAGCGCCACCATGTGGCAGACTGTCCTAAGTGTGGTGTTGACAATTAAGTGCCAGTGCCGAGCACCGGAAACCAATTAAGTGCCGGTGCTGAGCACCGGATACCACCTGCTCAAATTAAGCACTGGTTGTGTGGGGAAGTGATATATTTCAATCCATGCAGGTAAATTGAAAAGGTAATTCAATTATAAATGTATTACCCAAATCAGCAATTACCCATGCCTGTGTGGACTATCACAGACATCTGCACTATTTTCTCTATGCGTTTTTTATTGTACGCATTGTCTAGAATATCACTAGTGGAACTATCTGTAGCGTCCTTGGAAGAGAATTGTATGGGGGCATACATTAGGCCATAGTTAAACTGGTGGGGGAACTTTATGTGATAAATTAGCCCCTGCCATACATTATATGGATATTGCAACTCACTGAGGAGTTCCATGGCCATATAGCGGAACAAGGCAGAAGGTGACTTACAATATCCTTATCATCTACGACAGCGAGTACTTTATTCTTTGTAATACATGGTCACACCATCACCTTTCCCACAAACCACTTAAATCCTTGGTGTGTAGCCAGTGGTGTAACAATAGCCCCCACAGCACCCATGTTGCGGAGGGCCCCAGCGCTCCAGGGTGCCCCCTCCGGCACTGTGCATGGGCAGTGAGGTCCCTGTCCTTAAAGCTCCTGACTGGGTCTAGAGCGTGGGGGGCCCCCTCTGTGAACTTTGCAAGGGGGCCCCCTCAAGTTTCGTTACGCCACTGTGCACACTTAGACAGTGCCCACCACTCCTCCCTCTGCTCTGGACAGCCCAGCCCCGCCCCGCACCTAAGCCAGTACAGAAAAATAAAATAATAATAACATTGCCTTATTATCATTTTATTTTTCCTTTTTTAACTGCTCACAGAGCAGTGGGGCGACGCTCCTCCTCCTTAGCGGAGAAGCTGCTGCTGGTTTAGCCTTTCCGAATATCAGTGGGTGTGTTTTCAGCTTCTGAGGGGTGTGCGCATTTATGATGGGGTTTCTGTGCTCAGCTATTGTTATGTGGGTGCCCAGGCAACAAATATAGTGATTGCACATGTTGTGTGGTTGTACGTGTGGGTTTATGTACCACGTGGTGTATGTGTACATGTTTTTTGTGGTAGTTGTCTGCACAGATGACTCAAGAGTGCGCACACTGGGCAAAGGTATATGCATGTAATGTTTTTATGTTTGTGAACTGCAGGCAACTCGCAAATCACACCACGTGGGCTGCTGGTGACCCATGCAGTCCTTTAGGACTACAGGTGACCTCTGCACTCATGCAACAGATTTGCACTTGCATGTTTCTTCCAGTGCTTGTCTCAATTGTGAAGCTGCTCACATTGTTGGTTGTGTACCCGAGCAGTGTAGTGTCTGTGCTCATGTGTATATGTGTTTGTACAGCCACCCTATTTTTTAATTATCCAAGTGTTATGTTCAGTTACCTTAACTCTGTTATTTTTAGGTCTCTGCTAGACAGGTCATGCGCTGTCTCAAAGAAATGTGTTGTGTTCAATCTGTGGGCTTAGAGTCCGCCCATCTCCTACCAGTGGTAAACTACAGCGTCGCTCTCATTTTCTTTGATGCCATTTGTCATCACATGCGGGCGTCATGCCCTCTTCTTGTGTTTGGCCCTCCCATAGCGCATGGACCAAGTACATGTCTCCTAACACTGCTCCTGGTTTCTGCAGCGGCTGGCAAGTAGTCAGAGTGGAGGGGGGCAAGCAAATGTGTGATCGGTGCCTGCATGCATGCAAGGTGAGTGGAAGTGTAAATAAAAAGAAATAACCACTTACTTGCTGCATGATGTCTGACGTCCTCCTCACTCCGTCCGTGTTCTGCCCTGTCTCTTGCAAAGTCCCCTAACCAATCCTGACGCTGCTCTCACCAGCATGAAAGCAGCGCCAGGATTGGAGGGAGCAGCCTCTCTCGGCACTCCGGAGGGAACTGGAGGCTTGAACTTGCTTTAACCCAGCTGTCTTAAGACAGCTAGGTTAGAGAAGTTTAAAATATACATGACTAGCTGGCCGTCGCAAGACGGCTGGCCAAAAAGACATGCGCTCTCTAAACTGTAGTGCACAGCTCACTGCTGCCACTCGATACAAAAGGGGATGATGGACGGAACGCTTGAGCCAATCAAACACTCACCCCCAGTCAACTGATCTGGGTTTAATCCATCATCATTCTTTAGCTCACTCCACCACCCCAGTTCAGACATGGCCATATGCAAATCAGTCTGACCCTGTGCCTCATGGGAACAGTCCAGCCCGAACTGCCAAGCCATGTCTTCCCTGGACCGGAAAAAAGCATCCTAGGACCGGTTTCTGGCATTCCAGCCGTCATCAGCCAGGCTTGCTTGAATCCAGTGGCAAAGTGAGCAAGGGACCCACGTCTGGGCATACCCCCGCCAACTTAGGGCGAACAAAGCGATACAAAAGGGGATGATGGACGGAACGCTTGAGCCAATCAAACACTCACCCCCAGTCAACTGATCTGGGTTTAATCCATCATCATTCTTTAGCTCACTCCACCACCCCAGTTCAGACATGGCCATATGCAAATCAGTCTGACCCTGTGCCTCATGGGAACAGTCCAGCCCGAACTGCCAAGCCATGTCTTCCCTGGACCGGAAAAAAGCATCCTAGGACCGGTTTCTGGCATTCCAGCCGTCATCAGCCAGGCTTGCTTGAATCCAGTGGCAAAGTGAGCAAGGGACCCACGTCTGGGCATACCCCCGCCAACTTAGGGCGAACAAAGCGATACAAAGGGGATGATGGACGGAACGCTTGAGCCAATCAAACACTCACCCCCAGTCAACTGATCTGGGTTTAATCCATCATCATTCTTTAGCTCACTCCACCACCCCAGTTCAGACATGGCCATATGCAAATCAGTCTGACCCTGTGCCTCATGGGAACAGTCCAGCCCGAACTGCCAAGCCATGTCTTCCCTGGACCGGAAAAAGCATCCTAGGACCGGTTTCTGGCATTCCAGCCGTCATCAGCCAGGCTTGCTTGAATCCAGTGGCAAAGTGAGCAAGGGACCCACGTCTGGGCATACCCCCGCCAACTTAGGGCGAACAAGCGATACAAAGGGGATGATGGACGGAACGCTTGAGCCAATCAAACACTCACCCCCAGTCAACTGATCTGGGTTTAATCCATCATCATTCTTTAGCTCACTCCACCACCCCAGTTCAGACATGGCCATATGCAAATCAGTCTGACCCTGTGCCTCATGGGAACAGTCCAGCCCGAACTGCCAAGCCATGTCTTCCCTGGACCGGAAAAAAGCATCCTAGGACCGGTTTCTGGCATTCCAGCCGTCATCAGCCAGGCTTGCTTGAATCCAGTGGCAAAGTGAGCAAGGGACCCACGTCTGGGCATACCCCCGCCAACTTAGGGCGAACAAAGCGATACAAAGGGGATGATGGACGGAACGCTTGAGCCAATCAAACACTCACCCCCAGTCAACTGATCTGGGTTTAATCCATCATCATTCTTTAGCTCACTCCACCACCCCAGTTCAGACATGGCCATATGCAAATCAGTCTGACCCTGTGCCTCATGGGAACAGTCCAGCCCGAACTGCCAAGCCATGTCTTCCCTGGACCGGAAAAAAGCATCCTAGGACCGGTTTCTGGCATTCCAGCCGTCATCAGCCAGGCTTGCTTGAATCCAGTGGCAAAGTGAGCAAGGGACCCACGTCTGGGCATACCCCCGCCAACTTAGGGCGAACAAAGCGATACAAAGGGGATGATGGACCGGACGCTTGAGCCAATCAAACACTCACCCCCAGTCAACTGATCTGGGTTTAATCCATCATCATTCTTTAGCTCACTCCACCACCCCAGTTCAGACATGGCCATATGCAAATCAGTCTGACCCTGTGCCTCATGGGAACAGTCCAGCCCGAACTGCCAAGCCATGTCTTCCCTGGACCGGAAAAAGCATCCTAGGACCGGTTTCTGGCATTCCAGCCGTCATCAGCCAGGCTTGCTTGAATCCAGTGGCAAAGTGAGCAAGGGACCCACGTCTGGGCATACCCCCGCCAACTTAGGGCGAACAAGCGATACAAAGGGGATGATGGACGGAGCGCTTGAGCCAATCAAACACTCACCCCAGTCAACTGATCTGGGTTTAATCCATCATCATTCTTTAGCTCACTCCACCACCCCAGTTCAGACATGGCCATATGCAAATCAGTCTGACCCTGTGCCTCATGGGAACAGTCCAGCCCGAACTGCCAAGCCATGTCTTCCCTGGACCGGAAAAAAGCATCCTAGGACCGGTTTCTGGCATTCCAGCCGTCATCAGCCAGGCTTGCTTGAATCCAGTGGCAAAGTGAGCAAGGGACCCACGTCTGGGCATACCCCCGCCAACCTAGGGCGAACAAAGCGATACAAAGGGGATGATGGACGGAGCGCTTGAGCCAATCAAACACTCACCCCCAGTCAACTGATCTGGGTTTAATCCATCATCATTCTTTAGCTCACTCCACCACCCCAGTTCAGACATGGCCATATGCAAATCAGTCTGACCCTGTGCCTCATGGGAACAGTCCAGCCCGAACTGCCAAGCCATGTCTTCCCTGGACCGGAAAAAGCATCCTAGGACCGGTTTCTGGCATTCCAGCCGTCATCAGCCAGGCTTGCTTGAATCCAGTGGCAAAGTGAGCAAGGGACCCACGTCTGGGCATACCCCCGCCAACTTAGGGCGAACAAAGCGATACAAAGGGGATGATGGACGGAGCGCTTGAGCCAATCAAACACTCACCCCAGTCAACTGATCTGGGTTTAATCCATCATCATTCTTTAGCTCACTCCACCACCCCAGTTCAGACATGGCCATATGCAAATCAGTCTGACCCTGTGCCTCATGGGAACAGTCCAGCCCGAACTGCCAAGCCATGTCTTCCCTGGACCGGAAAAAAGCATCCTAGGACCGGTTTCTGGCATTCCAGCCGTCATCAGCCAGGCTTGCTTGAATCCAGTGGCAAAGTGAGCAAGGGACCCACGTCTGGGCATACCCCCGCCAACTTAGGGCGAACAAGCGATACAAAGGGGATGATGGACGGAACGCTTGAGCCAATCAAACACTCACCCCCAGTCAACTGATCTGGGTTTAATCCATCATCATTCTTTAGCTCACTCCACCACCCCAGTTCAGACATGGCCATATGCAAATCAGTCTGACCCTGTGCCTCATGGGAACAGTCCAGCCCGAACTGCCAAGCCATGTCTTCCCTGGACCGGAAAAAGCATCCTAGGACCGGTTTCTGGCATTCCAGCCGTCATCAGCCAGGCTTGCTTGAATCCAGTGGCAAAGTGAGCAAGGGACCCACGTCTGGGCATACCCCGCCAACTTAGGGCGAACAAAGCGATACAAAGGGGATGATGGACGGAGCGCTTGAGCCAATCAAACACTCACCCCCAGTCAACTGATCTGGGTTTAATCCATCATCATTCTTTAGCTCACTCCACCACCCCAGTTCAGACATGGCCATATGCAAATCAGTCTGACCCTGTGCCTCATGGGAACAGTCCAGCCCGAACTGCCAAGCCATGTCTTCCCTGGACCGGAAAAAAGCATCCTAGGACCGGTTTCTGGCATTCCAGCCGTCATCAGCCAGGCTTGCTTGAATCCAGTGGCAAAGTGCTTGTTTCCCGGTCCAGGGAAGACATGGCTTGGCAGTTCGGGCTGGACTGTTCCCATGAGGCACGAGGTCAGACTGATTTGCATATGGCCATGTCTGAACTGGGGTGGTGGAGTGAGCTAAAGAATGATGATGGATTAAACCCAGATCAGTTGACTGAGGTGAGTGTTTGATTGGCTCAAGCGTTCCGTCCATCATCCCCTTTGTATCGCTTGGTCGCCCTAAGTTGGCGGGTATGCCCAGACGTGGGTCCCTTGCTCACTTTGCCACTGGATTCAAGCAAGCCTGGCTGATGACGGCTGAAATGCCAGAAACCGGTCCTAGGATGCTTGTTTCCGGTCCAGGAAGACATGGCTTGGCAGTTCGGGCTGGACTGTTCCCATGAGGCACAGGGTCAGACTGATTGCATATGGCCATGTCTGAACTGGGGTGGTGGAGTGAGCTAAAGAATGATGATGGATTAAACCCAGATCAGTTGACTGGGGGTGAGTGTTTGATTGGCTCAAGCGTTCCGTCCATCATCCCCTTTGTATCGCTTTGGTCGCCCTAAGTTGGCGGGTATGCCCAGACGTGGGTCCCTTGCTCACTTTGCCACTGGATTCAAGCAAGCCTGGCTGATGACGGCTGAAATGCCAGAAACCGGTCCTAGGATGCTTGTTTCCGGTCCAGGGAAGACATGGCTTGGCAGTTCGGGCTGGACTGTTCCCATGAGGCACAGGGTCAGACTGATTTGCATATGGCCATGTCTGAACTGGGGTGGTGGAGTGAGCTAAAGAATGATGATGGATTAAACCCAGATCAGTTGACTGGGGGTGAGTGTTTGATTGGCTCAAGCGTTCCGTCCATCATCCCCTTTGTATCGCTTTGGTCGCCCTAAGTTGGCGGGGGTATGCCCAGACGTGGGTCCCTTGCTCACTTTGCCACTGGATTCAAGCAAGCCTGGCTGATGACGGCTGAAATGCCAGAAACCGGTCCTAGGATGCTTGTTTCCGGTCCAGGGAAGACATGGCTTGGCAGTTCGGGCTGGACTGTTCCCATGAGGCACAGGGTCAGACTGATTTGCATATGGCCATGTCTGAACTGGGGTGGTGGAGTGAGCTAAAGAATGATGATGGATTAAACCCAGATCAGTTGACTGGGGGTGAGTGTTTGATTGGCTCAAGCGTTCCGTCCATCATCCCCTTTTGTATCGCTTGGTCGCCCTAAGTTGGCGGGGTATGCCCAGACGTGGGTCCCTTGCTCACTTTGCCACTGGATTCAAGCAAGCCTGGCTGATGACGGCTGAAATGCCAGAAACCGGTCCTAGGATGCTTGTTTCCGGTCCAGGGAAGACATGGCTTGGCAGTTCGGGCTGGACTGTTCCCATGAGGCACAGGGTCAGACTGATTTGCATATGGCCATGTCTGAACTGGGGTGGTGGAGTGAGCTAAAGAATGATGATGGATTAAACCCAGATCAGTTGACTGGGGGTGAGTGTTTGATTGGCTCAAGCGCTCGGTCCATCATCCCCTTTGTATCGCTTGGTCGCCCTAAGTTGGCGGGGGTATGCCCAGACGTGGGTCCCTTGCTCACTTTGCCACTGGATTCAAGCAAGCCTGGCTGATGACGGCTGAAATGCCAGAAACCGGTCCTAGGATGCTTGTTTCCGGTCCAGGGAAGACATGGCTTGGCAGTTCGGGCTGGACTGTTCCCATGAGGCACAGGGTCAGACTGATTTGCATATGGCCATGTCTGAACTGGGGTGGTGGAGTGAGCTAAAGAATGATGATGGATTAAACCCAGATCAGTTGACTGGGGGTGAGTGTTTGATTGGCTCAAGCGTTCCGTCCATCATCCCCTTTTGTATCGCTTGGTCGCCCTAAGTTGGCGGGGTATGCCCAGACGTGGGTCCCTTGCTCACTTTGCCACTGGATTCAAGCAAGCCTGGCTGATGACGGCTGAAATGCCAGAAACCGGTCCTAGGATGCTTGTTTCCGGTCCAGGGAAGACATGGCTTGGCAGTTCGGGCTGGACTGTTCCCATGAGGCACAGGGTCAGACTGATTTGCATATGGCCATGTCTGAACTGGGGTGGTGGAGTGAGCTAAAGAATGATGATGGATTAAACCCAGATCAGTTGACTGGGGGTGAGTGTTTGATTGGCTCAAGCGCTCCGTCCATCATCCCTTTGTATCGCTTTGGTCGCCCTAAGTTGGCGGGGTATGCCCAGACGTGGGTCCCTTGCTCACTTTGCCACTGGATTCAAGCAAGCCTGGCTGATGACGGCTGAAATGCCAGAAACCGGTCCTAGGATGCTTGTTTCCGGTCCAGGGAAGACATGGCTTGGCAGTTCGGGCTGGACTGTTCCCATGAGGCACAGGGTCAGACTGATTTGCATATGGCCATGTCTGAACTGGGGTGGTGGAGTGAGCTAAAGAATGATGATGGATTAAACCAGATCAGTTGACTGGGGGTGAGTGTTTGATTGGCTCAAGCGTTCCGTCCATCATCCCCTTTGTATCAGCTTGGTCGCCCTAAGTTGGCGGGGTATGCCCAGACGTGGTCCCTTGCTCACTTTGCCACTGGATTCAAGCAAGCCTGGCTGATGACGGCTGAAATGCCAGAAACCGGTCCTAGGATGCTTGTTTCGGTCCAGGGAAGACATGGCTTGGCAGTTCGGGCTGGACTGTTCCCATGAGGCACAGGGTCAGACTGATTTGCATATGGCCATGTCTGAACTGGGGTGGTGGAGTGAGCTAAAGAATGATGATGGATTAAACCCAGATCAGTTGACTGGGGGTGAGTGTTTGATTGGCTCAAGCGTTCCGTCCATCATCCCCTTTGTATCGCTTTGGTCGCCCTAAGTTGGCGGGGTATGCCCAGACGTGGGTCCCTTGCTCACTTTGCCACTGGATTCAAGCAAGCCTGGCTGATGACGGCTGAAATGCCAGAAACCGGTCCTAGGATGCTTGTTTCCGGTCCAGGGAAGACATGGCTTGGCAGTTCGGGCTGGACTGTTCCCATGAGGCACAGGGTCAGACTGATTTGCATATGGCCATGTCTGAACTGGGGTGGTGGAGTGAGCTAAAGAATGATGATGGATTAAACCCAGATCAGTTGACTGGGGGTGAGTGTTTGATTGGCTCAAGCGTCCGTCCATCATCCCCTTTTGTATCACTGCTGCCACTCAGCAGAAGTAGCCCCGCCCTGCCCTGACACTCGGTTCAGGAAGGGCGGATGAAAAATAAAATGGTAATAAATTATCTTTATTACCATTTTATTTTTCATCTCTGGGACTTTCCTGTGGGGCATTTTTGGCAGTGGGGTGACGCTCCTCCGCTCTCATGGAGGAGCTGCCTCTGCCTGGTTTACGGAGCTATTATTTCTTTGTTTTCAAGCACTCCATAGGAGTACTTGTGTTTTCAGACCGTCTCCGTTGTACACATACGCACAAACCACAAAAATGCATGCGCGTGTACAAAAAGGAATTCATTTCTTAAAAAGTTGTTACAACACGAACAGCACTTGTTTTTTTTTTTTGCACGATCCGATTGTATTGGAATGCACGCTCTGTCGTCCGTCTTGCCATAGCGCGAACACGAGCCAATGATATTGAAGCTCTTTAAGTGTTCACCAGTTACACATTCATTTTTGTCACTGATCCTGCTTCAATTAAGTATTTTTTCCCCATTGTTGCTTGCCGATCTCCCCATCCCCTCCTGCTTCCCTGCTTGACCCGTCCCCCCACTACCTCCCTCGTTGCTGCTGCTTTTTTTTTTTTTGAGCGATCCGATGGTTTTGGAGCGCTTGTTCCGTCCTTCATCTTGCCATAGTGCTAACACCAGCCGATGGTATTGGAGCGCTTTCAGTGCTCACTAGCTACATTATACAATGACACATTCATTGGCATAGGCAGGGGGAAGCATAAGTGATTTACCCAGAATCACAAAGTGTTCAGCCGACCCCGCGATTCGAACCTGGTTCCCCTGTCGGCAGCTCTGGCCGTTACGCCACACCCATGATTCATTTCAAAGCTCAACTGTTTCTCACTATCACTTCCACATTCGTTCAGCAAGACCTCGTCAACACCGAACAAGCATTGGCAAAGCCAATAGATCTTAGCAATGCCCGAGCTACTGGCCTTGTCAATGTGAATGTCTTTTAGCCATGTTGTTTAGCAGCACATCTGCTGTACAGCATGGCTGAAAGTCACTGAAAAAAACGTTATGATGCAGCCAGCGTAGGCCACGTCATAGCACTTCTTTGTGTTAAGAGGGGGCAGGACAATAAACTCAGGTTCCTGAGTTAAATAATTACACATACGACGTGTTAAATCAAGTTGACACAAGAAGCCTTTCTACAAACAAGCACTGGAAAAATCAATATGTCGTGGGAATGCCCAAGCTACTGGCCTTGTCAATGTGAATGTCTTTTAGCCATGCTGTTTAGCAGCACATCTGCAGAACAGAAAGTGAAGATGCAAACTCTACCCAACCATGTGTGTGTTATAAATCCGTGAAGCCCCCCCATGTGGGTGCCTTCCTATCGTTCTTCCTGTTTCTTCTCCTGTCTCATGGCTGTGACGAGAACATGAAGGTGGGATCTCTGAAAGCCTCAGGTCCCCAATGCCACACCTAGGATCTACTCTGTGCCAGGCACAAATAAGAGAAGACTGCATTTGTGTGCAGTGACCTGTGAGAGCAGGGTTATGGATCTCTATTTTGGTCCTATGAAATCGCCTTACTAGGGCAGCTGGTATTAGGTGAAGAAAGAAAAAAGGTAAGTTTAGTTCCGGTGCAGGAAGGTAAGCAGTTCCTGGGGCAGCAGCAATGTGGTGAGCACTGGCTCCGAGATGGACTTTGAAAGACATGCATGCTCTAAAAAGAGGAATTACGTTAAAGATTCCTCTTCTTATTCTTCTTGCTTATCCTCTTCTCCTAAGAAGAGGAATAGAAGACAGGTGAATTACTCTGAGTAGTTTTGAGGATAGAATAAGGAAGATTGTCCTAGAAGCCATGTTATCCATTCTGACACCGATTCCTGCTCCTAGAGTTGAGGATCAGATGGATGATTTATCCTCCCCAGATTTTAGTGAAGAAGATGTGGAATCTCTTCCCTCACATCGAAGGGCTCCCAAATATGTGATTTCCAGTGGATAAATAACCCGTCTCTTTATCTGAGCCCGGACTAAGCAATTTCAGCGGGCTCCATCTAAGGGCCTCCCTCTACAACAGGATATGTGAATGTCATTAAAAGAGAGTGGAAGGTCCTGGACAAGATTATTTGCCTCAGATTATGTACAAACTCTCTCATTTGGAGGAGATGCATAATTGTATTCCAGAGTCAGTATCAGTGGACTCTCTGGTTGCTAGTCTGGTAGGACAAACTTCCATTTTGCGTTTTGCAGCCCTGGGGGATGGTGCTACATCCGCAGCCAGAAGTATTCTATTCTTTAAGGACTGGCATGCTGATCCTGCTCAGAAGAATGCTGCACTTCATATGCCTTTGAGGGTTCTAAGCTGATTGAAACAGAGCTAGGAATACTGCATTGTCCCTTTAAAAAGAATAAACATTACTCTTCATTTTAGGTTCATCAAGGACTTCGATGCAAACCTCTTCAAAACCTAATTTTGTCAGCCATCTAGAAGATTTTCAGTTCAGCAGCAGTCCGTATTCCCCAGAAAATAACGTAACAGGAATTATAAAAAAAACTATCTGAACAAAAGGCAAAGCAAATTTCACCAGCGAAGACCCAGTGCTCCAGGCTATGCCTAGAGAGGTCAGGTGGTGGACAAATGCAACATTTCACAGCGACATGGGAACCATCTACTTCAGTCCTTGGTTGTTAAGGATCATCAGAGAGGGGGATCACTTGGAGTTCTTTGAAACAACACCAGAGACTGGGACGATACCTCCTCCATGTCTTCGCAACCAGGTCAAGAAAGAAGCAATGTTATCAGCATTCAGCAAGTCATTCCTTGCTGGTGAAGAAAACAAAAGCTGTGATACCTCAGGAAGAGAAGGGGAGAGGTACATATGCAGTCATCTTTTTGGTTACAAAGGCTAGCTAAAGCAGTATTCAAATTAGTGACAGACTTTCAGGATGTCAACACGTAGATCTTGAAGATTCCTTTCTAGCTGGAAACTCATCAGAAGATAATTGTGATGATTCCATAAGGCTCATTCATTACAGCACTAGTTTAATGGATGCATACATCCACATTCTAATATGGTTTAATCATCAAAGATTTCTAAGGTACTTTTCTCGTGGGAAAGCATTATGTTCCGGGTTCTGCATTTTGGGATCAGATCTGCCACAAGGGTATTCACAAAGATGATGCACCACTAGTAACATCCTTAAATCTATAGGGTGAAACATTTTCCCTATCTAGATGATTGGCTCTTTCACGCTCCTTCAAATGAGGAAGCAGTGCAAGCGTTTCAAGCTTATCAGAAGTGTCTCCAACAGCAAGGCCTGTTCATCAATCTTACAAAGTGCCATTTGGAACTTATCCAAAGCAAACGTTTCATAGAAGCTCATTTTAGAATATATTTGGGAATGCTGTTTCTTCAGAGTCAGCAATAAACCGAGGTTAGTGCTTTCTCAATTACTGTCACATCATCAACCTCCTGCTCGTCTATAGCTAAGTGTACAGTGGAATATGGCATTTTGCATGTTTCTAGTGCCCTGGGCAGTGGCGGCTCCTCCGCTAAGGTGGTGGGGCATCGCCCTACTGTTATTTCAGCAGTGCAAAAAAGAAAGTGATAATAACAGGATGTTATTATCATTTTATTTTTCTATGCGGGAGTCGGGCGGGGCGGGGCTCTGTGTTGCCAGAGCAAGGGAGGAGTGGTTTGCATGCCACCAAGTGCACATGATGGATTTTGCCAGCCCTCTAGGGCCGGCCAACCCATCATGCTCGCTTGACATGTTCTCCATTAGGCTGTGTTGCACAGTCCCATGGAGAACATGCCCAGGCTCCAAGGCACTGCCTGAGCATCCAAACAGGAGGCTCAGACCAATCACGACGCTGCTCCTGCAGCGTCGTGATTGGCTGGGAGAGTCCAGAAGCCTGGGTAGTATTGGTGCTTCCAGCAGACCGAGGAGAGACGTGCGGCGGCAGGAGAGGCGTGCACCGGCGCGGCAAAGAAGGCAAGTTTATTTTATTTATTTTTTAATCCACCTCCCGCCCCACCACCCCTGTTCCGAGGCAGCCGCTGCTGGCCCTGGGCAAGACTACACCTCAGGTTCCTTCTTCTGAAGTGTTAGTGTCTTGTGCCCATAAGCTTCCGCATGTCAATTAAAATTCCTCTGTTCTTCAGTTTTTGTATGAAGGGTTTGAGAATAATTTAGCAGTTGCTACTCTTAAAGCTCAGTGGTGAGCGATTATAGCTTTTTGTAAGGTTTGTGAATAATGAAGACCTTGGTTTCAGCCTGTTGAAAAGGTTTTCTATTGCTAGATGCTCGTTACCGGCTAGGTATTTGTCATTAGTTCTTAAATGTCTTCAAGGTTGTCCTCTTGAAGATTTGAACTCAGTGGAGTTAAAATTCGAAACAATGAATGTTGTTTTTCTAGTAGTGATCATATCTGCTTATAGAATTTGTGAGCTTGGTGCTCTGTTGTGTAAACCTATTTTCCTTAAAGTTTTGGAAGATGATATTATATTGAGTCCCTCTCCTTCATTCATTCTTAAGTTTGTTACTGTGGTACACAGAGATAAGGAGACTATGTTTCAAGAGGTTATGTATGAAAGGTCGACTAGGGGTGTTGTGGCCTCTAGGGTGAGATTTAGGGAGTTTCTCTGACAGAGCTTTCTTATGCCACCCCTTGGAACTTATCTCACACTTTTATTACACACTATCATATCTAAGGACTAGGTGTGGGATGCAATTCTCTTGGTCACATTGTGTTGAGTTATGTTTTGTCTTAACATACTGGATTTTTTTATGTAATGCTCTAATTAAAGTCTCGTTGAGCATTGATTAGGCCTATGATTATTCATTTCTTTAGACACCAAGGCTAGTATGTCTTTGGTATTCCTCACTTTAAATAATTGGGACGAGGGAAATAGGGATAATGCCCTCGTTACTTAACCGTAATTTTCATTATCCAGCCCACTCACCCTTCCTTGGCAACTGGATTTCATGTGGTAAAATCAGGAAGTATGATGGGAAGCCGGTGCTTTTATAGCGCCCACATGGGTGGGTGGAGTTTGCTTCTTTGCATTCTGTTCTTTCCCCTATCCTGAGCTAGAAATCACCGCAAATGAAATGACTGTGACAAGAAGTAGGACTAATGATAATGAAAATTACCGGTAAGTAACTGAGGCAATTACTTTTTTCATCGTGCCTCCTTTTCCTTCATCATCACATCTGAAAGCAGCTTGAAATACACAAGTTCAGAATGTGTGCTGTACAAAAATCTGTCTTATGGAAACTTTAATAGACTATAATGGGTATTAGTAGTTTGGCATTGGTGCGGGTCTGATAAAGCACACCAGGTCTCAGCAAGCACCGATGGTTGCTGGGATTATTCTGAATTTAGCTGCTGGGATGGCCCCAGGTGCTTCTCAGAATCCTGGCACGGTCCCACAGGAGAGCGAGCGCTCATGTATGTCCTCAGCACCCTCCTGCACAGTAGCACCGGGTGCATTGTACGGCACTGGGGAAACAACTGCTGAGTGTTATTTTGTAAATGTGTCAGACAGTCTGACACCTGTAAACAGCTGCGAATTTCAAACGAAAGATAGGGCTATGTCAGCTAGTCTGTAACTTGGCTGCACACAGTCAAACATATTTGTAGTGGAAGTCATTTGGGGGACTGTGTTATTGGCGAGCCTGTGGAATATGACTCACGATGCTGCCTTCAGTGTCTGATACCTTCACAGCCAGGTGTGACCAGTCGATGGTACTGTTGCTGGTTAGTCCTTGTAGTTGGCAGTCCTTGTAGCTAAGTGTGGATCATAGCTTTGGTGCAAGGGTTAGATGAAATATTAATATCTCCCAAAGTGGCAACTTTCCACCTCGCAGCATCCTGTGCATGCGACCTCTCAGACTCCAGCTTTCCTGGTCCCTGCCTCTGTTCCTGCAGCTTCAGAGCTCCAGCCCACCTCTGCTCCTGCTGCTTTCCCTTCTCCTGCTTGTCTCTCTTACTGCAGCTCTTTCCAGCCGCCTCCTCCTGAGCCTATCCCTTCCCTTCATCACTTCTTCTTTCCACTAGTCTCTCAGTTGCCATCCTGCTGCTTTCTCTCCCCTGTGCCTAGTCCTTTTGCCTCTCTGCGTGCCCATATCACGTCTTTATTCTTGTCACCTTTTGCAGCTCGCCCTGCTCTCTCTCACCGCCACTATAGCACCCTCTCAACTACCCTCCTCATGTTCCCATCTGTTCCTCCTCCCATCATTCTTTCTCAAGCTCTATGTTCAGCCTGTCTCCTCCTGCACTGCACGTCCCCTCTTCCCTGTTTCGGATCCACCTTCTTTCTCGTCTGTCTTTGCTGTCCCTTTCTCTTACCTCTACTTTTGAGTTATGCCTTCTTGCTGTTTCCTGGTTACAGCTCTCCCCATCACCTCTACTGTCTTCCTACCACCCTCTCCTTTTACAGATTTCCCTATCCCCGTTGACATCTCCACTACAGACATTCCTAATTCCCAGCAGTGGCCGCCCTTAAGGGCAGAGGTGCTCCAACCCCCACCATTTTGCAAACATGAAGAGTGTCTGTCAGGCTGAGCAAAGGTCAGCCTGACAGACTCTCTTAATGTTCAAATCAGGCAGCCAGGCACTATACATGCGCTAACTGCACAGGCGCCTCACTGCCTGAGCTGCAGCTTACCAGGTTGAGGATTTCACAGGCCTGTGAGCGAGACCTCTTCAGCCCAGCAAAGCGCTGAGAGTACTCCCCCTTATGGCAAGGGAGCATGTCACTGACAGGCTCAGACCTGGACACTTCTGTTTTAAGCCCTGAAGTGCCCAGGGCCTAGTATCAATAAGCAACGCCTCATCATGGAGTGTGGTGGGGTCAGCAGCTCTCACTGACCTCACCCACCCTATGACGAATAAGGGACTGCCGCCTCCTCTCATTGGCTGAGAGGAGTTGGGAGTCCCAACTCTCCCGTAACCTCGGAGGCTTCCCTCGCAGCAACTGGGATCACGGCTGCTACCAGTACTTTTTTTTTTAATGATTGGTGTCTGGGTACATGTGTGTATGTGTATATGTTTATTTGTGCGTGCATGCTCTAATGGGTGTTTGCATGTGTATGTGCTTGTGAACGGTGGGTGCATGTTTGCACGCTTGTGAATGCATATGTGTGAGTGTGCATGTAGATGGGTGAGTGTATGTGGCCGGCCTGCCCCCTCTTTCTCGAATTATCACCCACCGCTGCTTATTCCTCAGCCTCTTTGTACAGGTTTTCTTTACTCTCACCTATCCTCCTTGGCCTATGCCTCATTCTCCCACTTCCTCTTCTACGGCTCCCACTTCTCCCAGTCACTTCTCAAGTCTTGCTATCCCTTCTTCTTCCCCCTACTCACCTATAGCCAGTGCTCAATTTGTTAAAGAATAAATGCTGGAGCGCAAAGTTTTAATTAGAACCCCCCGTGGTCGGCACTATATAGTGTCACGAGTACCCCATACAAAGGCTGCGTAGTCTTGATTCCCCCTCATGCCTCTTTCATCCATCACCCGACACTTCCTGCGCCTTATCTCACTCTTTCAGGTTCGTTTTCATCCCTGCTTCAGTTCTTTGCCACTGTTTTTCTGTATTTTTCTTCCTCTTTCTTTCCCCCTTTTGAATGTTTCTCTTTCTTGCTCTGGGTCAAAGTATGATGAGGAAAAAACAGTACTGGTGCGGTGCCCAAAAATGAGTGCCGATGGGCCCCCACTGCAGCCACCAGCTCAAATTTAGCATCGCCTATGGTTCGGCGTCTACCTATCTCCTTTTACAGATCTCCGGGCTCCTCTGACTTCTTGTTCCTTTATTCCCATCCTCCTTATTCTCCTACAACTTCACCTTCTTCATCTCTTCCCTGCATCTCTCTTATCCTTCCGCTCTCCTGTTGTTGCGCTTTCTTCTCTATGACTTCTCCCGCTGCATCTATTTCTCAGTTTTCCTTGGTATCCCCCTCATTCCGCCATCCTGCACTGTACTATCTCTGACCTGACAGGTTTAGACAAATGATGGCACGTGGGGGGTGTTGTTGGTACAAGTACAATTCAAGCCTTCCTCGATCCTCCCACAGCTCCGTCTGGAGTGCAGATGAGTCCGCGCGCCAGCACTCGTGGGTCAAATCCCACTGTGGATGGATGGATGGATGGAGAGATATATATATATATATATATATATATATATATATATATTCATTCATTCTCCGGTAAAGAATAAAGCGCCACCTAGTGGGGAGGCTATGTTACCCACTGTTTATGAATGAGCAGGTCAAGCCTGTTTTTCTGTTATTTATTTACACATATTCATTTTGCAGCAGGAGTGTGGGGCCCAGAGCAGAGAGATCCCTTTGCAACGGCCCTGCACTCTGACACTGCCTGCAGACCGTTAACCCCCCACGCCTTCTCTCATTAATGCCCCCTCAGGCTCGTGCCTCGTGCTTGGTCTGACCCAATTCATCATTTTCAGTGAGTCAGAGTGAGAAAAGTGACCCTGAAAAATTCGACGAAACGCATTAATTCCTGTATACAAATCGGTGTTCTAATATCTAACATACCTACTGTGGCAAACAAATACTGCCCGTGAGGGTCAGGTTGGCCGTATTTGACCCCTACATACTTTGTAGAGGTTAATGAAGTAGTCTATTCCCCTCTGCAATTTACGTACGAGGTAAATTATCGTACTTTGAATAAAGTAAAAAGAAAAAAGACGCATAAATGTCAGAAGAAGATTGAAAAAATGTGTGCCTCGTTATGGAAGAATTATGTTCAGCAGAAATCCAAAGCTTTGCTGAGATTAACGCATTGGAAGGATTACTGTATGGCGGTACAGCACCTATTAATTCCTGTCAGTGCTTTATACTCATTCGCGAGATGATTGCCGCAAGCTAGTAAATAATACAAAAACACAGTTAAAAATCGAGTTATGGTTCTGGCTCAAATGCGTAAAATTACTGAAGTCCTGGTTACGAATGCACACGACATAGCTCACTGCGTCACCATGATAGTCTCCTGTTAACTGTTTTAGTCGGTCTGGGCGCTGTTGGGAAATAGATATTTTGTGCATGGCGGATGTCGTAATTTATGGCATGCGTTGTGTGTGTTCGTACCTATATCTGGCTAATTTGAATAGTTTTACACATTTGAACCAGACAATAAAGTTTTTAACTGTGGTTTGTGTCAGTAAATTTCATAGGTTTCGTGATGATCTACTTAATTTTGAACACCCGATATACAGAGCCTTTTGCCAAATGCAGGAGGGTTGGGCAGAGGCCTTGGCTTGTGGCCAGGCCCTTTATCCTGCCGCCCTGGTTGTCCATCCACCGCTATGGCCAGGCCCTTCATCCAACCTAAATCGATTGCCCAACCTCCACTGCACACAGCCTTCACTCCTGCCCACCGGGGGAAGGGTGCAGGGTCTGGCCGTAGGGCAGACCCTGCACCTAACCTGAGGGGTGGACTGCACTGCAGAAGTTGGGCACAGGGCATGGACCTACCTCTTGCTTTCCCGGCACAGCCAGACACTCATTTTAATATTTGGCTTTGCTTGTACTTTTTTATATTCTTTTTATCAATACATCAAACTCACAAGTTGGCTCTGATTCGAGTGTCAGGGATATAATGGTGGTCAACGCCAGCGCTTAAAATGGCCTCTGGCTAGCTCTTGAGTAATGTGCTGAAAATGGTGCTTTTTTCTCAAGAGTGCATTATATTTTCCACTTGTCTAGGCTCCTCTCACCACTATCCTGAGATCGGTCCCCTTTGGTGCTGGCCACTGTGGTGGTGGAAAATTTTCAATATTATACTCTTGAGTCAGAGCTGACTTGCGAGTTTCAAGAAGGCCGAAAAAATGTCTACCCTATTCCAGCCAATCACATTGTATAAAATATTCACAAAATGTGATTGACAGGGTGGACTTGCGAGTTTTAATGAGTATACACTAGTGTTAACCATTTAAATCCCACACAGCACCTTTTTTTCAATACAAATATCTCAAAAACTAGTGGACAGATTTACACCAAATCAAAGAAAACATGCTTTCTGAGTAAGGTTGTACACTCATCTAGTGTTTGGTATAAATCCATTCAGCAGTTTTTGCTATATCTTTAAGCAAAATTTCCAATGGGAGCTAAAATGGGAAATTATACACTTTTTCACCCCCCTTAACATTTTCTTCACAAAACTTGAAGATATATATGCACCCAAAAACATGTTGTTTAAAGCAGGAGTACTAATAAACACACATTCACATTTGTAAAGGTCAGATTCAATGTTATTGCCACAGTCAATTCTGGAATAGAGTGGAAACCAGCCAATTCCAGTTCCGGCAACGATTCTTGACCCAGATCCAGGTTCCATGGTGACCTCAGCAAATCACTTCTTGGTGAAGCTTGTGGACATCAGAACACTCGAGTTAGAGCTGGCACACATTAAGGGCCTGATTATGAGTCTGGCGATCTGAGGACCGCCAGACTTGTGGTGTGGCGATTGCGGTCCAGCCACTGCTGCACCGGCGGTCCGACCACCCCATTATGAGTCGGGTGGTCGGACGGCCCTGGGACCCCGGACGTCACCAGGGAACCGCTGTTCCCAGGAAGTGGTGCAGCAGTCAGAGGCCGCAATATGCTTGGCGGGACCGCAGGGGTCCCTCCAAGCATATTATGAGTTTTCTGTCCGCCAGCGGTGACATGGAGGTTCCTCCTCCATGTCAACCCTGGCAGAGAGGAAATAAAGGTGGTCCTAGACTCGGCCCCCTGTGCCTCCTCCGCTTGTGCATGCACACAGGGGGGCATAACATGTACCCCCCTGTGTGCATGCACAACAGTTCCTGCACGGCATGGACTTTTTAGTCCATGCAGTGCAGGAACCTCATGAGGCGTTCCCATTGCAGTGACTTTTTCCACCACGGCCTTTGAAAGAGGCACCGCCCTGGGAATGCCACGCCGCCTGCCCTCCCATTAGACTACAAATAACTTGTAATCTGGCGGGCGGCGTAGAGTCTCGGCGAAACTCGTAATCGCGCCCTTAGTGTGCTTTGCTGTGGGGAGATGCAGTGGACTCGTACTCCCTTTCTTGCACCTCCGGCTGCATACTGCTTCACAGTCAATCTAATTCATTTTCAAGTAGTGGCCTGTCTGTGAACAGTAGGAGATCACATCTGTAAATTCGTACGTGGCTGTCCTACTCAGTATCCCATCAGCAGAAGAAACCAAGCATAGGCAAAGCCAATAGTTTGTGCCTTTATAATGAGGGTCCGTTTTGCCAATCTTTGTTTGCATAGCATTGTTTAAACAAGTAGAAGAGAAAATATTTCAAAATACTGGAAGAAAAGCAAATATATATTTTAGGATATCTCAAAAGAATACAATATATTCAATAATTTCAATCTTTATAAATGGCATGGTTTATTTTCAAAATCATTTCACTCGGAAAACTCTGAACAGAATTTAAAAAGAATAAGGACGTTTAAAGGGAAATGCTTGCAAAGGTCTAATATACTTCCTACAGGTCTCAGAACTGAAACACGTTCTCGCCATTTGGTCCCTGCAATAGCCCAAGAAGCACATTTATGGGCCTACAGGAAAGGACAGCTACTTCTCAGTTATGCAAATTACAACTTCTCCCTCAAACTTCAAATGAGTGCAGAAGTCAGCAGCTCTCCAGATCCATAAAAGCCTTTTTGTGCCAAGACCTGCTTTTGTTTGATATGTGAAATGTAAGAGATAAAACAAAAACAACCCTTAGAGTCAACTCTTTAGCCATACCCTGGAAAAAATATCCATGTTGTTTTTACAGACAATCTGGGGAGGATGGGGAGCAGCAGGTATTTGAGGGAGGAGAGATAAAACAAGCTAGATAGCAGAAAAAAACAGGCACTCTCATGGAGTGCTGAAGGCAAAGGAAAAAAGTAGTTCCCAAAGTGTGAGCAGTGGAATTCTACAAGGCAGCCGATCAAAAGGAATATAAAGAGGCTATGCTCCAGGGAACGGACAAACAGATGAAGTGTAAGGCAAGTCATTGAATAAGAACCAGACACGTGGAAGTGAGAGCAAAGTCAACCAATGGTACACAATGGGTGAGTTCAAAGCCCACACTAAGTTTTTGGTATGGTCCACAAGAGGTTATTGCGTACAGACAGCTAAAAGTTGACTCGTACAAAAGTCCTAATGATACCCCAAGCAATTTAATTTTGCAAAAAAATCTGAAGTGTTTTTAATTTTTTAAGGACCTGACACATCTGAGAGATGTGTAGGTTTGAATATCAACAATGAGTACATTCATATTGTCTTTGGATATATACTTTCTCATTCGCAGGGTAAGAATGTAGAATAGAGGACAAAAAACCAAAGATGTAACTGGTATGACATGCCACTAAAATATACATAAAGTTAACAAAAAGGCTGGCTTGGCTATGTTCTAGAACTGACAGAAAAATAATAAGTGAGTAAGTCAAGTCCAAAAAGCGGAAATTTGTATTAGCCATATAAAACATAAATAAGCAGGGACAGGCTGCCCTTTCGGTGATTGCTGACCAAGATCATGTTATTAATGAGGCTTTAAAAGGAATATCACTTATATCTTTCTCTATGTGTAAGTACATGACAAATATCTAGTTATACATGACATATTAGAAACTGATTTTTTGCAATTTATGTATTTATTACTACCCTTATGAGTCCATTTTAACACCTGCTTGGAATAACGAAATATTGATATAAAAACTGCAGGGTTTCAAAATTATTCTATGCATGTTGGATGAAGCTCTTTGAAGCAGATGTATGATGCTGAACTATTTTACCAAGATTGAACAGTGTGAGCTGTAGATAACACAAAGATATCTCCAACAAAAACATTGACATGAGCTGTTTTCCTTAATATAAAAATCTGTCACCTCCACATTACACTCTGCAGTAGGCATATTAACCAGCTAGACTATTGTATGATGATTGAAACCTGTGACCAGAGATTGCACACAGACTTAACAAATGCCTTAACCACCAGATATATCATACATGTATTATATCACAGAAACTTGCTCAATGCACAGACATCTGTGCATCAGATGTCTTAATTGCTTAAAGTACCTTAAGGTGCAGCTTTTTCCTGACCACGTATGTAACCCAGAACAGCTTTACCATCACATTTCTCCTTGTTGCCAATTTTTTGGGGGGCAGAGTTTATAAAATTGAAACTAGCATATGCTTATTGGTATGGGTGGTCCTCATGGCTCTGTCCTTCATGACACCTTCTGTCATGACTCTGCCATTTTATGCCCAAAAACCAACCCCAATTTCTGGGTTGCCAGAGTACGATTGTTTCATTTCCAGCTCTGTCATATTACAGTCTAGATAGCTCTATTACTGCTCCTTGTGCAGTGGTCCTGCTTAAGCGCCGGTGTTCATAGCTATTAAATATGAAAAACAGAATAGCATAACGCATGTATGCAGCTCAGTAAAGGGGCACCGTGACCTGCTCCATACTTTACTTCGCCTGAGCCATGGTCCCTTCCCTCCCTCAACAATGGTAATAAATCGTATATTACTTTCTATGGCTCTGTGGATATACAAAGTTTTTCTGCGTTTAGCAAAAATCACTGAGATAAAATTTACCACATGTGGAAATATAGTCCTTTTTGGGTAAATTATTTACCTGATGGCATTTATAAATCCAAGAGGCAATATAGTCCTAAAGGGGTAAACTATTTACCTGAGGGGCATTTATAAACTCAAATTTGTTTTTCATGAATTGAACAAGTATACAAGTAATAACTTGTTTATGTAATTCTGAGAGGCGCTTAAAGTGGGAATGACATAAAACAGGCTGAAAAAGCAGGTGTAAAATCATGCAAGAGAATAAACACCAAACGAGTACTCACAGAAAACGTTACTAATTGGATATTGAGGTCCTAATTTAGAGATTGGCAGACAGGTAATCCATCACAAATGGTGAATTGTGTACCCTTCTGTCAAACTCTAAATCAAGACCTTAATGTTGTTTGATCAAAACAGCAGGTTTTCTTTAACTTATCTTAAGAGGCCATCTATCACAACAATGGTGCTGCTGTTCCTGAGTATTTCACAATCCAGGGGCCAGATTACATGCAATCCACTGGAAACAGGAAATTTAGCACTCGGACACCCGCAACCTCAGCTGCGGATTTCTGAAAGGATCTTCCCTGAGCCCGAACTTCTACGCACACATGATACCTTTAGCTAGCATCATTTTCTTGCACAATATCAACGTCCTTTCCTATGTCAACAACACACAGGTCATTCCCTCCCTCACAGGCAAAGACGCCCAGTACCTGGATTAAATGCAATGCCAGCATGACTGAAATCGCCCACTGGCTGAACACCGACAAGACCGAAATTGTGATCTTCAGGAAGATCACTTCACCTTGGGACTCAACCTGGTGGTCAACAGAACTAGGACCGACACCTTCCCCCACCACCCTTGCTAAAAACCTCTGGATCGTCTTAGACAGCAAACTCGACATGACCGCCCAAGTTAAAGCAGTCACCGCCTCATGCTTCCATACCTTGAACATGATGAGGTAGATTTTCAAATGGCTCCCTATCAGCACCCGGAAAATCTTCATGCATGACCTAGTCACAAGCAACTGGACTACGGGAACACCCTGTATGCCTGGGTCAAGAAAAACCTGACTCAAAGATTGCAGACCATTCAGAACACAGAAGCCAGAATCACTCTCATCCTCCCATGACGCACGCACATCACACCACACCTGAAAAGGCTCCACTGGCTCCCCATACATAAAGGAGCACAATTCAGACTACTCATTCTTCACACTGTCAAGGCACTACATAACACTAGTCCAGCTTACCTCAACAATTGTGTCTGCTTTTGCAAACCTTCCATACATCCGTCGCATATGGAAAACCAGATCCGATGGTTGAGCCTTCTCCTACATTGCTCCAAAAGTGTGGAACAAGCTACCACTTCAGATAAGAGCCTCCTCCTCATTTTTTAAATTCCACAAGAAACTGAAGATCTGGCTTTTTGAGTAGTCCCACTAGGCCATTGGCATTGCTAGTCTCACTCCTGCTCAGTGCCAGGATACCCTCCTGGGTGATAGAGCACGCTACAAATCTGCCTAACGTAGTATGTGTGAGAATGTTTGCATTGTCACTGGTGAAAAGTATTATTCTTTACTTGGTGCAAAAGTTGTTCTTGCACACCTCAGTAAATACATGTGTCATTTTGCACTGATCAGTCAGTGAAAACAGCAGCATAAAATTGCCCGGCGACAAGACAAAAATGTTGAGTGATCACTTTGATGTATATTGTGTAAGATAATTGATGTGTGCACGTCTATTTATTTATAATGCATCGGCATATTTCAAGTACATCAGGATACTCTGGACACTTTGTACTCTTAGAATAGAGACTTAATGCAATTTATTATTATTTAAGAGGAAAAAGAGGAGTGACGCTACTTTCGATCCTCTGTAACTAGTACTAGACAGCAGTTCTTATTTGTGTTTGGGAACTGTCAACCAAGGGCATGCTGTGAGATGCACCTGCTTTATTAGTAACAGGAGGTTTCGGTGAATTAAATGCTCGCTGAGCTGATTTACAAGTCACAAGTTCGAATCCTGGCATGGCCAATTTAGTTTTTCCAAGATCAATAAACTTTCATTCTATTGGGAAATAGCAAGATTTGTTATTTTCAGTTCTTATAAACGCCAGAAGTATGGTAAGAATTGCTTTGTAAAAATATGTTGCTATCATTAACCTTACGTGCCTAAGATGAATGAAGCCTTACGAGCTATGGTATGGGTTCATGGTCTTCAATAAATTGGACTGTCGGGTTGTCACCTCCTCTGTGCCTTTGCCACGCCTTGACTAGTAGTGGTGCATATCATGACCGTCCGCCCTGCCCAACAACAGACAACTTCATGGTTGCCCTGATGAGAGCCGGCCTGGCCAGGACTCTTCCTTTCAGTACTTATTGCCAACTTTCCCTACGTACAGCTCTACGGTGCACTGACAGTGGTGATAAACATGAACATCTTGAACTCTACTCAGATATTACAGGCAGCCATACCTAGGGTGCAATGAGCCCTGAACACCGCGTGCCAAGGTGCGCATGCGCCTGATGCCGCTGCACCTGCTCCACCCATAGTAGGTGTGCCCTTGTCCTCAACAAAGTACTGACTAAACTGCAAGCCACCACCTCTCTCACATTGACTGCTGTCTTTCTCCTCATAGGTGATTCATTAATCTACACTGTGGCAAAAACGCTTCTTTCCCATATCTTTTTTCTTCTTTTACTGATATATCGTCAGCACTCTTTTACTCATATGGCTTCTTGGCGCAATGAGACAAATCCTAAACTACCTAGCTATTAATTAGAGTAGTTGCACCAAATGTTCCCTCTAATTTTGTTCCTCCGTGTGCGGCAATGAATGATCTCTGTGCACCAGAGCTAAAGCTGCGTGCACCAAAGACATGCATCAAATAACTTTGCAAGCGAGTGCAACGCTTCAACTATCAAATGATAAAATGATAACTTTTGATTCACATTGCCATCTCTGTGTCCAAAAAAAGGCAAACATCTTTACATGCACTTGACAGCTGCTCTGTCACCTCTAGTGGTCTCTACACTCAAACAGAGGAATATTTAGGGTCAGGCAATGTAAACACCTTGGAAGAAAGGTTCTAACCACAATACTTCCCTAATTTCAGTAAATGTCACATTGGCAGAGACTTTTTGACAGGAATCAAAACCTGGGTACACTCTCCTTGCACAAATACACTGCTTCCAGGTAGATGTTGAGTTTGTCCCACCATGGACTCAACTCCTGTTTATGGTTATGGTATCTGTCTACAGCAATAATATCAGCAGAACTGTGGTGGTGAAGTGTCATTTTGGGACTTCTAAACCCACCTTGTCAAAATCATTATAAGGATAATCAAGCAACATCTACAACCCCAAGCACAATAAAAAGTGGCTGCTACCGAACACATGATGTGTCAGGTGTAGGTTATAAGATTTAAAGGGACATTTATGCAGACTGAGATCCTATATTTCTTTCATATTCACTTTCCTGCATACGCGCTACTTAAAGGTAACTGCAACATGATTGGACCACACCTTCAAATCTCACGCACAACACTAAACACACTACACATAGGCTACGCTATAAGCGAACACCAATCACACACAGCTGCTAAGTTATTCAATTATTGAGAAAGTGCTTTAGGGACCCCGTGATGGTTATTACACACTTTACAAAGACCAGAATACTATATAATACGTATAGTACTTATGCCCTACTGTGTTAAAGGCAAACCCTTTGCTATACTGGAGGCATTAGTGTGACCATTGAATTCTTTGAAATTAAGTGAGATCACTTGAAATTAAGGTGCATTTCTGATTACTATGGTGAGGGTAAGTAATTCAACATTTATGACTGCATAGCATTAGTAGACACAGCTTCAGACAATAAATGTGGATGACATCCTTAACTGGGAGACAATGGATGGCTCCACATGCTGTTGAGACATGGTCCAAGTTCATCAGCCTTTTGCTTTATGTCCCAAATGAAGACATAAGTGAACAAAAATAATACGTCAGTTATTTAGTTAGAATGAAACAGTGTCTTAGGCCATCAGACACCAATAGCAAACAAAGTTATAAAAAACAGATTCGAAGATTAACCACCAACTGGGCCCAAACCCCTGAGATGTTCCACATAAATATATTTTCAAATATATTTTGCGGCCATAATTTTGTGGAATAATATTGAGCCCCAAAATATTGACAAGGTGAGACTTTACAGGTAAGTATATTTACTTAACTTAACTCCACATGTGTGTACCTTGTATTCAGATGTGGAGTTAAGAATGGTAAGTCTATAGCTACCAATGTGCACTTATCGTCTCGATATTTCAGTGATCGATACTTTACCTGTGATATTATGGATTGCACTCTGCAGCAGAGAGCATGAGCTTTCTTCCCCTCACTGAAGAAACCCCTTGCCTGCGGACTTCTGAATTTTCTAACCCTGGCCTAAACCACATGTTTAGACAGCCAGACTACCCTCTGTGACCCATGGTAGGTGGATGTAAAATAGCTGCGAGAAAGATACCATCTTATTGCTGACCTGCACAGTGTGGATCCAGTATCACCAAATAATGTGATTCTATTAGTGCTGGAAAATAGGAGGAATCCCGGTTCTGGCAGCTATTTCTGGGCTGGATCTGGACGGCAAAGGGAAACATGCTGAATTTGTCCTGATATTATTTTTCTGACACCATGACACATTCAGCACTGCCTGCAAGTTGTCAAGTGGCTTTCTGATTTTCGATTTCAACTGGGCCCAAAACAAAGGCCTGATTTAAAGGACCATCAGCCCTCCTTTTATCCATCTATCATCCTAGCTTGGAGCCAACTGGAGCCAAACACCTAGATGCCACTAAAATAGAAGGAAACAAAGGCACACAACTTGTTACCACTTTACAAGTGCTTAAGTGAAACTATTGGAGGCAGATTTTTTACTTTGTTCAACTCTCTGTGTAAGAGATGGGCTTTCACTGTAAGAATGGAGGCTTTATTGGTCTGTATGAGTATTTATACAAACATTTATTTAAATGCCATTTACTAATTGTTTTTAATAATTCTTTTATGGTGCTACTCATTACAGTGTAGAGGGTCACAGCGCTTTACATCACACACAGAGGCACAATAAATCATATAAGTGTGTAAACAATGTACAGGAAATGTTACATAAAAGAATGAGGGTTATTGGTGTAGGAATAACATATTATCCATACTTGTAAACATTATACGTTAGAAATGGATTGTCAGAGAACAAATTCAGGAAATAAAATGTAACAGTGAATGTCGCTGTCTGTACTAATACAACTATTAATTCACAAAGGAACCCTTTTTCCAACCTTAGAACAGATTGAGAAAAATTCAATAAGGATCTAAACCCATGACCTACATTTTGCATGCAGCTCCTTGATGTCGATAAATATATCACTGTGCTATATTAGAAGGCTTGCAAATTATGAACAGGATGTAACAAAATGATCTCTGCATCAAAAGCAGTAGCCCACTTACCTCTCTAAATACAATAGCAATGTGTGATCTACAAATAATACGCTGTGCATGTACATTAACCCTATATGCTACTTTATGAGTCAAAACTGTGACTAGACAAAACACAAAACTCTCCCACAACTGTGTTAACCACTAGATATATCTTCCCGCCATTACAATCCCTTTCAAATTGCTGGGCACACAATGATCTCTGCAGCCGGTGTTTTAACCCTGTGAGATACATTAATGCAGCCTCTTTTTGACAAGTTATGTAAGCTAGAAGAAATTTACTGTCATGTGTCCTTGCTGCCAATTTATTTGCTGCATGAGTTCAGTATGTGCACTGCGCAAAATCCTCTTGTGTGTTGATTTAATAGACTATAATATTGCTCCATGTATAAAAAGTCTAGGCTACTTACTGGATGCACAAGACAAATGACTTGCCTCTTGATTTGCTGTCAGAGTGAGAGACCTAAATGTGTCTTAGCTCATTTTTAAAAACTATCACTAATAAACATCTCTCAGTTCCATCATTTAATCTGATGTACTAAACTGAAACTTTAAAGAAATACACTTTCTTCAATTTTCAAAAGGCTTTATCACATTTCTACCCCGTGTTTGTTGCATTTTTAACATTTACCTCTAACATTTTCAAACTCGACTCTTATAGTGAAGCAAGACCATAAACTTGTCTTTGCTAAACTGCTTAATTTATTGGCTCATGCACTTCTTATTGTTATTTAAAGGCACAGCTGCATTTCTTTTGTCTCAGAAGGCCGCCCATCCACCCCCTGCATCTTCGCACCTTCAGTCTAAAGACACAGCTTGCTCCTGTTACAATGCAGGACATTTCTACCCCTCTTCCCAGCTGGGTTCCTGAATCTTTGTTGACGTGCCATCGAAACAACAGAGTTAATGCCTTTCACACGTGCGCCTTTCTAAATGACGTGCAGTTAGATACCAAATGCCCATGAATGGTTTCTGCAGAGTCATGCGCGCGCCATAAAAGACTCTGGGCGCTTCAAGTAAGCAGGGTGCGCACGCACGCAGGCGCGCACCATGGAGGGAACATAGGTTGCACCTATCAGTTGTCATTACTGGTGTGAAACAATCACCTCTCCTTTAGGTTTAACTTTGAGAAGGGAACAAATAATATTTTAATTGCCTCTTGAAGGTTTGACGATTCTCAAATTGGTGAAAGCAGACGGCCAATAAGTTCCAAAGTCAAGGGGTTAGGGCAGAAGTTAATCCTCCACGAGTGCACACAAATTTCATATTTGGTACTTTCAAGAAAGAAGGCGTTGTAAGTCTTCCAGTGGGCTGGAGTGCTTGATTTTCTTCAAGAACAGAAGTGCACCCATGTAATGGTCATGGTGAGTGAGGCAAAGGATTATAAGTCTGTCCTCTGTTTCATGGGAGTGTAAAAGCTTCATCAAGAGGAGTGCTGCTGAGTTTAGAAGGCTTTCCGAGCAGTCATTCTGATAGTGTGGATGCCATAAAAACGCCATTATAAAGTGACAGCAGGATTGGGACCGGTCCTGGTGACACTGGAGGTCTTCTGAAGGATTGGTAATTAATACAGATAAATCCTGTACACTCCAATTAACAGATTGATGCTTCCAGACCCTCAGTGAGATGGGTGTTCTTGATGGACCTACCGCATTGTACATGTTAAAATATCCAAGAGTCAATGCGTACAGACACTGGTAGGAGATTAAGGTAGGGAATCTAGACAAACTCTTGGGCTTCAATAGAGTTTTGGAAGAAGCTCCCTTTGTCCTTAATGGGGTGGGTGGCCTTTTTAAAAAATGGTGCACTTGTCTCTTATGCAGTACTATTTTTAGGTTTAGCCTGGGCAGCGCATGCACTGCTTTGCGAGGCATGCTGTATTCAAGTATGGACTTGTAGCTCTGCCCACTCTCCGTCCATATTTTTCATTGGCTTGTGTCAATGTCCTTTGTAAATGCTGGCTTCTGATTTGTTAATAGGCTTGTTAGTTCCTCCTTAGTACCGCCTTGTCTTCATTTGTAACCTCCCATGAGGACTGGCCCTTTTACTTTTGTTGTTACACGGTATGTCTTATTTAGTCTGTAAGCACTATTTTCTTTAATGAGTTTCTCCTACTGTAGGCAGGGCATGCTTTCCTGCAACATTCAGCGCGCCATGTGCACTTTCACTTTTCAAGTAGCCTGGGATAATGGCGGCCGTTTCTTTGAAGTGAAATAGGTCTCGCATTTACAAGAGTTTGAGCTATTGGCATTGTAAATGACAATGCCTTTTATTTATGTGTTAATTATCAAAACAGATAAATAAAAAGCATTGTCAATTACAGTGCCAATAGCTTAAACTCTCGCAAATGCGAGACCTATTGCATTGCAAATGCTTGTTCTAATCTGCCACTAGTATTACGATAACCCCTGTTTAGTGATCTTAAAATAACAGCTTTTTGACTGAGCTCATATAGAGTCCCGGCCAGTGGTGAACAAAACTTGAGGGGGGCCCCCCTGCAAAGTTCACGGAGAGGACCCCTCACGCTCCAGACTCAATCAGGAGCTTTAAGGCCAGGGTCCCTACCGCTCGTGCACAGTGCCAGAGGGGGCCCGCTGGAGCTCTTGGCCACCCGCACTGCGGGGGCTAATGTTACACCACTGGTTCAGGCAGATGAAGGGTGGCTTTACATAAATTATTCCTCCCAATTGATAGCAAAGGCCTAGTGACCTACTACTTCACAGCGCAATAATGATAATGGTAATTAGAAGTGTGATACCTAAGCCTTTCTTGGGGGGACACAATCATCCCAGAATACTTGTTCCGGTATTGTGTCCACACTGTGCACTCCCCTGCCCTTCTACAAGATTTTGTTGGGTCGGTACCTGCAGAAAATAGCACAACCTGAGGTGTACTCATAAGAACTCCTATTATGATGCTTGCCCAGATTTAAAAGGGTAGGGCAGGCAGCTGATAGGAGACTATTGCAAGAGCTACTATCACCCAAAAGGGGCAGCCATACGATTCTGTGAGCATTATGACATTGGCAGAAATTAGCAGAGAATATAATCTGCATGCCTGGCAGTTCCTAGCACATGCAATTCTCTGCAAAGCAGGGATCGCTACATAGAATAACTCCAACCGTGAACCCGAAATCAAAGAAACCTGGCCCATATTATTGACATGGGGTACCCACCGTCATAGGGTAACAGACATATAAAATGCATTCAAGGAGAAACAGAAGGCAGACCTAACGGCTCTTAGGAACAAGCGGCGATGGGACCTTGAAGTAGAATTAACTGATGGCGACTGGTCGACGATTCTCTGCAACTTAACTGCCCTAGTTGTCCAGGATCCCACTACGTAATTTGTTACAATGTAACTTTGTGCATCGCTCGTATCTTACCCCTGCTAGACTGCACACAATGTTTCAGAATGATCCACACAGGTGCCCCAAATGTGGTGACAATTAAATTGATTTCTACCACAAGACCTGGTCTTGCACTGTGATTCAGACCTTAGTTAAGTTATGAGATAAAGTAACAAAACTCACCCACAAGCAACACATCCAGAACCCAAAAACGTGTCTTTTGGGGTTGATGACTAGGCCCTAAGACTGACAAATCCAACAGTAAATGTATTGATCTAGCTACGGTCATCTTAAAAAGAAGCAACTCCATCAAATGGAGATCCTCGACTCCTCCGGTGACAGAGGCATGGAAATCAGAAGCATTCAAATGGGCGCAAGCAGAAAATATACACCAACAGGTGGATGAGATTAGGCCTGGATGGTAAATTCCGTTCCGCTCGTGGAATTTGCGAAATTTTGGCAGTTCCGCGGAGAACGCGGAATTGCCGAAAATTTCACGATCCGCGGCGTAGCGGAATTTTTTCCTTGTTCGCGCTTTCAAAATGCGTGTTCGCGCACGCGGTAGCGACTTACCGGGATCCCTGCGTTCGCCGACGAGTTTTCCTATCCGTTCGCACGATCCCGCGAGAGTGTGCGATCGCAAACACGTCATTCGGACGCGCCATTGGACATCTGCGTTCGCGAACAGGAAACACACATCGCGAGCGGGCGGGACAAGTGAAACAAGATGGCCGCGCCAATTGGCGACCGCATGGGCAAGTTCGCGAGATATTTCCCCCCGAGCACGCAGACAGCGTCCCCGAACAGGAAAAACGCATCGCGAACTATGTTCGCGAACAGGAAACACGCATCGCGAGCGGGCGGGACAAGTTAAACAAGATGGCCGCGCCAATTGGCGACCGCATGGGCAAGTTCGCGAGATATTTCCCCCCGAGCACGCAAACAGCGTCCCCGAACAGGAAAAACGCATCGCGAACGGGCGGAACAAGCAATTCCGCGTGCTCGCGGAATTCTGCGTGCTCGCGGAGATTTTTTACCGTTACGCTGAATTTTGCGTAACGCGACTACGCAAATTCCGCCCACCCTTAGATGAGATATAGGGCTGGGAGGCCCAACACTGTGATGGGGTGGGTCTCTATTTTACTGGCTCACCAATGATATGCTGCCATAAACTTAGTTATGGCAAGATAATGCATGCATAAACATTATATGGTCTCATACACCAATGATTTTCACCTACTTTTGACCAAAGGCTGTACATGTAGAATCTCTGCACAGTCAACTGTTCCATCATCATGCGACCACGACCGTGAATTAACTTACTTGTGCGGTTTTATCTGTTTATGTTTTTATATTATTCCTAATGTTAGCACTGCTATGTCCTTCTGGCGATTGGCCTTCATTGAACAAATGTACCTCTATGTTATAGGTAGTGAAATATGCAACACAACATTGTTGTTTGCCTAAGTGTATGTGAACTTACTCAATAAAGAGCATTTTAAAAAAGCTTAATAAAAATCAATACAAGAGAACGCCAGGGTAGTAAAAGGGGTCATTGTGCTGAAGACCCGAACTTCCCCAAAGCGAGTTTATACAAGAGCGCCACCACTAGGTTCACAAACGTAGCACAAAATTCCCCAAAAAGGCCTAAAAACTACTTTTTTCATCAGTGTAGGAAAACACTAACAGCCAAGATGCTTTTTTGCCTGGAGTGCTGAAAATCCTCACACATTTTTCTGAATAGTTTTCTGGGGACCACAGATGGAAATTACCTGCCTTCACCATTGCTAAAATCTGCCAGTTCGTGGAGAGGTCTTTATCTAATAGAACCAGCTCTTATGGCCATAAGTCCAGGGTCCAGAAATTGGTTTGTATACCAAACTGCAATTCCTCTCTCCTTGAAGGATGTTAAAGTAGTTTAAAAAAAAAAAAAAATTATTTTTTCTGCTTTATATAGCACAAACCAGTCCCATCGTGGTACAAGGTCTCTTTACATACAGTTGTGCATAAGAGTGACGTACAATGTTCACTAAACATACAATTAAAATCAGCATGAACCAGCATTGAGAAACAATGGTAAAAAGGGATCCATGAGCCACTTAGTCATCTAAGTAAATGAAATGGAAAGGGGAGTGGTTAAATGCTTATAGTAAATAGTGTTTTAGCTCTTCGCATTGCAAAGTGAGTGTTAGAGAGTGTTTGTGGTCTTACCAGTTTTGAGTTTATTAGGTCAACTCAGACTCTTGTCAATCCTTGAGGATCAGCTTGCATTTTGTCATAGTTAAAAGTGTTATTCGAAGAGTAGGAATTTAAGCCTTTTTCTGAAATTGTGGGAAGAAGGATTTATCCCTATTGGCAGGATTATAGAGTTCCTGATTTTCTGAGCAATGCCTGAGCAGGCTTGTTTCAGGCTGTGTGTGTGTTTTTGGGGAGATGGGATTCCAGAGACAGAGATAATCTAGATTTTGGGCTGCTCTTGAGATTTAGTTTCTGTGCTAGCTAGTTTGCCTTCTCTCTGTGAATAGCCTTATATATATACCTGCCAGTTTGAACAGGTATCTGGACTCCTAAGGAAGCCATTTTAGAGATGTCATGATTTGAGGGGTATGACTGGATCTTTTGCTGCCGGAACCGAGTCTAGCTCAGCTCTGATGGCTGCTTTTAATGAGGCTAAGTGTGTCCTGACAGGGTCATACAGTAGGGGCTTGTTGTGATCTAGCCTCAAAAGAACTAGCGATTGGGCTACATTTCTGCAGTCAACTGGCCGACTGAGTTACATCATTCTATAGAAGTTAATTTGGTACTGGGATCCTAATGCTAAGGAATGAATGTTTCCTGATAAAGAATGTTCTAGATAGGCCCCTAGGTACCCACATTTGGTAGATCTCCTGCTGCTTCTGTAAGAGTGGTGGAATCAGAGCAGTATCCGGGTCACTAGGAGCATCTTCATCTGGCAAGATTTAATTAATAATTTGCATAGATGTTAAGCACTTACAGATGGAGCTGCTAATTCTTTGAACATAGGCAGAGGCCTGGTCTCTAGTGTGGAACCAGAATTTAAATTAGCTTTGACTAGCCCTCTTCATAACATAACCGTTGTTCACATCAAACACATATTCACATGCCATATTCCTGAAAGTTTAAACTGACATCATTTGTACCATTTCTTCTGAATGCATAATAGGAATTGAAATAAATAGATTCTGTTCTATAAATGTTATTGAGTAGATACACATGATATGGGACCATTCCAGTGCCCAAAGAGGCGCATGGCTGGGACAACGTGTTTGGATTTATCATTGCTCTTTGCAAGGCAGGGCCATAAGAAAGGCGTGGAAGGCCAGGTAAACAAGATGACGTAACACGTGCTGCAGTAGGCTAAGCCAGGGAGTCAGACATTGCACAAGGAAGAGAAACCAGGGCTGAGAAAGGACTCTATAGCACCACTGGGATCATGATTGCAGGTTCTTTCACACAGTAATAAGTATGATAATAAAGCATTGTGAATTACAGAGGAGAAACTTACAAACAAAACGTAGAGAGATTGTTACAGACGCAAACTTGTGATTTATAAACTAATCCTTTAAACGTTAACGAATTAGTGCTCTGAGAACCCCCAGACAGGAAGTCGCAAAGGGTCGCACCTGGGCTGCAAGACCCCGCCTGCCCCAAGGAATTGCATAAGATGTGTGCAGGTCTATAACTCACGTGTAAGGTTTGTGTGGAAAAACGTTAATGTGACTATGAGAACTCGTACATAATGAGTATGTCAAATTGCGGATAAATACATAGCGATATTCGTAAAACCCCTTAGATCGGGAAGTATCTGTTCCTGTGCTACAATAAAAAAACAATAAAATTGAGTTAAATTTAGAAAGATACAAATGAAGGGACCCGATTGATAAAATATTACGCACGAATTAAAGTTGTATTGGCTAGAAAAATAATGCTGCAACGAATAGGTTACAAAACCTTGGATTAGATCACCGTCCTAGCCTTTCTGCTATGAACACGATAAATGACTTTAGCACCATTTGAAAATAAACAGAAACCATTGACACATCCATTGCTTATAAGCCACTGGCATATTATACCAGCTTTTTAACTAATACATTTTAGTACATAAATACGGTTTGTTCCGAAAAATTGGAGTATAATGATGTTGCACTATTTTTACTACTTCCGTAGTACGGAATGGAACAAATATTTTTCTGCCTCAGTCTTAGTTGCATCTTTCACATTTGAAAAGTTGAGATAAAAACCACAGACTCAAATTGTTTATCACGTAAAGACGGTAACAATTATGCAAGACCAGTTTGATGAGTTGTACCCGGCTTTAAAACTTAAGGGCATATTTACAAGTCCCTATCACCACAGGAACGTCACTTTTTTCGATGCTTCTGTGGCGATAGGGACTTCGGCTTATTCACAATGCAGCGTTAAGCTACTTAACGTGGCTTAACCCCGCCTTGGGAATAAGGCCCCCTTTCATGCTACACTTAGCGTAAAAGGGGTGGGCAATGGGTGTTGCGGTGGGCGTTCCACTGCAACACCCATTGATTTTGACGCTGCCCCAGATTTACAAGGGTGGCGTTAATATGGGGCTGCACCGAAATTAAGACCAGGGAAAACCTGGTCTGAACATGGCGAAACGAGGAGAAATGCTTTATTTCTCCTAGTTTCTTCTGTTTCTATATGTGCTGCATTCTACAGCACACATAGAAAGAGCAAAATGCCATGAATGTTTGTATATGTGCAGGAAGGTGTCCCTTCCTGCACATAAATAATCATTAAAAAAAAATGAGGATTTGCAACTTCTATGGGTGCTGCATTCTGCAGCACACATAGAAGTTACAAATCGCCATTACTGATTGTTTATGTGCAGGAAGGGACACCTTCCTGCACATAAACAATCTTTCCCTACAACGCAGGCACCCTTGCACAATGGTGCAAGAGTGCCTGTGTTGGCGCTAGGCAGCTACATTTAGCACCAACGCTAAGGGAAAGACAGGGGTGCGCCGTATTCTTGTGAATACGGCTCATACCTGCATTTGGAAAATGTCAGAGCGCAACGTTAACCTTCTTGGCTTAATGCCGCTCTCTGACAGTTTCCTAGCAAATATGCCCTTTAGTGCAGGCTGCATCTGGAGCAAAATTTGCTGTTACAGAAGCAGCAAAAATGGTAAAACATGAATGTGTCCCTACTTTCTTTTAGAGAAGAACATGGCCGTTGTATGTTGAAATGTTGACTGCAGAAACTTAATGCTACCAAAATATCATGGCCAAAATTTAAAGGACCAAAATACATAGAGGCTAAGTGCATCCATCCTATTAAGGCTTGCTCATTGTTATTGTCAATGGGCCTTGAAGGTCGCCCAGTGGAGTTGAGAATTCTGTGTATTGGCCTCCTCAAATCCTTTGGTGGCAGATCACTTTATTGGATTGTAGAACTTCCTCTTGTTTTGTTAAGCTTTGATGCAGAAAGGGCCTATTGGGTGGCCTTGGACATGCAAAAAAAGAGAAGATCGCTAGACATTGGGGCCTATTTATAAAAAAAATAGTAACTACACTTAGATTTTTAAATCTTCGCTAGAGTGTAGGTTTATTGAGTTGCGCCTACAGCAAAAACTATTGTTAAAAAAAACAAGCTTAATAAAAATGGGCTTAGCAATACTTACCATTGGTTGGTTGTCACGTCACTCTTGTTTCTTTGCTTCTTACTGATCATGCCTCCTGGCGGCTGCTCTCCTCCTCCTGCACTCTTCCCGGGGGCTTCTATCCCGGCTGTGGAGCATAGACCTAGCACAGCTTCCTGTTTGTGGCCAGTGTCCTTGCATTTGCCACACTCTGTTCTAGGTACTTTTTTTACTTTGTGCCATGAATTATATAAGAGTGCATAGCACTGTATAGTCTCCCCAACCCCGCCCTCCTTCAGCTGTCCATTGTTGCTTCTCCATTCCCCCGCCCTCTTCCTGCTGTTTGTTTTCCAAATCCTCCTGTCTGTTCCCCCACCCTCCTCTCGCTGTCTCTTGTTTGTTTCCCTAACTCCCCCACTGTCCATTGTTTGCCCCCCACCTCACCCACCCTGCTCCCGCTGTCCCATGTTTGCATTCCCTCTGAACAAAGTTCTACCTGGATGGATTCCAAAAATGCAAATGCACATTTTTTTCCCACACACAATATACTTTCCCCCATGGAGAAACCCCTTCCCCTACACCCCAGCTAAATTTGAGAATGATACATTTCCGTTCCTACCTTGGGAAGTGTATTTATGTCAGCACTTGCCTGAACCAAATATACAACCCTTTCCATGGTGGAATGATAGTAGTAGTTTGTGAATGCCCGCAGACAATTTGTGTTTGGGCATTCACAAACTTCCAAGTCTAGCCGCACCTTGAAATATGCAGAAACACCCTCATCCCACCCCTTGTGTGGGATTTATGGGTGTGGAAATCTCCACATTCGTGGTGGATATCTCCACAACTGATTGCAGAAGTTATGTCTGCCAGGAATCCTTTTGTGAATTCCTGGTAGGCGTAACTGCAGTAAGTTCAGAAATCCTCACACATTTATAGCAAAATGTACCTTCTGAATAGGCCCCCTACATTTTCTGAGTGGCAGTTTCCGGTTTGCCCATCAAGCTCCACTACAGAAAGTATTCACGTCTGATGCACATGTACTATACGAGTGACGGTGTTGTAACCATTTTAGCAGTCTCTATGTATACCATGGAAGAAGCACTAGTATTCCTAGCACTATTATGATGTTGGCCTTTAACATCGTCGTGATGATGTAGGTACAGTTAATAGCAACAGGCAAACCCTTGACCACAGAAGCAATATGTGGGAAATATTAACGTTGAGAACCGAGGTGCAATTTGTTGGGATCAGGTGATTGGTAGATACAATTAGGAGCTGACTACGGGTAGATACAGACTTGTGGAATTGTACACTGGCAACCAGAGGCACAAGCCATATACCATGCTATGGTATATGGTTTTGTGGGCCAGCAACTGTAATATGTAAATGTGCCCTTTGTTAAGTTGCACTTAATAGTAGGAGCTTGTTCTGTTTCTGAGAGTTTGCACTTTCATCTCATAGTCAAGTGGGAACTGAAGATTGTATATGTGACCTCATCTTCACCATAAATAGCACCTAAGAATCATTGTCAATGGGTCCTGTGAGTGAGGTCAGCTGGGCTCAGCAGACTCCATCAGTTAGCCCTGGTTTGGCCATGAGAGCAGTCTGGCCAAAGCCACAAGAACATCAAGAGAAGCTGCAAGGCTCACACAGAGAGATGGGAGAGGGCAATCAGGACAGGGCAGGGATCAAAGCAGATTCTGTAAGTCTGGTCATAACTCTCCTCCACAACAAATATAGTAGAATCAAATGTTGAGTAAAGTCTACCCAACAGGGCTGCCTCCTGGAAGCGAGGAATATCCCAGGGACCATTATTATACACTAACTGAAAACTGAGTAGCCTTGTTTCACGTAAAGCATAATGTCCATTTCTACAACCTATTCTAGCCTCTGCAATTAAGAACCCATTAAACACGACCTAGAAAAAAATGGATGCTTATTTATGGCAAACATCATAAAAAACTGTTATTTAACCCCATACACCAATATGGATCTATTTATTTTTATTGCACAAGAGAATTCAGAGCTAGTAGAAGACGCCACCGAGTCCAGGTCACAAAGCAAGAGTGCAGTTAATCAAAGTCCATTGGTAACAATGCAGCTGGCGCCAGAAGAGCATTGTCAATCCTTACAGTCCAAGGTGAATGGGGTATTTGCGATTCTCACATCAAACACCACAAATCTACTCTGACGGGAAGCAGGTGCAATGTAGGAGTGTGCCAATTTGGGTGAAAGCATGTCGACACTTCCTTGGCACTGCACACCCAGTTGATCCGATTTAAATGTACCCCTAGGACTGCCAATAGCAATCAATCAATGCCTTCCAGTGCCCAATCTCCTTTTGTGCCACCAGTGCTTCAGATCTCCCCAATGATGGTTCACAAATTGCTGCCCTGATATTGTTCTACACTGTTAAGAAAGCCTCAATTGAAGGAGTAGCCACATTCCCAAACATTGGCTCAACGCATGTGTTGCAATGGGCAGGACCACATGAACGTCATTGAGGAAGGGGCTGCAGATGGGAAGGATGAGGATAAAACATCATTGTGTTTTAATACATTCATTTTGGTACAAATCGGACATCCACGCACAATACAAAGCAATATGAATGAATGACTGGAGAAAGGTTTTCTCTGGCTATTAGCTCAGTTGAACCATGGTTAGGTAATATACTAAACACTGAAACAATGAAGTGTGTGATGTATCAAAGGGGTTTACCCATTCTGTGTCTGTGAGGAAATGCTGTGATACGTAAGGGCCTAAGTGCTAACTTGAAACAGAGCTGACATAGCAGACACGCTATGCCCCAGAAACCCCCTCAAGTTAGTATATAATCTACCCAACTAATCTGCGAGTCATGACATAAAAAGGGGTGTCACTGAGCGGTGCCGTAGCGGTCAGCTATGGTCCACTGTTTCACGGGAAGTGCAAGTCACATGGAGGCGGAACGTGAACACCAGCACCACTATAGACGCTCTAATGCCAACAACACGTCTCAACTCCAACAATCGTTGGGCCAATTTGATTTGCCTTTTCTTGGTGTTAGGGGAGGAACGAGTGATTTGAAAGTATTTAGATCCCGGAGGACGTGGCCCAAAGTGTACAGGAGCTTGTTACCACAAGATCTTCCAAGAGAACCCTCACTGATAGCCGGATATCTACTTTCAGAAAGCCAGTCCACCCTACAGCGGAATGAATCAGATGGACTAAGTGCAATTTATTTCTGAGCATTAGCTACCTTTTGGCAAGTTTAATGAAGGATTTATAATCAATTCCAGATGTCATTAAGCGGATCCTGGCCGTGAGCGTAAAATGTAAAGGGACTTATTACAGAACGCAGGAGTTCTTTGGGTAGCTTAAGGTTTTAAAAGAAATCCAGAAATTTAATTCTCTGGTGGCAAGAACAATCAATTAGTTTTCCCAATCCTATTAGCCAAAGTCGCACAACTATGTCTGTAATCCATTTGCTAGGAAACGTCATTTTAAGAAAGAATGTGAGCAGGATTTTATATATCCCTCAATTCGACGAATTTAACGAGCACTTCACGGCAAGCACATATTCGACTTATGTTACCTTTTTGGTTAATGGTGTTTACCACATTTCTGTGCACATTCCTGTGAAAACCTGTTCTTACTTAAAATATATTTTTTAATCAGCAAGATTAGGAACAATGTGGGCACAGGTAATGCAGCCACACTCTAAATGTGCTATATTGGCATCAAAATATATTCACAAAGACATAACTTGTTAGATTCACAGTCATAAATCACACCAGAATAAAAATAAAATGAGTGGACCCTTCTGCAGAATGTGATTGTCATGAATATGAGTCTCTCGTATCTCACAGACATACATTAGCCTTGGGTAGATTGGGGGGCCCCTGAAAGGTTGGGGGCCCCTAGAAGTGTTGGGAGCCCACACACCACAGGGGCTGCAGGGTCCTGCGTTCTGCCCCTGAATTACGCCTGTTGTCTAGATACCAAAAGAAGCAGTTGAGTAAGTATCCTGGCGAAAGTTACAAGCAGCCCTATTTCATTTGAAGCTTCAGAGGAAACCCTCAAAGGAGATTTGCAAATAATGGAATTCAGTTTCGAGGCTCTGATCTGATGCTGTAGTCGCATTGTCTCATTAGGCCCTTCTTTTAATACGGTACTTGAACATGGCTTAAAATAATGAGACAGATTTGGGGGAATAACTGGTAGAAAGATTTCACCTGCCATTACTGAAATCTCTCAGGGCTGCAACAGGCTGGTCAGAGGCGTACATGGTATTACTGGCGCACCTCCCGAAAATGTCCGGATATATGTGTAACGCTCCCTAGAGGACACATCGTCTGATAGTCAGTTACCTGCCATTGGCGCTCTCCTGAGCAGTACTCGGGAGGCTGTGAGGGATCTCTTGAGTCTGTGCTGGCGGATGTTCATGTCTTGGCCGGGCACTCCTCACCTGGGTTTGCTGTGCCAACAAGACAAGTAAATAAAACTTAAAATACAGTGAATGGTTCTCTTGTGCTGCGCTTCCTGACGCAACCCGTTGTCCTGTCCGTGAATGTCTGCTTGTCTGTCCTTGCCAAAGGATTATTCCTGGCGAAACAGCGATGCTTTTGTCCACTTTCCCCAGTGTTGAGTTGGTGAAATTTACACTCAAAATAGCAGGTCACAGAATAGCCACGCCACGTATTTATAGCTGGCAGAGTATTGCGATCTACAGATTAGTTGCTATTCACGTAGATACTCCTAAAGGTCAGTTACATGTATCAGATCTGATTTTTTTCATTTAAGGACAGAACACCCCAACCCTATACACAGCCTTTGCCCCCTTCCCATACCCTCATTGTGTATCTCCACTAAACAGCACGCATCGGCTATACCCACTATATTGCAAGGTAAGTGTAGGTAAGTATAACAGATGAATACAGCAGTTAATAAGGTTAGGTACACATTGTAAAGGTACACATGATGATAATATATTCACCGTGACCATATAGTGTTGATGATACAGGCAATATAATTGTAGGTCAGCATAACTGACCTCGATATAGGGGCGCAACAAAGTCCACTGCACTCCCTGCGGCGCAGGGGAGCCCTCCCAACCCTTCTATAGGCCCCAATCCTTTCAGGGGCCCCCATTGATCCCAAGGCGTATGAATATCCGTGAGATATGTGAGACTCAGGGCCCCCTCATCATATTCTGCAGGGTGTCCCCATCATTTTGCAATTTGCTCTGTTGTGAGCTTTGAGCTACTCCTGATTGAAAAGATCTAAAGAGCAGAAATGCATCCATGGTTACTGGGTGCCTTGTCAAGGGGGTGTGGCCTACCTAATGTAGCCTGGCTACTTCTTTTGGGGATGGGGTGAGGTTGGAATGGTGTGCATGGTGGATCCCCTGTTGTCATGGTACAGAAAAACTAAAAAAAAAGGATCCTTTTCTACTCTTACATGAATGTAGGGCAGGATCCAGTCCGCATTCTAACTAACCCCTCTACATTCACCCTGACCTCCCAAAAAGTTGTGGCGAGCCGGTGCTGCATCACATGGGCTCACACCAACATAAGATTAGCACCATGTTCCACATAGAGGCTGTGTAGAGCAGAGAACACTAGGTCTTCTTTGGCCAGAACATGCTGGACACAGCAAGGAAGCTTTGTAGTTGAAGACTATTTTCTTTGTTGGTGGCGTAATGGGACCTATATTACTTGTTTGTGGATCCACAAGACATGAAGACTCCTCTTGATTCTTCCTGCCAGGAATGCAGACCAATTGGACCCAAACAGACTGGGTGATCAGCACTGGAGCACCATCCTTTTTCTAGATGATGAAAATGGACACGACCTCTTCTGAATGTCCTCTTGAGGTGTGTTTTTGTTTTGATTCAAAATAGAACGTGCGCGGTGTACCCATGGTTTAGGCCCACAAGTCTAATTTGTTCTTGATTAGAGTTGTGTGATGGGCTTGTTGAAGTAGTTTAGAAGAGTCACAACCCAGAGTAGGTCTCACAATAGAATGACAAAGGGGAGACAACTAAACTAGTGTATTAAATGTGATGGTCAGCAAAGGAACAACATCTATAGCAGCCTGCGGCTCGCTAAGAGTAGCAGAGAGAGATGGAGGAAAGTCAGAGCAAATATGGAAACTGGGAGGGGAAATGTAGAGACTGATAGAGCAGCAATACTTTTTTTGCTGTATCCTTTTATCTATGTGTTTTACTTTTTTTGTAATTTATTTTTCTATTTTGAAAGCACAACTGTCAATGAATAATATCACGGTGCCATGACATTGCACACCGAGGAAGAGACAAAAGGACCAGAACAGAAACGATAGAAAAGATCACCTTTCATGGCCTTACAGAAAAGAGAGTAGTCAGAAATGTGACAAAGCTGAACTCAGAAGGCATTCCACAATTGTGGCCCAAGAACATTAAAAGCTCTATCCCTCATGTGCCCTTATGAAGTGTGGCAGCTTTAACAGAGAAAAAAGAGGAGGATCTCGAGGCTTGCATAGGATCATCCAGGGTTTGCCACCAAGCCTTAGCTTTAACACACCCACTATACAAGGCAGAGGACATTACATTTGAATGAGCTGCCAAATGGATTGCTTTATAAGAGCACACCAGTCAACAGAAACATATTCATAACTATGAAGGTCACGTACAGTATGAAACACTATATTCTGTAGTCTTTACTGTTTTCCATCAAGGTTTTTGGAAGCCCAAGATACATAACCTTGCCATAACTGAGACACAAACGATTCATTGTCCTAATAATTAAGGCCTTCCTCTCCATGTGAATGAATGGAAGAATCTGTCAGCAGTCACACAAAACAGGAAGGCCAAACCTTCTAAATCTGGGCACCTTATGAACAGGAGTAGGCAGGTTACTCAGGACATTATGCCACTGCCTCTCAGACCAGACACAGAGGACTCATGATCAAAACTCAGCTTTAAAAATATCAGAACTGTCCAGCCAAATCCAATCTGAGGATCAATGACCAAAGCCAAAATCCTGAATTAGCTCCACTAAGGATGAGTGTAAATATTAACTAAGTTGTGGTAGATAGTCAATTTCTGTAGGACACCAAAGGAAGGAGGCTGTTCGTAAGATCACCAGTGCCTGAGTCCAACCACTAACACAGGATTGAACTAAAGCAGTGTTACTCAAGCAAGTCTAATCGCGCCCCAGTGGATAATCAGACTGTCATGATCAGCTGTATGACACAGAGCAGTGAGATCTAAAAACACCAGGCCAGCTCTTTCAATCTGATTCCTGCTGGCCCAAGGAGGTAACTAAACAGATTCTCTCCTAAGTCTACCATGGAACCCAGTCTCTGACTAAACAAGAAGGCAACATACCTTCATCTATTCACCCAAGATGTGGATCAACGTCCCTGTATCCATCAGGGCTGCACCAATCGTGCTCCAATTTGGGAAAGAGGTGAAGATACACCATTTTAAAGAACACTATATCATGATGCAGTAACAATCCACTTCTGCTCTCTGAGCTACCTCTCTTATAGGTGCAACAAACATATTCTCCTTCAGGGAGAAGTGATCATCAGTCTGGTTTTCTATTTCTTCTGTAAAAATCGGGCCTATGAATAGGGACAGATGCATATAACATAGTGGCATTCTATGTTGTTTTAACCCTAGATCCAAATCAGCCCCCTGGGGGACATGGTCCGAAACAGCTGGCATCTTCAATGAGTGGTACAAGGAGTTTCTTACTAGCCCAAAACTGATACCAGAGTAAGAACACTGAATATGTCAGAGGTATGGATGGTCTCTAATGCCTAGATGTACCTCTAACCAAACATTTTGCAATCCCAATTCACACACCAATTTCTTAAGGCCAGACTGGCCCATAGGACAATCAAGCAGTGCCCAATAGGCTGGTCTGACAGATCAGAGTGTGGGCTGTTTTTTTGTAGCAGTTGTGGACAGGTTTTATGGCTAGATGGGCTATTTTTACCACTGATTTCCCTGATATTGTCACTTTTTAAGCTATCTGCTTCGCAAGTGTGGGCCACTTTTATTTTGGTGCCAGGCCTATATTTTGTCAAATTTCTAATCCTGAAGGAGGCCCCTTCCTGGATTAGGCCTATCTGTCTTACCTTCTCATATCAAATTAAAGTCTCCGGTAAGGATGATATTGCCAACAGCAAATTCGGTCAAGGTTGAGAAGTAGTTTAATAGAAGAGTCTCCTGCACGGAGTTTGGGCTGTACACAGTAGTTACTGTGAGAGAGTTGTCTTCCAGGACAACTTGTAACATCAAGAATCTGCCTTCTTTGTCTGATTTGGTGGTGGTGACTGCCAGAGGAAGGGCCCTAAAGAAAACCATGGCGACCTAAGGCCTAATGCCTCACCCTCCCTTGATCCTTCATAGTGAGATGAGTCTCCTGCATACATATTATATCAGGCTAGTAACTTTTTATCACCTTCCCCCTTTTTTCAGTAGAGCATTTAGATATTCAACCTTATATGATAGCATCTCCTCTAGAATACTGTAAATTAAGCAGTGTTCACAATGGCTCTGCGATTATCGTGGACCACAGAAAGTTGGGACTATGTAAGCTAAGTAGTGTGGACAATACCTGCAGCGAACACAAATGTAGTTTTAATTCCCTCTCCTAGGCTATCAATCCCAATAAATTCTTGGTTGTGCAAATGCCACCCTGAAAAAAAATGCACTGAATTGCTTTATCCAAATACTCATCATGGTTTATTAAAAATGAATAGAGAGACAGAAAAATATCATTTTACTTCACCAGTTGCGGGTCCTTCTTTCCGATGATACATTTCTATATATAAATCGTGAATGGTTCATACTGTCAAATCAAAAGTAAATTACCAACTCAAAAATAAAGAGAAAAAATGCGTTCCAAATTAGGGATGGGTGAATTTACAAAGGTTTTTGCTCCACAACTTTTAAGTTATTCTTCTGTTCAAACTTTTCAATCTTTATGAACGGTTTGCGAAGTTTAGACATGAAATAGGAAAGAAACGTTTGGTTAAAAACAATTATTATAAACATTATATTAATGGTGGAATTCTTTCCAAAACTATTTTTGCGAAAAATCACAAACTCCTATTCCAGCTACCACTCAGACTGTAAATACCAGACATGCACTTTACTATTGCTGAAAAAAGCAGGACGGGCAATATCGTTTGTGCATTGTCTAAAACGGAAACATTCCTATCGTTCATCCCAGGTAAATGTGTATTTTTACATGACCTGAAAAAGAGTGGCAATTACAAAATATTTAATATACTAAATATGTAGCGGATTGTTCCCCGTGTTCAAGTCTCAGCAGTGGCCACGGCGGTCCTGTTTTTCGAAATTGCTTCGAAATCGGTTCCTGTAAAGATGATTATCTTCCCTTGAAGAACAAAGTGTTCTTTAAAGTGATCACGGTGTGTTTATTAGAATGTCTACGTTTAGCTGATTAAAGGCAGCACATGAAAGCACATTGCAATGAATGTTGAATAGAGGTCCACGCTCTTTTACTCGAGAAAAATCATATAATACCTAAGATTGCATAATGGCCGTCTGCTTAGGATGGCGTGTGTTGCCATCAAATGTTCTTGTGAGCTATGACCAGATTTTCATTTTTCTTGAGTGGGGCGAAATGCTTCGAGACAGTAGAACAGTTTAAGGTAAAAAGTCTCAAACGAACAGACATAAAAAGCAGTGAACAGTGATGGCAGGTGGCTGGGGTTCTTGTTTGGCTGAAAATGAACAACAAGCATACAGGTCCAGCCTTTTGGCTCGTCAGTCCTTGTTTTGTTTTGTCATAGTTTTTGTAAAAAGTTATTTTTTAGGAGCTGCAGAACCCTCGGCAATAAAAAAAAAAATAGCCTAAAAGCAAAAATAGTAGTCTCTGCCAGTGAAGGGAACTACTTTCTGTGGATGTGCTCTTTGTGTAAAAGCAGAATGTTGTGATCTACATTGAAATGAAATAATGAAATGAAAAAACATTTATAAAGCGCGTAGCTACCCTAAGGCATCCCAGCGCTATTTGCAGCAGCGGACCGAAGAAGGATCTTTACTGAGCAATGCCTTGGAAAAGCCACGTTTTAAGGACTTTTCGGAAAGGCAAATGGTTGGGTTCCCGACCTATGTAGGGAGGGAGGGAGTTCCAGAGCCTAGCAGCGTTATAAGAAAAAGAGCGGCCGCCGCTTCTTGCTCTCTTTATTTTTGGAACTACGGTGAGCAAGAGGTTTGCCGAATGTAGGCTTCTGTTAGGGTAATAAGGGGTGGCGATGGATTGATTAATCGTCGGTCCTTTCCCCCAGAATGACTTGTGGGTAATACACAAAGCCTTAAATTGAATTCGCTCCAATATCGGCAACCAATGAAGAGTCTCCAGCGCAGGCTTGGCGGATTGCCGATAAGGGATCTCGAGGAGCAAGCGAGCTGCGCAGTTTTGAATAACCTGCAGTTTAGAGGTAGTAGATAGGGGCGCTCCCAGATAGAGCGCATTCCCATAGTCCAGCCGTGAGAGAATCAAAGCTTGGACCATTATCCTTCTAGCAAGGAATGGGAGAAGAGGAAGAATTTTTCGAAACATCCTCAAGATGCCATAGCATGTGGAAGACAATTTCGCTGCCTGATGGTCAAAAGTCAGAGAGCGATCAAGCCACATGCCCAGACTCTTGATCTGATTCTTTGGTGCTGGAGCAGGGCCCAGACAGTTTGGCCACAGTAACCCTGAATTAAAAATTGGAGTGTTGCCTAGGATCATGAGCTCCGTCTTATCTCCATTTAGTTTCAGGCAGGAGAGCTCCATCCAATCAGCTACCTTCTCCAGACAGGGGCCTAAGGTGGAGGATGAATTTTCTGGGTGGTTTAAGGCCACAACAAGTTGTGTGTCGTCGGCGTAAGTAACTATTCTTATGCCAAATGGACGAACTATTTCGGCTAGCGGCCTCATGTATACATTAAATAATGTAGGGCTCAAGGAGGATCCCTGAGGCACACCGCAGCTAAGAGACATACGTTTAGAGACAACATCTCCTTCGAAGACCTGAAACGACCTGTCCTCTAAGAAGGACTGCAGCCAGGTGATAACACCCCCCGTCACTCCCAGACTCCTGAGTCTGAGGATCAAGATGTTATAATTGACGGTGTTGAATGCTGCGCTGAGGTTCAGGAGAATGATAGCTGCTGCGCCACCCTGGTCCAAAATCCTCCTGGACTCTTCAGCCACCGCTAAAAGAGCTGTCTCTGTCCCATGTTGGGGCCGGAAACCCGTCTGTGAGGAGTGAAGCAAGTTGATAGACTCTAAGAACCCAGATAGCACTGAATTAACATGCCTCTCAAGGATTTTACTAATCTTCGGGAGGAGGGAGATAGGACGATAATTCCCCCAGTGCTCCGGGTCAAGACTGGGTTTTTTGAGTAATGCTTTCACCATGGCACATTTCCAGGGCGGGGGAACCACTCCAGAGGAGACAGAGGAATAATCAATTCGCGAATCACTGGGAGAATTGTTCCTGTCGCTAAGTTCAGAGCGTGGGGAGGGGCGGGGTCCCTAGGCGAGCCTGATTTTACAAGAGCCAAGATGGATTCTAGGGATTCATGGTCAAGCAGAGGGATATGTTCCAACGTCACTTGGGCACCAGATGGAGAAATAACCGTGGGGGACAGGTTCTTATGAGTGGCTGCAAGGGGGAAGGTGAGATATATGTCGTGGATTTTCTTGTAGAAAAATTCAGCCAGAGCATTGCAGCGGGCAAGGGCGCCATCAACGGTGACTTGTGGAGAGGGAGGTTTAATGAGAGTTTTAGCAATGCGGAAAATTTCACGCGGAGAGTTGGCCGCAAGGCTAATTTTCTCACCATAATAAGCCGCTTGTGCGGCTTGAGATTAGCCAATGGCTGAAAAGGGCTGAGCCTTTGTCCTATCCTGTATGATGTGAATAACACACCAGACCTATAGTGGAAGAGGGATGGCTGAAAGCCCCTATAAGTAAGTATCTGATATATATAATCTTAGTAAAAGTGAAAGGCCTTCGTTAACGTAGGACCTAATTAACATTTTTCATAAGTTAATGGCAAGAGAAAGGTGTCATCACCAGTTTCAGTGCCACACATCATCAGTTCGCCGCATAGCCCAGATGAACATGACAAACACACATTAAGCTGTTTGATGTCACTTGTCACTTGTCGAGCCAGACAGGCTGCAATACATAATATGACTTATTCAGTTAATGATTGTCTCTGCTACCTGGTTTATAGTTGAATATTGTCTCAATAGCTGTAGCCTAGTGGTTAAAACACGGATTTGATACTGGCAAACTGAAACATTCAATTCGAAACACTCTCTTGGTAACTTAATGTCAAAAAGTTAGCTGAGGCATGCAATTGTCTAAGAAGCATTATTGCTGTTCTCTTCTTTTTGCTGGGTGCTTCAAAGGATCTTGCATAAGCTAGTCCAATTGCTGATACACTAGACGCTTGCATTGTCAGCTTTGTTGTAATAATAGTTGAGCAGACCGGCCATGGGTTTGGCGGACAGGGTACTCACTCAAGTTTGTCTGTCCAACGCTAAATTGGGTCCTTAGTCCTTTTACTGAAAACCTTGGCTTAGCCGTGTTTATCCCACATCCTAGTTATCTTGCTATTTTCAGCCTTGTTTAACTAGTTTATTCAAACCATGTTTGTGCCTAGGAGGCCTAGGACAATTTCCTAAATCAATATCCACTAGTCGCCCTTAAATCCTGTGTCAAGCCCCTTCAGGGGACCACAAGGCATTAAGAGGCTGCTGGGCCCCAGGTGTAGTAGTGGAGTCTGTGTGCCTTTGGTGTCTTGGAATCTGTCCTACTACAGCTGTGCAAACTGGGCCCAGTACAACAGTTTCCCTCTGGACAGTCAGAGTAGCGAGGGCAAGCTGGAGCCATTGGAGGCTGGTTTTGCCACTTGGTCCTCTGTCACTCTGTGCAGGTCCATATGGTTTATTACAACAGGCACGGTGGGGCATAAGCAGAGGGAGAGAGGAGGGAAAGGGAGCAGAAGAAAAAGGAGAGCAGAATTGAGATGGATCCTGTTCGGTTCCTTGGGAAATGTTAAGTGGATTATTATAACACTTTTATAAAAACGTGTATACAGATATTTTGGTACATGGAATCTCACAGATTACTGTAGTATTTTAAGAGGGTGGTATATATTTTTGCCTAATATAATATTTGTACATATTTGTAATTTCATGACTGTGAGACTTTTTCGACAATTTAAGCTCAGTACAGTAGGCCAGAGTTGTTAATAGTGACTCAAATGATATAGACCTGACAGATTAATTGGGAAAAACTTTGTCAGATGTCATAGGTATACGGTGGTACAGCATGTATACAAGTGTTTTTGTTACACGTAATCTCACAGATTGAGAGACAGGGTTTTGGTGGTGTCACTCCCTTTGGCAAATACTCTTAGTAGATCAGCACTATGAGAAGCCTTGTTAGGTCCACTTAGGGGGGGTTTCTATTGTTTTGCCAACTGTCATTTTGTAAAGCTATGCACGTATGTCTGGTTGTGGCCTTGTGGCAAAGCTCATGCTCAGCACAATAGGGAAGCACTGGTTATGTCGGCATGCCAACGATAAACGCTACTACCCGATTGGTCATTTGGAAAAGGTCATGTCAGATGCATTACGGCTGATCTGTTTATTATGATAAGCTATGACAAATGTAGTAGGGCTGACCTATTTATAATGAAAAACATGTTAAAGACAATAGGCCTTTAAGTGATATGCTAAACCTGCAGACAGGAATTTTGTTACATGGAATCTGACGGATTACTGTAGTAAGCAGGGGTTTTGATATTTGTTGTCCTGTTCTGACAAGCTCTGCAGGTAGAAGATTTGCATTTGAGAATCCTTGTTAGGCTTCTTAGAAGGGCTTTATATTGATTTTGCCAGCTGTCATTTTATACAAATTTTTATTTTACGTGCAGCATTTAGAAGTGTGTGTATTTAAATACTTCGATCCAGCCCAACAGCTTTAGCTGTCTGCCAGACTCTTGTAATCAAAAACATTTATAAAAATACATGCTTACAAATACATAACTAGAGGGACAATGGGTCAGCCCTCTTCAGCTATTGTTTTGTTTAAGTGCCATTTACATACTGTTTCAAGCCAAGACAACATACAGCATGGGGCAGTGGGGCAGCCCACTTCAGCAATTGGCTCTATTGCTCTCTGAGTGATGGCATTTTGCCTAATCATATGTGCACATATACCTGAAACTGTCTATGCTTCAGTGCCAGGACATGTTCCCCCATCACTTTAGTTTTGCATGTTCTCCTTTTACAGGTCCTTCTTTTTTTCTATCATTTATTTTTTTCCATGATTACATTTTTTGGAGCACCCCGCAGTTCCTTAGAAAATCCTGTAGGGTCACTCATTTGCTGCTCAAATCATCTGCAATGCACCATATTCTGCATGGCTGCTGTTTCTAAGCCGTGCAGCCATCTTGTATGGTATTGTCTACAATGTATTATTGTTTATCCTTCCAAGATGACCACCACGTGCCAGCCATCTGCGATTAGTAGAACAATTAATCACTATACACAATAACATTCCAAGATGGCCATTCACTACTATGGTTTTTTTAAAACTTATTTCTACTTGCAAGGACATGCCCTCCATGCTTACCTTAGCATTTTTCCTTTTTCTACTGGATTATTTTAACTCATCTTGCGTATGCTTATTGAGTTTGTGTGCATGTTTTAATGTGGATGAATATAGGAATGAGTGTGAGTGGATGAATGGATGCATAAATGCAAGAATGAGTGATGGAGTGCGGGCATGATGCATTATTGCATTCCTAACTGCACCAGCAACTTAAGAGGCACTTTCAGGCGTAAGCCAGACCTGTTGCCATTGGTAATGGAATACCTGCTAAAAATATACACATTTTTAAAAACCTTTTAACAGAGAGGACCAGCAGTTGTATAGTAGAATTTGTGGCTTTTATATGTTTATCATTTGCAATACAAAGAATATGTTACGATAAAGATTTGTTTTGTGATTCTTTGTTCTTTTTTAATTTCTATTACTGCTGAATCCATGTTTGTATCGTGTTGTATTGTATGTAGATTTATTTCGCTGATGCATCAAGGCTGGCAGGTTTAGCCAAAGGGTGGAAAGCATTAAGAGACATTATGAGTTTGGAAATTTGAATTTACAAAATGTTTCAATCTGTAATAAAATGTGTGTCAAGCCCCTTCAGGGGACCACAAGGCATTAAGAGGCTGCTGGGCCCCAGGTGTAGTAGTGGAGTCTGTGTGCCTTTGGTGTCTTGGAATCTGTCCTACTACAGCTGTGCAAACTGGGCCCAGTACAACAGATTCCCTCTTGACAGTCAGAGTAGCGAGGGCAAGCTGTCTCAGGCTTTTCAGGGAAGTAGTGCGGGAGGCTAGAGCACGGAATTCAACCATCAACTAACAGACACAATAAATTAATGTTTACCGCAGTGCTTGTCTTTTATATGAAAACAAAGTACTTTAATCACACAGCAGAACTAAATACTACCCAGTTCAATTTGAACTGCTATTATAGGGTTATAATCTTGGCTACGATCTCCAATGAGTGTTAACCCTGTCCCTCCTTCCGGTACTCTCTCCTTGCTCTGGTAGTCTGACTATATTCTTCAGTGTAATGTGGATATATTCATGACTTAGGCCCAGATGCAGATTAATTCACTTTTTCCCCTACTGGTTAGATGTGCAACTCAGTTGAGTAGTTCTCAACCCCAGTATTGGCTCAAGCGAAAAGTCTCAAACCTTTGCTCCATATTCTTTGGCGTGTGAGCAGTCCCTCGTTCTATTTTCAGGCTAAGCCACAATTTACTTGTTCTATAGAGTTGCAGATAGCCTGTTGTGGTTGGAGCAATCCACGTCCTGATACATCGCAGCAGCAGCTCCTCACTTCGGAGTCCTCCGTGGTGGATTCCCTTCAGAACAGGAATCGCTAAACAAGATCTGCGTGGCTGGTCTTGTGTAGTGGCACATCTTCAACAATTGCACCCCTTACAGCTGAGTGCAGACCGGGAAATATGCAAGGCTGTTGCAGCCTCCAGGCCGATTTGTCATCTGTGATTTGTCTTCGGTAGCCTCCCAGAACTTCAACAGCAATGAGGCTCTTCTTCAGCGATGGCAGCACCAGCACATTTTCCCATTGTGGCTGTCAGCTAACACAATGGTACTTGTGCTTGTAAAGTCCTAGTGCAACTCACCATGGAAACTGCACAGAGACAGGGACCCCACCCTAACAACATAGGTCATTCTGGCTTCACTATCCGCCTTCGCTCTCTAAAGTAGTGTGCTTTCTCTGGGTGTTTTCTTAATGCCTGGAACATGCTGGGCTTCCCTCATGGAAAGTCTATTTTCCAGCAGGGCCAGGCACTTTCCTTCCCTCTTTCAGCAGGCATGCAGCCTTCTAGGCATGAGGCAGACCCTGAGCTCTCCCTGCTGAATGTGTAGACTTCAGGTGATGTCCCCTCACCTCTCAGAGGCTGGCTGTCAGGCAGACATTCACCTTGGTCACATTTATTTCCTTTGAGTAGACCCTTCCTTGGTCGCAAAGAACTTGAAACTGGAACTAAGTGGGGTGGCTTGGATCCCGCTTTTATACACATTTTCCAGGCAAGAGATGTGGCTCCTCTGTCTAAGGTTTCAGGAAGCAGCATGGGTCAGTTCTCTTTCAAATGCAAGTTCCAGGCTGCTCTCCAAACAGCATTTGTATAAAGTGATGTCTCTCACAGCAGGTAGCAACGGGACTGGTTCCAATGAGGAGTATCTAAAAAGGAGCACAATGAAAGGTGACATCACTGCACTTGGCTGTCAACAGCCTTATTGAAGAAAAATCAGAGACAGACAAAATAATGTACCGTGCCTAGAAACGTCCGTACCTTCAACAATAGACAAAGCAGGCCCCATTCTTATAATTCCCAATACCGGGAACATTGATAACTGTGGGCAGGAAGGTGGCAATAGAAATAATAGGGATCATAAGTGGAACCCTGAGGGTCACCTTAGAAATCATTAATTTGATTTACAATTCTTCCTAGTTTTTCACCATTCGTCACCCTCCCCTTTGAGCAGGCCGAGTCCCTGAGGGAGCATTAGGGAGTAGTAATGAGTTTGTATGGTTCAGAAAAGTGTAGCCTTTTGGCTTTTAGGCAGTGCTGAATTTGAGCTGGTTTTTGCCAGTTGGACCACTGGAACTTATTTTTAGGGACCGGCACTTATTTCTTTGCATCAGACATTTAAAGAGAACAAGAGAGGGAAAAAACTCACAAAATGGAAAGACGAAGAAAAAGACGTAAAAATCGTCACTAAGACAAAAAGTAGGAACCTGCAGGAGTGAGATAAATGGGCAGGGAGTGTCTGGTAGTGGATTCAAGAGACAGGAGATGGATTCAAGACTATGAGCCTTGGTATTCGGTGCACTGACATTTAATAGCAGAGGCTGCTGGCCTCTTAGCAGAACTTTGGGCACCGGCACCTATTGTTTTACAAATTAACCACTGATACTAGGGTTCAGAGAGGGTAGCATTAAGGGGTAGTAAGGAGTTTTTAGGGTTGATGGAATTTTTTAGGGTTCAGGGATGGGTAGCGTAAGGGAGGTAGTAACAGGTTTTTAAGGGTCAGTGAATGTTAGCATTAAGGGGTACAAGGGCTGGGTAGCGTTAAGAGGTAGTAAGGTCTTTATGGTTTAGGGATGGGTAACTTTAAGAAGAGTATGTGTGTCGAAAGTTTAGCGTTATGGAGTAGTAATGGGATTTTAGGGTTCGTGGATAGGTAACTTTAAAGGGTAGTATGTTTGTCCAGTTCAGGCAAGGGTAGCATTAAGGGGTATTGTGTGCTTTTTAGGATTTAGGGAAGGGTAGCTGTAAGCAGTAGTTAGGGGTTTCTAGGGCTCACGGAAGGGTAGTGTTAACAGGTTTAATTGGGGCAGGGAAGGCAGCATTAAGGAACAAAATAGTATTTTAGGGTTCAGGGATGGGTAGCGATAAGGGGTAGTAAGTTTTCCTGGTTTTGGAAAGGGTAGCATTAAGGGGTAGTATGGGGGTTTAGGGAGGGATAGCTGTAAGGGGTAGTAGGGCATTGTAGGGTTCAGAGAAAGGTAGCATTAGTGGGTAGTAAGATTTTTTAGAGCTCAGGGGAGAGTAGTGTAAGGGGTAGCAATAAATTTGTAGAATTCAGGAAATGGAAGAGTTATGGGGTAGCAAGAGTTTTTAGGGTTCAGGGAAGGCTACTGTTAAGGGGTAGTAAGGTGTGTTTAAGGATGGGTTGCGCTAAGGGGTAGTTATGGGTCTTTAGGATTCAGGGATGGGTAGCGTCAAGTGGTAGTTAAGGGTTTGTAGTGTTCAGGGAAGGGTGCATTAGGGTTTTTAGGTTCAGGGATGGGTAGCGTTAAGTGGTAGTTAAGGGTTTGTAGAGTTCTGGGAAGGATGCATTAAGGGTTTTGAAGAGTTCAGGAAGAGGAGCGTGCATTGGTAGTGAGGGGGTTTTAGGGTCATGGAAGGTAGCATTTAGGGGTATTAAGGGATTCTTAGGGTGCAGGGAAGGGTAGCGTTATGGGGTAGCAAAGGGTTTTTAGGGTCAAGGAAGGGTAAAGTTAAGGGGCATTAAGTAATTTCTAGGGTTCAGGGATGGCTAGCATTAAGGGGTAGTAAGGATTTTTTAGGGTTCGGGTGGGCTATTTTAAGAGGTAGTAAAAGATTCTTTAGGTTCACTGTTGGGTAGCATTAAGGGAAGAGTAGGGTTTAGTGGTAAGAAGGGATTTATTTTCTAGGGTTCAGGAAGAGGTAATAAGAGGTTTTTAGGGTTTAAGGAAGAAAGCATTTTAGGAGTAGTTGGGGTTTTCAGGGTTCAAGGATGGGGATCATTAAGGAATAGCAAGGCTTTGTAGGGTTTCAGGAAGGGTATCACTAATGGATATGAAGGTGTTTTTAGGTTTTAAGGAAGGATAGCATTACAGAGTAATAAGTGGTGTTTAGGGTTCATGGATAGGTATCATTAAAGGGTAGTAAGGCTTTCTAGTTCAGAGAAAGGTAGTGGTAAGTGGTAGTATGGGGGTTTTAGAGTTCCTGGAAGGGTAGCTGTAAAGAATAGTAAGGGTGTTTTAGGCTTTAAGGATGAATAATGCTTAGAGGTAGTAAGGGACTTTTAAGGTTCAGCAATGGTTAGCTGTGAGGGGTAGTACAGGTTTTTAAGGTCCAGGGGTAGGTGGCATTAAGCAGTATTAAGAGTTTTTAGAGTTCACAGAAGGGTAACATTAAGGAATGGTATGAGTGTTTTAGGGTCCAGGGACTGGTAGCGTTAAGGGATAGTAAGGTTATTTTTAGATTTATGGAAGAGTAGCGTCAAATGGTAGCAAGGGGGATTTAGGGTTAAGAGAAGGCATCTGTTAACAGATAGAAAGGTGTTTAGGCTTAGGGAATGGGTGCCTTTAATGGGAAGTAAGGAGTTTTTAGGGTCCAAGGAAGGATAGCGTTAATGAGTAGTTAGGGTTTTCGGGGTTTATGGATGGGTAGCTTTAAGGAATAGTAAGTGGTTTCTATGCGTTCAGTGAAGGGAGGCGTTAAGGAGTTTGTAGGGTTCAAGGAAGGGTGGCTTTAAGGGGTAGTAAGGGGGTTTTATGGTTCATGGAAAGGTAGTGTTAAGTTGTCGTAAGGAGTTTTTAGGGTGCACAGAAGGGTAGTGTATTATGGAGTTTTTAAGGTTCATGGAAGGGTAGAGTTAAGGTGGAGTGTTGTAGTAAGGGTTTTCAAGGTTCAGGGATGGATAGAATTTAGGTGATTCTAGGGTTCAGGAAAGTGTAGTGTTAAGATAATAAAGGGTTTTTAGAGTTCAGGGAAGGTTAGCATTAAGGGGTAGTAAAGAGTTTGTAGGATTCAGGGAATAGTAACATTTAGGGGCAGTAAGGGTTTTTTGGATTCAGGGAAGGGTAATTTAAAATTACAATATATTAAATAAGTGAAGTAATTTAATATATTATGATGCTAAATTTGAAGTAAATTAAATATATAAGTAATGTAATTTTAACAATTAAACAATACATTAAAATCAATAGTTAAATTAACGTTTGGAGCCGAGGAGCTTAAGAAAGTCTCTACAGCCATAATTCTTAATATTAAGTTCAGAAAGAAAAAACATCAATCTCTCAAGAAGTGCCAATCTAAAGTATCTCTGATGTTGATAAAGAGAGAAGGTGGCTGAGACTGCGATACTGAGTTCCTTCCTCCCAGTTTGCGCTGCTGCCAAAGAAGAGCAAAAACCTAATTATCTAATTATCTAGGATTGCTGTGGCTTGTGTTTGACTTAAAGGTCTAGTTCTGGTGAATACAATAACTAGACATCATAACCTCTGGTGACTCAAGCAACTTGATTAACAAATGATTATAGCTCTTGAAGGTTGAGCACTTTTTCTGTGGAAGCATACAACATCTGCCCAATCAAAACGTGCTTCTGTCCAACGACATGTGAGCGAAACCAAAGCCCCTCTCTGAAGTACTCCTGAAAGATCTTTTTTAGGTTGATCAGGTAAGTTCAGGCAAAAGCTGCATTGTCAAGCAAGACCTTAAAATGGAATGCCCCTACATCCAGAAAAATATATGGCTCCAATGTGTTTTCTGATGTGTACAATGAGCATTTTGAATCTTAGTTATTTATTTGTGAAGAATGTTTCAACAGAGGCTTATAGTAATCCAGATTGGTGCATGCTCACTGCTGCCTTTCAGTTAGCACATCAAACATCAAGAGCAGTTTCACTAACTACGAGCATTTTATCCTTAGATAATGTCACTATTCAATTACTCACTGCCAAAATTAGTCGAGGTTAGCTCTTACTTATTTTGTTATTAGGGTCTATTTAAGGATATGGGGCTAGTCGTATGATAATACTAGTCCCAAAAAGTGGTCACAATTTGCAACCAGTCTTTTCCCTACCAGTATAGAATTTTTCAAACTGAGCCATGTACGTACAGTTTGGGCAGTAATATTTTAAATCAGAGTGGGTTGCAATATGATCTACCATATTAATATTCATGAGGTAAGTTGCACATAAAGACTCACTCCAGTTGGACAAGATCATAAAGAATGGTGGTCCGCAAGGGTCAGCAGACCACCATTCTGTGACTGATTTTAGAGAAAGAATATGTTTTGCCCACTCCCCCTGAAACGTTTACAAAATTTACAAAATTTCACAGACAGCAAGGGGTCCAAAGAGGACCTCCTCCTCTTTACAAATCAGGTAACATCCCAACGTGGGAGTCTTAACTTTTCAATGGTTTGTGACTGAAATTAAGGTTCCATACAATTTATATACTAGATACCAAATTGGTATTTAGAAATTAAACCCACAACACTCTCCTTCCGAATACTGAATCGATAGCGATTCGCACTCCAATTTTTAGTAGTCTCTAAAAATGGGATTGGTACATATGAAAACCCTTTTTTACAGTTACAAACTCCAATTCAGAGTGTTTGCGACCGCACATAAGGTTTGAATATCTAACACATCGTCTTTCAGCACTATCTTTAATAACAGCAACAAAAGGCAAGAATGTCTGAAATGTTTAGCGACAATGGCTTTCCATTCCCAAATGGTTGTTTATGCACTTAGAAACTAGTTAATGCAAGCGTAGTATTTTCTTTGAAATTGTAATAAAAAATAGCCTTTCACTAATGTACCAAAGAAATATATGAAAAATAAAATATACCTTTGCACAAAGGAATACGAATATATAGATATTTTGACAATATGTCGTTTTTCAGAAACCACAAAGATAATGAGTGATCTATGCACTGTTTAAGATGCTTGGGTAGTCAACTTAAACCAAGGTTTGAGGGCATTCACAAACATTTAAAGAGGATTCAAGTGCATTTGTGGGTCTGTCTGAAGTTTTGAGCTGCCCAAAATCTGCTGTAATCCCCCACTAATCGTGAATCCCAAAGAAATGTTCAGAAAAATTTAGGGAGTTGAGGAAGGTTCTGGTAGATTCACACATTTATACATAAGTTTAGGGGGAAAAAAATTGCAAAAGGGAGAGTCCTGAGGGGAAGGAAAGGTTGTGGGATAAGTATAGCAAATGAGGTTAGCTCGCTCTCATATGACACAGATGCCATGGGCTCAGGCTTCACACAGTAGGCCTATTTCACAGGCTGCGGATTCAGATACAAGAACAATCTCTCAGGTTACACAGCCAATCCAAAGTCTTAGACATTGAAGCTAGCCCCTGATTGCACTGCTCTTTTTACATGTCTGATTGAACAAAATTTAGATCAACTGAATGGGCTGCTTATGATGAGAAAGAGAATCAGCATTGACCAAGGACTTTATTCATTGAAGCACAGCACGACCACTGCCAGATCACTTCCATACTGCTCTGCCCATTCTCTGATGGGTATTCCATCGAGTAATGTCAGTATTCTACTTTCACCTTCTTTTGCTTGTATTAGTTTCAGAGATGCTGCAAATCTGGATCTTACATAGTGAACGCTAAGCCTTTAAGTAAGATCTGTCCAATACCCTGTCTCTATTGTTGTCATCTCTTTTCTCTTGTGCTTTCTTTCATTGTCCTCTGTCTCGTGCTTTTGGGATCTCTTATCTCATTCTCACTGGCTGGCTCACTGATCCCAACAGTTTTCTGCAAAAAATTGTTTCTTTGCAACTGGAATCCCTCTTTAATACACCCCTTGCAGTGGCCACATGTCATGTCAAGCACTGTGAGCCAGTCATGGCGTTGTAACATACAGCACCATCCAGTGTTACGAGTGATAACCCCATGCCTTTAAACACAAATGCTGAACTAAAAGAACCCTGATGCAAAGTATAGTTGAAAGATAAGCCAGAAATGAAGGAAGGTTTCAGAAACAACACTAGGCCTCTTAGCAGCAAAAAAGACTTTAAGTTCAGATCTCTGCAGTCATACCTGGTTTTAAGGATCCATTTTATTGAACTGAACAATTAGTCATTGAATCTTAATTCTTCTTTATTTGGTAAGAGGCAACAACAAAGAGGACTACATGTCGCTTATGATAAATACTGCAATAACGGATACACACGCCCATAAACACTGCTGTCCTGCAACGGACTAAGAGACACTTGTTGTCGAGGATGCAATTACACATTGTTTATTGTAACCTGTGTGTTGAAATAATGTAAGGATGTCTGGCTGTATTGTGCCTTAGATAATCCATTAACACAAATCGTTTTGTACATTGTATACTTGAAAAAGCAATAAAGAAATAGATTTAAAAAACTGAACAATTAGTTATAATAAATAACAATTGAACAAACTAATTAAAAATTAACAAATAGCTAATTTTGCTGCCTGTCTTAGATTACAATCGAGGTTGAATGTATTTAGCTCTGCAATTAACCAATTATTTCCAATGATTAGCTAGAACCAGGAAGTGCTATGACATTTAAATCTCAAGTACCCAAATCATCAAAAGGTTCAGAGGTTCAATTAACTTAGAAAATCACCAAAGTTTGTCTAGTTCAGATTCAGGCCAAATAAATTAAACCAGGTTTCTAGTTTTAAAATGTAAAAAGTGGTAAATTCCAATTAGAAGTTAAAAGCTTTAGGAATTAAAGAAGCCAATCATATTCAGCATAATGCAACCAGGACTCTTCACAATAAATAGTTAATTTGTACCACAGGTTGACGGTTACAGAAACAGGCTTAGCTGGTAGACTCTTAATAGATGGAGCACTGTTTTGCATTAGTAAATTTATTAGAATTATCTGCAAATGTATTCTCTTTCGTGGTATAAGACATAATAATGCAATTGAAACATTTGAATATTTTTACAGTCAACCACAAACGTTATACCTCCAAAGAATTTCCATTCACCTTTGCAAACAAGTATTTACTTTTAGACGTATTTACTTTTATATTTGTTATTGCTCATGGAAAGAGTTCATTGAAGAACAGTGCTTTTTCGGCCCTTAAAGTAATAACCCCTTCTATTTCTCTAACATCAGTGGTCTTCTGTTCAGCAAGGTAGGTCCTCTTAGAATAACAGCTCTCAATTTTAGAATTTTACATCTATGTCTTGGAACAATTTCCAAGATTTTCTGCCTGGTGAGCTCAATGATCTGGTTGGCTTAAAACCGGATGGAACATTTTTCTACTAGCAGCAGTAGGCAGTTTTGTGGCCTTATATCAGGTGGAATGTGTTTAATATCTATTAATGATGTTATATAGAGCTCCATAGCATGAAGTGTTATAAGCATGCTGCACTGTTTTAGAGCAACCATGAACATAGTTTTTCAGTGGTTTGCTAGCAGGGTAAATTTTCAAGTTCAAAACACATTTGCTTCTTTAACTGATGAAGTGAAAGTATCTGTCTCTAAGTACATCTTTGAACTTTTTTCAGTCGTATCATCAAAGGGGATTTAATGTACATTGAACCATAAGAAACTTTATTCTTTTATAATTCTTATGTGGAATAAAGAAGTGGCACGCTTAAGGATAATTCTTAAGTACTAGTTTATATCGTACTGCAGATCATCCCTGTTCCAGATAAACTTCTGTAGAGGTGCGGGGAGGGGTGTGGGGGGGTGGGGGAGAGGACACACTTTAAAAGCATTAGACTATGTATTTTTTAGAAAATAGTCCACTAATGACCTGTACTGTATTTCAGGAAATTTTCAATTTGAGGCCAGCAAGGTGGGGCGAGAAATGTATCCCCACACTGAGTATTCAGTCAGTCATAAACGTTATTCGGATTTACACATAAATCCATAAAAGCACAAGAAAAAAGACAGATCGCTTTACAGCCTACAACGTGTATTTACATAACATCATTATTAATACATGAGATTACATTTTTTTAAATAAAATATACAGTTCCGGATAAAAACACATAAAAAGCCCAAGTCCATTTTGTACAAACAAACGTGCAAAGTACAAGCAGAAATTCAATCAAGTGAATAGGATAAGTATAGAAGATAAAAAGACCTCAGCATTTTGACGGAGCCTAAAAGTGTGGAGAGGCAAGGCCAGGTAAATACTCTTGAACCCGAGGGCCATGTCACTATCTGACAGTACTAAAGTGCAGGGTCTTCCTAATGCTCATGCAGGCCCATAACAAACCAGCAACTGCGCAGCATATAAAAGGGTCTGGGAGAGTTTTTAAAAAATATAATGCTACTCGCGATTGTCTAAAATTACGGCTTTTTAAAATTGGGAAAATATACTTTGCTCGAGCCAATTTATAAAAAGTGCAAAATAAAACAATATGAAGATCAGACTGCTTCGATATCATATCACAGGGGCAAGGTGATAGGTCAGAATAGGTATACTTACTAGCAGGAAAGCCCAACATCAACGGAATTAAGTTCATTCGGAATCTGATTAGAATGAATCTATGCTGGGAATTATTAGTAATTCCTAAATACGAATAACCTCCCTCCGTGATTGGGGGTGTTTGTTGGTATAAAATCACCAGTCTCTTTAGACGATTCGATTCATAACGATCAAAGGCGGCCTTTTTCAAGTAAGATGTCTTAAGATCACACTTACAAATTTTCTTGCAAGCACTAGGCTCCTCAAACAGTATCTTGTACCCGATGTCAGCAAGGGTCTTTTCCACGTAATGTAGCCACGCTATTTTGTGCCATTTATCTAGTCTAAGGCAATCTTTTATGATCCGTTGTGTAAGGCTCACCGTATCCCTACGCCATACCGAATGCCATAACATGATTGGCGCCATTTTAATGCTATCAGTCAGGTGGGGCACGCTAAGCTCTAAATGACATGTATAGTTTGTAGAGGACTTCGGGAGAGAGGCTAAACCTTTGACGAAGCTATCTTCCAGGCTTTGGAGAGAGGTGACAGCTGCCATACCCCCAAACGCCTGTCCCGTAGGAGGCGGCAGAAACTATTTTAGCTTGGTAGATTGTTTTGATAGTTTCGAAAGGTTTTAGTCCCAGTCTGAGTATTCTATTTCTTGATCTCATGAACCGTGAATTTAACCTTATGACAGCTTGCACTGCGTGCATTTTCCCTGCTGATTAATTTTGTGCTTTTTTGAAATCATAGGTAAGACTGGGTACCTGTTGTTATCTACTCCAAAAAGGTTGCTACAAATGCTAGATTATGAACCATCATGTTTTACCAAACACATCACTTCAGAAATCCCTATTAATCACTATTTAGTCACATCTCTCTGGCTGATAATGTATCTCCAACTAATAATGAAAACCCTCAAAAGTCTTGTCTGCTACTACATTATTATCAGCATCCACCAGTGCAAGGTGTATAAACTCACACAATTTAGTCAGATTGCTGATTATGAAAATTGAAACGCTGTACCACATTATTGCGGTTTGTGACTATTATACTGAGTCTGAAATATTAGCAAGCTTGAATTAATAGTAAATCTACATTTACCCTTGATGATGTCCCAGGAATTAATACCATGGTTACAATATATGTTAAGGTTGATACTTCCAGGATAATAATGTGGCCTACAACTACAAATTAAGCCAAAAGCCATATAGGCCACATTAAAAAAAAGTAGATCAGTGTAAGATACACAGCTGCTTGGGACTGTTGTAAACTCAGTGTCCATTCAGTAGACTTCGTAAACTATTCAACTTGACTCTAGAGCAGCTATCGAGATGAAATGCTAAACATAATGCACTTTCCACAGACCTGCAGAGGTCACGCTCGTTATTTATTGGGGTCATGTTTCCCGTAAATTCCTGTGGAATGGAGTGTTGAATTATTTTGTGTAATTAAAAAATCAATACCACCCACAGTAAAAATGACCCCTGGACTGTGCGTGTTTTTATTGCAGTCGTTCCCATAAGCAATGATTTGAAGCCTTTTACTATCCTAGTATTAAACTAATGAAGGGAAACTAATCGAAAACGCTGTCCATCACTGCGGAGCTATTGTCACACTCCAATCACATTTGAGGATGCTCAACTCATTGTGACTAAAGTCTGTTGAAGGAGAGGAAGATACTTTTAAATATGCTCTTAATAATTCATTGATTTTTTAAAAGTGGCACAATCGTAATAACTTTTAATGCAGGGGCGCCACATTTATAGCAAATTTATGGTGCACCTGTCCCTGTTCGTAGCTTAAATGCCTGAGCAGGAACACAGTGTGAGTTCATTTGGATATATTCAATACCGTTGGATTATGCGTCAAGGCTGGGGCCTTCAAATGCAGTCTGTGTCTGGGTGGCCCGCGCTGCCTCGTCGCCAGGAACTAGATGTTGCTCAAGTGGACAAACTTACTTGTATAGCAGAGGTCCAAACTTTCCAGGTAGCCAATTAAAAGCCATAAATACACCACCTATGAAAATTGTTCTATAACAGTCTCTTCAGGGCATGACGATGCCCAATGCACATAAAACACACTAGGGTCCATACCTTGCCTTCACACTTGCAACACGCCTTCAAAGGTGCTCTGCTGTAGTCATTTAACCTCCAAGGAATTCATTTTTTTTCAATGCACATTAATATTGGGTTAAAGCGCAGCTGCCATTCTCCTACTTAAGAGTCTTATTCGCCATTGTCTACTGTAAATAATGTGTTTGCTTTAAAGAAATCGGCACCCAGACAATTACTTTTTTTTTTTTTAACGGAGTTTTGTATAGTGCGAACTTGACCCGAAGGTATCGGGTATCAGAGCGCTTTACATAGCACCAGTTGCGTTACATGAGGACACATTCATTTTTTTTTTTGTTAGGCACCGGGAGATTAAGTGATTTGCCCAGAATCACAGGATGTTCAGCGTCATTGCCGAGGCTCGAACCCGGTTCCCCAGATTCGAGGTCGACCGCCCTAGCCGTTAGGCCAACTCCTCTCCTCTACTTCTGTGTGGATGCTGATTTACTACTTTCATGATTCGAAAAAGTATGGACCCGCTGTACAGTTTTCCATGGCGGAGAATTCTATACAGGGGCAATGGATTCCTTTGTGCAAGTGCTTTTTGTTTCCGCAGGGAAAATATTTTACAGTGTGGAGAAAACCATTCCCTTGCACTCCCCGCCAAATGTGAGCGTTTGCCATTCTCCTTCCCACCCTGGAAGGAGAGTTATGCCAGCACAGTGCTGGTGTACATCTAGCACCATTTCCATTTATTTATTTATTTATTTATTTATTTTATGAGTTTTATAGAGCGCGAAACAGACCCGTTAGGGTATCAGAGCGCTTTACAGAGAGACATAGGCATGTACAGAATAGGCATAGCATCATCAGTTACAGAGCGAAAGAAAGAGACAGGGTGCTGAATTTACAAGGGAGGTAGGGCACGTATTTACAGAATAAAATATCCAAGTACTCAAGACGAGATAACGTATTTATAGATTGCGTTAGTCAATGATCGTTTCTGAAGGGGTGAGGTAGATGATCCAGAAGGAGGCAGTAGACTGCCGTAGATCAAAGTTGATGTGGAGGAAGAGGCAAGTTTTAAGCGAGAAATTTGCCCATAAGGAATGTTTTGGCATCCTTTTTGAAGCGAGAGAGGGGATTCTTCTGATGTCAGGAGGGAGAGAATTCCATATTCTAGGAGCAGCCCCTGAGAAAGCTCGGTTGTAGGTTGTTTTTTTTTTAAAGCGTGCAGGTTGGAGCAGGAGGTCTCTGGCAGAACGGGAGTTTCTGTTTCCTCCGGAGATCACAAGTTTCTGCCTCAGATATGCAGGGGAGTTCGAATATAAGGCTTTGTGCGTGATGCATGCTACTTTGAGCTGTATTCTTGCCTCCAGGGGAAGCCAGTTGAGAGCTTTCAAGTGTGGGGAGATATGGTCGTATTTCCTCGTGCCGGTGAGTAGTCTGGTGACTGCATTGAGGCAGGCTTTTAGAGGTGCCAGAGAGATCTTGGGTAGACCCGAGAGGGTAGAACAGCCGTATTCCAGTCTAGATATGACAAGTGCTTGGACTGCCATTTTTAGGTCGGGAGCGTCGAGATGGTGGGAAGGGATCAGATAGCAGTTTGGGAATGCCAATAGACTTCCATGTTTATGAGCGTTCTTAATATTTCAAGGCAAGCCATGCCTTAAAATGTCCAGTTCCCACCCCTTTACTGTCTTTATGGCTGTGGAGACCTCTGTACTCGTCTCAGAAATCTGCGCCTCATAAATGGGCTTACACCTAGTAGGGATCTCGTTGAGAATTCCTGTCAAGCATAGAAATTACAAATTTGGTCATAAACTTTAGTTTAGGATGAAATTTACCATATGTGGACAGGACGCAATGATGTACTGGCTCCATTTTTCTGTTTAAGTAATGCTTCCTAGTCTGAGCGCTGAGCCTGCTTGTCCTATTCACAGAAGAATTGTTGCTTGTTTTGCTGTGCCTGATTGAGTGACTGAATTTAGTCTGCTCAATGAAGCCTTTCTCAGATAAAGAAGACAATCACAAAGCTGCGAAACGTGAAGAGACTAGCAAAAGAGCACAGTTAAAGGGGGGTGCGGGAAAAGAAAACAGTTTAGAGGAGGCATACAAAGGCCTCCGATTGATATTTTAATTGATTCATAGATTGCACAGATTGCCTTGATATTGTCTTTGGAACTAGAAGCTATTGTCTTAGTAAATGGTATCTTCTGTATGGGTTGCACGGTTTGTTCATTGGGAGAACAACTCGTCTCCTTCCTGTCATTGTGTCTTCCTAAGAGTGCAAAAATGGCCTTTTAGAGGTAAACACCTCCCTGAAAGCCCCTTTGAAACAGTGGAAGCTGCTTCAACATCATGAAAATGCACAAAGACATTTAAATCAAACATTGGTAAAGCCGGTAGGTCCTGCCTTTTATAGCACATAGCTATGGACTTTGCCAATGCCTGTTTGTCTCATGTAAAGTAAATGGAAAAAATAAATACATTTCAACATGGTCACCGGTGCATAAACACATTTATACATGCACCTTTAGTTTATGATGCTTTTTATGATAAAAACTATTCCAAGATGGTTGTACATGCTTCCGCATGCATGTGCACACATGGGCAGCCATTATGGAATGTTTTTTATCTTAAAGATAAAGCATTGCAAGATGGTAGACCATGCACATGCATACTGGGGCACTGACATGACATTTTTGGATTTGTTTAACTGTAATTTACTAATCCAGTGTAGTCGACAGCTTTTTTTTCGAACAAAAAAATAACGTTTATGTGGGACAGTATGCAATCTAAAGGAAGCAAGCTGCCCTGTGCAAGAAGCAAGCATTGTGAAAATGCCAGGCCTTCACGGAAAGAATTTACAACTTTAAAGAAAGGCATTTCATGATTAGCCCAGGGTCTAATGAGCAGCTGGTGTAAATACATGAGTGAGATACACTGAAGATTGGTTGCTTTGTAGTACTACTATAAGTCACCTAGGGGTAGGCGTGGTAGCTAGTGATACCATTGGCTTACCTTTTGGTAGCAGTTGCCCAGCCCTTTCAACTCCTGATCTAAGGGGAGATGAAGGAAGCAACAGAAATAGAAAGCAAGTCATGTTGCAAGTCCTTTCTTTTCATTCGTTTGTGCTAGTCATTACCAGGAACAGTGATGTTCATCTGTGAAGCCGGGAGAAAACAACGGTTTGGGTAACTGTTGATCGTATTGAGGGTAAATGTAGTTTTTCAGTCATCTTCAAAGGGCTGAAACATGCTTGTGTGAAATTCCACTAAGATATTGTCTACTTATGAATTATGGATCTCCTAGTTGGTTATAGATATGTGTTTCCCCTGAAGAAGCGCCTGATTGTGCAAAGTGCATTGGAATTCTTTGAGGACAAAGAAAGTATGGATTTAAATGATAAAACAACGTTTATTTGGAAGATTGTAAGAGCAAATATTTTTTAATAAGCTTAAATGTTATTCATTAACAAGAATAGCTACACATTAATATATATCTTAATGTAGATATTGAAAAGCATCAATTGAACTATAGACAAAACTCTGACAGTGAGCAAGGCAGTGTTCTGATGGTTCCTGGAAGAAATATCCACAGATATACATGTTCAACTTAAGATCATTTGAGATTTTTTGCATAGCACTACAAAATTATTTTACAGCCACGATGAAAGTAGGGACAGATCCCCTATGCAATTCCTCAGTTACTACCATCTTATTGTAAGATTCTCTGGTATAAGCCCGTCTAAACAGATCCGTTTTTAAGGAAATCTAAACTGGAGAAGTTAGAGTTCTGCTGTTAACCCAATGACAGACCATTTGAAAATCTGGGCCTACTTATATGTTTTAGCCCCATAGGCAGATTGAAGGGCTCTGGTTGAGATGCAGTGGCATATCAGTTTTGGTAAGTACCACTGGCCTATGCACCAGTATGACTTGTCCATGATTCACAGAATCTTGAACTTAATTCATAATCGAGCCAGGTGCTAGTAGAGTGACTTCAAGGTAGTTTCAGATGGTCTAGTTTCTGGCATAGCCTGCCCGCTTAATTCAGCACTCTCTACAATCTGTCAGTAGGTTTCTTTAAGAGTCATATATTGATGTTGCCTGCTGGTTGAATGAGAAGGAGGAATCTTGACTCTTTGTGAAGAATATCAAGCTGCATATGTATGCCTCCAACTACCACTAGTAAACCAACTGATTTAGCCTTAAGACACAAAATCGTGGCCCTATGGAAAGCCTATAAAAAGGAAATATGGGCCTACACACGAAATGGCCACAACAATTCTTGGGTGATCCTCTTCCATGCCAGCAAGTCAAGAAACAAAAATAAATTCTGGGAGATTATAAACAAAAGTGACCAGGGATACCCCATGGCAAACACAGCAAATGTAGCTGCATGCTAATGAGTAAATCATGTCATCGTGGCCAATGCTATCATGTTTCTGTACAACCAACTTCCAACATCGAGAATAAATGAGAAGGAGGAACTATGGGGATGGAAACCTCCCCTGTTATTGTACAGCTGAACTCGTGAACCTCAGTACAGCATACCCCTCCAAGCATGGAGACCACAGGTTTCAATCGCCAACAGGCGTGTGATGTAATGAGCAGGGGAAGGTGAGACTGGGGTCCAGGCCCAAATGGCCTAGTGCAACAACTTTTTAAAGTCACACCCAAATACTGGGCAACCCTTTTAACCCCTCTATGCAATTACTGCATCTCTACTGATCAGATTCTGGACTCCTGGGGAGGGGCAATAATCCACCTAATATTTAAAGGAGGAAAAGCCATGGATCCAGGAAATTATTGACAAATTTCCTTACTAGATAAGGAGGCAAAATATTATGCAAGCCTCCTGCTGGAAGAGCTCGAATCATGGGCAAATGAACATTGTATTGCTCCTCCTTACCAAACAGTTCAGAGAAGGGTTGGGCACAACTGCAAATATCCTTGTAAAGGCTATGATAAATGATGATGCAATCAAGACAAAATCCATGGTATATTTATGTTTTGTAGATTTCAGAGCTGCGTTTGATTCAGTCCCACATAACATCCTATGACAGAAACTAGCAGTAAGAGATAACCCACCCCTTTAACTGAAAAGTATAGTTACTTTGTACTCAAACACTTGGCTTCAAGTTAAATTTGGGGACGACAGCACCCTAGCTCGTAAAATACAAACCTTAACAGGTTTAAAACAAGGCTGCGTCATGGCCTCACTGCTTTTAAACATCTCTTTGGCTGATCTTCTTTCACATTTAGAAGAAGTGAATGCACATGCCCCAAAGCTTGGTGGCAAATCAATTAGCTGCCTCCTTTAGGCAAATGATGCCCTCCTAATATCCAAAACGAGAGTAGGGCTACAGCGGCTCCTAAATAAATTACATGAAATGCAACGGGCTCTCTATTAACCTTGAGAAAGCTAGAATAATGATAATGGGCAGAAAGATGAAGAAGCCAGGCCTATGGCACCTAAACGGCCTCCAGATTAAAACTGATGTGGAATACAAGTACCTGGGAGTGATTATGGACAACCGCAGCACTTACCTTCCCCGCATGGAGTCAATCAAATAAAAATCTGCTTCCTTACTTCACGTGTTTCTAAAGCTTTAAAAAAAGTGCCTTGGGTCTTCCTGTGAACCTATAATGAATATGATACGCGCCAAATTCCTGCCCACCCTAGCATATGGCACAGAGGCTGTGTTTGGAGAGGTTCCAACCAACTGGGCAAACTCTTAGTCAGATCCCACAGAAAGGATTTTCATCTTTCAAAACAATGCTTCCCCAGCACAAATTTGCCTGGAATTTGGCTGATCCAATCAAATTCTGGAAAGACAAGGGGCCTTTCTGAAGACTTGCTTGTAACTCCATACAATGAGGCCTGATACGCTGGAAAGCCAATTATGGCTGTAAATAAGAAGCGCAAGCTGCAACTGTGCAGCCCAGACTTTGCTAGACCACTCATTACAGAACCTACAGGTAGCTGCACTGTGGGCAGCTCCCTTCACCTTTACATGTTATAAAAGCTAGTTACCAAAGTAGTGCACTAAAACTCGCATTTGGCAGACAATCAAAAGCTAGCTCTTCGCACACATGCTTGGATGGTTGTAAATAATTCAAACAAACTGGGCCTGCAACCCCACTGAAGTGTTTGCATTTCGAAACATGTTACACAAAAGCTCGTCCAATGTAGATTGGATGGTCTGCCAACCTTGGACTGTATAACCGTAAGGATCAGGAAAAGCCCTAATTTTCTCTGCAGGCTCTGTCACTCTTACAGGGAATCAATTGTGTATATTGTCCGCATCTGCCCTGCCCTTTTGCTTGAAAGATGTGCAGTACTAAAATCACGATTTCAGCTACTGGGGATACGTTCTTTCAGACTAGCTGTAATGCCCGCCCTTAAAGCAGAGTACCCAAGACTGTCAGCAAGATTTGTGAACTTTATGCAGGCAGCTGAAAAACTATTGAGCACCGCAGCGGCCTGCGAATGACTGATTTCTGGCATCAATGAGCATCCTTTGCCTTTTTTGCATTTTGCGCCCATGTATCTACAATAAGGGTGGCTTTATCACTCCTTGAACTGATAAACCAGCAATATGTACTTAAGGCCCTAATAACATCACTAGGGTTGGCAATGAGGACTGTGGATAAAATTCGGAGCTGACTATCCATTAACTTGGCAGCCCGTTCGATCAATAAGTTGCCAACTAGCCATCCTATGACCTTTAGGCCTTAATAACATTACTAGGGTTGACCGAAATAACTTTTGGATGAAACTCTGAGCTGACTATTCATTTATCTTGACTGCCCATTTGATCAAAAATCTGCCAATTAGCCATTCCCTCATTACATAAATGTTGAAATGTAAGCTAAGAAATAGCCCATGATAAAGTTTTGATCAGCTTGGATCCCCTTTTATGTTGCATTTGCCTATGATATATGTACATTGATGGACGTTGTAGTTTTTTTTTCTAATGCTAACTGATGCCAGCAATGTTTTTATTTATCTCCTTTCGTGTTTAATTAACTAAGAAATGAATAAACAGTTGCGATGCTACCATTAATCAGGCGAACAAAGGAGATTTCTGCTTCAGAGTCGACCAGTCCGATTGTTTTTACTTTTGTGATATAGTCAGTGATGATCACAGGTTTACTGGCTATTTAAACGACAAGGGTCTAGGCGTTTTAGTTCTACTTATGAAGTTGAAGCTTTCGTTGATTCATGTAGAAGTGGGTGGGGCATTTGGTAATACTGGATTGACTGGCCAAATGGAAGAGGAGCTGGGAGTCATCTGCATACAGTGCATATGAGACAATGAAATCATCTCGTTTTTGAACAGTGTCAGGGCAGCAGTGCTGTGCAAGTCCCCTTACTTGTGGATGATAAAAGGGATTAAATAAGCTCTGATGGCTTCAACCAGTGAATAAGGAATGGATTCATTTTACGTCATTTCTGAAAATTTAAAAATATACACAATTATTTTGGGTTGTGATTGGACTCTTTAATTAAGTTAACATTGGAAATTCTTTGACAATATTAACTATTTCCTTTGTTTGAATTGATGCCTCGCTGATACATTAGGGAGAAGAATATTGTTTTTTACCCCCTTGAGTATTAATTTCTGTCTATTGTGATCTTATCAAAAGCATATTGAGGTCTGAGCTATCGTTGTTCGTACTTGTAGCACACTCTGCAGGTCCTCTTTTATACTATTCTTATTAGGCTGTAATGCCTACTTTTGTTTTATTTCAGCCTGACTGGCACTACTATGTCTAATTAGGGTACTGTTTTGATGAAAGCTTTTGGCCCTTGATTCCAAAGACTGAGGGATTATGACAATTCTTATCTAGATTTGATCAAATCCTCCCCAGTTTAATTTGTTCCACTTGTTGATTGGTATGGGACTGGTTGTGGCTAATGCCACGTGTTGACGAGAAGGAGGATGATAATGGTGTGATGAGAGCAGACTATCAGTCACATGGTCGAATGTATGGCCACCCGTATGTGTTGGCTGGTTGGTGGTAAACCATGGCATGTCTGTTTTCAAACATCTATATACAAAGGAGGAACACGGAGCGCATGAAGGTCCAGCATACGTGCTCCAATTAGTAACCAAGGAACAACAAGGGGTATGCAGTTCCTAAAGAAATGGAGAGAAAGAACAAGTACAGGTAAGTGCTTAAGAGCTGAGGACCCAGATGGGAGGCATCTGAATGCTCAGGAGCAAGAGCCCTCACACACACAGATCGGTGTCATGCTTCATCATAGGGCATGCTGCTCGTCGGGCCGGTGCTGCAATGCCCGACGGGCACCCACAAGGGGGCTCTTTGCTGGAGATCTTTTGTTTTTTGCCCTTATGTGAAGCGAGGGTGTACAAGTATGGGCTCTGAAGTGTAGATTGGTGTAGAAATTAGTGAGTTAAAATAGGCTGAGTACCCTAATAATATTTTTATTTAGTGGGTCCCATTGTTTAGGTTAAAATTAGAAGTGATGGCTGTAACCAGAAGTAATGGTCTGTATCAGAACTGATACAGACCATTACTTCTGGCTACAGCCATTGATGTAGTGATAGCTGTAACCAAAAGTAATGGTCTTCTACCTAAGGGTGAGCACAGGTTATCGGACACGTGTATCATTCTCATCCTATCTAGAGTGGTGGATTCTGACTGGCTTCGATGCGTCCCTGCCAGCCCGAAACCGCTGGGTCTAACAATTGTGTTTTCTAAATTGTTAGTTCTGGTCTTGGTTTATGGATAGTTTTCACAGACTTCCCTCGTGGCTCTTTGTGTTCAGTGGTCTAGGCGCTACGTGCAACAATTATTGGTGGAAGATCGAAAATACCACTGTTTGTAGGTTGCATTATAAAGCGTTCCTTTCTGTCTCGGTTTGTGTTTGCAAATTTTTACAACTCTGAGACAATATAGTGCTTCATAATTTTGAAATCCATGTAAGTGCCGTGTCTTCCTAGTGCAACTCATTGACGGATTTGGGCTTATGTTGTAACCCGCTCTGCTGTTCATCACTTTCTGTTTTTCTTACAGCTTGAGCTCCAATTTAAGGTTATATGAAATATTTTGCTCAATGTTGCATGAGAAGCAACGCTGGAGACCATGTACACGAGAAACAAGGGATGGCAGGCAGGGAAGGACAGGAACTGCAGAGAAAAGAAGGAAGTTCAGGGCTAGATACTGTGAGGTTAATAAGATTTTCTTCTTAACTGTGTTCTGCTTTTTACCAAGGCAAGGGTGCAAGTATGTAGGAACACAAGGGTATCACATATAGAATAACTGTGGCACTGATGAAATGCGGCTTGAAGGGGAAATTGCTGTAATACACAAACATACATTTGAAGGCACAGAACTATAAATCATTTGAACAGCTCCCATTGAACTGTAATTATGTAAAAAGTAGCTTTATGTTATGGTATGTGCTCTACTATAATATATATTTTTTTGAGGAAAGAATGTGAGGACCGAATTACAACACTGCCATCTATCACTGAGCACATAATTATATCAGGACACTTTAATGTATGGTATAATCACCCAAACCTCCCACCAGCAAAGAAATTAATGGAAAATGCATGGTTTCTTAACGTAGGCATCACATAACTCAGCCCACGCACGACAAAGGCCAGCTCTCGGGGCTCATGTTCGTTTACAAAATACAGTGATTTCGCATATTCGAATTAGACACTATTATTCAACAAAATAACAGACTTTTGAACATTACCAGAACAGTACTATTTAGGAATGTTCAGTACAATTGTTATAGGCTGAAAGGGGCTACTTATGCTCCCCTCTGCATCCTGGGCAACCTAGGTGAGGGTTTGCGGTTTTTCATGGGGTGATGTGTGCAGTACCATGGCTTTTACTGGATTTCTTGTTTACAAACAAATTACTGCGCATTATAGGCTAGCAAATTCAGTTCGTTTATTGGACTAAGAAAAAGATTTGTGTTCCTGACACTCAATCGGGTACACCGTTTCTCTGGTGCATATTCGCTCAAAGTGATAGTCCCTCAGAGAACTTATTAAAATTAAAATGGTTATTGGCGGTCTTTAAAAAATCCGGTTTGCTAAAATAATTAAAAGCAAAAAAGCGGAACGGTGTGTATTCTGGGGAAGATAGGGCATTAATCTGAGTAGCCCATCAAGAATGCAGTGACAAGCCCATGGCTGCTAGAAGGTTAAGCGGTAAAACATTCTAGGTTGTCTGTTTGTCAGTTTTGGGCGGGACTAGACTTTCTTGGACCATTACCCTTACTAAGGCAGCTAGACAGACACCCTGCCTGGGACAGAAAATCCTGCGTTTTTCAAAATCAACAGCCAAGGGAGTATTTACAAAATGAAAATACTCCCCACTCAAAACATGCCTTAATCGCACAGAGCAAGCAAAGCAAGCAAACCCGACCCTCCTTACAAGATTTTCTTTCACCCGTTCATCCTCCTTTAACCATCCATCTATGCATCCACCCTTTTATCTGTTCATCCATCTGCTCATCCCTAGACCTTTCTTTCCAACCATCCCCGACATCTAGCCACCCATCCATCCATTCATCTACATATCCGTCCTTTCAACCACCCACCTGTCGATATATTAATGTACCCATCCATCCTCTATTCACCCTTCTTCATCTCTCATTCACCCTTTTATTGTTGAACCATTTACTCTTCCATCCAACCTTTCAGCCATCTATCCATCCATACTCCCCTCGCCCTCCCTTTCACCTTTTATCCTTCTTTCCTTTCATATTTCCTTCCTTCCTGTCACTCTTACTCCCTCCTCCCTTTCTTTTGTCTTTTCTATTTACCCATCTTTTTTTCTCACCCTTACTTTTTCTTTTATACCTTTCCCTCTAATGCTCAATTTTCTCTATGTGACCCATCTCACTTTGTTTTCCCCTACTTAACATATTTTTTTTTATTTATTTCTCTCTTTCCTTCTCTGTGCATGCCAGCTCAAGGCCTAAACCTCTCTCCCATTTATTCCTTAAAAGTGATATTTATCAGCATTTTGCCGCAGACCAGACAGAAGAGGCTCATAAACAACTAATGTATAAGCACATGGGGCTAGTGGCAGTCGCAGCTTAAGCTGCTGAAGTGGGGGGAGGGGGCTCTCTACACCTCTATCAAGAGCCCTGACTTTCAAATGAGTACTTTGTTAATAAATATCCTATGGAGTTATTTGTGTATGGTTAAATAAATCTATCATTGTACGCAGTGCTTTAAATGGAAAAAAATAAGTGCAGGTACTCATTAAATTGAGTTAGGGGCGTGGCTAGTGGGCGGGGTTAGAGGCGGGGTGAGACATGATGATAGAAAACACTTCTATTGAGTATTCATTTTGCCCTTGCGTTGCCCTTGACAGTTGTCTCAAACTTTCCATATGTGCAGATTAACAGGTACATATGCTAAGGGTGGTGTGAAGTACTTCTGGGAACAATGCAAGGAGCTTCTAAACCCTGAATGCAGCCAAGCCATCAACAGTACTATTAGCACTTTCAGGCTAAGAATCAATGTGCACCTGGACGAGAGACTGGCATAGCATCTTTAATAACAAGCATTACACGCATTTCTTTTCAAATACCTCCTGGGTGTCCTGATTCTCTTCCTCTCTGATTTTGTTTCTCTCTCACACACAAACATACACACAACCAGGCAAACGCACACAAACAAGCAGACAAATACTCTCTGTCAATCTTCACATCTCTAATCTCTCGATCCCTCCCCCACTCACTTCTCTCCCATTTGTATCCATTTCTCTCGCTGCCCCACTCTCTTTACTCCACTCCACTCCAAAGGTATCCTATAATCCTCTACTATCACTCTTTCTATTTCTAATCTGCCATCTCCGTGCCTCTCTTACTCTTTCCATAGCTGTCTCAATGTCTTCCCCATCTCTGTCTGTGCTTACCCCTTCTGTCTCTATTTTTCCCCCTTTAAACTCTCCTCTGCTCATTCTATCTCTGCCCCCTCCCTCTTCACCTTCTTTCACCCCATTCTCCTTCCTCTTCCCTCGGCAGAAGGCCACACGTCCGGAGAGCTTGCAGTGGCAGACAGTGCACACTGCAGGGTCGTGAGCATGCGCAGAGTCCAGCAGGGTAGAGGTCAGGGGAAGAACAATACTGGCCTCTGATGGGCAGGCCAGTAGACCTCCTCCCACCTCACCTGGGCTCCAGGCAGGCCGCGTAGGCCATCTCCACCACCTTATCCCAGCCAATATCCCAGCAGGTGGAGGGGGGTGGGGTTGATTTGCAGGAGCAAGTGAGTCAGGCCTCAGTGGGAGGCCAAGCAGTTAAAATGGTACGGTCACTTATGCAGGCTCCCTTCCCTCCCACCCATTCAGGCTGCACAACCTCACTGTGCCCCTGGCAGCCGATATCCAATACACTAAGAAGACGACCCAGCATGGAGGCCCGGCAGGGGGCGGTTGAGGACAATGAGAGCTTCCATCTAGGAGCAGAGGCCCACTAGCCCCTGCGGCAGGCCTCCAGCAAGCCGTTCAGCTGAATGATACAGACGCCAAAATGGCCAACATGCTGCCAAATAAACGGGCCACAGCTGGCCCTCAGGCATCGGCCCAGTGCCCACCTTATGAATCCGAGTACCGGTACTCTCCTTGGAACTGGAGAAGTGCCGGTACTCAGCTTGGTAAAAACAAGAAGTGCCGGTACTCAGTACCTGTGAGTACCGGCCCATTTAAAGCACTGATTTACGCCCACTGGAGTAATAATTCAGTAAAGGATCATTAAGGCTCGTCAGTTGTTGAAACTAGTAAGTATATTTTCCAAGTGTCCGGTATTTATGCAAAAACAACACGATGTAAACACTTAAATTGTGGCAAACGATACGAGTAAAAAACAAATGCAGCTGAAGCTCTGAACCGCGTTGTGGTGAGTGTCGGGGGTAAGTAAAGGCCCAGAAGTTTCTACCCCGGCTGGGAGAGGTGTTTCTCCTCTAAACATGTACCAGCTCAGGAGGTTGCGCTCATTTTATGACTACTGCTCCTTATGACGCCCTATTCCTTCACCTGCGTTAAACTCTGCCTGACCCCTCACCATTCAGCTCTTTGTTTCGTCCAGGTGCTGTGCCACGTGTGGGTAAGCTCAAGCTGGGAAAAACGTAGCGGGGACCAGGTGAACTCCAGCATCCTGAAGGCACCATGTTGACCCGGAACACAGCTACCGCCCTTGATTCCAGCTAGGAGTGGGGCTTGACTCTTTAAATGCAGGCCAGAACATCAGCAGTGGCGGGGGTGGTCTGCATCAGGTCAGAGTATACCGGGGTCAGTGTTGCCACATTGGACTTGTTCTCTCGCAGTTCGGCTAAAACTGTTCTTAGTTGTGCGAGAAAATAATGACTTGTGCCTATGGCCATATACTGGGCATTTTAAAAAAGGGCTTTGTGCTATTAATTAATCTAACGGGCTACTACTTTGTGTTTACGTAGTGCTTATTAGCAGGGGACAAGCTCTTAGTGGTTGACTGGATTTGCTGGGGCTGGGCTAGTGACAGGCGGAGTCATTGCTGGTCTAGCCAAAGCCTAGCCTGGTCGTGAGCTCAGAGTCCCTCCACAACAGCTTACTAGAGTGATTGGGAGTGCCATAAATCACATAATCTGCCACATGTACGCCAAGCACACACAGCAACATTTCTGTTTCTGGTGAGAGACTCACGATTTTTAAAACTAAACATTGCTTATTTTAGCTTTCTCCCTCCCGAAATTGTCCCCACTTCAATGAAAGTCAATGGGGAAAATATGTTCCCCTGATTATTTTTAAACTCTCCCTCACTCCCGCTTCTAAAAGTTGACATGTATGCTTAACGTGAAGGATGATTTCCTAGTCTTTCTTCCATGGGATGTATGACATAGTGCTGTCCGACTGATCCGCTCATTATGGTGCCACGGTGGAAGAGGAAGAGAGTAATGCTCTTCTGCCTTACCCGGTTCCTGTGCCCATCATTCAAGGACTCAGTGGAAGGAGTCAGCAGTTGGAGGCCTTCCAGCCCAGCGCTTAATTTGTAAAAAAGTAAGCGGCAGGCCCTTCTCAAGAGGCCACTCCAGCCTGCACCACCCATTAACCATGCCAGTTCTGCCAATGACAGTACCCGCACAACTACTAGCCACTGCACTCCTACCATTTGGAGACAAACCTCATGGCAAGTCCTTTGGTTTTTTGAGACAACCCCGTATGACTTTGTCAGCCTTGTGACCAAATAAATATGATATAAACCACAATTTTTTTTTTTTTTTAAATGAACACCCTGAGACATTTTTAAAAAATGTTCACATTTTACCGGCCAGTTATACTCCAGGGGCCGCATGCGCCCTCCTGATCTTTAGATGTGGCCCCCTGGTTAATAGCAGCACAAACAGTAAAAAGGTGATAAAAAAATGGGCAAGCACTTGTTTTCAGGTTAATTGAAGTTATAGAAAGGAAGTAACTAAGGTTTCCTGCACCACCTAACTTTAGGAGCACTTTCATTTTTCTCAACATCTTGCAACAAACTTCTGAAAATATGATAAAGTCTCTTCAGGATTCAAAAAAGTGTATTTCATTAACATGCAGAACCATTTCACCTTAGTACATTAGATTATATCAGTGCATTGAGAAGTGTTTTTTTTAAAAGTGATATTTTTCAAACATGAATTTAATAAACATTCATGTTTCCTTCCACACACACTGACAATAATCGCAATAGTGAACTAAGAGGCAATTCACTTGTTATGTGCATTCTTTGTGTGGCATGGGTTGCTATTATGAATGGGCGTTGTAGTTTATTAAATCATACACAGGAGAAGGTTTCATACAGTGCATATCCTGAAGTCCTGTATTTCAAGGTCCTCTTATATGAGATAATGAAGAAAAAGGAGGGAAAGTGAAATAAAACAATTGCCTAGAATCACACAATTTCATCAAACGGGGAAGCCGGAATTGATCACATTGCCACTAATGTACATGTTTACTTCCCCTACACCCACCTTACAGTCCCCAACCCCTCCACCCCTGACCACCACCCCCTGACCGCCAACCTCCTGACACCAATGCGGCCCTCAGTCACACCACAGACCAAACTTTTTGGCCCTGGGGAAATATTTTACTTTTACCCATGTTTTACCCCATGTGTTAGACACTCTGTATAACAAAAGTCCAGATTTGTCAACCTTCGCCAGGTTGCTTAACCTACATCTCTAACTATATTGCTCTTCCTTTCCAATAGGTGCAAGTGGGAAGTACAACTCAGGACCAAAGAATTGTGGGATACATTTCCTGCACTCATCTGCATGCTCTGGCAGGTATGCTAAACATTCTCTCAATTATAATGTGTGAATTCTATTGATGTTTGTAATATGGTATGCTGCTTTCAATCTATTTATAGTAAGTGCGGTCTTTGTCTTCTGGAAGCCTTTAACTACTGTGTGTTCTGTATTTTTCATCTTAGCACCACATTTAGAGTTCATTCTAATGGCAATTTCTTTGATTTTCGGAGGAGTTGCTCAAATCACTAAATAATCCTCTTGTAAAATGTCGTAAAACATATTGTCCCAGTGGTGGAAGCAATTTCCCTGTTGTATTCTACTCCAGATTTAGCAATTCCTTCACAATTTTGAGGATTTTCCATTCCCACCAGCCTCTTACTCAGACAATTAACCTGTAGGTACAAGTTACCAGCAAGGTATGGAAATGGAATGAGGTATGCGTTGCTAATGCTAAGTTGGAACGATAGGATGCTTTAAGGTAGTGCCAAATAGGCAGTGACAACATTGGCCTGGCTGATGACCAGGCCCTATACACGCAATTAAGTATCCAGTGAATGTTAGATTCTTCCACCTTCCCAAACACAACACAATACAATGCATTTCCAAACTGTCTCAGCCAGAGCCATTGCCCTTATATTTGCAATTTAGTAATATACAGCATGAGCTATAGAACTCATTAGAACATTTGTACATATACACGGTGGGATGAGAGCCCTTTTTTACTCATCAATTAATTGACTCATGCAGCTTTAAAACTCCCTCCTCCTACTTAATCCATGCCCAAACCACCCCCAAGTCCCACAATGGCCCTTTGCATAACGCTTTGCTCATCACTGTCATGTTGAGAGGCCGCACCATTTTAAATTTAAAGAGCATCATAGAAAGACGTGCTGTTTAGCTCCAGTTTATGGCTGGCTGTGTCCGAGACTACTTTCAGGCTAAAGGGTCATTTAAACTATAGGTGGTCTAATCTGTGATTTCGTGGAGGTCACACATTTGCAAATCTATTTTTAAATTATGCCAGCTTCACCAACCGTGAAGCTGGCAAAGTTAAAAGAAGAGCATTTGGGAATGAAAAATGGGACCTGCTCAGGACCAGAAATGTTTCACCTGGCCGTAACTGGTCATTCGAAATTTGAATAATGGAGCAACAACATGCAAGAAACAAACATAAAATGTGTTTGTGCATGTTATCACCAGTTATTTTGTGGCAGGGGTATACATAAGGAGCAAAAACACACCCGATACATTGCACAAATGTTAAATGCTCTGGGGAGTTTTTGCACTTATTAATAACTTATAAACTTGAATGGCCTAACAAGTGCTTCTGTTGCTGCATGAGAACACGCAGACTTTTGACAATAATAAACGCGTTGCATTTTTAGAGCTTATGACTCAGCGGTGTCTTCACACCTCCGCCGCCACTGTTATAGATATTGTATTGGTATCAAGTATTTGCATTGTGTGCAACTGCTTCTCGTGTGAGGCTGTTGGCTCTGTTGCTGTGTCCAGTGGATTGCAAGCTTGAGCATGCATGTCTTGTTGGAAGGTGCAGGTTTTAGGCTTTGTTGTGGGCAAGGGCTGTGTCATGCATGACACACAAAGATGCGACTGTTTTGATATAGCGCCATACAACAGGCTAGTAGCATGTTCTGATTTATTTACAGTATTAATACCACTCATCTGTGTTTATATTAAGCTTTTTTCTTTTCTTTGACTCTTGTGATGCAATGCTTGTGCCTCTCTTTCTGGCTCATGCTCTTCGCTCGTGCTTCTGTCAACAGTATTTCTGTCTTTTATTGCTGCATTATTTGAATCAGTAGTTAGAAGAACAGTGGTCCCTAAGCAGTAAATATGAACACAATATTTATGGAAGCATAATAATGCCCAAAAATTGTTCCAGTGACAATAAGCCAAAACATTTTTTATTATTAAAATAAAAAACAAATTAGGGAATGTACCCACGCCGGGATAGTTCCAAAACAAGTGTTAAGAACAGACAAAACAGTAAACATACAGGCAAAGAGCAATGGGTGACCAGTAATCATATGCAAAATGAGGGTCACTTATTTCAAGAACAAAGCACTTCTGCACCCTAAAGAAAACTTTATACAAGGTCTAGCAGGTCAAAATGTGGGTCGACGGCATTTCGATCCATTAGCAATGTGGGATCATCATCAGGACAACTAATAATTTGCCTGAGCCATAACTCAATAGCACAATCAAAATTAACACATGGAAAGGGAAGGAAGAGAAGAAAGATGTTAGGAAAAAATTCAAGGTCACAGAATTATCAAATCCTAGCAGTTTTCAGAGCATGCAGAACCTGGAAAGCATGCATAAATTGTTTTTTATGGTCAAACCAGGGGAGGTGATGCGTCTAGTACCTATGGAAGTGATACCTGTTCAGTAAACCGAACCTGCCAAAACGATAAGGAGTGAATTGTGTTTATACATGTTGTCTTAAAAAAATGCACCAACCTGTCGATAGAATAATCAATTAATATGTTGATTAACAGCGCAGCTGAGTCATATAGATGCATCTGTGAATGGAAGAACTACAGTAAGAGACTCTAGGCTATAATATAATGTAAGGAAGAAGAACCAGTATATACCTAATTTATGTCACAATTAGATGGACCTCTGAACAATCAACCATCTATTCCAAGGGAGTAGGGGTGTAGCCATAGTCCAACGAGAGATCACTGATCAGAGCCTAAAAAATATATAGGATATATATATATATATATATATTATATATATGTGTGTGTGTTCAATGGCCATGTGGGAGACAAACTAGTCCTAAATAATCAAAAAACAACAGCTGGAATGAGGTGTTGCTGCAGCCTGAGCCCCTTTTATAATAAGTGCTAAATAGAGGGGGGACAATATGTCAATACAGAAACTCCCACAAAGCGCTTGTTGGACTGGCCCTTTTTGCTGTGTTATCCCCAAACTTAAACAAGGGGTCACTCCCATTATACAGAAGTTGAGAAGTGCTCCTCTGAGCATAAGAATGGAGTAAGCGGACTTTTTGGAAAAACTGGTGCAAGAGGATATCATCAAAGAGGTTGAATCCTCAAACTGAGTGCCCCCTTTAATTTTAGCAAAGAAAGGGGACAACACCTTAAGGCTATGTGACAACCTTGGGCTCCTAATTTAAATATTTGTATTGACTGCCACCTCTACCTAGAATTAATCACCACCTTAGACAGAGCCAATATCTTCTCCACAGTGGATCTAAGGTCAGCCAACCACCAGATAGCACTTTACCTTGATTCCAGATCCTTAACGCTTTTAACCCACCTTTTGGCTTGTACCAGTTTAAGAAAATGCTGTTCGGCCTAGTCTCCGTGGCCTCAGTGTTTCAAAGGGCAAGGTATACCATATTTAAGAACATGGACTATTGTGTGAGGTGTTTTTAAGATGATATTCTAATTGTTTTCAAAAAATGAAGAAGAGTACCAAGAACATATAAAAAAAGGTGAGTGAAAGACTGCAAGGGAATGGCATAACACTGAAGAAAGAGAAATGCAAGCTATTCTGTAAAGAAATGGAGTATCTGGGTCACACCAATTCTGTTGAAGGGATTGTACCAAAGAAATCTATTGTTGATGCTATACAAAATGCTGCTACACCTGAGACAAAAAAACAGTTGTCCTTTGCGATTTGTGCGAGTACTACAGAAAGTTTGTAGAAACATTTGGTGAGAAAATGGAACCTCTAAGGAAACTGGTTAGGAAAGGACGTGCATTTGTGTCAGTAGAAGAACAACAATTAGCATTTGTAAAGATTGAGGACATATGAAAAGCACCCAATGTTAAACTATTCTGTATCAGTAGGAAGTGTGTGATAACAGTGGATGCACATATATACGGTCTAGGAGCAGTTCTGTCTCAATGTGATGAAAATGATGAATGAAATGTGGCTTTTGATTAGCAAACCTTGAATGCTAGAGAAATAAGGTATGGCGTTATAGAAAATGGGTTGTTGACATGTGCATGGGCAATTGAACATTTCAGAGACTATTTTTGGGGAGTTCCCCTTAGAACTAAGGTCTGATCTCAAACTATTAGTATTTTGTCACTTGGTGGTGGGTGTAATGCTACTGCAAGGATAGCTCGACTGTTCTCAAGGCTACAGAAATAATGCTTCAACATCACCTATGTTCCTGGGAAGAAAAATCTGATGGTGGATTGCCTTTCTAGGTTACTGTGGGAAGGTAAAAAGAAACAGTCTGATGTTGATTATTTTGACACAGAAGTTGCTCAAATGTCGGTGAAATGATCACTGGAAACTGCTGAGCTGAGTAAATTAGAATGGTCAGAGGCTGAGAACAGGGATGAACTTCGCAAGTATGTAAAGGATTGTGTGATAAATGGATGGCCATATTGTAGATATGTTAAATCAGAGTGTGTTGAGCTTTTTCAAATAGCCTGTGAATTACAGGCACATGGGGATTTGTTATTTAAGGAAGGCAAATGTGCATCTCCAGATGGAGTTAGGCAAATGTTATCAGAGTTAGCCTATTATGGTCATCCCGGAATGTCTTAATTGAAAAAGCTACTGAATAATTTTTCCAGATGCTGTAGCTGACAAATGGATTAGAAAATGTGAAGAGTGTTCAAGTAGTGGCAGGTTTTGAGGACTAGGCCAACGCCATTCACACCTGCTGCTTGGTCACAACACCCCTAGCAAAAGTTAGCTTTTGATATTTCAGGACCATTTTAACAGTTGATTTAAGATTTGCTTCAGTAGCCATTGATTATCATTCTAAGTGGCCAGAGGTTACGTTTGTTGAAGAAGCCACCACATAAGTAGTTATATTTTCAACAAGCCTTTTTTAGAGAAGGATGTCCCGAGACATTAGTTACTGACAATGTTGTTTACTTATTGTCTGTTATCATGAACAATTTCCTTAAAAATTGTGGCATCAGGTATATGATCACTGCCTTATATGATCCCCAAACTAATGGCCAAGTGGAAAGGTTCAACCATGTCATCAAGGACAACATAGTGTGGGCTTTGTCTAAAGGTCTTTATTTGAAAGAGTATCTTAGAGAGAAGTTGCGAACTTACCACATAACACCAGTGTAGGGACTGCCTTCAGGTTGTTAAAAGAAAGAGAAGCTACCTTCAGAGTATGTCCGTGGTAGTTTAAGAAAAGGACTTGGAATAACAAGAACAAAGATGTTTCTGCACTTCTGAGGCAGGGAATATGTGATCGCACAGCCAGAGATGTAGAAGGAGTCTTCTCGCTGAGTTCAGGACAGTGCGAACAGAGGAGCCATAAAAGTGAGTGCCTTTTACCTCTTCCACTTGTAATAGGAGGATGGACACGCAAGGCCACCCTAAGTTTTCAATAAAGAGTGATAGTGCTTGCCATGTGATGCTTATTAAGTGGTAAAAAAATTACGAATTCGAGATTAGCACAGTTAAAACGACCAACTTGCGGGAATTTTATAACAACTGCTGCAGAAAAGTGGTGGTTCTTGGAGCAAGCCTCCAAGTGGAGGAGGAAATAAACAGCACCACAGCAAGTCCTGATATGTATCTTCAGTCACATGATCACGGTCATGAAATAGAGTCTGAGCAATTCAGGGACAGTACAGGTACATGACAATCTTAGGGGAAATTTGCAGAATGACAGCAGCAGAAGAAAGTAGGTGATGCCAGGTACATGCTTAGCTCTAGTCAAAGTGGCTAAGCAACCAAGCTATTGCATGAGAGGCATTATCTTGAAATGATTGAGGTAGAAAGCCTCTCTAATCCAAGCCATACAATGATCCCCTATGCAAGTAATACATTGTGGGTTTCCTGCTGGCACATTAAACTAATACGGCAAGCTGTATATGTGGTACTTGAATTGCAGTGAATCGACAGCTTCCATCACTCATTGTGCACAGTTAGACAGTAAGACATTCTGATTAGTGGTGTGCAAAATTCGCATTGTTTGCTTCTGTGTAATTATAAAACATTTTGCAGAAATTCTTCAAAATGCAAAATTGGCATTTAGGGCTATACTTAGCACAAAATGCATCAAAACAAGGACACCTTTCACGCTAAAAGATTTTGTGCAAAAATTTCAAGTGCAGAAATCAAAAGGCGCTCGCGCTCTGGTTGTTTCCTTCTCCCAGTACTTAAAAAGAAGAAGAATAGCATCATTTCTGGAATTTTGCATACCATAAGCCTAATGATAAATTTGCAATATTATGCTGCATAATGGATATTTCACCCAGGCCTAACTCTTATTCCAAATGCCTTATTAGTGATCCTCTTGAAATACGCCAATGTGATTTATTCCAAGTGCTTAGCAGAACATTATTAGTAAGCTTTGAGATCTGTGTGGAATCACTGGTGGTGGCACTCATTGAGAATACTTCTCAATAGGACATAATCATAACTGCGTAAATTAATCCCATAGTTTCGCATTTAGTTGGGTTACCCTGGCAGGGCACAACGCCAGCCTTTGTTGATCATACAAAGAGCTCACCAGACTCATTTTTGGATGGCTCTCTGCCTTGCGAGTTTTTTAACAGAAGAGGATCAACATTACTCCCAAATTGATTTGAAGAGGACAAATACAGGGCTGCCTACTTCTTTAGTCTGTATCAAGAGGTTTCCCAGTGACGATGCTTGCACAAATGCAGAAGCATAGCTGGTAAAACATGTCTGAGGTTTATGAGTGAGTCAACTACTGAGATCTGCCAAATGTGAATATTGTAAGGCTGGATCCTGTCTGGTCTGACACCTTTCAACGGTTGATGAAAAGGGTCTCCTGGCGTTGTATAATAAAATCTCTGTTTCTGTTTCCAAGGTGCACACAGGGTTACCAAGGATTCCAAACCTAACTTTGTTAAATATTTGCCCTAGTTCTTTTAAAGTGTAAGGCTGGAAATGATTAGATTCAGAGACTTATTAAGGCATGGGAAAAGTAGGCTCTGGCCCAGGGCCCTAGCCTGTTAGGGGCCTCCCTGATAGAGCCAACTCTGTTCTGCAGAGAATCTTGCCCTGACCACCTTGAATAATTTTTAAACAGATAGTTTGAAATACCGTTTTCCTTTAATTTATTTTTTATGTGGGTGATGTGCGAGAGTCTATTACAGACATTTTGCCGAGAAATGTAGGTTTATGTTTCATGCAACATAAATTTCAAAAAGTTTCTTTTAGATCAAAACAGGAACTCACAAATGAGAAATGGGAGGGTGTCACGGAGATTATTTGCAGTAATATTAGTGAGCAGCAGCAGTTACAATATTGAAAACACACGTCACTATCCCTAAGTATTAGATGTAAACACATTTAGAATTTAGACAGTGCGCCTGTGCACTGTCAGTGACCTGGCCAAAGAGGGCATGAAAGAGCTGAAATTGGATCATAAATTCAAAACTGTTCTGAACAGGGCCCCAAAAACTACATTTGGCCCAGGGTCCCAAAAATCCTTAAGATGTCCCTGAATAGACTGGAAGTGGTAGGAAACCAGAGACATTGAAGACAAGAGAAATTCACTGTTTACATGTCTTCCCTAATTTTAGTAATTTTAGAGTAAAAAGGACATAGCAAGTGAGATGATATAATGTTCCATGAGACTATTTTGGGCCAGGCAACTCATTAATGATATTAGATGTCTAAGTTTATTTGTGCTGAGACTTATTTATTCTGGATGAATAAAACTGATTTCTTGCTGCAATTACTTTTTTTTGGAACAATCCTAAACTGACTTGTAAAGTTGGCAAGAATGCAAGTCCAATGCAAATCTTCATTGGCACACTCCGTCCGTTGCTAAAGATTTTAAGTTTGCAAGCATTTCGTTGTGCAAGTGTTCCAGCTTGGAAGCGGTGTTTTTTCTTCCACACAAAGTCATCAGATTTGGAAGTGAAAATAGGGCGTTCTCTTGACCTGACTAAACTACCAGCTATAACACGGCATTCGAGATAATGTCATTCTGATCGAAATCAAGGCTGGGACTTGCAGTCTGGTTTATGTTTATGAGATGCACATGCAACTAGCTGAGTTATACCAATACTCTGTAGGTTTACTGTCATCTGAGAGACAATTAAAAATGACTTGGACAGATTTTTCATCCAAAAACTGAAATTATCCAGGATAAAAGATTTGGGTACTAACTCAGAGACGCAGTTGTCTCATTCAGTATAAAACCAAGCAACGTAGCCAGATGGTAGATGTGTAAAAAGGAAAATGACTAAGACCTGAGAGGCAAAGAACATTTTACAATGGGGAAAGCAACTTTAATGGGGGAGGCCAGATTTCTTTGATAGGCCTCATGAACTTTAGTGACCATCAAAGCCATCGCCGACTTTAGAGTCTGAGCATTTTTTCATGAAAGTTTTAAGACAGGTAGCAACTACTATTGCTAAGTCACAAGCCTCACTAAGTCAAGACTCATTTAAGGCTAAAACTGTTAAATGGTTGTTACTGACCTCCAAAATATTCTGTTCCTGTTCAACCAATATCACCCATCATTAGAACAACATGGTGATAAATATCCATATTTATTTATTTGAAAAGTTTTATAAAGCGCAAACATGACCCGGCAGGGTTTCAGAGCGCTGTACAGCGTCGCCCGCTGGTTAAGCTTGAGCAAGAAAACATAATCGATACCTACGTATAAACAGTAGAAGCATATTAAAGACAAAATGAAAATAGAAATCAACACCTTGAGCAATAGGTAGATTGCATCGTAGGTCGGGTAGGTCAAAGTTGTGAGGTCATTTCAAATAGAAAGTGAGGTTACAGTACTATTGTCTGAAGTGTCTATTCTTGTTCAGGCCTTTGACTTCTGACCCGGCAGGGTAACAGAGCACTGTACAACGTCACCTGCTGGTTAATCTTGAGCAGGAAAACACAAACGAAAACGACGCTTAAACAGTAGAAGCATAATCAAGACAAAAGAAAATGGACATCAACACCTTGAACAATAAGCATATCCCTTATACATCCTGAAATTCTATTACCTGACAAACAGATCTAAAGATACAAACTTTTCTTTTTATGACAAGGTGCATACAACACTACATTTATATGTACAATTTAGAGAAAGAATGTCCCTACATTTATTTAAAGAGCAAGTACACGTAATCATAATAGAAAGTTGGAGCTCTTTGAGGAATGGCAGAGGTGGCATCATCTGTCCGGTTCCCAGTTCATGCACAGAAAGATGCAGACAGGCTTACCTTTGTTGTGGCTGTGGTACATCCATTGTGTATGTCCACTTTGTGGACTGGTCTGGCCTCTGTAAATGAACATTGTTTTGAGGAGCGGTCAATGATGTGATTACCATAGCTGTCGCCCAGCCTGCAGAAAGGAAAACAGAAATCTAAGAAGGAAAACCAAAAAAAAAGAGACTCATCTCTTTCGACTCATAGCGTGTTATTGAGAAAAAAATAGCAAAACAAACCTTTTACTTAAAAAGTATAGGAAAATTATAAGAATATTTTAAACTCTTGAAAATTAAAACAATGTATTAACAGAGAGGAAACAGAAAAATGCTAGGCTCCTACAGTTAGACTCGTTATGATTCCAAAATAAACTAAAAGTCCAAATCAAATGGCAAAATATTTTATGTAAGCGCAGTGTACAGCGAGAATCCAAATCAGTAGTGCACTCTGGGTGTTCTCAAATAGGCAAGACTAAGAGAAGGAATCCGCGGTACAGGCCCCATGGCTGCAACAGACTGCAGAAACTAAAGCTAGAAATCAAAGAGGTACAGCCAATAAAATAAAGGCGTCTCGGGTCCTCTTATACCTACCATGTCACTGAGAAAACAACAACAGGCAAAGAGGCCATTAAAAGAAAATCATACGCTCAATTCAAAGTAAAATAATCAATTAAAATAAACACAGTGAAAATGTCAGCTTTCTACAGCCAGACCATCTGAGAGTCCGAAAAACAAACTACAAATCATTTGAGTTAAGTGCTGAAAAAAACACAAAAGGACAGCGTTCTGCGAACATCCAAGCCCAGTACTTATTAAATAGGCAGAATGGGCAGATAGTCTTTGAACCTCCTAAGGTAAGTTCAAGAGAAGTCAATAAGCTGGAACTGGTCACAGCACACAGCTATGTTCAAGTTGAAGCATCATAGTGACGGGTACAGATAGGAGCATTACATTGGCAGCTGCATCTTGGGGCACTGAGCAGCACACCTTGATAAATAAGCGGGGCCAAACTCTTGTCAACTGAGCAACACCCAAGAAGCTGCTGGCAGCAGTATCTTCATCGTTGCTGACAGCAGCACCTACATAGTTACTGACAGCAGCATCTACATAGTTACTGACAGCAGCACCTACATAGTTACTGACAGCAGCACCTACATAGTTACTGACAGCAGCACCTACATAGTTACTGACAGCAGCACCTACATAGTTACTGACAGCAGCACCTACATAGTTACTGACAGCATCACTTTGACAAACTGAAAAGCGCCCTGAGAGTGGCAGCGGCACACTGGAAATCCCTAAGTTTCCAGACATCAATGGAACAGCTTCCTTGACCATTTGCAGCAGACTGGAGCTGTTGGCACTTAAGGAGCCCCTTGCTGTTACTGAGAGAGCCCTTGAACTTCAGAAGCAGTGTAATACAGTTGGCTATATAACTGAAATATTTGAGCAACACCGTGGAATATGATTCCAGGGATTCTGATATTTTATTCTTGGTATAGATGTCCTGACACACGAACTGTGATGGGAGTTATCTTTTGGGGCACAATGTTTATAATAGATGGTATTTCTTCTGGAGCCTTATTGAAATATACCTTTTGTCTGCTGAACCATTTTTACATGGTAGGTACTGTTTCTTCTCTTCAATATGAATGTTTCTGTTGCGCATCCAGATTGGACTATAAATATATTATATAAAGCCATAAAAATAATATTCCTAGGTACTGTAGAAAATATTGAAAGTATTGTATTAATTCATGAGCTCCCAGAAAACTTGCATCACAAGATAAGAACAGAAAACTTCAGATCTCTCTGGTACAGTGTGATTGACCTCTGAGCTGAATCCCTATACGAGATGTCAACTGTCCAAACCACAAAATGTCCCTCTCTCAAACTTCAACATTTTAAACATGAATGTTTGTGCCATTTACTTGGTTTTGTTTTTACAATCAGATGCATTCTTAGGTTGTATTTATATAATTAGGCCCTTAAGTGCCCAGATAACCCTCTTCTGCTGCAGCCTGACCTTGACCTCGCCTTGCCCTTCTGACTCGTATTAGTGTCGTTCTGACGTTTTTCCTGTTTGCTGCTTGTTCTGCCCCCTACTTAGTAACTACTCTTTCATTGTTTGTGCCGTCTGTTCTATCTGCCCACTGTAGCTGTTTAACTGCTCCTTTTTGCATTTTTTATTCCTATCAACTGCCCCTTTTTGCATCTTTTGCTCCTCTTAGGGCTCCGTTTTGCATCTCTTAGGGCTCCGTTTTGCATCTTGGTCTCTTCAGTCAGTTTTTGCCTCCAATTTGCTCCACCGGTCGCGTTTTTCCAACTTCTTCCGGACTTTCTTGCTCTCTATGCCAGACTTTCCCACTCTTGCTGAATCTGCCCACCGTCCCCTGTACTCCCCTACTCTCCAAGGCCATACTTAATAAAGGCCACAGTGCAGTCGTGCTGCCGGAGCTCCAAAGGCAAGCCAATCTGCACCCGTCTGTGCCTGGACAGCACCAAACGCCAGGAACCCTGGTCCAAACCCCTCCTGCAGCTCCACCGCAGACGAACTCCACCTACTCAACCCTGGACACCGCCACAAAGGCTGCAGTCGAGCCGCACCTCACTCCATGGTGGGCCCCTTTTCCTACTCGCATTGCCACTTCACATGCGACCACGCCCCGCTCCCACCGCCCACACACACTGCATCCCTCACCAAGGCAGAACTCAAGACCCGCACACACACAGCACCACAAACCCACCCCGCACAACAACACTCACTCGCATGCATGTTCCTCAACACACCTGCACTCGGCAAGCAGTACATTGAGATTTGGTAAGCACTCCATCGAGATTTGGTACCTCATCGACTCCAATGCACCAGCCAGGCCTTCTCTTTCTCACTGAAACCTGGCTCAATCCCACATCAGCGTCAGACATCTCTGCAGCCATCCCTACTGGATACAAAATCCTGCACCAGGACCGACCCCATAAACCAGGAGGAGGACTCGCCATCATCCACAGAGACACCATCAAGTGTACCTATTACACCAACCCAGAAGCCACTTTTATGGAACAAATGCACTTCAAGCTTCAGACAGACAGTAAAATCACTATCAAATATACTCTCTATCCTACCAGCCCCCAGGACCTCACATCCACTTCAACAACCTCCTCACCGACTCCCTTGCCATGGTCACCAAAGACTTCATACTCCCAGGCGAACTCAACTTTAATCTCAATGACCCCCACAGACTCCAATTCCACAGCGTCGTTCAAAAGTCTACAGAAGATCGGCCTCATCCAGCTCGTACATGGCCCTACCCACATCGCCGGACACACCCTGGACCCCATCTTTTCCTCCAGTGACAAGGTTAAAGCCAGCCACATCACCTGGACTCCACTCACATGGACGAACCACTCCATTGTCCACTTCCACATAACAGGGCCACCAACCCCCCTTAAGGAGTTTAGCAACATTCCAAGCTGCTGCTGCTGCAAGAAAGTTACAGAAACGGAATGGCTCAATGCCCTCCAACTAAACTACCCAGACCCCACCAACAACCCCAATAACAACACAAACAACTTCAACAACTGGATCACCACCTGCGCCTATACCCTGGTGCCCCTGAAAAACACCAAACCCAAAAGATCCAAAGTCACTGCCCTCCTCAAAAAACCCTCTGCCGACCCTGAAGTACATATCAACTACTGAGCCCTCTCGCAGCTCTCCTTCCCAGCCAAAGGCATCAAGAGGATCATCAACAGACAACTCTCCAACCACCTAGAACACCACAAACTCCTGGACGACTCTCAATCAGGATTCTGAAACAACCATAGCACCGAAACAGCCTTCATTGCTGCCACAGACGACATATGCACCATCCTCAATTGTGGACTGACCACCACCCTCATCCTCCTCAACCTCTCCACCACTTTCTGCACTGTCTCCTACCACACACTAATCACCCGACTACACACTGCAGGAGTACAAGGACCAGCACTCAAATGGATAGCTTCTTTCATCTCCGGAAGAATACAACATCAGGCTCACGCCGTTCACATCAGAACCCATGGACCTCATCTGCGGAATCCCACAGGGATCATCACTCAGCCCCATACTTTTCAACATGTATATGACTCCTCTGGTTAACATCATCAGATCCCACGGAATCAACATAATCTCCTACGCTGACAACACCTAGCTAATTTTTTCCTTCTCAGACGACACAGTCACCACCAAGACAAACTTCAAACAATGCATGACCTGCATGGCCAATGGAAGAAAAAGGACTACCTCTAGCTCAACACTGATAAAATTGAACTGCTGATCTTCGGTAATAAGAGCTCACCCTGGGACTCCACCTGGTGGCTGCCGAACTCAGACCCACACCCACCCCAACCGACCATGCTCGGAACCTAGGCCTCATCCTGGACATCAAGCTCAACATGAAGCCCCAGGCCAACTCCACCTCCTCCGCATGCTTCCACATCCTCCACATGTTATGTAAAATCTTCAAGTGGCTCCCATTGGACACCAGACGTACCATCACACAGGCCCTAATCACAAGCAGATTGGACTACAGCAACTCACTGTGCACTGGCATCCCAAACCATCTTCTTCACAGACTTTAAACCATCCGAAACGTCACCGCCAGACTAGTCCTCGATCTCCCACATCAATACCACACCACTCCTCCGAGAGCTCCACTTGCTCCCCATCCATAAGCACTGCCAGTTCAAACTTCTCACACGTGCTTTCAAGTCACTACACAACATGGGACCCACATAACTCAGTCACCAGCTTCAATTCCACCAACCCACCAGACAGCTTTGCTCAGTATCACTTACACACACACCCCCATCCACAGAAGCAGAACTGGAGACCGCTCATTCTCCGACAAAGCCGCCAAATCCTGGAATGGCCCCCCTCAACACATTAGGGCCTCCTCCTCACTTCTTGAATACCGCAACAAGTTGAAGACCTGGCTTTTCGATTTGTCTTCTTGCGGGACCATCAAGACTGTACTCAGGCCCAGCCTCACAGCACGCCAACTCTCCCCTACTTAGCGGCTGGATACCCTCACGGGTGACAAGCAGCGCTCTAGAAATCCACCTTACATTACTTTACATTTCCCAGCTTTTTTTTATAATTGTCAAAGCGTCCTGGACCCAACATCTTCCTGTAAAACATAAAAAAAAACAGTGTTGGCATCAAGCTCACCTGGGGAGACTTCTTCATTCCCCAACCACTTGCATCACTTATTAGAATGTGGCTGCAGACAGCCTTAGCTTAGCTGTCTGTTTCCAGATGCTAATGAGATCATTACAGTACGAGACCCATCATATTGCGGATGTACACACTGCAATATACTTTCCCTTATGGCAGCAGTGATATGGTACAGTCCTTTCCTGCTCCACATTTTCACAAACACGGCATTCCACCACCACAATGTAACTATTCTTGGTGTTACAGGTATGCAAGTGAAATTTGTTGGCATGTGAATGCTTGATTATTAGCAGAGGGGAAAAGATCTGCTCAGAAGCGAAGGTTTTCCAAGGTTATATGTACAGTGTGCCTATTTCGTAACTCCTTGTAAGCAGAAATATTCACAGTTTTAAGGAAGCATTTATTGGTTATGTTGTTTGATGGAAGGTGTACACTTCTGGGGGGGCAGGAGTCAAGCATATCATTATTGCAGGTGGGCTATAAGAGTCGTTTGAGCTGCAGGGCAAGTTGCTGCTTTCTGTGCTGCTAGCTCTGAGTGTGGCACTCGCAGCCCCATGGCATGGGGGGTTGGTTCATTCCAGTGGCCCGGAATCGCCCCCTAACATGCATGTTTGAGGGCTGTCGTTCGGGGAGCCCAGGCACAGGTATGGCTCAAATGCAAAGGTCCGCTCTCCAGGCAAAACTGTGACGACCCAAAGATTGGAGTTTTCACCGGGATGACATGTTTGGCATATAAATGGCGATGTTAATGAGGGATGCATTACTAGTATGAATGTGTGTACAGGAGTGACGTTTATTATAGGTTTGATGTAGTTCACACAAGTGTGGCTAAAATGCGACACAAAGTTGTTTCCACTAGAAACAAACGTGCCTCCGTGCGCTGGCTTCTTAGTTGCTCGCCATAACCATGGCTTATGGTGTTTGAGTAATTCAGTGTTGCAGGAGTTCTGAAGTTACCCTAAAAGCGACATTTTACAGAGTGAAGTGGGAAAGAGGGATGAATCCGTTGAAGAGTTCAGATGGGTTCTGTGAGAGGCTAAATAGGAGTATAGGGACCACATTCTCTTCTCTCGTTTTTCAGGCTGCTATGCTCATGTTCACTACATCCTGGATAAAACACATTTAATACAGTTTCCAAAACGAAAACCTGGCATGGGCAGTGGCAATTCTTTTGCCAAAAATGTCCGTATTTTCTTCAGATTGTGTTCCTTCCGCACACAGCACCAGCCGCTGCATCCCTATTTATTACATTTTGAAACACTCAAAGAAATGTTCTCTATTTATTATCAGTCACCAACAATAAAGTTACACATTGGGTCTTTTCATGAATATTTCGAAAGGAAAAACAAGACTTTGTTCATAGTTGCTTTCATAAGGCTTATTATCTTCAACTCAAACGCACGATTTACATCAAACTTTGGATGATTGTATTTTCCTTTTAGATAAAAATGCAAATGACACCAAATTAGACTGTGTCTTGCCTACCAAGTATTTCTTGCCGTTTTTATAACAATTCCAGCCAAAATAAATCGTATTCGCGGACCTATTTCTGAAACATAAACAAAGTGACAAACTTTCTTGGTGTTATTTTTCGTCTCTAAATACCACGTTCTTCTAAGAACCTCTACAAGTAAGACTTGCAGACACATAAACCTCCCTTTGTATTGACCGGGCTCCCGCTTGCCTTATGTTTTCTGTGTTGGAAGGCTCCCTTTCAATTCGCAGACGGTGGAAGGATGTTTCAGAGCAGCACAGTTAATCTTACAGTTTACGGCCAGCGAGCAGAAGCAGTGGAAATGTAATAAATATGGCGCTCAGATGTGCTTCAGAGCAGTACAACGTGCAGACTGGAGTTTACAAATTACAGAGATGTTCCAAGAGCTCACGTCATTCCCTACATAGGGGTATCTTTAAGAAAGAAATCACGCAGCGCAGCAAGACACCGCGCTGCGTGATAGGAAAAGGGTAGGAATGCACCGTATTTAACATAATATGTTGGATTCCTGCATTTTCCCTGCGCTGGCGCACAATGTGCTGCCTAGCGCCAACACAGGCACCCTTGCACTATGGTGGAAGGGTGCCTGCGTTGTAAGCAGGATTGTTTGGTGTAGGAAGGGGCACCTTCCTGCACGAAAACAATCCTCCGAGGCATTTTCCTCTTTCTATGTGTCCTGCAGAATGCAGCACACATAGAAAGAGGAAGTAACGAGGAGCTTATCAGTGCTTGAGATCCATACTATAGCCTTATAGCCCGCCGTAGCGGGCTATACTGGCTATTAAAGGCCCGCTCCCGCGTTAAAGCCCCGAGCCGAAGGCGAGGGACTTTAACATGGTTGAGTGACTTTAATAGCCGGTATAGCCCTGCTACGAAGGGCTATAAGGCTATTAGAACATTCTGCCACTAGAGGGCAGAATGTTCTAACAAAACAAAGGCTTTTCGAAGCTCGAGAGGATTTAAATCCCCTCGAGCTCCGAGAGGCCTTTGTAAAACATTGGAATGTTGCTCTGCGGGCCTTTACCGGCCCGTAGAACCAGGGAGCACTCCATTGTCTTCAATGGAGCTCCCAACACTCCAATGTTCTAATTATCTTTAAAAAGTGATTTGAAAGGGTTTTTAGGGCTGCATCAACCATTTTTCAAAGCTTTTTGTAATCTTGACTTTTTCTTACAGCAAATATCCAGGGGCACCTACTGCCCTGATTGATACCCACCAAGATAAAGGGCTTTACCCTAGTTTGGCTGCTACTGCATCTTTAAGTGGCACGATATCTAGATCGACAAGCTGCAGGACGAAGGTTCAAATAGTTTGAATTCAGAGCAAGAGGTTCTAGCCAGTAGGATACACCCCAAAGCACTAAAGCGAAAGGTGAAATACCTTGTGTTATTTTAAAGAATGAGTGATACTAGCTCCCACAGAATTAGATGGGCCGGCGGACATGGCATCCCGATACTGCGACCCTTGTGTACAGAAACTGATCCATCAAGTTACTCCTATGCAGGTCTCAGGCTGCTAGGCCCTGTTCTGGTATTGGAGGTCAAGGCCACCTCTGTGTTTTTAAGGCAGCCATGCAGCTTTTCGTCAAGGCCGGGCTGGTGTCCTAGACTTGGTCCAAATCTCAAAGGGCAAAGCAAATAAGCAAAGTTCTACTTCTTATCCTGAAAGCTAAACTATCGGATAGATTGAGCAGAGATAGATGGGAGAGGAATCGCAGCAAGTTTATGGCTAAGCAATACTTTCTAATGCAGAGTATAGATAACCATGTGTCTTCATATTTAACATTAGTTTCCAATCTCCAGCACAGATATGTACTGTTACAATTCCGGATGCAATATATCCCTCTAATGCTAGGTTACCATGCCAATATACATTCTATCAATGCACTGCCACTTTGTCCATGTCATGGTCAATCCCCTCAGAATGACCTCCATTTCTTATTCTTTACGGATTTATATACGGATGAAAGGAAAAGATATATTTTACCGCTCATGCGAAAACTTAATTTTAGTCAATGTCGTCCAGCGCTGTATTATCTTCAACTATTGTCACACCCTTTTGTCTGCTACTGCGTAGCCTCTTTTTTTCTGTCTGCCTTAAGAAGAAGGAAATTAATTTTATACGGAGGAGCGCATGCTCATACAGAGAGAGGAATAATGTAAATGAATTAATATCTTATTGGAGAGATTCATTTTAGCTTTTGTACGATTTTAATATCTTTGTATGTGTCTTGGTATTTTTTAATAATTTAAAAATGTAATTGATTGATTGTTCTAGAATACTTTTTATGCCATATGTAGTGGGGAAATAACGTTATTATGACTGACTACTTCTTATCCTGATGCTGAAGCGGTGTGGATTCCTTGGCCAATCAAAATCAAGATGTGTGTGCCATATTCCAAAACAATTACCACAGCCAAAGAGAGCATGGTAGTGCTACATACTTTTTAAACAGGTCCCCTCATCTAGAAGGTGGAAGCAGCAGTCTTCTCTAGGATATGTATTTGTTGCATTGTGCATTTCCCTTTCCCCGCTCTTTCCCTTTAATTCCCTGTATTCTTTCTACCCTGGCACCTGCCACACTGTTGTTAGAATTCCAATTAGAATTGGAATCTCCGGTGGTTCTCTGTTAGTGACTCTGCTCTGAGACCTGGACTGAGCAGTACTGTGCCTTCTCCATTAAATTCCTGTTTCCTTTATTTTGGACTTGCTGTCTTTTTATTTCGGAATTTTACACTGGCGACGAGTGTCAAGGTACCTGCTACTATCGTAGGCACAGGAGCGGTACAAACTACTTTTAACTTTTCAAGCAACTGCCAACTGGATCTGCACTTGGACAAAGAATTCAAAGAGAACCGGATTGTGGATAAATTAAATTTTAATCCACCACCGAAGGTTTGAGTTTCCCAAGTGCTTGGATGGACTTTTGACGGATTTACCACAGTACAACATTTTTAAAACTCAACCGTTTCCCACGCGAGCAACTTCACATCGGCACAACCTCACCTGCTTCCATGGAAACCTGAAGCGTCTCGTTCTTCTTCTGCTACTGCACGACGCGAGGTGTTCCATGACGTACTGCATCCTATCTACATCTCTGGTGTTACTAACCAGCGTCATTGCCGTAACGCAGCGTCCCTACGTCATTACGGCGCCGCCATCTTGAAAGTGTCTTTTCTTGCTCTGTGAAGTGTTCTAGTCACTGTCTGGCGCATTTCCTCAACGATCTTCACACTCATCGATGCGCTCGATTGCGCATTTGTTCATCTTCGTGTATACACAAATATGTGTAGGATTTTGGGAGTCTTCATAATCGTCGATGCGCTCGATTGCGCATTTGTTCATATTGGTTAAGGTACTTTTATAAGTGATGTTTTGGGAAAACATTTTAATGTTATTTTTCTTCAATTTGCACATCGCGCTGATGTGCACAGCAAATGTATGAACAATTATAAAGGAATACATATTTGTTAAACTTTATGGATTTTATGAGAGAAAATCCCTAGGTTATTTACATTTTGCATTGTTATTAGAGTCATTCAAGAAGTGGTGCTCACATTCTGTTTTAATAGTGATTTTATACATAGCACCATGCAGTTTGAACCTCCCACCAAGTTTTTACAATCGAAAGGGGATCCCCCCATCCCTTGGACGAGGTGGAAGGAAGAATTTTTAACATACATGAAGGCCATTGATGGGGATAGAATGGGTAATGAAAGGAAGAAAAACATTCTCCTTCATTGTCTTGGTTCAGAGGGGCAAGCTGTTTTTAGGACACTTCCCATGGCTCAAGGTGATCTGGGAACGTTTGATGAAGCCCTTTTACGCATGGAGACCAGGTTTAAACCTACCTCCAGTATAGCACTAAACAGGTACAAATTTTACACTAGGTCACAAAGAGATTCTGAGTCATTTGATGATTTCTTAACGGGCCTCAGAACACTGGTGATTTCTTGCAATTTTGGGGCCATAACTGATGAGATGATTAGAGACCAAATTATAGTGAATGTAAAGAGTAAAAAGACACAAGAGCAACTATGGGTATTAGGGAACCCTAATTTGCATGATACCATTGCCACAGCCAAGGCATTCGAGCAATCAGAGAAATGGATGAAAACCATCGAAGATGCTAATGGAAAGGGTGATAAATGTAGCAAAAGTTGTGACGAAGTTTGTGCTATGAACAATACCACCAAGAGTTCACAAATAGGGAAGTTTGTTACCAAAGGTGTGATATGTTACAGATGTGGTAGTAACAACCATGTTGCTTCTTTTAAATTTTGCCCAGCTATAGGTAAAGAATGTAACAAGTGTGGTAGGTTGGGACATTTCGCCAATTCATGTAGAGATGACAGGAAGAGAAATTTGATAGAAATAGGAATTTTAAGAAAGGTGGTGAAGTCTCTTACGTAAGGTATAATCAACCTTGTGAAATTCCTTGTACTAGATGCAACCATTCATCTAACGATGATTCCCAAGTTGAAAAAGGGATAGTTGTCTCCTTGGTGAATGTATGTATGGTTGATGGGGAGACGTTAAGTTCTCCCAAGTGCGTTGTTAAATTTTTGAACGAGGAACTTGAACTCATGGCAGATTCTGGTTCACCCTGGTCCATTGTGACAAAGAGTTATTTCAGTGAGAAATATGGGGGTAAAAAATCCATTGGGGATTTGTGTCCTCCTGATGCACAAGTTACTAACTTGTGTAACGATATATCTGTAAGAGACAGTAGTTAGTGACAGATTCCTTACCTTAGAATATCCCCAGGCGTCAGGCTGGATCCGGAAAGTTTTTTGCGTAGCAGTACCCTTGCGCGTCGGTAGGCGGCGTCGTGCGGCTCCGCGTCCGTCGTCGGCGTCGTGATCGCCGGGATGACGTCGCGGGCAGTACTTAGACGCCGCCCCTGCGCGCTGACGTCAGTTCTGTACACGACTTTCCGCGCCAGGAACGCAGAGCCATGCAAGAAGCTGACATAGGTGTCTGAAAAATACTAGGGCCCTGAAAGGGATGTCCTTAACCCTAGAAATCAGTTCGCAGAACGGGGAGGATGGGTGAGGCGGTAGGAATCTGTCACTAACTACTGTCTCTTACAGATATATCGTTACACAAGTTAGTAACTTGTGCATCTGAAAGAGACACGTTAGTGACAGATTCCTTACCTTAGAATAGATACCCCAGCAATACCAACCCCGGTGGTGGGTCTGCGAACAAAGATCAGACAAGGAAGTCCTGGAGGACAGAACGGCCAAAGAAGCCGTCCCTCCGGACCTGACTGTCAAGGCAGTAATGCTTTGTAAACGTGTGCAGCGAGGCCCACGCAGCTGCCTGACAGATAACCGGCAGCGGAACACCGCGGCCCAAGGCCGTGGTAGCAGCCGTTGCCCTGGTGGAATGGGCACGCAGCCCAACAGGAGGCTCCTTTTAGCCAAAGAATAGCAGGTCTTGATGCACAAGGTAACCCAGCGGGAGATGGTCCTCTTGTGCACCGCCCGACCTTTTGGCGCCCACGTAGCCAATAAAGAGCTGGTCATCCACCCGGAAGTGTTTTGTGCGGTCAATATAGAAGGAGAGCGCACGTTTTGGGTCCAGACGGTGGAGCCTCTCTTCCTTTCTGGAAGGATGCGGAGGCGGAAAGAAGGTGGGCAAAGTGATGGTCTGCCCAATGTGGAAAGCAGTAACCACCTTTGGCAAGAAGGACGGACGCGTCCGAAGAACAACCTTGTCTGGATGAACAGACAGAAAGGGAGGTTTGCAAGATAGAGCCTGGAGCTCACTCACCCGCCGAGCGGAGGTGATGGCCACCAGAAAGGCTGTCTTCAGAGTCAGAAGACGAAGAGGACAGTTATGTAGAGGCTCAAAGGGAGCGCACATTAAAAAGGTAAGAACCAAGTTTAAGTCCCACTGAGGCATCACAAACGGAACAGGAGGGAAGAGGTGAGTAATGCCTTTTAAGAACCTGTTAACAACAGGGGACTTGAAAAGGAGGGCTGATCAGGGAGCCTGAGGAAGGCCGAGATAGCACAAAGATAACCCTTGATGGTACCCAGGGCAGAACCCTGTTGGGCCAGAGAGAGAAGGAACAGAAGGACCTCAGAAAGAGGGGCAGAAAGGGGATCCACAGCCTTTGCTGTGCACCATGCCACAAATTTGTTCCACCTGCAGGCGTATACCACCTTAGTGGAGGGACGCCTGGCTGCCAGAATCACATCACAAACTTCGGGAGGCAAGTCGAAAGGAATCAACTGCCGCCGCTCAATCTCCACGCAAGCAGGTGTAGACTGGACAGGTTCGGGTGGAGGACCGTCCCCTGCTGCTGCGACAGAAGATCCTCCCGAAGAGGCAGACGGATCGGGGGATCTACGCTCATATTGAGTAGCTCGGGATACCAAACTCTTCGAGCCCAGTCCGGAGCCACAAGAATGACTTGGGCCCGGTCGTGCCGAATCTTCTTCAACACTCTGGGTAGAAGTGGTATAGGCGGAAAGGCGTACAATAGACCGCAACTCCACTCGTGACGAAAAGCGTCGCCGAGCGAGTGCCGCCTTGGAAATTCCAACGCGCAGAACTGATGACATTGCGCGTTCTCTTCGGTGGCGAATAGATCTAACCAAGGCTCTCCCCACTGTAGAAAGAGTCCTTGCGCCACTTCCGAGTGAAGACGCCATTCGTGATCCATCATGCACCTGCGGCTGAGTTCGTCCGCCCTGGCGTTCAGGGAACCTGCCAGGTGTTGAACCACCAGGAACATGCCCTGGTGTTCCAGCCATGTCCAGAGGCGCAGAGCCTCCTGACAAAGGGTCCACGACCCCACCCCGCCTTGTTTGTTGCAGTACCACATGGCAGTGGTGTTGTCTGTGAACACCTGCACTACCTTCCCTTTGACAGAGGGAAGGAATGCCTTGAGTGCAAGTCGGATCGCCCGGAGCTCCAGAAGGTTGATATGGAGCCGGGACTCCGCCGGAGACCAGAGGCCTCTGATCTCCGCCTCTCCCATGTGACCGCCCCATCCCAGAAGGGACGCGTCCGTCACAACTGTGTGCTCTGGCTGGGGAAGGGAGAGGGATCTGCCCATGACCCATTGCCGGTTCGAGAGCCACCACTGCAACTGTTTTGCAGTCCCCTCCGAGATCTGGACGTGATCGGACAGGTCGCCCTGGTGCTGCGCCCACTGGAACTTCAGGTCCCACTGCAGAGCCCGCATATGCCATCTGGCATGAGTGACCAGCAGGATGCAGGAGGCCATGAGGCCCAGCAGCCTCAGGGTCATCCGTACCGAAACCCAGGATAAGGGCTGAAAGATGGGAATCATAGCCTGAATATCCCGGACTCGCCGTTCGGGAGGATAGGCCCGAAACTGCGTCGTGTCCAGAACTGCTCCGATGAAAAGGAGCTGTGGAGAAGGAATCAGATGCGACTTTGGCACATTGATGGAGAACCCCAGCGAGTGCAGGAGTTCGGCCGTAGTCTGGAGGTGGGAGACAACTGCCTGGGACGAGCCCGCCTTCAGCAGCCAGTCGTCGAGGTAGGGGAAGACTGAAACCCTGCCCGGCGCAGATGAGCTGCGACCACCGCCATCACTTTCGTGAACACCCGAGGGGCACTGGTAAGGCCAAAGGGGAGCACGGTGAACTGAAAATGCTCGAGGCCTACCGTGAACCGAAGGTAACGCCGGTGGGCCGGCAGGACGGGGATGTGGAAATAGGCGTCCTGCAAGTCCAACGCTACCAACCAGTCTCCGGGGTCGAGGGCAGTCAAGACCTGAGCTAGGGTGAGCATCTTGAACTTCTCCTTCCGGAGGAAGCGATTGACGTTCCGGAGGTCCAAGATAGGACGCATGTCCTCCTTGTCCTTTTGGGCACCAGAAAGTAGTGGGAGTAGCAACCACGCCCTACTTCTGGGGTCGGAACATGCTCGATGGCCCTCTTGGCCAAGAGGGCCGTGACTTCCTTCTGTAGAAGCACCAAGTGATCCCCTGACATGCGGTGGAATTGAGGTGGCATGGCTGGGGGGTGGTCTCGAAGGGGAGGGAGTAGCCCCTTCGGACAATGTCCAAGACCCACTTGTCCGAGGTGATGGGACGCCAGTGGTGAAGGTGATGGCGGACCCTGCCCCCGACTGGCGTGCCGTGCACCTGAAAGGAGGGACTAGGAGGGCTTGGAGGCCGCGGACGGGTTGGAGGTGGTGGCCTGACCCGCACGCTGGTTGCCCGAACCGCCACGGCGGTATCCACGTCCTCGGCCACGCGAAGGCGCTTGCTGCGCGGGCCGTTGGCCGGGCTGTGGACGTGACTGGGCGCCCCTTCCGTGGCCACGAAAGGGGCGAAAAGCAGACGTTTGCGTAGGGCGCACAACAGCAAGGCCCAGGGACTTAGCAGTAGCCCGTGAATCCTTGAAACGCTCCAGCGCATGGTCCGCCTTTGAACCAAAGAGACCGACTCCATCAAAGGGCATGTCCATGAGAGTATTCTGGACATCCCCTGAAAAACCAGTGGTTCTCAGCCAGGCGTGGCGACGCAGCGCCACCGTCGTTGCAAGCGATCTGCCCAGCGAGTCGGCGGTATCAAGGCCACAGCGGATGGTATACTTAGCCGCATCACGCCCTTCCGCAATAGCGCGGGTAAGCAGTGTCTGGACCTCCTCAGAACACTGCGGCAAAACATCAGCCACCGAATCCCACAGGGAGTGGGTGTATCGGCCCAAGAGGCAAGCGGTATTAACAGACCGCAAGCCAGCACTGGAGGAAGAGAAAGCCTTCTTCCCAAAGTGATCCAGGCGCTTGGATTCCCTATCCGGAGGGGCGGTAGGGAAGGCTGTTTGGGAGGCAGAGGCTTGGACAACCAAGCTCTCAGGGGTGGGGTGTTGGGAGAGAAACAGGGGGTCGCCCGGAGCCGGGCGATGGCGTCGGGCCACGTTCCTATCCACAGGAGCCCCTGTGGTGGGTTTGGACCAGGCACCCAAAAGAACGTCAGTGAGTGCATCGTTGAACGGCAGCACAGGCTCCGAAGAGGAGGCCGCCGGCTGAAGCACTTCAGTCAGGAGGTTAGTCCTGACGGCCACTGTAGGCAACTGGAGATTTAAGGCTCCAGCAGCTCTACGCAACACCGTTGCAAAATTAGCCCCCTCCTCCGTTGCCACGGGAGGAGACAGCATGCCAGAGTCGGGGGAGGTATCCAGCCCACTGGCATCCCCAAGTTCCTCAACCCAGTCCGGGTCAAACTCGCACTGTTGTGTGAGAGGGTCGTCAGACCCCTCCCAGCTCTCCTGGTCCTCCTCAGGTTGAAAAGATGGAGGAGGAGGGACATAAGGGACCCAAGGCCTCATCGGCGCCGGAACCGGCGTCGGGCGGCGCCGGTCCGGCTCCATGTCCGGACCCGGGGAGAACCGGGGAACGACGCCGCCCGGAGCCCCGGACGGCGTCGGAAACGGCACCGGGGACATCGGCGTCGGCGGAGGCGTGGTTAGGTCCAACCGGCGTCGATGGAGGTTGCGGCACCACCGGAACCGGGGCCGGGGCCGGAGCCGAGGCCGGGACGAAGGCTGGTGGGACAGGCGACGCCGGGACCGGAGTCGGCGGCGACGCCGGAGCAACCCTATCTGGGCCCGCGGGGCCCGAAGGCGCACGGAGGGACCTTGAGGCCCGAAGAGGCGGGCCATGGCCGACAGGAATTTCTGTACTTCGGCCGGAGTCGCCCCCGAACCCGGGAAGGACGGGTAATGCGGGGGCAACTCGACAGGCACGTCCGGGGCCGCGGGGCGGGGACGGTGCCGACAGGGACCTCAGCCGAGTCGCGCGACCGGCGAGGCGAAGTCTTAGAGCGATGACGCCGCTTAGACTTCTTGTGCTTCGACTTACCGGAGGAGCGCGAAGACTTGGATTCCGACGAACGGCGGGGACTCCGCGTCCGGCCCCTCGACCTCTCCCGGGACCGGGGCTTGCTGCGGCGCGGAGCCGACTGCCGGACTTCAAGGAGCTTTCGAGACCGCTCTCGCAAAGCCTTCGGATGAAGTTTCCGGCAGTCAGGGCACGACTTCGTGTCGTGGCCTCGGCCGAGGCAGAAGAGACACTCGAGGTGGGGGTCCGTGATGGACATCATACGACCACATACCTCGCAGGGCTTAAAGCCGGGCATCCCTACGACACCTTAGGAGTCGTGAAGACTCGTTGAAGAGAACAGTGAAAAATTTCACAAAAGATAGTCAAAAAGTGACTAGGGCACTGCTCTTCCCGGATCTGCGCTTACTGGCGCGGAAAAAGAAGAACTGACGTCAGCGCGCAGGGGCGGCGTCTAAGTACTGCCCGCGACGTCATCCCGGCGATCACGACGCCGACGACGGACGCGGAGCCGCACGACGCCGCCTACCGACGCGCAAGGGTACTGCTACGCAAAAAACTTTCCGGATCCAGCCTGACGCCTGGGGATATTCTAAGGTAAGGAATCTGTCACTAACGTGTCTCTTTCAGATATTGTAGCTCAAGGCTTTGATGGTTCGGCTATTGATTTTATAGGATACATTGCCTCTGAGATTGAGTTTAAAGGAAGGTCAGCTTTTATCAAGTTATATGTTGCAAAAAAGGGTGTCAATGTTTTAGGTTGGAGAGACCAATGGAGATTGGGAATAATCCTTAATCCCCGTAACAAAGAACCTGTCATGGTAATCGAGGAAGATGTAGGGGTGAGTGATATTGTAAAGGAATTTCCCAACGTTTTTTCTGAAGCTTTAGGAAAACTTAAAGGTTTCACACATGCCATCAAGCTCAAACAAGGGGCATCGCCTGTGAAACAAAAATTAAGAAATGTTCCCATCAATGTCAGAGGAGAGTTAGGTGATGCTTTGAAAGAAATGTTATCTGGTGGTGTGATTGAAGAAGTAGAGTCCTCGGAATGGGTTTCTCCAGTTGTTCTAGCACGCAAACCGGATAAGTCTTTTGATTATGCATTGACCTTAGAGCTCTGAATGCCAATATTCTTATTGATTGTCATCCGTTACCCAACATCAATGAGGTAGTGAGCATGTTGGGAGGGGCCACCATCTTCTCCACTCTTGATCTGAGGTCCGCGTACCATCAGATAGAACTGGCGAAAGAGTCACGACATATGACAGCTTTTATCACGCCCCATGGTTTGTTTCAATTCAAGAGAATGCCTTTTGGACTGGCGTCAGCTGCTTCCGTGTTTCAGAGGTCCATGTGCCATCTCTTTAAGGACATGCAATCTTACGTAAAGTGTTTTCAAGATGACATTTTAATTTTTTCCCCAGACAAGAACTCTCACACGGAGCAACTCAGAAATGTTTGTAGTATTCTCAAGGAGTATGGTCTTACACTTAAGAGGAAAAAGTGTAAATTATACCAAGATTCTGTTGAGTATCTTGGTCACACGCTATCCAAAGAAGGTGTTGTCCCGAAAAAATCTCTTATTGATGCTATTTTGAAAGCGCCTGCCCCTGACTGCAAGGACAAACTTCTTTCTTTTTCAGGACTCTGTGAATACTACAGTAAGTTCATAATGAATTTTGCCACCAAAATGGAGCCTTTGAGAGAGCTATCAAGGAAAAATGCTGAGTTTGTTTGGGGAAAAAGGCAACAGGAGGCTTTTGAGAGCATAAAAAAAGAAATGTTAGCTGCTCCCACACTTAAACCATATTGCATGAATAAGTTGTGTGTCCTCGCTGTTGATGCTAGCTTATATGGTCTAGGTTGTGTTTTGTCTCAACGGGCGGGGAAGGAAGAGTGGAATGTTGCGTTTGCCTCCCGCACCCTTAATTTAACTGAGAGGCGTTATGCTGTTATAGAGAGAGAATTGTTGGCATGTGTCTGGGGTGTGGAGCATTTTCGAAATTATATTTGGGGTGCACGGTTTGTTTTAAGAACGGATCACAAACCTTTGGTATCCATTCTGTCTCCTGGAGGAGGACTTAATGCCACTGCCCGCATAGCTAGGCTTATGTCACGCTTACAGGAGTATAGTTTTGCAGTAGAGTATGTACCAGGGAAAATAAATGTAACTGCAGATTGTTTATCAAGACTTCCATGCAGTTCTGATGATAAATGTGAAGATGATGAAGTGGTTGCTGACATCACCGAAATCGTATCTGGTAAATTTAGTTTCATCTCAGAAGAAATGTGGAAAGGAGCCATGAGTGAAGATGATATCCTGTGTAAAGTAATTGATTACACCAGGATAGGGTGGCCTTCTAAAAGTGAGGTTCCTGCTGAAATCTTTCCGTTCTGGAAAGTTTCAGATGAACTTGTAGTTGAAGGAGATTTGATATTCAGACAGGGGAAGTGTATTCCTCCTTCGTCTCTTCGCAGCCACATTTTGTCTGTGAGTCATGAGAGCCATTTGGGTATGTCCTCTATGAAAAGGTTGATCAGGTCGGTTTTCTGGTGGCCTGGTTTAGACAGGTTTGTGGACAAGGTTGTGAGGGAATGTTCTGAATGTGTCAGCAGTGAAAAGATGTGTAAGTGTGACCCTGCTCCCCTCATTCCAGTCAAATGGCCAGATTATCCTTGGCAGAAATTAGGCTTGGATATAGCTGGTCCCTTCAATTTTTTGCCACAAGAGTGTAGGTTTGCTTTGGTGTTAATCGATTATCATTCAAAATGGCCCGAGGTCAAACTGGTACCCCATGCTACTACTGAAAGTGTCATTATATTTCTTAAGGAAGTTTTTGCCCGTGAAGGTTTTCCGGAAGTTCTTATTTCTGACAATGGTGTGCAGTTTAAGTCCCAGGTGATGTTTGATTTTCTTAAATTTTCCAATATTAGACATGTGACTACAGCATTATATGAACCTCAGGGAAATGGCCAGGTGGAGAGATATAATAGGGTTCTTAAGCAAGACATTTTGTGGGCACGCAATTTTGGTGTCCAGTGGAAGGATAAACTGAGAGAAAAGCTGTGGTTGTACCGCATAACTCCTCACACTACCACTGAAGTTTCACCTTTCCGTTTATTGAGAGGTAGGGATCCCATTTCCAAATTGTGTCCATGGTGGTTCAGAAAAGCTACGAATGGTTGTAACTCTAGCATCAATGTTGATGATGTAGCTCAAAGAGTGGAAGTTAAACAACTCAAAAGTAAATGTCATTATGATGTTCATATGAAAGTCAAAGAACCTTCTTTTACTGTTGGAGAATGGGTCAGGATACGAAAGCCTGGTTTTGTACATAAAGGTGAAATGAAATTTGGTAGGCCAATTAAGATTGTAAAAGTCAATCGTAATAGTGTTGTCACCCAAGATGGCAAAGTATGGAATGTCAGACGTGTTACCAAATGCATTGATGTTATTTCTTAGTTTCTCCTCAGGGGAGAAATGTGTTGCATTGTGCATTTCCCTTTCCCCGCTCTTTCCCTTTAATTCCCTGTATTCTTTCTACCCTGGCACCTGCCACACTGTTGTTAGAATTCCAATTAGAATTGGAATCTCCGGTGGTTCTCTGTTAGTGACTCTGCTCTGAGACCTGGACTGAGCAGTACTGTGCCTTCTCCATTAAATTCCTGTTTCCTTTATTTTGGACTTGCTGTCTTTTTATTTCGGAATTTTACAGTATTCCATCACATGCTGCTGTCAACTGAGGGTATGCAATTACTGGGCACATCTGGGATGGGGATCCTAGGAGCCAAACCAGGGGTCTCCAACCTTCTCAGTAGTAAGAGCTACTTATGTTCAATTAAAATCTTCCTGAACTATAAATAATATTAGTGTTGTAATAGTGACAACATCTGCAGTGATCGCCTCAACGCATCAGGCAGGGTTACTAGCAGTAATGTAAAAAGGCGTTTATCAATATGCAATGCCTTTACATGGGTAATATATAACAGCCATAGAATAATGCACCAGGCACCAAGATAATAATAAGTCTACCCCACGCCACATGATTTAGCACTCAAATATTAGCTTTAAATATAACATAACATGTGGATTTGTAAAGCGCATGTGTACCCTGAAGGGTATAATGGCGCTGAAATGACATATGTTTATCCAATTCAATGCATGGAATGGTTCAATCAGAAATTCAACTGGAAATTCAACCATTTTTCTCCAAACATTAGTTTATGACTTCTGAAAATACACACATTTTCATCTCAAATAAATGCTTATCAAGGTTGGTATATAATTCAACCAAGCAAAATCTTCTAATTTAATGAGCTAGGTTTTATACTGGAGAGCTACTTACAGGTAGCTGGAGAGTTACAGTAGCTCACGAGCCACTTGTTGGCGAAGCCAGAGCCTAGCTGTGCATTCTCTCCCCAACCTTCCTAGATGAGTTACGTACTTTCTCTGAGGCAGCGACATGCAGGTTGTCACTTCCAATAGGTCATCCATAAGGAGAAACTCTATCTTGGCTAGAGTCACTGCATCTGTGACCTCAAAATGGACAACACTCTTACAGCACATGGACTCCCAGTCATGTACACACAATTAAAACTACAACAAACAACTCTGGAGGGGAATAAACAAATGTTGCACAAAGAAGTCAGGAAACTCCGTCTCAGAGGAACAGGTGAAGAGGCCTGTGCCCCTGTATCTATTCAACTTAACCATCACTTTGGCTATCATGCATATTATTAACACATCATTATTACCGTTAATAATGGGAGCTTCGAAATAGCCATTGTATGTCCGCTAAGGGAAAAACAAACTCTGAACCCAGAACACCCATTGACCTACTGGCCAATTTCATTGTCACCTTATGTGGATGACCTATTGGAAAAGGTAGCCACAAGCCAACTCCAAGCATCTGTTGAAAATAACAAACTACTAGATACCAGTCAGATGAGATTTAAACCACGATTCAGTACCAGTAATGACCTCACTCATTGATGATCATAGAATGGCAGCTGCAAGGCAGAGGGTCAGGAGCAGTCATACTCTTGGACCTTTCTGCTCCGTTTGACACCATTGGCCACAACATGTTAATACAGTGCCCAAAAATGCGTCCATTAAATACAGTGTGCTAAAATGGCAAAAAATCCTTCTCTAACAGATCTCCGCAAGTACAACTGGGCCCCTCTTTATGCTTGGGACTAACGCAAGAATCAGCCCTCCCTCTCGTACTGTTCAATCTATTATTCAGACGCTTGCTTTACTTCTAAAGCATTTTAATGAGCTAACATACATGTCTGCAGACGATATTCCGATCTTCAGAAATCTTAGCGATGATCTGTGAACTCTTGGATGAACCAAAACTACCTTAAATTGAATCCATCTGACTCCGAAATATTACCAATACAGAGTAAATTGACTCTCTGGGAATGTGCTCTATGGTCTTCCTCAATGGGCGAATGCCCCAAATCAGTTTCAGTCATTAGGAATCTTGGCATGCTCTTAGTCTCTGAACTTAATTTGGACGAACAAATCTACCAAGTGACCAAAACTTGCATCAGCCAACTCTGTGCCCTTTGCTGACTATTCTCTTTCATTTCCTTCTCACATAGAGTGCCCGTAGCTAATGCCCTTATTCAGTCCAGAATAGATTGTCAACGCTCTCAACCTTGGTCTTTCTAAAAAAATTATTCTGCTCCTACAAAAAAATTCAAATTACTTTTGCTGGTGTATTTTCAGTCTGGAAAAAACGTACACAGCATCTAATCCTCTATGCCAACTACCCTGGATTCTAATGGAAATACTTATTCTCAACTCTGACTGCATTACGTACAAAATCCACCACAAAACATGCACATCATTTTTGCAAACACATTTAGGAAATATTGGCCTGATGTATCAAAGGCTTTTTTCCCATTCTGTATCTATGGTAAAATGCTTTAGCACATATGGCCCCATGCGGCTACTTGGAACTTAAGGTCTCCAAACAAAGCAATTTTTGAAATTCCACCAGTAAAACACTCAAAATAGGGGCAAGAGAACTTCCTAGTACAAGAAGAGCAATTGTGAAATGTTCCTCTTCAAATGCTCAATGCATCATCACTGCTCAAGTTCCAAAATGTCTAAAAACTTGGTTATTCACCAAATAAGTGTCTCTTAAGTTAGGTGCCTACTGCCTTTTCCAAAAGGCCAAGGCACTCCTTATGAAGTGCATGTCAGGCTTTGAATATAACCTTAAATAATAATATAAACAGCCACCACCAACTCTCGGTTTCTGTGGACTGGATCTATAACAACAGTGTTTTGGGGAAATGTTCCCAATGTAAGGCACAGATAGATGCATGAGACAGCTGCAATAAATGTGTTTGATTTTTTGAATCATAGAAAGCTGCAATAGAAGATGAATCCCTAAACTGTAAACTCCCCCGTACATATTATCTATGACCTCTGGCTCTTACAGGACTAACATTTTATGAGAAACACCATGGTATTAGCATAACATGAAAATGGACTGTTGCTATGCAGCGACTGTCCAACATTTTCAGAAAATTATCACGATTTTTCTTACGCTTGACATTTTTTTCTCATTAAAATAGTTCAATTAATTACAATAACAACATTTGCATACTCCGGATGCGCGACAAGCAACCTTCTGCCAGTATAGGCACAGAAATGCCACCGCTTCGTCTAACGACAGACAATTACTCCAGCAGGTTTGCCCTTTTCCTGTTTTTGTTTCTGTGTTGTAATTTAACAAGAGCGAAGGTTAGCACTGAAGAATGCGAGATGAGACAGTCAAAAACACTTGCATCCACTAAACGCAGGTAGTAGCTACTGGAAAGCAGTATACACGCTGGCAGAATTTCCCATTCGCCAGAAGACATTGGCAAAGCCAAGGCTTGCGTTTTGAGCCCTGAACATTTTTTTTTTAAAAAGCCTACTGTAGTGGGGAAAAAAAGATACATTGCATCTATGATATAAATAATTTAGTGAGTCATAAGTCAGTGTGCTTATGCGACGTAAGATCGTGTGTCATGTTTTGCAATGCAAGCACTAGATAAGAGGCTGTTATAAGCTTACAAGCTATGCTATGGCACTTAGAACTAAGAATGTGGTGGTGTTGCATGTTCCAGTTACTGAGTTAGCGTTCCAGGGATGTCATTTGGAGTCTGACTGGCTGAGAGATAGATACGCTTATGTTCTAGGGAAAGTACTTGAATAAATACCACTTACACTTACCCCTGGTTGTGGCATTCTCCAAGAGGGGGGGTGCAAGAATTGGCGATGAGGAGCTAGCCAGCACCTATAAATTGAGGAAGTAGCTCTGAACCTGTCACAACGTGCAGGTGAACTTTGGTAGTACGAGGCAGGGCCGGACTGGCCGTAGCGGGTCCTGGGCATTTTCCTGGTGGGCTGGAAGGGTGGGGCCGGTTTTTGAGCGGTGGGGGACGGTTTTGTTACTGGGGGACGGTTTTGCAGCAGTGCTGCAATATCGGCGTCCTGTAACAAAAGCAGCAGCAGTTCTAAAGCGGCCGGCAGCAGTGCTAAAGCGGCTGGCAGTGGTGCTACTCACTAGCACCTCCGCACCTCCTCTCCCCTGGGGCCGGTCCAGCAGAGTTGCCAGGGCTGGTTTGTGTTCCCAGACCGGCCCTTCTACGAGTACCAGCAGCAACCACGTGATGACATCTTTTGAAGCTGGTACTCAGTCAGTGGGAGGATCGAACCCGCACTGGTACTGTTTTTACATTCTTTGGAAAACCTGTGGGGGACACGCTGAGCGGGCATGGGCAGGCGAGCGGATGCAGTAATTCTGGTCATGAGGCACGCCGATGCGTGACCAGATTGTTGCTGATTCGGCAGCAAACTTGTGGTGCATCATCCCACCCAGCCAATCAGTGTCCTGGCTGACTACATGGCGTGCGTGGGCACCATATTGGATTGGGCCCAAAATGGTGATAAGCACACTACTTACAAAAGCGTATCGTCTGCTGGCACTTGCACAGTGATAGGCACACCCGTCGTATCAAAGCTGTTCTGGCAAACGGATCAGCTGTTTTCACGTGAAATACTATTGCACACTGACCAGAACTGATCAGCTGTTTCCACTGCAGTACAGTTGCACACCAAACATATTTCGCATTCCCCTGTACCTGCACACTGTGATGTGCACACCTAACTTTGTTATCAATATAAGAGCATTATTCCTTTGTTTTTCATTGGAGTTAAAGCCCTGCATCGGTGATTAGCACACCAACTGGGTACAGCGAGTTGTGAGTCTACATTCCTCAGTGATTCGCAAACCTATTAACTGTCTATTGCTTAATTGACTTGTCAAATACTTATAGCCACAGTTGTTTGCTTTTAGACATCCTTAGTTATATTATTACCAACGTCCCATATTCTGTTGTAATTACTGGCTAAACTAGCTAGTTAGTCTACCATTATGCAGTCTCATAGTGCTATTGTTTCTCCCCCTTTGTTTCTTGCGCAACTTGGCCAGTATCAATAGAATGGGAAGATTGGGTAGGCATGTTTGAGACAGACATTGAAGCATTGGATGGACAGGAATTCAGTGCGTCAGTGGGTAACGCCTACATATTTGTAAGTATTTGCAAATAGCGACTGAACCCGATGGCGACCCCATTGAGGATGTTTATGTGGAAGCTAAAAGACGTCTCGAACGGGGGTTTGCAAAAGAAATAAACTTAGTGATGAACAGGTTTAAAGTTTCTACCCACCTGCAAGGTGAGGGGGAATTAATTGCCGACTTTGTTTCTAAACTCAGGGGACTTTTGATGAAGTGTAAATGTGGAGCTACGACAGATGAGCTGGTTTGCGGCCAGTTAATTGTTCATTGTAAGAGCAAGAAAATTCAAGAACGGTTATGGGCTGCGAATATTTCTTCACTGAAAGATGCCATAGACGGTGTTGAACAATCCAAACTATGTATGAGGGAAATGGAAAAGAAAGACAACAATTGCAGTTTTGTCTCCCATGCAGGGAAGGATGATTCTGATGTTGGTGCAGTATTCAAGTCAGGTCATACCATAGTGAAATCGAAGCAAAGCCCTAAGTCATGGTATTGATGTGGGAGTAATTTTCACACAGCAGAGTACCGCAAATGTGTGGCCATTAATAAAGACTGCAGGAAATGTGGCTGTAAGGGTCACTTTGCGGCAGTTTGCAAACAAGAAAACAAATCTAAGGTGGTTACTGTAGATGAAGAGGGCATGGTGCAAGGGCAAATAGACAAAATCCTCAGCTTGGGCAATACGGAAACCATGACGGAAACTAAACAGGGGAGGAAAAGAAGGCCTAAAGCAGAATTTGTGAATAATGGGAGAACCGTTGAGCTAATGATAGACTCTGGCTCCATGTATACCATCATTCCAAAAGTAATCTTTTAAAACTGTGGTTGGGTGTGAACCTGTTGCCCAAAGACATTAACCCAGTAGGGTATTAGGGGTTGGTTATCAACTTGGTGGGGTACATGGAAACCACTGTGGAATTTGGTGGTAGAGAGATAGTGGGGTAAATCTACCTAGCTGAATATGGTCCACCTATTTTAGGTTGGATGCATCAATATGATCTCAACATAATTGTTAACCCAAGAGCGCCTAATCAGGTGATGGTGGTTGATGACATCCCTTTGTCTGACATTTTGGATGAGCTCAGGAGGTATTTAAGGATAAGGTGGGCTACTTTAAAGGATGTGTCCATAAAATTGTGTTGAGGCCAGATGGTATACCGGTCCAACGCAAGGTACGAAAGATTCCCCTTGTTGCCTGAGCTGCAGTCAAGGAAATGCTGGAAGAAATGATTTTATCTGGGGTGATTGAACCAGTGGAGACATCCAGATGGATATCTCCTGTGGTAATCACTGAGAAGTCTGATGGGAAGTATAGATTTTGTGTGGATCTCAGGTCCGTGAACCAGAATGTTGTAGTGGACACGTACCTGCTGCAGAACATAGACAAATTGTTATTGACTTTGGAAGGTGGGAAGTATTTCTCCAAGTTAGATTTGAAAATGCTTACCACCAAATCAAGCTGCATGAAGAATCTAAACTGCTGACGGCTTTTATCACCATGGAATGTACCTTTCCTTTTACATGGATGCAGTTTGGTTTATGTTCGGCAGCAACCGTTTTTCAAAGAATAATGAACAAGGTGTTCAAAGGTATGACCAACATTCTGTACTTCTGATATTTGGGGATTCAATGGAGCAACATAACATGGTCCTCAGGCAGGCTCTACACAGGATGGGGGAAGCTGGCTTGTCTCTACGATGTGACAAGTTCAAGTTTTTTGGTAGATCAAGTGGAGTTACAACATTAGGCAGAGGGAGTGAAGCTCAAAGAAAACTTATTACATGCAATAAGGTTAGCTCCTTCACCTGTGGATAAAGATTGTTTGCAGTCTTTTCTAGGCCTTATTGAGTATTATGCAAGTTTGTACAAAGAATTTCTGAGAAGACTGAATGCTTGAGGGTTTTGTTGAAGAAAATTACTGCTTTTGTGTGGGGAAATGAACAGCAAGAATGTTTTGATCTCATAAAAAAGGAGATCTGTGGTGCTGGGATCTTGACGCCGATTGACACAAAATTGAAATCCGTTCTCAAAGTCAATTCCCATGCCACTTGCATTGGAGCTGTTCTTGCGCAAATCCATGGCAAGTAAGAAAAAACAGTGGCATATGCTTCCAGAACTGTGACCACCTGTGAGAGGAATTATTCAGTAACAGAGCACGAGGCCCTTGCAGCAGCTTGGAAAACCAAGTATTTTAGAACTTACCTGTGGGGAACCAAGTTCATTTTGCGAACAGACCATAAGCCTTTGGTCAAGGTTCTACTTCCAGGAGGCGCTGGTAAGGGTGTGGCAAGGCTAGCTAGACTTGCATCCGTTTTTAAGAGTATTGCTATGCATTGAAGTATACTCATGGGTGGAGGAATTGTCAAGCCGACTGCTTGTTCAGGCTGTCGTTGGACTGGTGTGAGGTGACTGGTCCTGCCATTTTGGTGAAGGAGAGTGAAGGCGATTTGGCGTCAGTACAGGATGTATTGGAAGTGGAGATTGCACATGCGATTACCATGCAATAATGGACAATGAAATGAAAACTGACTCCACCATGAAGGAGGTGAAGCATTTGATTTTGTTAGGTGGTAGGAGGGAGAGTTCCGTGGCACTCTCCATCAGACCATATCTTATAGTCTTGGAGGAATTGTCTGTCTGTAATAACATGGTGGTTATGAAGGGAGAAAAATTTGTTCCACCACATGGGTTAAGGTCAAAGTTAATAGAGGTGGCACTTGAGGGGCATCTGGAGCAATCCAAAACCAAGAAAATATTACGGGCTGAATGGTTGTGGCCGGGAATGGATGATCAGGTAGATAAGTGGATGGAGAAGTGTAGTGTATGTAAAGAAGGTGAGAAACGTTTGAGGGTAGGAGCACAAGCCGATTTAGGACAGATATCTGATCCAGGCAAAGCATGGCACACTGTGTGCTTAGATTTTATTGGGCCCATGACTGAATTAATAGGTGAGTTGCAGTATGCCATGGTAGTGGTCAATGTACATATCAAGTTGTTAGCAGTCAGGTTCATGAGGGACATCACCACCAGTGTAACCATTGCCCTGTTAAAAGACGTTTTAAGTGAGGAAGGGGTTCCTTGAGCTATCATAATGGATAATGGTACACTTTGATTAACTTCACCGGAGGTATTTGGCATTAGACACAATTGCACCTTGTTATACAACCCACAAAGCAATGGAGTTGTCAAGAGGGGACATAAAATGGTCAAGGGGACGATCCAGATGGCTGTGGCCAGTGGACAGGATGTAGGGAGAATGATCACGGAAATGGTGTGGGCTTATCGTACAAGTGCCCCTGGAACAATGGGTAAGACTCCATACATGATGATGTGAGGGAGGCTGCCAGGTTTGAAATTGGTTCCTGTCTGGACGAAGGAAATTGTGGAACGATCTCAGGAGGGTGGTCTAGGTGGCGGTTAGACAGTCAAGGATAAAGTCTCCAGACGTATCAATGAGGGGGACTGGGTGAAACTGCATTGTGGCCAGAAAGGGAGAGGTTTGACTAAGTTTAGGGGCCCATTCAAAGTTGTGCAGGTTCATTGTTATTCAGTTGTTCTGGAGAATGGAGAGAAGTGGAACAATAGGCGAGTAGTCTTGTATCAGAGTGGTGGTCAACATGAGGTCAGCAAAAAGCGGCATAGAAGCAGTGCTTTCATGTTGATGTCAGACGAAGAGATGTGTCACTCCACACAGGTGTCAGGAAACAATGAAGTGGTTGCCTGGGCTAGAGGGGATGAGAGGGTGGAAGCTCTTTTTTTTTTTTTTTTGGAAGCTCTTGAACCTAATCTATGAACCCAATCTGTGGATGGATTGAGAAGCAGGAGGGACCGCAAACCAACTTTTTATCTGGGTGACTATGTTCGTTAGTATGTTATTGGGCTTATTTTATTCTTTTTTTAGTATGTTGGTTTGTGATTATTTCATGTAACTGTGATGTATTTGCATTCTTCCTTTCACTCGTCCTTGCATTTGTAAAGGAGGAGTGTTAGACTTGTCTTTTTTAGCTGGTTTACCCCCAGACTTTTTGCTTTTTGGCCTCCTGTTTTTAACCCTGCTTTTGTTGGTTTTAGGACTCTGGGCACTTTACCACTGCTATTCGGTGCTAAACTGCATATGCTCTCCATGTAAATTATGTTTATGGATTGGTGTTTCCATGTTTGGCTTATTTGATCTACTACTAAGACCCTAGTATAGTGCACTGTGTGTGCCCAGGGCCTGTACATCAAATGCTGCTAGTGGGCCTGCAGCACTGGTTGTGCCACCGACACGAGCATCCTTTCAAAGGGTACTCAGACCTGCCACTGCAGTGTCTGTGCGCAGTTTTTACTGCCATGTTGACTTGGCAAGTGCACCCACTTGCCAAGCCCTAACCTTTCCTTTTATTGCATGTAAGTCACCCCTAAGTTCAGGTGCAGTATATGTGAAAGATAGGACATGTACTGGTGTGTGTGACATGTCCTGATAGTGAAATAGAGTGTATTTCGTTTTTCACTATTGAAAGGCTATCTGTCCCATAGAATAGAAAGGGAGTTTACTTATAACATCTTATAAGTATATCTGCCTATTGGGACAAGATAGCGAAGGAAAATGCTACTTACCAGTATGCATCTGTTCTTGGCATGTAGAGCTGCAGATCCACACACTGTGCATAGATCGCCATCTGGTGTTGGGCCCGGATGTTTGCACTTTGTTGTTGTATTGGAAAGTCTTTGGAAGTCACGAGATAGGTGACTCCTCCTTTGGACAATAGTGCGCATGGGCATCGACTCCATCTTCAGATTGTTTTTTCGCCAAGAAGGGAAATGATGGAGTTTGTGAGAAACAGAAAGAGATGTCCATGTATGTTGTATCTAATTAAGATAATACTGGAACAGATAAAGGTAGCCGGGGAGGTGGGTGGGCGTGTGTGGATCTCCAGCTCTACATGCCAAGAACAGATGCATACTGGTAAGTAGCATTTTCCGTTCGAGGCATATGAGCTGCAGATCACACACTGTGCATAGATTGCATAGCAGTATCCTCCTTTAGCGGCGACCACCAGTATCTGTTGCAGTAGTTTGAAATAGTGTTTTGAGTACAGCTTGGCCCACAGTAGCTTGTTGTTTTGCTTGCACATCTACACAATAGTGTTTTGTGAATGTGTGCGGTGTAGACCATGTAGCTGCTTTGCAGATGTCATCTAAGGGAATGTTCCCTAAAAATGCCATGGAAGCCCCTATTTTGCGGGTAGAGTGGGCTTTAGGGGGAATAGATAGTGTACGCTTTGCTTTGTGATAGCAAATTTGTATACATTTGACAATCCACCTCGCAATGCCAGATTTTGATATAGGATTGCCTTTATGTGGTGGTGAGAAGGATATAAAAAGTTGTTTTGTGAAAAGGTTTTGTTCTGTCAATGTAGTAAAGGAGTGCTCTTTTGACGTCTAGAGTATGAAGAGCTCTCTCTGCTACGGTTTGTGGTTGTGAGAAGAATACTGGCGACTCAACAGATTGGTTGAGGTGGAGGGGAGAAATTACTTTAGGAAGGAATTTGAGATTTGTTCTGAGAACCATTTTATTATGATGGAGTTGTAAAAATGGTTCCTGAATAGTTAGTGCCTGTAACTCACTGACTCTCCTGAGAGATGTGATGGCTACAAGGAAAGCAACCTTCCATGTAAGAAATTGGAGCTCACATTTATGTAGAGGTTCGAATGGAGTGCCCATTAATCTAGTGAGGACGATGTTTAGATTCCACACTGGAGAGGGTGGTACCCTGGGAGGAATTATTCTTTTGAGGACTTCCATAAATGCTTTGATGGCTGGTATCCTGAACAATGACAAATGTTGTCTGTTTTGTAGGTAAGCTGCTATGGCAGCGAGATGCAATCTAATGGATGTGTATGCTAGATTACATCTTTGAAGATGCAGCAGGTAACATATGATGTGTTGAATGGACGCATCTAGAGGATTGATTGTGTTATTGGTACAGTATATAACAAATCTTTTCCACTTGGCCGCATAGCAGGCTCTAGTGGTGGGGCGCCTAGCCTCTTTGATAACGTTCATACAATCAGGTGGGAGATTGAGGTAACCAAATTCTAGGACTTCAGGAGCCAGATCGCTAGATTGAGCTGTGTTGGATCTGGATGCCTGATCTCTCCATGGTTCTGTGTTAACAGATGTGGGAGAGGCATAGTTTTTGGTGCGGGACTACGGATAGTTCCAGCAATGTTGTGTACCATGATTGTCTGGCCCATGTTGGAGCAACTAGAATCAGTGTTAGTGACTGCTGTTGTAGTTTGCGCACCACTAATGGAATGAGTGGGAGAGGCGGAAAAGCGTACGCAAATCTGCCTGACCAATTCATCCATATCGCATTGCCTTTGGACAATGGGTGTGGATATCTGGCGGCGAAGCTTGGGCATTTTGTGTTGTGATGTGTGGCGAACAGATCTATGTCTGGATGCCCCCACATTTGGAAAAACGGTTGAAGAACCTGTGGGTGAAGTTCCCACTCGTGAATCTGTTGTGTTTGACGACTTAACAGATCCGCCATCTGGTTTTGAATTCCTGGAAGATGTTGGGCTAACAGGAATATGTTTTGAGAAATGGCCCATCTCCATATGGTCTGAGCTAGTTGAGAGAGCTGCAGAGAGTGCGTCCCCCCCTGTTTTTGTAAATAATACATTGCTGTGACATTGTCCGTCCGGACTAACACAGCTTTGCGGGATATGTGTTTCTGGAATGATTTTAGTGCGAGAAAGATTGCTAGGAACTCCAAATGATTGATGTGGAGTAGTTTTTGTTGAGGTGTCTACACGCCCTGTATGGTGTGATGTTAAAGATGAGCTCCCCATCCGGTGAGCGATGCGTCTGCGGTTAATACAATCTGTGGAACTGGCTCTAGGAACGGCCGCCCTTTGGAAAGGTTTTGGGTGTTCCACCACTGCAGAGAGCGATGTGTGCGGCCGTCCACCAACACCAGATCTGTTAGCTGACCTAGAGCCTGGTTCCACTGACGTGCCAAGCATTCTTGTAAGGGGCGCATCTGGAGTCTGGCATGCGGGACTATGAATATGCAAGAAGCCATCATCCCTATTAGTTGCATAAACACCCGAGCTGGAAGGGAGTGCTGCGGCTGGAATCTTGTTATAAGGGCTTGCATGCTTGCTATCCTGGCTGGGTTGGGGTATGCAAGGCCCTTTGAGGTGTCTATTGTGGCACCTAGATATTGCTGGATGTGGGAGGGTTGGAGGTGAGACTTGGTGAGGTTTATTGTGAACCCTAAGTCGTGAAGTAGTTGTATTGTGGTGTGTGTGATTTACACACTGGGTATGTGACTTGGCTTTTATGAGCCAGTCGTCCAAGTATGGGAAGACGTGAATTTGTTGTCTTCTTAAGTGGGCTGCTACGACTGCCAGATATTTTGTGAAGACCCTGGGTGCTGTGGTGACTCCGAACAGGAGCACCTTGAACTGATAATGTTGACCGTCCACTACAAATCGAAGATATTTTTTGTGGGCGGGGTGAATGGGAATGTGGAAGTAGGCGTCCTTGAGATCTAAGGTGGCAAGGAAATCGCCTTGTTTGAGTAGAGGAAGGACTTGTTGAAGAGTGACCATATGGAAATGGTCCGACTGAATGTAGAGGTTTAATGGTCTGAGGTCGAGAATGGGCCTCAGGGTTCCGTCCTTCTTCGGAATGAGAAAATACAGTGAGTAGACCCCTGTGTGTTGCTGATGCAGGGGAACTGGTTCTATTGCATGTTTTTGTAGGAGGGAAAGTACCTCTTGTTTGAGAAGCGTTAAATGGTCTGCTGACACTGGACGCTGTCTGGGTGGTATGTTTGGAGGAGTTGAAGTGAGTTCCAGGCAATAACCGGATTGGATGATTTGTCTCACCCACCTGTCTGTGGTAATGGTGTGCGAGACAGGTAGGAACTGTAGTAATCTTCCCCCGACTGGAGTGGAATGGTCTGGGGGGAGCGGAGGGAAGTCATTGTTTGGAAGTGGAGGCAGTACGGGTATTGACGGTTTTGCCTCTACCTTTGTTATTATTACCTCTGTAGCCTCCTCTGTAATAGCCTCTGGTAGCGGAGGTCTGGGTGGGACTTTTATAGGACGTGGAGGAGTTGTCTGTGGTAAAGCCTCTAGAGGCGCCCCTATAAGAGGAGCGACGAAAGGAACTTCTGGGAGTTTGGGATTGTAATGCTCCCATTGATTTGGCTGTGTCGGTATCTTTTTTCATCTTTTCTAAAGATGAATCCACAGTAGGGCCAAATAAATGTTGTTGGTCAAACGGCTGATTTAATATGGCAGTTTGGACCTCGGGTTTGAACCCTGAAATACGGAGCCATGCATGTCTACGTAAGAGGACACTGGTATTGATGGCCCGTGAAGCTGTGTCTGCGGCATCTAGAGCGCAGCGATCAGAGGTGTTTGTTATAGTCTTGCCTTCCTGTATGAGATCATTGGCTCTTTGTTTGTATTGATCTGGAAGGTGTTGTAGTAGGGTCTCTAGTTCATCATAATGTGCCCTGTCGTACCTAGCCAGTAACGCCTGTGTGTTGGCAATTCGCCAAATATTAGCTGCCTGGGACGCTGTTCTTTTACCTGATGCGTCCAGGAGCTTTGACTCCTTATCAGGAGGTGGAGCATCGCCTGAGGTTTGGGAGTTAGCCCTTTTCCTGGCGTTGGAAACCACTAGGGAATCTAAGGAAGTTGCCCTTTAATGTAAACAGGGTCAGCTGGGGCAGACTTATATTTCTTTTCTACCCTGGGGTTAATGACTCTAGCCCTGACAGGATCTTTGAAGACTTCAGGAGCGTGCTTGATTACCCCTTTTAGCATTGGGAGAATAGAAGTGGACCTTTGAGATGGTGCGAAAGTGTCCAGAAGAAAGTCTTCCTCTATAGGGTCTGTATGTAGATCTACACCGTGGTATTCTGCAGCTCTATGTATGAGCTGAGTGAATCCTATAGTGTCCTCTGGAGGGGATGGTCTAGATGGGTAGACCTCATCTTGTGGCGTATCGGGGACATCTGGTGTACCATAGTTGTCCCATGGGTCATTAGGAATATGAGGATGACTGGGCTCTCCTAAGGGTTGGTCATGACCTTCGTACTCAGAAGGGTCCTCATCATCCTGAGGTGGAGGAGATTCTGAGGGTACTGGAGATGGAATAGGAGAGATGTGGTGTGGAGGAGGGGGTGGAGAAGGGATCCTAAAAGGGGAAGTGGCAATGTCTCTTTTCTTGAGAGGAAGTGGAGCTGGTGCAGGTTTGTCCAATTTCCTCTTTCTGGAAGGACTAACCACAAGGCGACCTGTATCTGGGTCGATTTCCAGTATTTGTTGGGTTGGATCAGGTTGAGAAAGCTCCTCCTGTGAAGTGTGGTGCTTCGGCATTGATTTTTTCGGTTCCGAAGGTTTGTGTGGCACCAATTTTGGAGTTGTTTTGGATTCTTTAGGTTTCGGAACGGGAGTTTTTATCGGTTCCGTCGGGGTCTTTGGAGCCGGTACCGGTAACTTTTTCGGTTCCGAAGGTCGAGTTCCAGCTGTTCTGGGAACTGGATGTTTACTCGATTCCGATGGTTTTTTCGGAGTCGAAGGTTCGGTGCTGGGTTTCGGTGCCGAATGCGCCGACGCCGAACCTGGCTTTGGTGCGGGTGTAGACTTGTCTTTTGGTTTCGGTGCCGGGTATGGGGTGTCGGCACCGAGGGTAGGCTGGCTCGAGCCCGAGCGGCCTGAAGGCTTATTTATTGACTTCTTAGCCGAGCCCGAAGGCGGGGCGTGGGAAGTTTTGTCCCGGTGTGCACCTAGGCCCGAAGGTGAAGGTGGTACCGAAGCCTTTGCCGGAATGGATGATGGGGAGGGGTCGACGTCAGTACTTACGACCCGTTGCCCAGGAGTGATGTCTTCGACGTCGGAATCATCGGCTTCGGAGGCGCTGATGAGGCCCTCTTCGAGTTGTTCCTGTTCCGGTACGTCGACGCCTTCCTGGAAGATATCATCCGGTATGGATGTCGACGATCGAGCCATGTTTCTTCGAGCTCGACGATCCCGTATGGTTTTCCTCGAGCGGAAAGAGGCGCAAGCTGGACAGTCTTTGGCCTCATGCTCCGGCGAAAGGCAGAGGTTACACACCTCGTGAAGATCGGCGTGGGGAAACTTGGATCCACATTGAGGACACTTTTTAAAGGGAGTCCTTTCCATGAGCCAAAAGGCCTGGTGGCGCAGGTAGGCCCGAAGGCCTGCGTCGACGACTGGAATGGAAGACTTCGAGTTTGTAGAGATGCGCGTCGAAAAGGGGAACGCGATCGAAAACAATACCGACGAAAGGTCGAAGGATTGCGCGTCGCAAGTTTGAACGGTGTCGTCACCGAACTTGCGCGCGACGAAACACATCCGAGCCCGATGGCGGAAAAAAACAATCTGAAGATGGAGTCGATGCCCATGCGCACTATTGTCCAAAGGAGGAGTCACCTATCTCGTGACTTCCAAAGTCTTTCCAATACAACAACAAAGTGCAAACATCCGGACCCAACACCAGATGGCGATCTATGCACAGTGTGTGATCTGCAGCTCATATGCCTCGAACATGAAGTTAAGAATGCCTGAACTCAGAATGTAGAAATGTATCTTTTAGTAAAGATGATTTTTATGTTCTGTGTTTGAAAATACCACTTTTAGGAAGTAGGTATTTTCTTGCTTAATGCAAAAAAAACAATTGATGGACAGAATGCAGAACAATGTCGAACATTCACCCCAGTACAAAGATCTGGGCCTAAATCCATCGTTTTTTTGCTCACCATGCCATTCCAGTTTGGACCCAGCCATATGCAAATCAGTCTTGACCCTGCGCCCAATGGGAACAGTCCAGCCCGAACTGCCAGGCCAGGTCCTCCCTAGACTGGAAACAAGCATCCTAGGACCGGTTTCGGGCTTTCAGCCCTCATCAGCCAGGATAGCTTGACTCCAGTGGCATGGAGAGCACGGGACCCACGTCTGGGCATACCCGTCCCACTCGGGGTGACAAATGCAAAAAGAACAATTGATGGACAGAATGCAGAACAATGTCATACATTCACCCCAGTACAGAGATCTGGGCCTAAATCCATGGTTTTTAGCTCACCATGCCATTCCAGTTTGGACCCAGCCATATGCAAATCAGTCTTGACCCTGCGCCCAATGGGAACAGTCCAGCCCGAACTGCCAGGCCAGGTCCTCCCTAGATTGGAAACAAGCATCCTAGGACCGGTTTCGGGCTTTCAGCCCTCATCAGCCAGGATAGCTTGACTCCAGTGGCATGGAGAGCACGGGACCCACGTCTGGGCATACCCGTCCCACTCGGGGTGACAAATGCAAAAAGAACAATTGATGGACAGAATGCAGAACAATGTCATACATTCACCCCAGTACAGAGATCTGGGCCTAAATCCATTGTTTTTTTGCTCACCATGCCATTCCAGTTTGGACCCAGCCATATGCAAATCAGTCTTGACCCTGCGCCCAATGGGAACAGTCCAGCGCGAACTGCCAGGCCATGTCCTCCCTAGACTGGAAACAAGCATCCTAGGACCGGTTTCGGGCTTTCAGCCCTCATCAGCCAGGATAGCTTGACTCCAGTGGCATGGAGAGCACGGGACCCACGTCTGGGCATACCCGTCCCACTCTTGCTTAGCCATCCTATGTGCCTCTGCTGGTTTGTGTATTGACTGTCTGTTTTTGGATTAACAGGGGCTGGGGATGTACATTCACTGTAGACAGCCACTGGGGGGATCGAGGTGGGTCCTGCCTATCCTGGATGAGCCAGGGCTGCGCTGAATAGACCTGGGCTGCATTTAGAGGAGTGGGAGGAGTTTCACTAGCACCTGAATAGGCCTGGTCTGCATTTAGAGTGGTGGGAGGAGATTCACTAGCACCTGAATAGGCCTGGTCTGCATTTAGAGTGGTGGGAGGAGATTTCCCTTGCACCTGAATAGGCCCTGTCTCCCTTGCACAATGCTGTCTCCACCTCCTGCCGGGAAGCTGGACCAGAGAGGACAGAACTGGTTTGGGCTGAGCACAGACACTCTCTGCCCAAAAGAACAAAGAGAAATGGAGTATAAATATTGAATATTGGGGCCCAGACCCCAGAACTTTAGATTGCTGCTGCACTAAGGAACCTGCCAGGAAGAAGAGCTGGAAAAGCTGTCAGGAGGAACTGCCACTTTGCTGCGTGCTCTGCTGTGTTGGCCTGCTGCTTGCTGCTTCTGTCTTGGGCAGGGAAAGGACTGGATGGTACTTTCATCATCCTGCTGTTAGAGTTTTCTCCAAAGGCTTGAAATAGAGCCTGCCTCCTGTTCACGAAGTCTCAGGGGCAGCAAAGACTTCACTTACCTCTGGGTACCGCTTCTGGAACTGTGGGTTTGAGTTGCCACAGAGGGGGAAAGCAGCCGACACCGTCACCGACACCGCTGCGGGCTCAGTGTCCTGAAGGCACCGCAGAGGGCACTGCCGCACTTTGCACCGCAACCCTGGTCTCACCGACGATGACGACCTCCACCAAGCCGCTGCTTGCACCGCGACCTGTGGGCACCGCACTCCGCCCCACCTCGCTTCACTCCGCCGCCCTGGTCTCACCGACGACGTCACTACCAGCTGACCGTGACACCTGTGACCACACCGTGGTTTGGGGGCACCACTCGTGACTTACATGATGCACCGCCCCGTTCCACACCGCAGTCTGGGCCGACCAACGCCAGCTCCCATCAACCGGCACTGTCGCTTGCACTGTGGCCTGTCAGCACCACAACGAGCAATGCCTCACTCCACACCGCAGCCCTGGTCTCACCTACGCCACTGGACGACCGTCACTGAGCCGCTGCCTGCACCTTGACTTGCAGGCACCGCACGCCGCACCACTACTCTTCCCATCACAACCGCGATGGTTGTCACGACCGGCCCGCACTGACGCGGTCAGCCGGAACCAAAGGTACTGTTTACGAGTCTGCTGACACTAATGCCGGCCAGCACCGACGCGGTCGGCCGGAACTGTTGGATTCTGTTGTTTTCAGCACCACAGTAGCATCGGACGGAGCTACTGGCCTTTAAGGAACTGCATTTTAAAGTCATACTTGCAAAGTACCTATTTTTGATTACTGTTTGTTGGTCTTTTATCGTTTTGGTCTTGTTTGCACAGATAAATAGTGGTTATTTTTTCTGAAACTGGTGTGGTGTCCTTTTGTCGTGTTTTCACTGTATTACTGTTGGTTATGTGCAAATGCTTCACACACTGCCTCTGAGATAAGCCTGACTGCTCGTGCCAAGCTACCAAGGGGGTGAGCAGGGGTTATTTCAGTATTGTATCCCCCTTATCCTGACTAGGAAGAAGGGTCCCAACTTGGACATAGGTGCAAACCATTGCCAACTAGAGACCCCTATTTCTAACAAGGAGGATATTTTATAAGCTTACAAGTTATGTTATGGTATTTAGAACTAAGAATGTAGTGGTGTTCTATGTTCCAGTTACTGAGCTAGTGTTCCAGAGATATCAGTTGGAGTCTGACTGACTGAGGGATAGCTACGCTTATGTTGTAGGAAAAGTACTTGAATAAATACCACTTTCACTTACCCCTGGTTGTGGCATTCTTCAAGAGAGGGGTGCAAGAAGGCAGAATGATAAACAACCAAAAGCATGAGTTCAGAAATAGTTCTGTGGGTGGAGCCAAAGCACACTCTATGTATATTTTAAAGAATTGGGAACAATAGCAATAGAGCTCTTGCAGACAGTGAAAGAGGGGCATTTTAGTGGGAAACATTATAGATACTGACATGCACTGTGAAGCTAGACCTAAAAATGCCTCCGACACTTTGGGCTTTCCAAGAAAGCTTATCTTTTTCAAATTCTGAGAATAACATTTGGGTGACAAGAGTAGTCCAAGGGCACTCTAGCGGTGCACCATGGCAGCCATGGGTCTACCAATTGTGGATGTCATCAGGATCCCTAAGTGGCTTAGTAGCCTTTGGAACCGATTCAGAGACAGTAATGAGATTCTTGAGAAAGCATTAACTCTGGAGGTCAATAAGCCAGCAGATTTTACTTTACTCTAGGGACAGTGTGCTTAAGAAAATTCCACTTCCTGCATGGACCGAAGGAATTTTGTGACCAGCCAATTCTTAATTAAGCCCTGTGTCTCCAGATGCTCTGCCCATATTTTCACCTTTATTATTAATCCCCAAATTTAAATGTTACTTTCATTGTGACTCTCCTTCCTGTGCTCCTTCTACAGTGGTACGTTGCAGCTACTAACTACCCTGTCTTGCATGCCTCAACCCAAAAAGCTCATTAATATCCAACAAACTTCCTTAAAGCAAAGCTGATACCCATCTCTTGAGAGCAGCTGATCACTAATAAACAGTCCTGCCCCCGGATCCAACCATTCTGGGACTCAGTACTAGCGATCATTGAGGAGATAATGAGCTCGGTACAAGAGTGCTGCCCTGAGGTACTGCTTCTGGGTCGACCTTCTGAGGAAGTCTACCCACTCCATGGTAGAAAAGGGCGACTTATATCTCAGCTTCTCCTAATGGCGAAACAGGAAATAATATCACTATGGTAGCAGCAGATGACTTGTACGGAACACAATTGGATGGACTGTGTTTGGTGCATCTTGGGAATTGAAAAACTGTCAAGTGCAGCCTATGACAGAGACTAAGAATATGCAAAGCTATGGGTACCATTGCTGACTCTCCTTGGAAAGGACTTTAAGAGCTGCATTGCCCCAAGAAACTCACTGCACTCAAAATATTGGAAAACTCTAGTCTAGAGGGCTACTATCGCAAACTAACAGATGACAAGGGCTGATCTCTCATTTCCGAACATGGCGCACAAGATCCGGGAGGCTGTGTTTGTTGACTATTTGGGTTTGTGAAGGGCCGACGACTGATGAGTGTGAAAAGGCCGCTAGGAGGTTAGGGGGACGGGGGACGGGGGGGTGGATTATGTCACGTTGTTATTATGCATATTGACTTAAATGCTAGTAAAATTGTATATGTATTTGCGCTAAAAAGGGATTGAAGCAGGAGACCTGCAAAGGTTTGAGACTAAAAAAGAGAAGACAGGCCAGCAGTAAGTGAGTGGAGGAAGTATATTTACTCATTTTATTTATGTTCCTTCCGGTCTTGTAATTTTCTGCTTTTTCTGACGGGTGTCAAGGAACATGTGATTCTGAGACCCACAGGTAGAAGAAATATGTACCCTGCAGCATTCTTTACACTTTCCCTGATGTTTCATAATTCGCCATCAACATGGCAATATTTTACCATCCTCACCTCTAAAATGAAGTTCCTAAAATACTTCAACAATTGCATGACTCGTCTTATTGTAGATGCCTATTTAAACTCTCACAATCAAAAGCGTCATTAGCTAGGATGACTCCAAAAACAAAGGCAATACAAAAAATATATACCTACAAATACATTACCATGCACCTAACCCCATTGACATACACTTGAACCCAAACATGCTAGGACTGGAGTTGAAAAAATAGTTTAACCCAGCCGGACATTGGGTTTGCCGTGAGTTTTAATGCATCTGTGAATGTTTAACAAGTCTACACTTCTGGAAGTAGATGTTTTTTGATTGATTTTTTTTTTTTTTGCAGAGTCATTTTTGAGAATTTTGGTATTCTACATTTTTTTTAAGTCTATATTTTCAGATGTAGCCATCCTGTAGAGGAAAACAAGAAGAAGAGGATTTGGGGGCATCTTTGAAACCTAAAACATTAGACATTAAATTATAGTTATTCTGTTGAGACATTATCCTAGCAGCAGAGCTATAACAGATTGTTATTGTGATTGTTAATTAGCAGTTGTATCTACCATTAGTAAGCACTTTGTAAACTGCATGACATTCACTTTGAATTGTGAGATAAAATGGCCCAGATGCAACATTCATGAAAGCATGCAGCCATGCAACGGAAGAATTTCATAAATGCCTCAACGAGAGCAGTTTGAAATTGAGGTTTACAATTAGCGCAGCCACACAGAAGCTGAATTTCTTGACTGAAAAGTACAGATCAAAAATGGAAAACTGGAAGCAGCATTGTTTAGAAAAAGGGGCTGGAAACAGCATTCTTCATGCACTCAGGAGCCATCCCACACGAGTAAAGTGGAATATTCCTTTCGGGGTATTAAAAACACAAACGAAATTGCAGCTCCGAGCAGGCCTTTGAGGGAGTCAAGAGACACATCATAGAATGCTTTGAAGCGAGGAGCAACCCACCACAGGTCCACAGAACAGGGTCAGAGAATGCGAATACAGTGAACAGGAAGGACTTTCTGTATAAATCAAAGGAAAGTAGAGCAGCGCCTCAAAGAGAAAATACTGAGAAGACAAATACGATCAGGATACTGATGACTTTCATATCAAGCTAAAACCGTGAGGAAAATATCTACCGAACTTTGAGAAGTGCTGAGAAATGAGAGAACTTGGTGACCTCCCGAGCCTGTATTCCAAAAGGAGTCGGAATTTCAAAAACATGCTAGTCCCAGAACAGAGATCCAAAGCATGGCTAAGGACAAAACCCATAGGGTTCCACCTCTGTCATCATTGTAAGGCGTGCAAATATAGTCCCTATTGTTTCAAATACATTACTCCACATGATAACAAACCAATCAAAATTACTAAACATATACACTGCACTTCTTTTTTTTTTTTTTTGTGGTATATTTTTATTGAGAAGTACATGTAAGTTTATAAACAATACATTAAAAGGAGTATAAACAAATCAAATTATGGCCACACAATAAATTACTATGAAATGTTAACTTCTCAGATTTCTAAATATAAAAAGATAATACAGATATCAAAAGATACAATAGCTAAGGTACTCATAAAACCTGGAAAGGAAGGAATAGGAAAGGTGGACTAGGAGGAGATGATATAGATAGTATACAATATGTAGTAAACCATGTATTATAGATAGTTGGAAGATAGTAGCGATAATATCATACAAATATAATATTTCAAGTGAAGATATTCCCACTAACTCAACAATTTCCAATAGGTGAACGGTAAGTCCTAATTAAAAAAAAAAAAAAAATACACTGCACTTCTGAGCATAACATTTACTGTATGGAAGGTCGATATAGAAAGAAGTTCATAGGGAGTACCACATTTCCAGTAAAAAAAACAAATCATAACACATTTGTGCAAATAATAACAGCAATCAAAATATCCAGTGGCCAGGAATTAAACAAAATACACGTGACTGAACTAAAATGCAGTATTTTGGGATAGAGTAGTGATACATCCTAAAGAAGGGAATCGTGAGGGAGAACTGCGGAGATTAAAATCACGCTAAAGGACTAATCTAGAATCCTGTGAACCTGAAGACCTGAATGTTGGTGAAGAGTTAGTACTGTATTTACTAATCCAGCAAGATAGAGACAGTGTGGATTAAATATACTGCATCCATTCGAATATGTGTTTTTAACAAAGTTGTGTATGAGTTTGTTTTAATTATAGCACTGAGAGTAGATTGGATTAATGTTTGTATCAACCGATTCAAACTCCTATCATCCTTGCACACTTTTAAATTCTGATTATAAAATTGTAATGGAGTTGCTAGCGAATAGCTTCAATAAAGTAGCATCCAAACTGATCCATATGGATCAAAATGGTTTTATAGCAGGTCTGCAGCTTTGCAGAAACACTAATTATGGAATTGAAGCTTTGGGAGAACTTGCTACAAAGCATAGTCCGGCTGAGATTTTTTGCTTTTGCTGGATGCAGAAAAAGCGTTTGACCTCATGGTCTGGGAAACTCTTTTATGTATATCAGAGAAATTTGGATTTTCTTCCCAGCGCAAGGGGGGCTATAATACCGACGCCAAACTGATTTTAAATTCTTTTGAGTTTGGTATATTTAGGGTCCAGTGTGGAACAAGGCAAGGCTGCCCCCTTTCGCCGGTTCTTGTTGCCTTTTTTATTGAGTCATTAGCTCTAGCTATTCAGAATGATAAAGTAATTCAGGCGCAAATTGCCAGATTCATGTTATATGCCAACGATATTATGTTAATGCTGACCCCGAAGAAGGCAGTGCGGGAGAGAGTATTTGAAATTTTTTCACCATTTAAAATTTTAAGAAGGTATAAAGTTAATATTCTAAGGTGGGCATCATTTTAATTAATTGCACAGCAGAGAATATGCTACCGGAATTTCGGAAGTGTATGCATGCCCGGCCTAAACGCTATTTAGGGGGTTTTTGTATACAGAAGATGGAGGAGAACTGTATGACATGAATTATAAGCCTCTTTTAAGTAAAGTTAAAGGACTATTAACTAAATGGGCACTGCTCTGCCTAATAAAAATAGCCGTCCTCCTATTATTCAATTGTTTATTTGCAGCTGTCCCAAATAGAATATATTCTCGATTTTTTAAAGATGTCAACTCTATGATTTTGTTCGTTTTATGTTCTAATTCTAGTCCGAGATTAGCACTGGAACGTTATATAGGAGCACAGAGGAAAGCGGTTTGGCTCTTTCAAGCTTAAAATCCTATTATTTTGCAAGCTTTGCACGATATGAATTTAGGTTTAGGAAGACCTGCTCTTTACATAACCATCTACAAAACAATCTCAAAGATGTGGTGTTAGAAGAAAATCATATTAGAGTCACTTTAAGGTTAACCAAATCCCCCCAAAAAGTGAGGTACAAGAAGCTACAATGTTTTTTTTGTTTTTTTAAAGCACACTTTTATAGAATATATGATATCCCCTATATTAAATCAGAAACTTATTTGGATCAGGTCAAAAGGGATAATGGAGGCACTACTGACCCTGCGATCACAAGTAGGTGGAAGGCCAATGGCTTTGCAATGTTAGCTGAATTTTTGGCAAATGACAAATGGAAAACTTAGAAGGAGATCAAATTGCAGATTAACAGCGGTAAAATGTGGTTGCAGTTGTCCTATAGGACTTTTTATGGTGTCTTGCATCATTTAGATCCTAAGACCATATCAGTCGGTCAATAAGTCTTTATTCGGCCATCAGAGACCTTAAAAGCACATTAAATAAAACATTTGTCCTTAAAATCAAGTTCAATACATGACTATGTAAAAACAGACCAGAAATACATGTACATTTCCAATTTGATATGGATAAAAACCATCTAAAACCTTTGAAAAAAGAAGTGAGTTAAAACATGACATTTGGAATATAGCACGAAAACACAGAATCAATTTACTAACATGTAAAGAGCGGATATAGTAGTGCAGGCACAGAAAGGATGACGTCAAACTATCTGAGAAAAAGCTTGCAACTCCAAAGCAGACCATGGGGGAAGACAGCATTTTTAAGTAAATCAGGGCGGGCCTCACTTGTGCAAAATTATAATTCCTTATCAACAGAAAAATATATTCTTTCCGTAAAATACTATAAAAGTCACAGAAAAAGGTAAAATGTAGAGTGTCTTGCTCTGAAAAGTGATCGCAAGGACAGGGCTTTAAGGCACCTGGCTTTGAAAATCCTCAGGGAACAGCTAAAAGCAAATGAATAAAATGTAATCTAAATCTGGTCAGGAGAAAACGGTGATGGGTGTTATTAATAAAAGACCAATAAGGCTGCCCTAGTGGACTTGTGCACAATATTATACATTGCCTCACTGTGGGCTTTGCAAGTTCCTTGCCTTCCCTTTCCCCCAAACTCCTGGCCAGGAACATATTTTTGATGTCCCTCATTTAGATCCTAAGACCATATCTGATAGAAAGGATCTGGTAGCAAATTTAATTAGCATTCCCTATATGAAGAATTAATATTTGCTATCAGTTGAGAAAGTGGATGTTTATGGTCGGATCTCCACTAAATGGTCAAAAGAGGAGAGTGTACTATTGGCAATAGATATTAGGCAGAAAATTAAACAGTTACATTTTATAACTTTGAGAGGAGATGGTTTCCGCAAAATGCATTTTTTCTCAAAATACTCGATATATAGGACCCCTCAGCTTTTAAATAAAATGAATGGGGGATGTCCCAGTGAATGTTATAGGAGTGATACTATAGGTAGCAAAGATTGGCTGCATATCATTGCACTGCAATAAACTGGACACGTTTTGGGAAAGCATTTTTAGGTTTTTAAAAACCAACTGCAGAGTCAAATCCTCCAAAATCCTTTGCTTGTACTCTTGGGCTATTGCCCCATGCTGAGCATTGCAGTGAGACTTCAGAAATTGATATTCATTTTGATACTTTGATTGGCTTAAAAACATGAAGAGGGTCAGGAAGGGAGAGAACATGTTTTCTGCCCTAACAGGCAACATGAAGACATTTAATAAATTATTGTCCCTCTCTTAGGTAAATTAAGTTCTGATGGCTACATCTGCCTGTGGATTCCTCACCTTTTGAATTCTCCCCTGCACCAGCATTCCGCGGAAACTTTTTTCCTAGCTCTCCCACGTCAACGAGGACGTCACAATGGCACCGCTCGCGACTCCGTCTGACGTCATCGGAGCCACAAATAGACCTCGTTGGCGTGCTGACGTCAGTTCCCTTTTTTCCGCGCAGACGACACGTAATGGTTTTCTGGGACTCTCCATTTACTTCTTAGGTTACTTTGTTTCTGCTATTTCCCTTGGAGTGGCAGTGCGATGGCATCGAAGAAGTCAGGTTTTAAACCTTATAGAGAATGTGGGGGCCATATGTCAATCACGGACCCCCATGAAGATTGTTTGTGGTGCCTTTCCTCGGACCACGACGTCGATGGTTGCACTAGCTGTCGGAAGATGAACCCGAAAGCTTTGAAGGAGCGTGAGGCTAAGTTGTTTATAGCGGAGGCGAGGAAGGAGAAAAGGGGTCGAAAGAGATCGAAGTCGTCGACTTCGCATGCTTCGAAGTCGAAGAAGCACAAGAAAAAGAGAAGGCATGGTTCTCGACGTCGTTCGTCAAAAGGTAGGGCTTCGAGGTCGCCCTCTCTGGCTCCGAGGCGTCGCTCTAGAGATGTCATCTCACCATCGCCTTCTCCTTCTCCTCCAGCGACTCCGACACGCTCTCCGACGCCGAGAGGTTCTCCGGCGCGTTCTCCGACGCCGAAGGGTACTCCTGTTCAGAGTTCTTCACCGGCGCCGAGGAATTCTCATGAACCTAGGATGCCCTCTCTTGTGCCTGTGACCTCTCCTGGCTTGGGTCCGACGTCACCGGCGCGTTCTCGGCCTTGTGTGGATCCAGACACGGCTCCTTATCCACCCTTTCCTGGGCCTGGGTCGGATCCATCGCATTTTCCCAATGCGATGTATGGCATGTTTGCCAGGGCAGCCTACCCTACCGGTGCGCCGTCGGGCCCCGTGGGTCCGCTTGCTTTCAATTTGGGTGTTCCTCAACATTATGCCCAGGCACCTTTCGTGCCTTTTATGCCGACGGCACCGTCCTGGCAGTTTCCGGCTCCGAGGTTCTCGATGCCGGTCTCTCAGTCTCCGGCTCCATCTGGTGGTCGTTCTTCTTCTCGACTTTGAGCGGCGCCGTTGCCCACGTCGGAAGCTCTGCCTTCGACGCCGGCTCCAGTTTCATCGACGCCGCGTTTGGCGCCGTCGACCCTGATTCCGATTCCAAAGATGAGGTCTCGAAGAGAGGCACAGAGACTGTTAGAGGAAGAGGAATATCAGCAGGATGAGGCTGAAGGTGAAATTGAGGAAAATGAGTTTGAGGGCCTTCAGGAGGCAAGTAGATTAGATACTTCCCCAGAATGGGAACTCTGGTCACCAAAGGCTTTACCCTCACAAGATGTTGCGCCTTATCATGCCGTTATTAGGAAGGCTGCTGAACTTTTAGATCTTCATTACCCACTGCTGATTTCAGGCCGAATATTCTCACAGAGGTATTGCACTCTCCTTCCTCTGTGGTTGAGCCTCTTTTGCCATTTAATGAGGCTTTGACTGAGCCGATTTTGGAGGTGTGGCGGAAGCCTTTTTCTGCACCTGCAGTTTCAAGGACTATTGCAAGAAGATATAGGCCTACCCCAAATGATCTTGCTTTTCTTTCAGCTCATCCTTCTCCTGACAGTTTAGTGGTGCAGGCTTCTTGTTCAAAACAATCGGGGGGTTCTTTCCCTCAGACTCCTGGAGACAGGGATTAAAAAAAACTGGAACAATCCGCCAAAAAGGTTTTCTCCTCTTCTAGTATGGCTTTGAAGTCCACCAATGCAACATGCTTGTTGGGGAGGTATATTCATGTCTTAATGGACTCGGCAAAACAGTTGGTTCCAAAGTTGCCGGAGAATGATCGAAGTTCTTTTTAGAGATTATGGCGGATACGCAGGCTGCTGCTCACCAGGTTATTCAGTCTGGTTTGGACACTGCTGCTTCAGTGGCAAGAGTGATGGGCTCTTCTATTGCTACAAGGAGGCATGCCTGGCTTAGGTCTTCGGGGTTCTCTCCTGATGTACAGAATACTCTCCTCGATCTTCCATTTGATGGATCCAAGCTTTTTGGGGAAAAGGCTGATTCTGCGCTGCAGAGGTTTAAGGATAGTAGAGCCACGGCTAATTCTTTGGGTCTCCAGTCCCTAACTAGAGGGTTTGGATTTAAGAGATATCGTGGCTTTGGCAGGTTGTCTTCCTTTCGAGGCCGTCAACAACAGCAGCAGCAGAACCTTCAGTACAAGTCTTACAGAGGGAAGAGCAGAGGTCATCTGCGGTGTGCAGCCCGTCAACTCTCCTCCTCCTCCTCTTCCTCTTCTGCCCTTACCACTGGTGTCACTGGAAAGCAGCTCTAGATCCCCCATCTTGGAGCATGCAGGTCCTGTAGGGGGTCGGGTGTCCCATTTTCTACAAGATTGGAAATCTATCACAACAGACCTTTGGGTTTTGAATCTTGTAGAAAATGGGTACGCCCTTCCCTTTCGGGAGTTTCCTCCTCCTTACCCTCCTTGCCAGGGCTGGTGCTCAGAGGACCATTTGCTGCTTCTGCAGCAGGAGGTTCTTGTGTTATTACAGAAAGGTGCGATAGAGGTGGTTCCGGAACAGGAAAGGGGTCAGGGATGCTACTCCCGGTATTTCCTGATCCCCAAGAAGGATGGCAGGTTAAGGCCTATCCTGGGCCTCAGGGTCTTGAATTTTTATCTCAGGCAGGAGAAATTCAAGATGTTGACCCTAGCTCAGGTTCTTCTGGCGCTGCAGCAGGAAGACTGGATGGTGTCGATTGATTTGCAGGATGCGTATTTTCACATGCCCATCCTGAAGTCGCATCGGAAGTATCTTCGCTTCACGGTGGGGTCCCAACACTACCAGTTTGCGGTCCTTCCGTTTGGTCTTACTTCCGCACCTCGAGTCTTCACAAAGGTGATGGCGGTGGTGGCAGCACATCTCAGAAAGTCGGGGATTCCTGTTTTCCCTTACCTGGACGACTGGCTGCTCAAAGCAAAGTCGCCAGAGATGGTGCTTCATCATCTGCAGGTAACAGCGCGGCTGTTGTACGTTTTGGGTTTCTCGATAAATGTGCCCAAGTCTCACCTGGTGCCCTCTCAGCGCAACCTGTTCATTGGGGCAGTACTGGATACTACGGTGTGTCGGGCCTTCCCTCCTCCTCAGAGGATTCTCGACATTCAGTAAATGATTCCCTTGTTTCATGATGGAGCGGTTGTTCCAGTCCTGAAGGTCCTACACCTGCTCGGTCTGTTCGCTTCCTGCATTCTGTTGGTCAACCATGCACGCTGGCACATGAGGGCACTCCAGTGGTGCCTCCGCAGGCAGTGGTATCAGCACAATGGAGATCTCGGGAGTCGGTCAAGATCTCCAGAGAAACTGCAGCGGATCTGTCTTGGTGGAGTGTGCAGGGCAACTTGTCTCAAGGAAAGCCCTTTCAGCTTCCTCCACCGGTGGCCACAGTGATCACGGATGCCTCCACTCTCGGGTGGGGTGCTCATCTGGGGGATCTGGAGGTCAAAGGTCTTTGGTCTCCAGAGGAAAGGTTGCTTCACATCAACCTTCTGGAATTGCGGGCGATACGTTTGGCACTAAAGGCTTTCCTTCCATCCCTTTGGGGTCAGTCAGTTCAGGTCCTGACGGACAACACTACCGCGATGTGGTATATCAACAAACAGGGAGGTGTAGGGTTGTATCGTCTCTGCAGAGAGGCTCTGCGACTCTGGTCCTGGGTTCAGGATCATCAGATTTGTGTGATGGCAAATCATCTGGCCGGTGTGCTGAATGTACGTGCGGACAGTCTCAGTCGGCATTACTCGGCCGATCACGTGTGGCGGCTTCATCCGGAGGTGGTCCATCTCGTCTTCAAGATGTGGGGATTTCCTCGGTTGGACCTCTTTGCCACTCGCGAGAACGCGCACTGCCCGTCGTTCTGCAGTCTCCAGTTTCCGATGCAGGGAGTGTTGGGGGACTCATTTCAGTTTCGATTGGAGTTCGCAGCTCCTTTACGCGTTTCCCCCCATACCCTTTATTCCTCGAGTTCTGAGGAAAGTTCGCCAAGACCGGGCCCAAGTCATATTGATCGCCCCGGATTGGCCAAGAAGGGTGTAGTACACAGATCTACTTCACCTCTCATCGCACCCTCCGCTCCGTCTCCCTCTCAGGGCAGATCTCCTCTTGCAGTCGCAGGGGCTGATTCTACACCCCCACCTCCAGAGTCTGCACCTTCATGCCTGGAGATTGAACGGGGCAATCTGAGTTCTTTCTCTCTCCCACCGGATGTGGTGGATGTTATTTTATCATCCAGGAGACACTCCACCAAATCTCTTTATTCCTCTAGGTGGTCCAAATTTGTTAAATGGTGTGGAGAGAGGTCCATTGATCCTTTGAAAGCCCATTTGTCTGACATTCTAGGGTTTTCTCTTTCTTTGGCTCAGCAGGGTTGTGCTGTGGCTACAGTAAAGGGATATTTGTCAGCATTGTCGGCTTTCCTATGTTTGCCGGACCAGCCGTCTTTATTTAAGTCCCCCATTGTTATGAGGTTCATTAAAGGCCTTACCAATAGGTTTCCTCCCACTCCTTTTATCATGCCTCAGTGGGATTTAAATCTTGTTCTTACATTCCTGAAGGGTTCTCCTTTTGAGCGTCTTCATAGTTGCCCGTTGAGGCTTCTTTCTTTCAAGACGGTCTTTCTGATCGCTATTACCTCGGCCAGGAGGGTAAGTGAGCTTCAGGCTCTTAGTTCCAAACCTCCGTTTTTGACCATTCATGTAGATAAGATGGTTCTCAGGACCAGGGCTGCTTTCCTGCCTAAGGTGGTTACTCCTTTCCATCTAGGGCAATCCATTACCTTACCTACCTTTTATCCTCCCCCTCACCCTTCCAAGGAGGAGGAGAGACTTCATCGCTTGGATCCTAAGAGAGCTGTAAGTTTCTATCTGGACAGGACCAGGGATCTGAGACTGGACAATCAGCTCTTCGTGGGCTATGTTGGGCGAATGAAGGGCAAGGCTGTGCACAAGCGGACTCTTTCCAGGTGGATCATCTTGTGCATCAAGATCTGCTACACCTTGGCCAAGAAGGAACCACCTGAAGGTATTAGAGCTCATTCCACCAGAGCTAAATCTTCTTCTTCTGCTTTGGCTAGAGGTGTACCTGTTGTTGACATTTGTAAAGCAGCAACTTGGGCCTCCCTCCACACCTTTGCGAAGCATTACTGTTTGGATTCTGAGGTGAGGAGCGATGGACATTTTGCACGTTCTGTGCTGCAGGACTTTTTGGTATGAGTAGGTGGACACCCTCCTCCGGGAGCGGGACTGCTGTGGGATTCAATTCAAAAGGTGAGGAATCCACAGGCAGATGTATCCATCAGAAGAACAAGTTACTTACCTTCGGTAACGCTTTTTCTAGTAGATACAGTATCTGCCTGTGGATTCCTCACTGACCCACCCTCCTCCCCGTTGTCCACCTTCGTATACCAAAAGAGTTTTTAGTTTTTAGTTATTTGACATGGTTGTTTCCCTATGTCTTTTGATTGCCTTGCTATTGGTGTTTAGGAAATGCTTTGTTTCTTTAGCTTTTCCTATTTTTCTTTATACTGTGTGTTTGTGTTTATATTGTATACTGTGTATACTTCAATTATGTTGTCGGTCCACCCGTTCGCCTCGGAGGCACAGAAAAAATGGGTGGAACTGACGTCAGCACGCCGACGATGTCTATTTGTGGCTTCGATGACGTCAGACGGAGTCGCGAGCGGAGCCGTGCCATTGTGACGTCCTCGTCGACGTGGGAGAGCTAGGAAAAAAGTTTCCGCAGAATGCTGGCGCAGGGGAGAATTCAAAAGGTGAGGAATCCACAGGTAGATACTGTATCCACCAGAAAAAGCGTTACCGAAGGTAAGTAACTTGTTCATTTGGGGACTGCTGGTACCTTTTTATGTGTAGGGTTTAGAATTTTGAATTGTATGAAATGTATGTGTATATGATTTTCTCTAATGCCTGTTTGTATTTATTTTATGAACTTCATGTTCTATCGTACTATGATAATTAAGTGATTATGTTGTTTATTAGGAATTTGAACCGTACTTCCAAGAAAAAAAACATGTATCATATTATGTATTACAACATAGAATAGAATAAGAGACATTGATTAACTGTTCCAAAACGGGATTATGTGACAGATGAATTTTGTGGTTGCCCACTTGGGCTTAATGTTAACATCAGTTGATAACTGCTGAAGCATTATCCATGCCAGTGAGGGGAATGTGAATGAATATGGAACCACTTGTTAAGGCTGACATAAGCTGAAAAGTCATGATATAATGAGAGAGGTATTGAACAGTGGATGAATTATGAACTAATATGGAGTAAATTTTGACACTAGCATAAATTAATGAAAAGTGAGATACTGGGAAAAGAATGTCAATAAATGAAGAATTAATACTAATTCCTAAGAGATGGATAATAATTAGAAAAATATGTTTTAAAGGTCGACACTATATGGAATGGAAGAAAGACTTTGATTTTCAGTCCTGCTTTACTGTTTTGCACATAGTTTGTATATATGTTTGTAAAATAAAATTTGTAGTTAGCAAAATGATGCCTATCCCCAATCAAGGCTCATTGTGGGAGCCAAAACACGTCAGGCCTGTTCAAACATCTAAAGAGAATAAATCGCTTCACATTAGCCTCCTGAGCATTGATCTTGACTACATAGAAGCAGAGTTGGAGATATATATATAGATATATATATATATATATATATATATACTTCCTACTGGCGGTCGCCAGTAGGTAGTTATAGTTAGGACCTTGTTTCTATCAAAGAGCGTTTTTTCTTTTACCAATATCCTTAGCGTCGTTTGACGAATCTTCGCAAAATTATCAAAACTAATGGCCCACCCACTTTAGCTGCTGTCTTGAAACAAAATTTTGGGGTGATCCGTTAAGCGGGGGCCGAGAAAAAGGGGGGGTCCCAAAACGCTTGTTCTCCATGTTAATTTCCATAGGAAACTGTTGACGCAGCTACAGCCCGAACTGCTGAACGGAATTACACCAAATTTGGCAGAAAGGTAGCTCTTGATCCATAGTGCACTCTTTTTGTTAAATGGTGGAAATCCGTTCAGTAGTTCCTGAGATATGTAAACATTTCTCAGATATACAAATAGGGACGCGGAGGATCCGCAAACCCTCCCGATCTCGTGCCTGAGATCTGATTGGCTGCCAACACTTCAAACCAGGAAGTGTTGGCAGCCATCTTGTGACTTGGTTGAACCGAGTCACAAGGAAAAAGGTAAAAAAACATTAAAAATTAAGAAAAGGGGGCAGGGTAGAAACACCCTGACCCCCTAGGCCTGCTCAGGGGGTCCCACAGGGACCCCCAGAGCCAAAAAAAGCATTTTCTTTGGCAAGATTCGCGTTGGATCCGCGAATCCGGCCCCAAAAATATTTTTTTTAAACGAAGAGTGGACTTCTGCTCTTTATTTCCTTTTTAGCCCTTGGGTGGGTCAGGTCCCGGGGAAATTTTAAAATGAGGCCCACGTGGGCCCACGCATGCCCTGGGGACCGCCACCTCCCCAGGGCTAATACACTGTTAGAGGCGGGCCGCACAGTCCCCCTCGTGGAGCCGTAAATACCCCTTGGGACCACCACCCGCCAGGGCCGGCTCCAGCAATGTCCCGGGGTGCCCACCCCCGGGACATTGCACTTTGCTATGGCTTGGCGGGACAGTGCTCCCGTCAAGCCACAGCAAACTCTGCTTCACTTCATGGAAGCGAGAGCAGGAAAAATGCTCCATGAAGCGAGGCAGAATTGCTTTTGGGCAGAGGGAGCTGCATGTTAGCAGCTCCCTCTGCCCAAAAGCAATGCCGGCTCCCGCAGGAGACGGGAAGCAGCCAGGGACCGCGGGGGCCTTGAGGCTCCCCCCGCAGTCCCCAAGGATGTGGCCATGCCCCGGGGGATGGGGTCTCCGGGGCCGAAAATGTCCCTACCCATTTTTATTTGTAAAAAATAAGAAAGGATGTGGCCATGCCCCAGAAGATGGGGTCCCCGGGGCAATATCGACCATAGGAGGGGGGCTGTGTGGCTCCCCTCCAAAAATTAAAAAAATAGAGGGCAGGCCCCGGGGATGGGGTCTCGGGGGCCAAAACTGGCCCAGGGAAGAGGGGCCAGGCGGCCCCCTTCCTTAAAACATTTTTACATTTTGTTTTTTAAAAAGACCGGGCTCCTGGGAATGGGGTCCCCGAGGCCGAAATCGGCCTGGGGAGGGGGGCTACACCCCCACTCCCATTTGAAACAATAAAAGTAGCAAAGGCCCAGCCCCAGGGGATGGGGTTCCCGGGGCAGATATCGGCCTAGTAGGTGGACTGCACGGCCCCCTCCCGTTTTATTACAAAAAAATTATAAAAAATAGGTCAGGCCCTGGGAGATGGGGTCCCTGGGGCCCAAAAGCATCAAGGGAAGGGGGGCTACACAGCCCCCCTTCCTAGAATAAAAAAAAAACGGAAGCCGGGAACTCGCCAAGGCCCTGCCCCCTTTCTCCACTACTCTGCAAACCTGCCTCCTGGCACGCTCATGGTTGGGGGATGACCTTTGATTTCTTCAGTGAATTGTTGGATTATTTTTGATGATCTACCACATCCAAGAGTTCCCTGTCTAGAACCCGATGTATGAGGCCAACCACACTCCGAATATAGCCTTTGGCTGCACGCAGCTGGGAAATGGCTGCAGAGCCCGGCCTCCACCCAAACGATAGTCAAACCCAGCTGCACAAGGCCTTCATGTTTGAATGCAGGGTGTAGCCTCTGGTCTGTTCCAGTGCCCGCCCTCCTCTGGTGGTCAACCTCAGCTGCACATGGCCAAAGGACGGGCTCAGATGGGTTTAGTTGCATGACCTGTTCTATAGCCAGGCCCTTCTATTTTTTTTAATTGTTTAATGCTTAATTGTTTAATGGATCTGAAGAACCAAAATTGGATCAGCAGTACCAAATGCAAGCTTCTCAGCCTTTGTACCAGGAGCCCAGGGCAAGCTACATTGTCCCATTGTGGAGCTGCGGGTTCAAATCCCAACAACAGGCCAACAGTAGCCTGTGAAGCTTTCCCCAGATTCATGGTACAAGGTTGTGAAACTTGTACTGGAGTAGCAGTTCCCAGCCAGGGTCCATGGAACTCAGGACAACGATGGGACCCATGACTCCAGCTGCGGTATCCACAAATCCCACAAAATTTAAAAAAAATAATTAAACCAAGGTGGGGTCCCCCCAACATGGGCATGGGGGGGGGGGGGTCAGTGTCAGCTCACCCTGCCTCCTTATGTGCCAGGGAATGAGCTCCTGCATCCTGTAATGGTGGCTGCAACATTTTCCATTGATGGTACCATTTTGGATCCTTTGACCTGAAATTGCCAATTGGAGAATAAGCTCCACCAGCCAATAATACTTGATTATTTTTTTTAATTTTGGAACCACAGAGGTCTGCAGGACCAGTTCCATGGATCCTCCTCAAATTAACAGTCAAGATATCTCTAAAATTTAACATCTTCATCCCCTACCCAACCACTTTTTTTGTTTCAATAGTATTTATTTTCTTTGAATAAGTTTAACAAAACATCGGCGGGCATTCCCACCGGAAGAAAAGGTAACAAACAAGAGAAAGAGTGTAACAGAAATAGCCCTCCCACAACCCCCACAAGTCGCTATAGAAATTGTTGTGGGCTGTAGCGCCATGTGAACCAGTAAGTAAGGTTATGTGTTAAGATCAGTCAATGTATTGACTATCCGAGTCTAATAGGCTCAAACCCCGCAGTCTGATGGAGCAGGTGACGTTTCTGTTGTCTCTGTTTAGTTATTGAAGAGTCGGGCCCCATAGTTTTGTGAACTTTTCAGAGTCTTACTTTAAGTCATGAGAGATCTTCTCTTTGGCCAGTAGTTGCTAAAGTCATTGCAGCCAAAGTTTTCTCGTGGGAGATGTCACCTTACCATATAGGCTCAGTATAGTTTGTTTGACGCTAATCGCAAGTGTGATACCCACTTCCCCCGTACAGAGTGCAATGGGTAAGTGCTATTCAGGGGGGTTCCCAAAAGAACCGAGGCCATATTATTTGTCAAATCTATCCCCTTGATAGCAAAAATAGAGTCCCAAAACTCTTTAAGGTTAGGGCATAACCACAATCAGTGTGTGTGATAGTGGCTAAACTCGCACAAGACCTCCAGCATTGAGGTGAACGAGTTGGATTAATGATGTTTAACTTGACGGAGGTGTAATGCCATCTATACATAATCTTATATAATGTCTCCCGGCCCTGTGAATGGTAAATAAAATTAGAGTTATACGTAAAAATCACAACCCATTATTTCTGGTCAAATTGCATCCTCAACTCGTTTTCCCAACTAGACTGATACGAATATTTATCTTCAAGATCTACAGGAGAGTTGGTGAGCAGGGTGTACAACCTCAAAATCAAATGCCTACTCATAGTGAGCGTTTGGAGGAATTTATCAAAGGGGGTGAGAGGTGAACAGCAGTGTTCTTGATGGCAGGATTTGAGATCCAGTGATGAAGTTAAGCATAATTAAATCTTTCCCCTTTCAGAATGTGGAAGGTGGATTTGACATCCCCAAACACTGTAAGTGTGCCCTCGTTATAAAAGTCAAGAAGTTGGTAGCACCCTGCCTGCACCCAGTCTTGACAACGGCATCAGTCTAGTCCTGAAGGGAAATTGTGGTTGCCCACCACCGGGGTCATAGTTGATGGGTGTGTGGTGAATCCCTTACATTTGGTCAGCTGGTTCCATGTATGTAGTCTCACTCTGAGAATGGGAAAGACATATACATTTCGACATTGGTGTCTTTTGGAGACCCAGAGTACCTCAGCTAAAGGGCCCAATCAACTTTTTAAATGCTGATTTAGCGAAAACTTATGAAAATATTTAAAACAAACCAATGAAAGCACTTTCTTTCAGTAAAATTACAGCTTCCTGTCAAATATGGTGTAATCCTGTTCAGCCCTTTTGTAACCCCCACTTTTCTTGGCCCTCACTTTATCGATCAGCACGCGATCAGCACAAAACTTGCCATGAAGGATTCAAAGTGCTTGCATCTTCTTGTTTCAAAAATTTCAGGCAGATTTGTCAAACTGTGCCAAAGTTGTTAAGAAAACCAAAAATGGCTTTCCTATGGAAATTCTGACCTAATCAGCTATCGACATCTGTACAAAATATATATATATACATATATATATATATATACACACACAGTCATTGAAAAAAGTGACATTATAGTTAGGAGGAGTTAGGGATAGTAATAATATCTTACTTTGCTTAAAAAAAAATCACAGAAAAAAACAAACGTTAAAGTGACGTTATGACTACATAGTTAGGTGAAAATGTCAGTTTAAACGTTACATTTTAAACCAAAAAAAACATTGAGATTCAACAGTTCTAGTTATTTAAAGCGTTTAGAACTCGCACCCCAGCCATGCACAGTGTTGTCGTCAATGATGATGTCAGTTCAGTTGTCATGAGTAATGTTATCAATGATGTGACAGAACATGTCATGAGTGTTGTAATATGTAAGTTCATAAGCAGTGCATGGTGAGGGCGCGAGTTATAGTTACTTAAGAGAATGGCGAATTGTCCTGAATATTGCCCAGTCCTGACATTGTCATTTGGTGTATCAATACAGAAGACCCTGAGCAGCAGTTATTGGATAAGAGATGTGATGGACGACTGACTAGAGACCCCACATTAGAAAGCAGGTGCAAATTTGAGGAGCTGTTGACGAAAGGCTTTGACTTGGGGATTCTCTCGGCAGATAATTTTCATTTTTTGAAATCCAAATTTCTGTTAGTTGCCACCTTTTATTTACTTCCAAAGGTCCAAAAATACATCACAAATCCTCCAACCTCCGCTTTTTCTACTTCTTTTTCAGATGGTGATGACACCTGCTGAGTCCTCTCTCACTCATCTTCCCTCCCACCTCTGTTCCTTCATAGCTCTTCTCTCTGCTCCATTTTCTCCATTTCCTCCCTCATTGGTGTCGATCATTATTATTTTAGGATGTGTTACAGCATTTCTCAGCTTTTTATAATTTTCACGCAACAGGATTCTATTTTTTGTTTTGCAGTTTTTTTAACTTTTAAATCTTTTTTTATAATTCCTCTCCTTTCTTCCTCAACATGACTATTTGTGAAACTGACTTGCCATGAGGAGGATTTTAATTTGTCCTGATTCACCAAACTTAACACTAAAATTTCTTGATAAACAAGTAGTGACGAGAATAACCCCTTTTCAGGACTGTCACTGTGAGAATGAGGTTTTAATATTTTAGATCACTCGGAGATCCGCATCGTCTTATATTGCCCTGGAGTCACAACTGCATGGATTTAGCTGATTGTTTTCAAGGGCAACAAACCGTATAGATATGTTTCCTCGTGTTGAACTAGGATACTCCAACCAGTCCAGAAAGCTGCATCTTACATGTTAGGACAAATCTCTTGCTCAGAACATATAAATCCCATCTTGCTTGATCAGCATAGGTTACTCATAAGCTTTCATGTCCAGTTCATGCAAGTGGCACAGGTCGTGAAAACATTCTAAGACCATGTGTTGGCCAACTTGGTATTGAAGAAGAAAGAGTTCTCTATCCCAGGAGAGGGCCACATTAAATGCTGGACACTTCAGGATTCTTGGTTCACCTCCAGGTGTTCGATCCCCACCACAAAACGTATTTCTCCCCTTGTCTTTTCCATTTTAATGCTTATCCTCTGTGGAATATATTTATGACTATATATTTCACTTAAAGATCTTAGTACTGCCTTTTTTGAGGACATCCAAGATTTGAAGCTGTGATGAACCAATTGAAAATGGGACGGTCCACTCTTGTTGGAGGTGGTACAGGTAGGGAGAAAGTTATGATTACTATTTTTAGGTGCATTATCACTGTTTGGCTTTGCTCCTAATGTCCCTCCATCGTCACCCGCATTCCAATCATAAGGCAGTGCTATGGGGCCAAAGGCATTCAAGTACTATCACCAAAGAGATCATTTAGAAATAAGATTTAATAAAAGGGGGAACACTGTCACCTGGTTGAGGTCTTAGTATATTTTGAGATGGGCCACTGACGTGATACATGCAAACTCTCAGGCCAAGCTTTACCAAGGTTCTTGCAATGCAAACCTACCTTTAAATCTGCGTGTTGCACAGCTTGAATGGCAAAAAATAGCAAAGCACTGTATGTACCACACAGCATAGCTGATGATGACGTCAAAAGCCCCAACTGATTGAAGCATTGGTTTTATAAGTGGAGCCGGTCCCCTGTATTACATTCATGCCTGACACATGCAAAATCCTGGAGCTGGGACTGTTTCGTTCTACTGATAGCTGGCAGGGGCTAGGTGCCCTATCAAGTCTATTCCTCCCTGCAATTGCAGGAGAACCACTTCCATTTTTTTTAACTGGGAATTTCAATGAGGCCAGGATAAAAAAGTAATGCAATTATTTCCCTGATCTGATGTAATTGGCCGATGATAGGCAGTGGTGACATCAGGGCTGGCTGTAATCTAGAAATGACAGAGGGGCAGCAGTAAGAGGATTACAGCACACTCAAAGATAATATTGAATACAATAAATATATACAATAAAATTGTCACAGAAAGAGCAAAGCAGCCTTGGAGCCCTTCAGAAAAGCCAGAAAACATCAGTGAAAAACAGATGTGTGGGGCCACCTTGGATAACAAGCTGAAATTGCTTTGCGGATTTTTCCAAGATAACACTCCAGGGGCATAACAAAATATGATGGGCCTCCACTACCGATTCCTAGGTAGCTACTGTCCCACGCCACCCACACCCCCTATCCCTTGCCTTCCTTGCTCCATCTCCTCCACTGAACCTTCCTATTCGGATTCTTGCTTGTGACCAAAAGGTTTTAAATAATTCTCCGACAACATTCTGAGATATTTTATGAGCATTATTTTTATAAAAATGCAGATTACTCACAGATGTCTACAGTAAACACACTAACCATCTCATAGACTCTACCAGTACTAGATTCTGTGAGACACTGGCTACACACACAGACCTTTGCATGCACCTTGACCCCCTGAGCTGTATTCTGGTGGATGAACTTTGGCAGAAGATCTAGTCTGTGTTGGAGCTTAGTGGAACAATGTGGGAACAGGAAAGTCATGAGGGGTGTGGTCATGATGGAGTGGCACCATGAATATAGGGAGAGCCAACCCATTGTTTATCAGCACATATGCATTATGTGTACATTCTCCTCCAATTAATAAATTGACAAGAAAGAAAGATGTGATAGTAAAGATTTTCTGATTTAATTAATTAGTCACAGATCAACTGTGTTTTAGATAGTTAGGAGTTAAGGAACCTGATGCAGATGCATATGTGAATCTAGCAAGTTTCAGGGTATAATACTGCTAAGGGAGCTCATGTGTCATTGCACATGCTGGAGTGATCACTGTGTAATCTGGGCTTGCATTTAGCACGCAGAGCGGTACGATCACTGCAGGGACGTGCTGCATTGCGTTTTTATCTATGGTTGCGGTCCAACAGCTAGACCACAGCGTGAGTTCCCAGCAAAAAACCCCAGCAGACTAAATAAATCTATACAGTCTACAAATTAATAAAAGTATGATTTTTAAAAACAGAGAACAGTGAAATTTAAAATCTCAGTGGGTGTAAACTCAGTACTATGTCCAGCCGGCACCTGTGTTTTTATGTATGGTTGCAGTCCAACAGCTAGATTGCAGCGTGAGTTCCCACCAAAAACCACCCTCAAGATGGCTGCTCATAGCAGGGAAGGAGCCTGGAGAAAAATGTGTGCAGAGAAGGGATTGGGAACACCGGAACGACCCTTTACACTCATAAATCACTGGGTGCACCACCAAAAATCAATAAAATATGTAGATAAAGTGCAATCAGATACACAATACTTAAGCAAGCAGGCTAAATAAATCCATACAGTCTACAAACTAATAGAAGTGTCATTCTTTTTCCCTGTAGGCTACAGGCTAGGGGTGTTGAGCTGTCATGACCCAAGCATGAAAGCCTCTATGCTCCATCCTAGTCATAGCTTCTTGTAGCGTGAGCCTGGTTTGCACATTTTTGCATCTGCCCTGCTGAGAAATGGCTTGCCCACTGCTGAGGGCGGTGACTGTTTGGTCGGCCCTCTGGGGCCGACCAAACCAGTCATGCGCACTCTGCCTTTTCTCCATGTAGACTGCATGCAGCCATAGGCGCCTGGCTGGGCGCCGTCCCGACCAATCACAACGCTGACATTGCAGCGTTGTGATTGGCTTAGGGGAGGGGAGGGAGGCTGCCTGCTTCCTGTTCCTGCCGGAGGCAGGAAAGCAGGAGCAGGCCGAGCAGTGACGACGCGGGACCCGGGAAAGGTACGTTTTTTTATTTTAATTATTTAAACAACCCCCTCCCGACCCCCTTCCCTCGCGACCACTCACCCGTCCCCCACATCCCGCACGACCCCGCAGACCCGCCCACCCGTGAGCCATGCCGGCCGCGACTGGTAATAATGGCCGGCATGTCCGATCTTTAGGTCTACATGTTACAGCCAAGTCAAGCTGCCCTCACGGGTCATGTGGCCTTCGTCAGAAACACGAGATCCCTAAACAATATACAGGGGAATCTGCTGATAATTATCTAGTTTATTGGTGAAGGCTATTTCAAAACACATGCACACACTCATGCAAACTCACGGTTGCGGGGGGATTCCCTGGTCACCTGTCCATTGCAGGGCAAAAAGAGAAAAACTGGTAAAATCATTAAACCAGTTCATATCAATGTGATTCATACTTGTAGAGCACTGCACACTATGGTGAATGTGAGAGTGAGAATATGCAGGCAAAATCCTACACTGAAGGACAAACAGACAATACTTTCTACAGACCACGATCAGCTGCAGCCATATTTGTTTACTTTTACTTTAATTTCGCTCAATCTTTGTGTTTCTCACACAGTGTGTGACTACAGAGCCGGGACCACCAAGTTAGTCTGCCTTCATGAACAATCCATGCCTGGCTACTAAAAACTGTGTTGTTTGTTTGTCCTTATGTGCATTTTTCTTATTCTTGCGTCCACCATTTGGCAGGAGCACGTTTATGTGCGTTCCATGTTAGGACACAACCTGTAAGAGCTATGGGATTACACCAGTGCTTAATTTGAGACGGTGGTTTCCAGTGCTTGGCACCGGTACTCAATTGTCAACACCGGGCCTGGTACAGTCTGCCACAAGGTGGCGCTGCCTGGCCAATTTAGCGATGACCACAACAATAGTAAATATTTAATTCAATATACATTAAAAATTACTATTTCCTGCCGCCCAAGCCAATCTTATTGCTGTGGAGGCCTGAAATAGTCCGAATTGTCACACTTGTAGGAGTGTGATGGTTAGTAGTTGTGTTAGTATCATTGGCAGCATGGCAGGGGCAATGTGTGGTGCAAGCTGCAGTGGCCTCCTTACGATAGCCCCGGCACTTATTATTATTTTTTTTTACAAATTAAGCACTGAAGTACACGCTAATGTATGAGTTTATGAGCGTTGTTCTGCTCTGTGACAACTCATGCACCGAACTCTACAAATGCTGATGCTGCTATCCCATTTTGCTGGTCTATTCTCCAAATTCCATAGTCCACGTTTATAAAATTCCAACAATCATGATGAGATTTGCATTTGCAAACCTCCTTCCTGCGCAGCTATTTACAACTTGTGAATCCGCAAAGCTAAGCATCGCTCTACCAGAATTTCGTTTCTTCCATCCTGTTACCGCACTAGTAGTGATGTCCTAATACAGACCTCTGCCACCCTGGGGTTCTCCGGGCACCCATCCACACCTCAGCGAACACCTGCTTTCCGAGAGCCACTGGATGTCTAAGAGAGGACCCGCCATTTTGAGGGCCCGCTGACCAGATTTTGTGAATGCTGGGCCCCGGGGGAAGCAGAGTCGCAGACTAGTCTTCCCCCGGGGTCTTTCGCACAGGGGAGGACCAGGCAGGGTCAAGGGGTGGAGTTAGGGGGTGGGTATAAGAGCGCAGGGGAGGAAGGGAACTTCCTCTTCCTGCACTCTGCACCATCGGGAGGGCTAGTTTTGAAGGGGAAGTTGGGGGTAGTGTAGGCCGAGGTACTTCAGGGAGTAGCGGACGTTGTCGGGATTTTGCAGGCGGGAGCCACTGGTCGGTGGTCCGGGGCTGCAGCGCGAGGTCGCGACGCGGAGGCCATGTTGGCTGATGAGGTAAGGGAGGCCTTGCGGGTGCTTGGGCGCGCCAGGCGGGAGGATCTCCTCCGGCCCGGTGTGCTGGGAGAGGCGTGGGTGGGGTTCACGAGGGCCCCGAGGGCGGCTTCCGCTGGGGTGGCGGTTCTAGCCTGCCAAGAGGAACCTCCGCCGCCTGAGAAGTGCGCGGCTGGGAGGGGCGCGCCTAAAAAGGAGCCCGCGCGCGGAGGTCGGCGGAAGAGCTTGCCTCCGTGCCTGTCTTTTCCACAGCTGGACTTCGTGACACCGGGGCCGGCAGGACTCGCGGTGGGGCTGGTTCCCACCGGGGAGCTGTTGTATTCTCCGACCTGCACGCGAGGAGGAGGGAGGGGGTGGTGGGCGAGGGCTCTGGCCAGTGCACTCCTCGACGGGAGAGGTTTTGGAGCGAGGGGTGGTGGGAGGGGGGCGGGGGGCCTTGTACCTCGATATTGGGGCCTGGGTTGGTCACAGGGGGTGTGGGTGAAGGCCTGGGGCATTGGGTGGACGCTCCCATTGACCTCTCGGCGGGGGCCAGGGCGGGCGCGCCGGTTTCGGGGGGTATCAAGGGTGCGCAGGAGTTTCCCACCCTGGGGGCAGGCGGCAGTGCGGTGGGGGGCCCGGTGACGGCCCCTCAACCGGGACTTTGGCAGCCTGGAGGGGGGTTTCAGGGCCACGGGCCCCACCCTCCCCTTCCACGCTGGGAGGCACTGGCCTGGGAGGACAGGATCAGGGAGCAGCGCCTCTTAGTGCAGCTGAACGAGGCGAGGTGGGCAGAGCAGAATGCAGTGAGGGTGGGCGCGGCCTGGGACGCCGAGGCTGAGGGGCCCCCGACCCCCACCTCGGAGGAGGAGAGGTGGGCGGAGCATGCGGAGTTGGACAGGGCTGGGCAGGCCGGGGGGGCAGGTAGCTTCAAGGGGCCTCCGGGCCCGGTAGGGACGGCCAGGGCGGCTTTGAGGCCCGATGGTGCCGGGGCCCACTCAGGTTGGAGCGACCTGGGGGATAGGGGGGGATCCAAGCCGGCGGATGTCGGCAGAGTGCGGGGTGGCCCGGCGGGGCGCAAGACGGCCCCTGGACGCCGGCCTGAAGCAGTAGGGCGGTCCGCGGCGGCCATCCCTCCAGCGCGGGAGCGGGCAACGGCGTTGTGTGTGTCAGGTGGCCGGGGCGTGGGTGCTGCAAAAAGTAAAGGTGTGAAACGTGCGGTGAGGGAGGTGTTGTGGGCGCCTGTGGAGCCGGAAGTGGAGTTGGACTATGCTGAGGAGAATGATGAGCTTGAGGAGGGGGAGGTGCGGGATGACGACAGGACGGGGGGGTGAAGAGCAACAGCGGATTTGGTGTTTTACAGGCCCAGAAGACAACGAAGGGCAAGGCAAAGGCGGAGACACCCAAGGCTTCCACCTCCAGAGGACGGCCCGGAGAGATGCATCACTGTCAGGTGAGGGGTCTTGGTGGACGGCTTGGGATGGTGGGCCACAAGGGGGTAGGAAGAAGGCTTGTAGGTCGGTGGGTGTGGGGGAGGGGTCGGTGCGAGAGACCGGAGAGTTGCAAGGGGACAGGCCGTCACGGGTTGTCAAGCAGGTGGGAGGTAAGTTGGTTTCTACGGCGGGGGTTCAGACTGACAAGGTGGACGGGAAGGACGAGAAAGGGGACAAGTCAGAGGACAAACACCAGAAGAAGCTCCCCTACATGGAGCTGGCCATGCCCTTGGGGTCTCATTTGTCTGACAAGATTAGGAGTAGAATCTGGAAACACGAGTATGTGGATGTGTTTAAATTACTGCACAGGGAGGTGCAGGCGAAGGAGGGTTCCAAAGAAGAGGAGTGGGAGTTGACTAGACGGCCTAGGGTTCCTGTGACTATGGAAAATTGGACCTCAGCATTTCTCATTTACGCCAGTATTTACTGTGTGAAGCACCTGGATAGGGCCATAGCGCTAATGAAGTATATTGACATCATCAGGAAGGCCCAAATGCAGTTCGGGGGGTTCGCCTGTCTGAGCTACGATGAGGAGTTCAGGGCCAGGGTTAGCGCCAACCCGGACAAGCATTGGGGGGAGGTGGATCAGGAATTATGGATGCAGTGGATGGCGTCCACGCATTCATCGGCATCCACCCACACGGCCAGTGGTTTGCCGGTTACTTATCGGTCTTTTCCGCCGCGTCCCGCCCACGGCGGGGCGGAACACCGCTGGGGCCGGTAGCACAGGCCAGACCACTAAGCCAGGCGGTCCTAACACCGGGGCCTGTTGGAGCTACAACCGGGGCTATTGCTCCCGCTACCCCTGCAAGTTCAAGCATGAGTGCTCTAAGTGTGGAGGGAAACACGCCCTTACCCAATGCTTTACACTGGTCACGCCCTCGGAGCAGTGGCGCAACGCGAAAGGGAGGGGTCAGGCTGGACAAAAGGGCGCCTACACCGGTTAAGGTGGAGGCGATGGCCCCGTGGCTCTCGTGTTACCCCGATAAGGAGGCGGCTTCGAGGATTCAGTGGGGTTTCACGGAGGGCTTTCGAGTGGGCTATCAGGGTCCCAGGGTGCGGAGATGGGCAGATAATTTTAAATCAGCCACAGCATTGCCGGGAGTGGTAGCTGCCAAACTGCAGAAGGAGGTGGATGAAGGGAGAATAGCTGGCCCGTTCAGCGACTGGCCAGCGGATGACTTAATCATCTCTGCGCTGGGGGTGGTGCCCAAGAAAGAGGAGGGTGAGTTTCGCATGATACATCACCTCTCGTGGCCTGAAGGACAGTCTGTGAACGATTTCATCGCGGAGGCGGACTCCAGGGTGCTTTACGCATCGGTGGATGATGCGATCCGCCTTGTGAGGGTGTGTGGGCCGGGGGCGGAATTAGCGAAATGTGACGTCAAATCTGCCTTTCGCCTGCTGCCCATACACCCCGCGGATTTCTCGCTGCTGGGGATGCAGTTCGCGGGGGCCATCTACGTGGACAAAGTTTTGCCCATGGGATGCGCGATTTCCTGCGCGCTTTTTGAGCTGTTTAGCACCTTCTTGCAGTGGGCTTTTACACAGATTAGCGGGCATCGGGACGTTACTCACTACCTGGACGATTTTCTCTTTCTTGGAAGAGCTCACTCGGGGGATTGTGGCAGGGCCCTGTCACAGTTCCAGGAGATGTCGCTGCACTTTGGTGTTCCCTTGGCCCCTGAAAAGACGGCAGGCCCAGGCTGCACTCTGACATTCTTGGGCATTGAGCTGGATTCCCTTCAGTGGACAGCTCGCCTCCCTGCTGCTAAAGTGACGGAGATTCGGGCGTGCCTCTGGTGGGCGATCGGTGAGAAGAGGATCGCGTTGAGGGCGGTACAGCAACTGTTGGGCTTCTTGAACTTTGCGTGCAGGGTGGTTAGGGCGGGACGGACGTTCTGCAGGCGGCTCGGCATGGCCATGTCGGGGGCAGTTCTTCCGCACCACAGGATCCGGATCTCCATGGGGGTTCGGGCGGACTTGAGGACATGGCTGACTTTCTTGACAGATTTCAACGGGGTGTCCCTGGACTTTGCGGACGACAGGATGGTTTGGCAATGTCAAATTTACTATGATGCAGCCGGGTCAGCTGGTTTTGGGATCTTCTGGGATGGCAGGTGGTGCGCGGAGGACTGGCCAGCTCATTGGGTGACACAGGGGAGGAGCATTGCGTTTCTGGAATTCTTTCCCTTGTTGGTGGCACTGGAAGTGTGGGGTCTTGAGTTTCAGAACAGGTCTGTTTTGTTCCACGTGGACAACATGACTGTGGTTGAGCTGGTTAACCGGCAGAGGGCAAGGGACCTGAGAGTGCTGAGATTGCTGAGAAGTTTCATGTTGAAATGTTTAAGATTAAATGTGGTTTTTAGAGCCAAGCATGTCCCTGGAGCGAATAATGACATCGCGGATGCTTTGTCTCGTTCGCAGTGGCAGCGGTTCCGGCGATTGGCACCAGGAGCGGATCAGTGCAAGACCAAGCTGCCGGACGGCATCTGGGCCTTGGGGGAGTGAGGGTGATAGGCCTGGTTGAAAATTCTATTGCTGATACCACCAGACGAGCATACAGACTGGCGTGGGCGGAGTTTGGATCCTTTATGGGATGGCGTGGGGATTCTGCGTTTGGAGATTGCTCAGCGCTGGAGCAAGGAGCGTTGCAGTTTGTATTGCATTGCATTGACAGAGGGCTGTCGGCTGCGACTATTTCAGGGAAATTGGCAGGAGAAGCATTTTATTGTTGCTTGTTTTTTGGTTTTGATCCTACGAAAGATGTGATTATCAGTAGGGTACTCAGAGGTTGGGGCAGGGAGAGAAGGGGGGGTGGGGCGTTGCGGGAGGCGATTACTTTTGATTTGTTGGTCAAGTTGGTCGAGGTTTTGCCGCTTTGTTGTTATGATGCTTTTGAGGTGCGTGTCTTCCGTTTGTGTATGATCTGGATGTTTTTTGGGGCTTTTCGGGTGTCTGAATTGCTGGGCACATGGTCAGTGTGTGGCAGGCGGTATGAAGAGATACGGCTGGATGGCGGGCGACTGGGGATTTGGCTGGGTCACTCCAAAATGGATCAGTTGGGGCGGGGTAAGTGGGTTTGGCGGTGCGAGGCTGGTGGTGCGGGCGTGTGCCCGGTGGCTGAGTGGAGGACGTTTGTGCTGGCCACGCGGGTTGCGAGTGGTGCAATATTTTGCCACCTGTCCGGGGCGAGGGTGACTTCAGGACAGTTGTTGGCGGTGCTGCGTATGGCCTTACGGCGCTTGGGTTGGGATCCAGCTGGTTTCGGGACTCACTCTTTCCGTATTGGGGCGGCGACAGCGGCGGCCCGGCTGGGGTGGTCTTGGGACAGGATTCGGCAGATTGGGAGGTGGAAGTCTCGGTGCTGTGAGCGGTATGTTCGCAAGTGAGAGGCTTGGGGGGCCAGTGGGGTGTTGGGGAATTGGTGTGATTAGTTCTAGGCTTTGTTTCTAACAATTTTTTCTCTCGTAGGTTGCGTGGGTGGCCCGGGGGCCAAGACGGTCACTTGGATTGTGGGGCATTCCTTCGTTCATTGGGCCTCCAAGTATGCAGAGCAACAGGTGTACGGCCGTAACCTGGGACTCAAAGGACAACATCATGAGGTGCATTGGTGGGGTAAAGGGGGGATGCGATGGGGGGCACTACTGCCCTGGCTCGCAAAGATGGTCCCCCAGAAGGGATGCCCGGATCTGTTGATCATACACTTGGGGGAGAACGATTTGGTTCAGCTGTCGGGTTTGGCGCTCTTGCAGCTGATGCAGAGGGATTTGGAAGTGCTGAAACGCAGGCTGGCAGGGACTTGCATTGCCTGGACTGAATTTGTTCCTAGGAAAGTATGGAGGGATGCTATTAAACATGGGGCTGTGGAAAAGTCACGACGGAAGCTCAACAGAGCGATGAGACTTTTCTGTGGGGACAAGGACATTAAGGTCATTGCTCATGCTGGACTGCGACTGGAAGAACCGCTACTGTTTAGGGATGACGGAGTGCATCTTTCAATTTTGGGGAATGCTTATTATATGATGGAGATGAGAGATGTGGTCAGTAAGTTGTGGAATGAGTCGATTTGGTGTCACCGGAATGTTTGAATGGGTGTATGAAAGCTGCACGGAACGGGCCCGGGGGGGGGGGGGGGCAGGTAACCGCCCTAAAGGGGGTTCCCTGGTTGGCGATACTTTGGAGGAGTGGGGGAGTCAATAGCGGGCGCACCCATCCCTCGGGGGGGGGGAGATTGAATGATGTGGGGAGCTGAGGCATGACTGGAATGCCAGGTGATACCGGGGAGGATGCTATGAGATTTGTGGAAATGGATGAGGAACGGAATGGGCATGGAGATGTGAGTTCAGACTGGGGAAGAGAGTGAAGGGATGCAGAGTTGATGTGGGGGTTTTGTTATTGAGGTTGATGTTATTTGTTTATTGATTACGGTTGTGCAGCCTGGTCCTAATAAATGGCCTTTTACGCTTAAAGACATCAGCGTGGTCTGTTTATTGCGCGATGCTGGGCCCCGGGGGAAGCAGAGTCGCAGACTAGTCTTCCCCGGGGTCTTTCGCGCAGGGGAGGACCAGGCAGGGTCAAGGGGTGGAGTTAGGGGGTGGGTATAAGAGCGCAGGGGAGGAAGGGAACTTCCTCTTCCTGCACTCGGCACCATCGAGAGGGCTAGTTTTGAAGGCCACCCACCCACCCTGCATTTACTAGGGTTTGGAGGTAGGGTCGGCATGGCGTGCCAGTTTAGGACGGGCTGTGGGGTAGGCGATACTTTGGAGGGGTGGGGGAGTCAATAGCGGGCGCACCCATCCCTCGGGGGGGGAAGATTGAATGATGTGGGGAGCTGAGGCATGACTGGAATGCCAGGTGATACCGGGGAGGATGCTATGAGATTTGTGGAAATGGATGAGGAACGGAATGGGCATGGAGATGTGAGTTCAGACTGGGGAAGAGAGTGAAGGGATGCAGAGTTGATGTGGGGGTTTTGTTATTGAGGTTGATGTTATTTGTTTATTGATTACAGTTGTGCAGCCTGGTCCTAATAAATGGCCTTTTACGCTTAAAGAAATCACTGGTCTGTTTATTGCACGAGACCCTCAGTAGTTTGCCTTCCTCCTAACAGAACCGTAATCTCTCGTGTAAAAGAAGCATTCAGCAAAGCCTGGGGCCTGGTTTGTGTGCTGCAACACAGCGCCCACTGCCGCACCACACTCGTCTATCCATATCTCCAGCGCTCGGCTGATGCAGATATTAGGCTCGAACATTACGCGTTCTGATTTTCGTACCACCCACGCCTCGGCTGTCGGTCGGCGCAGTTTGAATGTGTGCTCTTTCAGCCTTTTCCTCTTCAGTATAACTGCCTCCCATTCCTTTCTCCCCCGGAACTCGCTCGTCTTGAAACCAGAGTACGTGACGTACTTACTCAGCGGCACGCTTCTGCTTTATAAAAGCCCCTTCATTGTTGTACTTTCTGTGCTTATTTGCATCTTGTTAGCTTTAAGGCGCTCTGCACACAAAAAAGAATGAAAGATGCGTATTAAGTTATCATTATGTGTCTGTTTATGGGAAGTCGTATATTAATAAGCATATCAAATATGAGTAGTGGCTTTTAAGCTAATATATTGCTCCAAGGACTAATGGAACCTGTTGAAAGGTTTACTCTTTCATGCTTAACCACTTGTCCTACTTAGAGTAGCGGATGTATAGTGGCAAAGTAGTCAGTTGCAGTGCGGAATCAAAAGATCAGCCTTGTAATCCCAATAGCCCTACATGACCAAATTGTGTGACCCTGGGCAAGTCATATCTCCAAGAGTGTCTCATTTCTTTCATCTGCAAAAAAAAATAACATCACTTAAAAATAGAAGAATCTATGGTAATAAGTGATGACGCTGTTTTTCTGAAATCAAATGCTTTGCACTAATGAAAACTTGAACTCTGGCTAACTGTGAGAATTCAAGCCTCAGACTCCATGTTGTTTGTTACATTTCATTATACCACGCAGACAGATTCGTATTTTCATGTCTCACTAGAATAAAAATTGAATGTGTTCCACAGAGAATTTCACCGGCTGTTCTGAATAAAGGTATATTAATTCAAGGTTAAACCTAGCTGTCCCAGGAAACTGGCAAAAAAGTAACCCCTTTTGTTCCATGTACAGGTGGTCTCCGGGTTAGAATTTTCAGAGTTTTGCCGAATGTGTTTAGTTGCAATGTTTCTCTTTCATTTTGATTGGGTTTGCTTGGTTTAGGCTTTGTGAACCAGGCACAACTGTAATAAATGATAAAATCCATTGTTCAGAACTCTATAAAGGAATGTGTTTTCTTGACGTGAAGGAAACTCTTTCCTACTTTAACTGAGCTTTACAATCTGATTTATTAACTCATTGATTTTGACTATGCTAAATTGATTCCCGTTTCACAAAAAATGGAGCTCAGCCATGTGAATTTACTATTTGGTGTCCTCCCTCGCTGATACTGGCACGATGAGTCCATGCTTAGTTTGGCCCATGGATCAAAGCTGTGTTTTTTTGTCAGGACCGGAGTTGGGGCCATGCCTCCCACTGTGATCTGGCACAGATGACACTCTTTAACTTTCTCATCGACCAGACTGTCCATGCAGGGGAACCAGACTTTCAACCTCAGCCTCGTGTTAATCTTTGCAGCCCCCTCGTGCCATTGATGCACCAGCTCCACAACACAGAGCCACAGCACCTGTGGGATCACAATGTGTTGGCCTTTTAGCACCGGTCCCCCTGGCGTTGTCCTCCGCTCATCCCAAACTCACCAGAGGTAGCCCATCGTGAGAAGGGCCGTGGTTCCCCATACCTGTGCATCATCAAGGAATCATTTCCATTGGTGGTGCTCCGAAGCAGCCACCTCCTTCTGGAAGCAGGCATCTTGTGCGGTTTGTGCCGCAATCGCCTCTGTTGTCATGGTGTTTAGGCAAACCCCTCTTTCTATGCTTCTGACAAACTCATTGGCCCACTCAGCTTTCTGATCTGTCCTGTCCACCTTAAAGTCGGTGTATTGTAACAGGAAGTCCACTGGATTCTGGGTCTCTGACCTGTATATCACCTCAAGGCTGCATAGCTGCAACTGGACTGCCCATTGCTCAATCTACGGGGCGGATGTCGGAACATGGCAACAGAGGGACTAATGGCTTATGGTCTGTGACCACTCAGAATTCTCTTACCTAATAGGCATCGGTTAAAGTGCTGGCGCCCCCACCTCATGGCCAACTCCTCCTATTTAATCTGCACATATCGTGTTTCGGGTGAGTTAGTGCCAGACTTCTGTACGAGATGGACACCTAGGTTCCCTTTGCCTTCTCTTGAGTCAGGACTGCCCCTAGCCATATGGGGCGTGCGCCCACAATCAACTCAGTCCTTTGCCATGGGTCAAAGTGTGCCATTGTGGCATCTTCGTCAGTGCACTTATTAATCAATCAGGAGTTTATAATGCGCAGCTATTCACCGAAAGGGTCTCAAGGTGCTGAGGGGGAGGGGGGGGGGGATGCGCAGCTCCTGGATGTTCACGGTGATTCGAAGAGCCAGGTCTTGAGGTCCTTCAAGAACTTGGAGAGTGTTGGTGTCTGTCGGAGGTGGAGAGGGAGGGAGTTCCATGCCTTGGCCGTGAGGAGAGAGAAGGAGAGTCCCCCTGTTCTGGTCTTCTTGATGCGTGGTACCGTCGCAAGGGAAAGCTGGGCTGAGCGGAGGGATCTTTGGGGTGCGTGGAACGAGAGGCGGTGGTTCTTGTAGGCAGGTCCGGTGTTGTGAAGGGCCTTGTGGGCGTGGGCGAGAAGCTTGAAGGTGATTCTCTTCTCAACGGGGAGCCAGTGTAGTGTCCGTAGGTGTTGGCTGATGTGGCAGTGGCACGGTAGGTTGAGGACTAGTCTGGTGGCGGCGTTATGGAGCTTGCGGGTGAGGTTCTTGTTGATCCTGGCGTAGAGTGCGTTGCCGTAGTCCATTCTGCTGCTGATGAGGGCGTGGGTGACGGTTTTCCTGTGTTTGAGGGGAATCCAGTTGAAGGTCGTTCTGAGTAGGCGGAGGGTGTGGTAGCAGAAAGAGGTGACAGCGTTGATCTGGCGGTGCATTTTGAGTTTGGAGTCCAGGATGATTCCGAGGTTGCGTGCGTGTTCTATGGGGGAGGGAGGGTTCCCGAGCGCGGGGGGCCACCAGGTGTCGCTCCAGGCGTTGAGGTGTGGGCCCATGATGAGCACCTCGGTTCTGTCTGTGTTGAGTTGTAGGCAGCTGTTTTTCATCCACCTGGCGACTGCTTTCATTCCTTCTTGAAAGTTGTGTTTGGAGATGTTGGGTTCTTGGAGAGGGAGAGGATGAGTTGGGTGTCGTCTGCGTACGATACGATGTTGAGTCCGTGTGATCTGACAACGGATGCGAGCGGGGCCATGTAGACGTTGAACAGGTTGGGGCTGAGGGAGGATCCTTGGGGGACTCTGCAGGTGGTCGGTGTGGGTTCCGATAGGAAAGGAAGGAGTCTGACCCTCTGGTTTCTGCCGGAGAGGAATGAGCGGATCCAGTCGAGGGCCTTGTTCCGGATTCCTGCGTTGTGGAGTCTGCGGGCTAGGGTACGATGTGAGACGGTGTCGAAGGCAGCGGAGAGGTCCAGGAGGATGAGGGCCACAGTCTCTCCTTTGTCGAGGAGGGAGCGGATGACGTCTGTCGCAGAGAGAAGGGTGGTTTCGGTGCTGTGGTTCTTCCTGAAGCCTGATTGGAAGGAGTCGAGGATGTGGTTTCCTTCTATGAAGGAGGCAAGTTGACTGCTTTTCCATGACTTTTGCCAGATACGGGAGTAAGGAGATGGGTCTGAAGTTCTTGAGGTCGGTGGGGTCCGCCGAGGGTTTTTTCTGGAGAGGGTTGATCTCGGCGTGTTTCCAGTCGTTGGGGAAGGAAGCGGTCTCGAAGGAGCGATTGATGATTCGTTGAAGCTCGGGGCGATGATGTCTGTGGTAGATGTGGTGGGGGCAGGGGTCCGTGGGGGCCCCGGAGTAGCTGGTCTTCATAGTCTTTATGGTGTCTTCGATGTTGAGGGAGGTCCAGCTGTCCAGTGTCGGCTGCGTGGGGCAGGGAGCGGTGGGTGTGGGTTCCTCATGAAGGTTGTTGTCGTCGAAGTTGTCATAGATGGTCTTGATTTTGTGATGGAAGAAGGCGCTGAGTCTGTCGCAGAGGTTCTGGGAGGGTGGGATGTCGGTGGTCTCACTGCTGGGTTGGGCGAACTCTTTGATGATTCCGAAAAGTTCCTTGCTGTTGTGTGCGTGGGTGGAGATTCGGTCCTGGAGTGCTTTCTTCCTTGAGTATCTGATGAGGTTGTGGTGGGCGGTGGTGGCTGCTTTGAAGTTGTCGCAGTTTGCTGGGGTTTTGGAGTTTCTCCATAGCTTTTCTAGGCGTCTGCAGGTTCGGCTAGATTCCCAGAGGTCGGTGGAGAACCAGCTGACTTTCTTGGTGTGTGTGTTGGAAGTTTTCTTGATGGGGGCGATGGTGTTTGCGCAGTCGGTGATCCAGTTGTGTAGGGTGCGGGCGGCGGTGGTAGGGTCGTCGTCAGAGACGGTGGAGGCAGAGCTGCTGAGGGAGGCGGCGAGCTGGTCGTTGGAGATCCTGTTTCAATTCCTGGGCTGGAGCTGGTGTGGACGTCTGCGGGAGATGTTTGTTTTGAAGGTGAAGTGGGCGCAGCAGTGGTCTGTCCAAGTGAGTTCGGAGGTGTGGCTGAAGGTGATGGAGTTTCCTGCTGTGAAAATGGGATCGAGGGTGTGTCCTGCTGAGTGCGTTGGTTCTGGTACGATCTGTTTGAGTTCGATGTCAGGTGCCGAGGCGGCATTCGTCCAGGTTTCGGTAAGGAAGGCGACGTCAGGGGTGGTGCTGTCGAGGAGGTCCCATAATTCCGCTACGTGTCTGTGGGGGGAGCGGACGTTGAGGAGGATACATTGCAGGGTTTGGGGTGCGATGGAGTTGTTGTTGGAGGGAGGAGGTGGGTTCTGGGTCTTGGTGAAGGTGAAGGAGTGGCGGCACTGTCGGCAGGTGAAGGGTAGTGGGTGTCGAGAGGTGAAGAGAGCTTGCAGTTGTTGTTCTTGCCGATGTTGAGTGGTGGAGAGCCGAGGAGCTGTAGCGCTGGCAGGTCAGGTCAGAGGGCCAGGGTTACTGGCGCTGGTCGCGGTCGGGTCGTGGGCGGGCACAGAAGGGCTTGCCAGCGGCGCGGCCACACAGCAGCCGAGATTAAGTAGGGGTCGGGGGAGGGCAGGACAGCTAAGAGGCGGGAGCAAGAACACGCGGGAGGGGCCGAGGGGGCAGCAGCGGCGGGAAACGGCTGAAGGGGGCAGAAGAAAGGAAAAATATAAAGGACAGTAGAGGAAAAAAAGTCCAGGAAAGGAAAATAAAGTAAAGGAGAGTAGAATAAGAATAAAGCAGAGAATTAAAGAGATAAAAACGAACAGGTGAAGGCACGGGTCCTCAAACCGCGGTCAGCGACGGTGTAAAGGCAGAGGCACTGCCTGGGAGTGCTGTGGTGGAGCTGCACGCTGGGAGAGCAGAAACCCGGGGGGTCTTACACCTTGAAATGCTGCTTTCACGTCCTCACCCCAGATCCAGGGAACATCAGCTTTTATTACCGCCGGGAGGGGCTCAGGCAGGGTGGCCAGCCCCGGTATGAACTGACCACAATATGTGGCCATTCATGGAAGCGCCTGACTTTCGTCGCGGTTCGGACATGGTCTCATTCTGGGTTGCGCTGGCTTTCTTTGAGGTCGACTTTCAGGCTTTCCTCCGAGAACTTGAATCCAAAGAACTCAATGGAGGACTCAAAGAAAGAGCATTTCGCTCAGTGCAGTGTCAACCCATGGTCTTTTAGGCATTCTAGGGTGGCTCAGAGACAGACATGAATAACCTCCAGGGTTGCAGAGAACATAAGAATATCATCGCTGATATTCAGCACCCCTCAAGCACAAAGACTGTTTCTCTGGTTTTATTCTGAAATACCTCTGCGGCCAAGCAGATGCCAAAATTAAGGCGCATATAGCACCGCAGCCCCAGGTGGGTGGAGAAAATGGTTTTGTATCAGCTTGCCATATTGAGCACCAGCTGGTGGTAACTGGCAACGAGGTTGAGCTTCAAGAACCACTTGGCTCCATTCAGGTCTGCAGTTATATATTTTAGATGGTTGGTGTCAAATGCCGCTCTCTTTGGATGGATTTATTCAGGAGCCTCATATCAAAACACAGGCGGATGACACCAGATTGCTTGGATTTAGGGGTGACAATGATGGGAGACACCCCTGGTGTGGGCCCCAACACTTTCTCGATTACCCCATCTTCTTCAGCTTCAGAAGTTCTTCTTAGACAAAGGTGGAACAGCATCCGCTGGTGCCAGAGTGCCGTGCACCTCACTGTCGGGTTAATGTGTAGCTGAATCTTGATATTCTTCAGGCGCCCTAGGCCCTTGAACAGTTGAGCGTATTTTCTTAGTATTTCGTTGGCTGGCTCTCATGAACATGTTTCGAAAAGAAGACTAGCCTCAGGTCCACTGCAGTCTGACACCCTAAGAGCATGCCGGCCTTCTCCTTGGTGATTTGGAATTGAGTGCGCCTTACCAGGTCTGCAGGTCTCACCTACACCTCAAAACTCTAGCCAAAGGCCATGGCTTGCACCCTCCGCATGTGTATATCTTCCTGAGGGTCAGTTGAAGTGGGGTTTGAGCCATAGGGCTTTGAAATGGTAGATGGCCATAACGTTTACTGATGGCTAAGTGTCAGTGAGGGCTTTTATGTCTACCACAGGTATTGAGATTGAGCCGATTTGGGGTCGCCTTCCACTGTTGTGTCTTTATTCCGTATATGAGGTCACGAACACTTCATCACTGTTGCTTCTGTCTTCCTGCTCATCGTATTTCTGCCCCCTTTCCAACTCCTCTGGCTGGTGAACATCCATTGTTAGCTGTTTCAGTGTGGTGTTCCCTTTTGCTCTCCATGGGGCCTGCCTTCCACTTTCACTGCTCTGGCACACGTGGGCAAAGTGGTTGTTTTTGCTGCACCAGAGCATGACTTTCCTTGTGCCGTGCATGTGTCTAGCTCGTGGGTTTCCTGGCGGCAGTTCCTGCACTTAGTGTGGCCCCTTGGCGGAGCTAACATGGATGGAGGTCACGTCAACCTCTTGTATACTGTGTCATCCAATTTCTCCTTCACTTTGGTTGACTGTGATGCGGGTGTGTGGGCTTGGCCACAGGTTAGTGCCATGTCCATCGCTTATGCACAACTGTTTGCTAGTTCAGTGATCAGGTTAATACTAGCATGTTAACTAACTTGATCCCTGGTTGTCTCAGGATGAGGCTTTGCAGCACCAACGAGAGGCATCCTTCTACTGATCGTAATGCACACATGTAATGGCTAACGCCCTCAGCCTCAGAAGCCATAGATGAATTAAACTTCCCACTGCTGGGCCTGGCGCAGTTTGAAACGTTGGGAGTCGAGGTTGAGCTTCGAATCAAAGTGGGTATTGAGCACTGTTAGTACAGTGTCCTTTTCACCGTGCCATCGTTTGGAATGATGGATTAAACCCATATCCTTGTGACTGGGGGTCAATGTTTGCATTGTCCAGCATTCCCTCCATCAATTGTTTCTTTTGCATATGTCACCCTAAGTGGGAAGGGTATGCCCAGACGTGGGTCCCGTGCTCACTACACCACTGGATTCAAGCTAGCCTGGCTGATGAAGGGTGATGCCCTGAAACCGGTTCCAGGATGCTTGTTTCCGGTCCAGGGAGGACCTGGCTTGGCAGTTTGGGCTGGACTGTTCCCACAAGGAACAGGGTCAAGACTGATTTGCATATGGCTGGGTCCAAACTGGGGTGGTGTGGTGAGCAAAAGAATGATGGATTAAACCCAGATCCTTGTGAGTGGGGGTGAATGTTTGCATTGTCCAGCATTCCGTCCATCAATTGTTTCTTTTGCAAATATCGTTTTACCAGGTGGCATGAAAGTAGTTGATCAGCCGACCTATCCAGACTTTCCACCTTGACGTGGCTATTGCAGGATCGATAAGCTTGCTGAAAGGTGGTAGCGCCTGCATAGATGGTTGTCACTAGCTCTTCTGGCTGTGCCCACGGTTACTGCTGATCATCGGCCAAAGGTCATACTGTGTTGGGGCAACGCTCCGTGCTCCTTCCTTTTTTTTGTATTGTGTCCTCACACAACTTGTGAAAATGGCTTGGCTGCACTCAATGATGCTCACAGGCTACTTGTTCTTCTGCCCTCCACGTTCCCTGCTACTCTCCTATTGCCTCCTATTGACTCTTTGTGTTAACCATCTAGGGCATGGGTACTCACAAACTTTCTCTCGGGGGGCCAAATTTACAGTGTGGTTTGTGGCCGAGGGCCGCAACGGTGGGGGCGGGGTCAGTGGGGGGGCAGGGCCCCTGCAGCGGACGCATTAGTCCACTGAACCACCAGACCCGGCATACACACATCTATCTATCTATGTATCTCTATCTCTCTATCTATCTATCTATCTATCTATCTCTCTATCTATATCTCTCTATCTCTCTCACTATCTCTATCTATCTCTCTATCTGTCTATATCTGTCTCTATCTCTATCTGTCTCTATCCGTCTCTGTCTGTCTCTATCTGTCTCTATCTGTCTCTATCTGTCTCTCTCTGTCTCTCTCTGTCTCTCTCTGTCTCTCTCTGTCTCTATTTGTATCTGTCTCTATCTGTCTCTATCTGTCTCTGTCTCTATCTATCTCTATCTCTGTCTCTATTTGTCTCTGTCTCTATCTGTTGCTGTCTCTGTCTGTCTCTATCTGTCTCTGCCTCTATCTGTCTCTGCCTCTAACTGTCTCTGCCTCTATCTGTCTCTGCCTCTATCTGTCTCTGCCTCTATCTGTCTCTGCCTCTATCTGTCTCTGCCTCTATCTGTCTCTGCCTCTGTCCAAACAAGAAGCTTCCCAAAAGGCCCTTTAAAAGTCAGCTGTGAAGGCGCTTACAGCTGACTTTTAAAGGGCATTTTGGGAAGCTTTCAGACGGTGCCGTGACGTCACAGAGGCCGGCAGTAAACACAGAAGATGGCCGCAGGAGCTTACGTAGTGAATACCTATTTAATATGTATTCACTACGTATGCTCCTGCGGTCATCTTCTGTGTTTACTGCCGGCCTCACTGGAAACGTAGAAAGGGCAAGGCAAGGTCCGTGGGCTGCCAATGAAGGCCTGCCGGGCCGCTGGCGGCCCGCGGGCGGTACTATGAGTACCACGGCTCTATGGTGTAGTGCTGTAGTAAGAACCCCTTTTTTAGGCAGCATGGACTTGCCCACTTGTCGACCCCCACAACCTCACACTCACTTGCCTGACAGATGAGGCACTGGCTGGCAGTGGGACACGTGCTGGTGATTAGGCTGGTCTGACATGTCAAACAACAGCAGCACAGCGCTTCACCTCTGCAGCTATTGAGGAATGCCAGCAAGTGGTGCGCTGCTCCACTTGAAACAGCAGGCCTTCAGTGGCGGCTGGCCAGCAGCAGGTGGAGCACTATGCCTCTTCAGCTGATCTGATCAACCGCTCCAGGGAGTGCCAGGTCCCAGTCCAATCGGCCACATGGGCGCCGCCCCAGCGGGCAGCCTTGTCCATTCTGCCAGGTGAGTGGGCCAGGGCGCAGGAAAGGAGAGGGGTAGCCACCGAAGGGACGGCGGCCATACGAGGAGCCCGTTCAGTCCTTGTTGCCAATGTACAGCACAAGCAAGATCCTTGCCTTGGCACTGCACTAAACAGTTCTCACCTGCACAATGAAATACTGTTATGGGAGTGGCCTTGAGTGGTCCATAGTCCCTGTATTTATTCCCTTGGCAGCACCTGGCCCAGGGGTAGTGAGCAACACGGAGTGCGTGGCAGTAGTGGCCGGGTAGCCCACTACTGTGTTGGTGACACTAGTACTGGTCATGAAAATGGTGTATGTTCTGTGAGCACAATGCAGCCGTAATAATTTTGTGTACAATTACAACATAGGTATGGTAGCATGAGGCAGTGTGTCAAGGTGAAACAATGAGATATACATGTAGATGAACCAGTTATCTAGTGTGTTTGAGATGCACACATGGAAGGAGACTTACTGGACTCTGTCATCCATTTAGTGTGAGTGGCCAGTCCTCATGGCACTGATGGAAGGAGAACAGTAGATTTAGTGGCATGTGTCTGAGCTGCTGGCAACACATGTTCTGCAATGGTGACAGAGACAAACTTGAAGTGTTTAAATGTGGGGATACCCTTTACAGGGGATCTAATAGAGTGCCAGTGTTTGATGTACACAGACAAACTTTGGTGATTGAGGGACCTAGTCATAACAATTGGCAAGTATTTGGGAAGTTCTATTTGGTGTGAGTACGACAGACATTGCCGTGATACACACCTAGCTTTGTGTAGCAGATGGGCTGTTGTGCCAGTGCCACACTTTTGGTGGCCACTACTGCTTTTCAATGCAATGGTGCACACGAGCTTTGGTAGGAGTAAAGGTAATTGTTGTGGACATGTTCTTTTCTAGCTCTTTGCTAGCTCTCTGCAGAGATATTTATAAAAAAAATCTGATATGATGGGATAATTGTTTGCATAATTGTTTGCGATGGTGTAAGTGCCCTCGACATTCATGTCATTTAGGGAAGCAGATATTTGCTGGGTAGGTATAATTTGGCAGGAGGACATGGCACTGAGAATAGGCTGATCTATGGGAATGAATAGAAGGTGTTATCTTGGTCCTCCTCCAGATGCTACAGCTGCCATCTGTATCCAAATGGACTTGACCTTGACATGCAGTGAATAATTTGTAAAACAATAAGTGCCAGGGCTCAGGCCCAAAGTTTTGCTCAGCTCACACTATGAATATCAGGGTGCCGAAAACCATGGCTGCATAGTCTTTATTCTACTTCATGTGTCTTTCATCCACCATCAGCCACTCCCTGCCCCTTTATCACACTCTTGCATGCCCTTTTTCACCTCTGCTTTCACCCTTTAAAACTGTTTTCCTGTCCTTCGCTTCCTTCATTGTGGTTTTCTCCAACTTGTTGTGAGTGAAAGTCTGACGAGGAAAAAAGAGTGCAGGTGAACCACACCGTTAGCCTCCAGTTCACATTAAGCACTGTTGACATGGCTTCTATCATCTTGCCATTTTAATTTCAGCAGAACCTCCAAAGTGTATGATCTTCCACAAGTCAAGGAGTGTTCTGAATTGGGTGCCTGGAGTTGCCACATTTATGCCTGGCACAAGCCAGTAGGTGGGAATGACTGCTGGTTGCACCCTAACCAAAGGTTCCCAGGGCTGACCCTACTAATTTTGAGCATTTTCGAGATGGCTGAAAATTTCAGCCACACTAAATTTGGGCTCTGGAGGCTAAGGATGTGCGTGGGGAGTGTATTATAGTAATCCTAGTATCATTCCACATCAAACACCAAAATCCAGTTTGAAGCAGTCACTGTACCCACAACAACCTCAGGGACAAAAGTCTGGTAGAACAAAACTGATTGTTCAGCAACCAGACATGGGACACACTAGGATTGTTTTGGCATCCTGATTTCGCCCTTGGAAGTGCACCCGATTGTTTTATGTAAACCCACCAGACCTGTTAAACAGGCTGTGACACTGTAACGTTGAACACAGGCCCACTGAGGGGACAAAAAAAGGACCTTGCCTAAGTTTCAGCTAACATCTGCCTGTGTTAGGGGAGGCCTCTTTGAAGTACGCCCCAAGTATCATGTAAAAAACCCCAACAGCCCTCTCAAGCAGGAAGTGGCATTCAAGCAGGAGACACTTTAATGTCAAAAAGGATCCTCCAAACCTCTCTTGCATATTTTGTCAGGTTCACATTGTCATCTCTGCCCATTTCGATCAGTCTATTGTTTGCTCCTGGGAGCAAGTACATGCCTATTCAAAAGCAAATTACTGGTTGACAGAAGTTGGAGAGCAAAATGCAGATTTAGCCTCCAGTGACTTCAGACAGGGCAAAAGTAACTTTTAAAAGTTACTTTTCTGTAATTTCTAAAACATATCTAACTTCACCAATAAATTGGATTTTTGATAACTATTAAAATAGCTTTTTAAATATTTTTCTAGCTAGCCCCATTCCTGAGATACAGTTTTAGCATTTACTATTGCATTACAGTATTTTCCTATGGAACAGAACAGCCAGACTTGCTTCAGTGAAAATAGCTTTGAGTCACTGTAAGGACATGTTTAATATTAAACTTTTACTGGTGGCAGGCCTGCAGTCATGCTTACATTATCACTGTATTAGATGACACAATGGAGGCTGCAGTCCACTTGTGGCATTTAACTTACTGGCTCTGGGTACACATTGGTACCATATACGAGGGACTTATACATACGTTAAATATGGCAATCAAGAGTATGCCTATATTACCATGTTTAAAGGAGGAGTACAAGCACTTAACGTCTGGTTAGCAGGGGTAAAGAGCACAGAGTTCTACAGCCAGGAAAATAAGGTTTCAGCTAAAAGGCAAACAATTCAGGGTGACCATGCAGGAAGGGCACATTTTTAACAGACGTGCAGTGCAAAAACAATCTCTGTGATCTTTTACACTGCAGATCACTGATTGCAGGATTATGATTGGGTGATTTTGTTTCAGTCTAACAGACCCCCATAATCACATCACTGTTCTTTATTCCAGATTTCAGCTTGCATACAGGTATGTCTGAGATGGCCCACAGCCTTGTCAGTGAAGGAAGCCCTCCATGAATATTCGGGGCACTCGTATTTATAGGTCTGTTGAGTATGAGTCTTGTGTTGCTTTAAATGCATGACCTGACTGGGATTCAAAATCAGCCCGGGGCAAAAATGTTCAAACCTGCTCTGCTCCCTTCCTCCTCTCTCATCTATCTCCTTTTCTATGTCTCTCTGTCCTCTTTTCTCTCCCTCTCTCTGGCTTGCTGTGATTACCTGGGGGAGCTGGCGAAAATGGCAGAGGAGCCTGCAGCTGCCCTCATCCTTTAAAAAACTGTCTCCAATTACTCCAACCCGTCAGGAAAATGCCCAGTGGAATAAACTGGCACGCCAGCCCTGTTTAAATGACAGACGCATCTGAGTGCATAAATTCATTAGGTGGTGGAAAGTGAAGATAGAAGGGATCAACCAAAGTGTTGCCAATAGTCACTTTAAGACGCATCAGAAAAGGAGGAGGATTTCTTCACAACATGGAGCCTAGCACTGAAATGATTCTCCTCCACAAGACGTTTCCTCAGAACACTAGGATCTCTTTACTGCTGAAGCATATGATGTTTTTGCTAAAATAACCCATATTTCTAATACAAAAAATCATACGCCAGTTAAGCCGGAACTCTGCCTCTGATGCTTGAGTAGATCAGCTACTGTATGAAGATATCTTTGTGATTGTGTGTGCTGTGATCACTTCCTAGTCAAGGCTGTGACCCATTTGGAAGCAACATTCAGGCCTAACTAATAGGAACATAGACTGTTTCCTGGGGACATCCAATTCAGAACCTTGTAGGTGTTTAGGATGGCATAAATGATTTACCATTTTTGGTGTACTACACTGTTTAAGTGTTCTTAATCAATTAGTTTATCCTAATGGCCAAGTCAAGGCCACCACAGTCACAACGGCTGAAGATGCCTCTGATCAGTAGAGTGGTTAGTACTGAAGCTTCCACAATTACCCCTACAAGCTCTGCTTTAGTGATTTCAGATTGCCCTAATAAATAGCAAGTCATGTAATGTGAGAAAAATCTATGGATATCACACAGACACTGACTCAACAAATTCTTTAATGCCTAACTTCAGAACATCAAAGTCCCTCCAAATCTCAGATTAATTGGGTTACTTTTTTATTTTTGTAGGTTTGGCTACCTGTGAATGTAGCAACTAAGCAACATAGACAGATGGACAAATAAACTAGTTGCAAACTGCATTTGTAGCTTTTGAACATGTTGATTGATTTGTTTATGATTAGTCTTGCATGCTGTTTTGTTGGTTGGGCAGACATACCTCATGGCTGAGCATGTTTGTTGACTGGATGCTTTGGTTCATATTGAGGATTTTGCTTGATTAGTTGGTTGACTGATTTATTCTACATGTTGGGCCAAGGAATATATAAAAGCTGCTCTATACAAATGCTATAAAGCATAACGTAGCATTTCTGTTGGTTGATCATTTTGGCTTAACATATGAGTGTGTTAAAAGGTTGATTGATCATTCATGGTGGTTGACTGAATAAGTATACTGGGGGGTTTATTGGGCAAGTGGTTGGTTGGGCATAGTTTGAAGAGGGAGTTATCATAACCCTTTCACTAAGTTGTCCAAATTCACAAGAGAGGCTCAAGAGCTCAACGTCCTTTGCTTGGTTCAACAACACCTTTAGACTCTTTTCACACTTAAGGCAAACGCAGAAGGAGTTTGGTGATTTTATTGGTCTCACTTCCCTACCATTTCTGATTTAGCTAAAAAGCAGAAAAGGAAACTAAGGGCATTCCTTTGATATATTGTGTGATGTTGCTACTTTGCACAGGAGTTTACGTCCACAGTGGTTGTAAAAATGCTTGTTAATGTCCAGGCATGTTAGGATTTGTCAAAGTGAACTTGGGGACTGTGGTAAAATTAGATGAACACACAAATTATGTATGTTTGGGGTCATTGCAAAAGTGCATATATTTGGGATCTGGTGTTCATGTATGACGAGAATCTCATGAATCTACGATGAGTATCTCTTTAAAGTACGGCGAGCGATACCACAGTACTACCTGTTGTGCACTCTGTGCTGGATTCCGCTTTTGCAGAGCCAGCAGAAGGCTCTCTGCTCCATACTCCAGCTTGCTCCTCCGAAAAGCTTTTCATGCTCCTCCAAGGATGGCTATTTGTACTCCTCTACAGAACAGTATAGGGGGAAAGGTGTAGACCTACAGCCCCTAAAGAGTCGAGAGATCACCCACTTCAAAAGTATCCTTTTATTAGTAGGGTGAGAGAGAAGGTTAAACATTAGAATACTATGAGGGTGTAAAGGATGTGATGGTCCTATGACCCTATAACACCAACATGTTTCAGCCCTGTTCTACTGGCCTGTGTGAGGTCCTGGACCTTTGTCAGGGTGGGTTAGTAAAGAGGTCACCCCCACTATTCACATGACTAATGTGTGGTTTCTGTTGTGGGCATGCGATTTGCATGCACAGTGAGACAAATGTTCCCACAGGGGGCATGAGTGAGCGGCCATGTAGTCAAACTTTCGTCAAGGGTCCATCCAGTCTAAATACCTATCTTCGGCTCAGCTCCCACCACAAGCAAGGGAGCTGAGCCAATGATAGGTACCCTTATATAAAGAAAAGGGGACTTTTCCCTTCCCACCCCTAGAAGTGGGTGTGTCATTCTGGGGCATACCATTGGTCCTATATAAGCCTTCAAGGAGTCGTTTCTCGCTCCAGAAGGAATACCTTTTTGTTCTGTAATATACCTTTTTGTTCTGTAATATTTGTGCTCCTCTTCAGCTCACATACTATAACCAATCCTGATCAAGATGCCCTAAGAGCAATCCTGTGAGAAACATCAAATGTAGCTCTTTCCAGCCTTGCACCAAGCCAGCCACTGGATGATGCATGTCTCAACAATAGTGAAAAGCTGGGATTGGTGGTAGATCCAGTTCAAGACCAGTTGTAAAAGACAGAAGCTCCTTTTTCTGTAAATTGATTCATCACATACCTAAGCAAATTATTGCCGCGAAACACCTATGTTAATGTAGGGCCGTCTCAAGGTTCGCAGGATGGTAAGTGTTAACAGCGGAGCAGTATGTCTGCCTGAAGAGGCAGTGCTAAGAGTCAGCAGGAGGGCACGGATTTACATATTAATGTCACATTCTAGGAATAATTTTGAATTTGTGAACAAAAAGAGACCATGCAAACAGCTTAGAGAACACCAAACCAAATGGCAGGCTTAATTAAGAATGCATCGTACATGTGAAGGTAAGCTATGGGAGATAGCGAAAGTTTAAGGGAATCGCGTGGTTTGTAATGCATGCAGCTGCAGAGAAGCAGAACATATGGCAAAGTTAACTCCACCAAGCCCTTTCACCTCTGATGAAGTGCTGTCAGGGGAGAAGAAATACATGAATGCTTTGTATTACAGCAAATATGTCACACTGCTCCTGCTTTGGCTAGCAAATGCCCACATCTCACATACCTTACTAATAAGCAGGCCATCCAGGGGTGGCTGGAACGTATATGCACCGGTGGGGCAGGCTGGCAACTAAGTGGTGGGTGGGTAGGTGCGTGCATGCAGACAAGGCGAGTGGCAAATAATAAAAAATAAAGTCACTTACCTTGCCTGCTGCACCTCCGACGTCCTCCTCGGTCCATCCTCTATAGGCTCTGCGGGCTCCAGCCTCCAAGAAATTCCACTAACCAATCCTGGCGCTACTTTCTCCAACAAGAGAGCAGCGCCATGATTGAATGGAGCGCCCTGGCTGAACGCTTCTTCAGGTCCTTTAGGCCTGTGCTTGATCTCCACCCAGCTGTGTAAGACAGCTGAGTGGAGAGCTGCAAAGTGCGCATGTCACTGCATACTTTGAAGTGTCCATCTCTCTCCTCCAGTCCTCTATACTGCCAATTGGCAGCAGAGGAGAATATGTCCCATTTATCCCGGCTGGGGATGCTGCACACTAAACGTTAAAAAATAAAATGGCAATGAAATCATTTTATTGCCATGTTATTTTTCAAGTTTAGCGCCGCGGCAGCGGGTGGGGGGGCGACACCCCCTTGCCCTCACAAAGAAACAGCTGCTGAACCCATCACAAGGCTGTAACTAGCTCTGATTGGGCGCAGGTGGGAGTTCTTCGTCCCAGTAGTGAATCAGATGCTCTTGGATGGTTGTTAAGACTAAGTAAAAGAAACCTTAACCCACAGACATAGACACACATACGTGGTTTTGCGCGTACTCAAAAGGATTCATGCACACACGCTCATCTCTTTCAGGTGCAGTTCTAGTTGACTCATGAGCCACTAGCTTCCACTGTGTGCTTTTGAATGGAGCAATAGTGTGAGTCCATGTTGTCCAGCAGATACTCTTCCTTTTCATGTGCCTACATTTAGTTGTGTAACTGCATTGTGCACAAAAGGGGACCATTGGGACTCAGGCAGCAAAAACAATTACACACAATAAAATGTGGTTAGGCGTGAGCTTACCGAATGATGACGCACTGCATAAATCAATGACCTCCAGAGACCGTATTACTGAAAAGGCGCACTTTCCCTTTTTGCGCCACGATGCACCTTTAAGCAGGTGCCCCGAGTGCGAACAGTGAAAGTGCACCCTATTATGAAAAATGTGCTGCCCTCAGGCAGTCGAGAACTTGTGATGCCCTGTGGGCAACGCATTTAAGAGAAATACGGAGCAGCTGTTTAATAGCTGGTCCGTGTTTCTCTGTGCAGGCGGCCACCCGCCTGCACTTTCAAAAGGGATTAGAGTTCCACTTCGATGCGGGTGCAGTGAATGACTGCTGCCGCCTGCAAGGGTATATATGGGGGGTCCATGGGACGCTTTTTCATCTCTCTAGAGGGCTGACCTTATGGGTCTCACTGACAGTGCACCACTTTTTTGTGGCACACTCTTAAGGCTCCTCCTAAGGGCATGTTTGCCTCTGCGCCCGCATCGGTAATATGGCATGGGTGCAGAGGCAAAGTGATTCCCTCATTGCAAGGGGCCGCACAAGCATTGTGGCCCCTTTTGTAATACCAAAGTGCCCCAAGGGCACGCAAAACAGGCGAAAACACCTGTTGCGCCCCAGGGGACGTTGTGTTAAACAGCCCTAGATCAGCTAGTTTACAAAGTTGTGCTATTTGTTTAGGGTAGAGGAAATAGCAAACAGCCATACTTTCTAATAAAAATCCATCATGTAAATATAAAGCAGGTCCCATATATCAACAATAGTTACATGAATTTGGACTAGGAGCAGCAAAGTCACCATGTCAGTTCTGTTATGACCTATAGCATCCTATTCCAAACAAATGGGTAAATTCCCCACCAAGTAAGAAGAGAAATAAGCTGGTCTGGAAAACCAATTATGTCAGTTTCTAAAGATTCTGGGCATTGTTTTTATAGACCCTAAAGGATGCATCAAAGTCTACTGCTTGCAGACAGTGTGCTGTATTACCCACATGTCTACGTTCAAGATATCTCTACTGCATATCTCCCTGAAAATCAGGTCAAGTCAACTTTGTATTGGTGGAGTCTTCTCAGATCCTTGCAGTAGTAGGAGAACCAAGCAAGACATAGCAATACTGTATATAGCTTGCTACCACCTTGCCATGCTGACCTTAGAAGCTGCCTTCTCCTCATCCACACCATCATGATTGATGGAAAGTTACTAAGAGGGACTAAATGCATTATCTTTTCAAAACACAATCATAGGCTATAACAATTTTCAAGACTGTTGAGAGAGCAAAAATCTATGGTTTTCTGTTTGAATAAATCTGGTATTTTAGTATCATCACAATTTTAGTTGCACCTGCTTATTCATAAAAAAAAGTTGGACCATTGACTGGCAACTTATTAGCATTGCATATTTTATCACACTGTGCATTCCAGGTACATAGTACGTTTGTATTGGGGTAGGATAAGAGGTTGTCTGATATTCCAAAGTTACAGTACTTAAAGTAGTATGCAGCTCACAGCTGATGCACATTTTGTATTAGTGTAGGGACGTTCTCAAGGGTGCAAATTGTAAATTAGTAGCACTTAAAATCTAATGTGTATAGTACATGTTTGAGGCTTCTAGCCTCTGGACCTCATGAAGAAGGGCAGTTCCCTTCTGCCCAACTGAAGATAAACTCAACTTATAACCACATCGCAGAGCAGTGGGATAAGCCAGCACACCGATATGCCTCTGGGCTTAGCACTTCCTCCGGAATTCAGAGAAGTTTCTATTACCACCGAATTGTAAATTAGACCAGTTACTACTTGTTTTTGGGGTATCACCCATTAATGAGAATTAACTAACATGCAATATAAATGCACATTTGAACCTATCAGAGAGCAAGAAAATGATGTTTCATGTGATTCCTGTTTGAGATCCTTGCGAAGTATCAATAATAACTAGAGATCAATAAGAAATCATCGGAATCACCTGCTTGAAATCTGCTAGTGGGAGATGGTAAACGTACCCCTGTGGTGTGCCCTCAGACTCAATGATGAATCACAAATACCAGTGCAAAGTAGAGGATTTCAAAAGTATTCAGTTTTAACAGTACTGAAAGGGGTGTGTATCCATATGGCTTGCCGCCTTTAAAGTGATTGGAAGTCATAAAACTAATGCCAAGGGGTTGAAAGGATAGGCGTTTTAATATTAAGATTCTACTAGACTTCACTAGAACCTGCTGTTGGAATGACTGGTAGAGGAATGTTCTTCAGCAGATAGAAAGGTTAAAGAGGGTAAAGTGTATTTCCCTATTAAACTAGGGTCACAAATCCCCTAAACTGTATCCATCCATTCTTAAAAATATATTCGTGGAACTCCTCCAGTGAGCGAAGTTGACACTTCACATTTAGAAAGGACAACCTATTTAAGACCTTACAAAAATACAACTGAGGGGGTCTGGGTACCCACAGACAGAGCTAGACCCTTGGATATTTATGCTACTGAGATCTGCCAACTGTTAGACAAAATACAACAAGAGAAGACCTAAAGGAAAATAGACTTTTGGATGCCATATAGCCAACTATAACACATAGATGCCCATTCATGAACAAGTCATTTCAGCCACTGATAATTTCTCTGGGCCACATTCCAGTCTCTCTAGATAAGGACCAGTCGTAAATTGGGTTTCGTCCTCCGCCAATTATAGCAGTCCAGCCTGAACTGCCAAACCAGGTGCCCTCATAGGTGAACATAAGCAACTCCAGACCAGTTTCAGCCTTCTTAGGTCTTATGTGTGAGGTGCAGCTTAAGTCCTGTGAGTAAGAGAACCATGCCTGGGCGCACCCCTCGTACGCTCTTGTGATAAAGCACAACAAGGCAGTATGTTTCACGAAAAGGGATGATCCAAGCATGTTTACTGAAGTAAGTGCAATTCTGACTCAGACAGTTCATACAGACAAGCCATGAGGGGGTCAGTGGTTTTAAATAGAGTTTAACTATCTCAACAACTACGTCATAAGGGAAAATGGGAGGGTGATTTTCTTTTAACTTATCAAACAATAAGTGCAACTAGAACAGTCTGTTTAATCAAGGCAAAATTGAATAAAGAGTCTTAGCCAATTAGGTGCCAATTTTTGTGATTGTGGTTCTAAAACGTTCCCTGTAGAAATAAGTTAACATGGAGCTGGACTGGTTAACAGTAGGAGTCCTGACCTAAAAAAACAGCAGAACACAAACATCTTACTGACTAATATTTTTATTTGCAAGGATTTTGTTTGTGGAAATGGGAGGGTATATCAGTGGACAAATAGTAAAACAATGTTATTCCTACCAAACTACAGGGAGGGTGTGTGGGGAAGTAAGACATGAGCGCAAAAAGAAAAACATGGATGTAATTGGAAAGATGGGTGGTAAAAATCCATTAAATGGGTCTAAATAGGGTCTCCCCATTGCAAAAAAAATGGAAGCTAACTAAAACCTCCTGGAAAAAAGCAAAAAGTTAATCAACCAAAAAGTGAACATCTCTGCAAGGGAGGGCCTTATGTGTGCTCTGGGCAGGTGAGGGCTTTAGACATGCTGTCCGCAAGTGAGGGCTCTGTAATGCTGTTTTCAGGTAAGGTACTTAGCTATTCCTGGTGCAGATGATGACCTTAGTCATGCTGCTTTTAGGTGCAGGTCTATGTTGTCATTCTCGGGTTGCATGACCCACTTGGCCTGTCACACAATCAAATTAGGCTACATTGATATGCAGTGTTCCTCTTGCCGTACAGGATCCACAAAGCACTATGCTCAGCACAATGTGAAAAAAAAAAAAAAATAGAAGCAGACATTAAAAGGTACTCAGCCTCCCAAACAGGCAAACATTCTGGTACAGTAGCAGGTGAAGCTTTGATCTACAAAAATATAGGCAACAGATTAAATACTTAAAACATAGAATTTAAAAATGAAGACCATACAAAACAATGTACAGACACAAATATTTATAATCAAGGAAAGTGACCCAAGGCATAAAACAGAGTGTTCAGGAAAGTATGTAGAGGACTTCATTCAAGACCCTCATCCACGTATTCAACCTCAAATTGGTATGTTTTGCCCCTCTATGGCTGATTTTGTGAGTAGCATCATCATCGGGACTTCTTCACTTGGGTGTCCCATTCTCCAAGTGAAGGAACATCCTCCTTCCTGGAGGTCGACTGCCTGCTTGGAGGCAGTGGTGAAGTGTGAAGCAAATTTAAAATTATCTCCAATCCCAGAAGAAAACCAGTTTTAATTTTGACAACAAATAAAATGGGATAGGGATAAGGTTAAAAGCAAGAAGCAATATTGTCAGGAAAAATTACTTACCCCACACATATGGGGTGTGAGGTCTGGTTGACATGTTTCAGCCATGAATAGCCCTGGAGGGTCTGTGGCTTTTGCCAGGACGGGTAGCCCTCATTTTTTGAAGGAAGCTATGCAAGTGACTTTCCTTTACATGTATCATTGTCCAAGGATGCTCATGGGTGGACAAGTTGAAAATGTAAGCCTGAAAGTGGCCGGAAAAAGATAAAAAACAAACATAACAAGGAAAGCGCAAAAAGTCACAGGAGGGAATGCATTTGCACACGAAATAACAATCCCCAAAAAAACTCCTGAGTGGTGTGCCCATCTTTAAACAATCCAGTGACATGATGCTAAAATGTACCTTTAGTATACTGCGAATATTACTTCTTAATCCTTGTGTATTAACAAAGAAAATGAGAATATGAGGCATATTTGTCCTCTTAATCCTTGTCTCAAAAAAGATAGTAATGATACGAAGGATTATAGCTAACATAGTCAACCAGACCTCACAACCCATATATATGGGATAAGTAATCCTTCCTAACAACATTGCTTCTTGCTTTTAACCTTATCCCTAGCCCTTTTTCTTTGTTGTCAAATTTAAAACTAGTTTTCTTCTGGGATTGGAGGTAATTTTAAATTCACTTCACACTTCACCACTGCCCCCTAGCAGACAATCGACCTCCAGGAAAGAGGACTCTCCTTCACCTGGAGAATGGGACACTCAAGTGAAGAAGACCTGATGATGATGCTACCCACAAAATAAAACCTAGCGGGGCAAAACATACCGGTTTGAGTTAAAACATGTGGATGAAGGTCGTGAATGAAGTCCTCTACATGCTTTCCTGAACACTCTGTTGTATGCCTTAGTTCACTTTCCTTGATTATACATATTAAGTTGGGAGGCTAAGTGAACCTATTGCTCTTACCTCTTTCTCCCTCCTTTGATTTTTTGCAGACACAAATATTGACATGCAATTAACCACACCATCTAACGCATACCCCTAGAATCCTAGAACTGGGGTTAAAGTAGTAATTCAACACAATGTGTGAAGTATGTTTGCCTCGTTTTTTATTTTTTAAGAGGTTGCTGGTTTTGGATGGAGATATTTTGTATGTTGTTCATTTTGAGTCTACATTTTTGAGTCTTTACATTTTTGTCTGTTTTTGAAGTCTATATTTTCACATGGAACCTATCGTGAAAGTAAGAAGACAACAAGTAATAACATGACAAACTGACAGACTGCCGACTTTAATTTAGCACTCTTCTGAAAATCATTGGCCTTTTGATTATGTATTCAAAAGTTAAGTTGCTCCCAAGAGCGCTGGTCCAATGTGCTGTTGGCAAAAGCAGTTTTCAGTGGGGTCTTCAGAGCCTGCACCACTGAATACGACTATCCCTGAGATCTCTGGCCTGAAGGGCACTAATAGCTATTTTTTAAATCTTATTTTAAGTCGTATAATGGTCTTGGTCTTTCAGACTTCTGATGACCTTACTTAACATAACCACATTATTTCCAGTGTGTTCTGGTGGCTTTGTTGAGCAATATTTCATTAATTCAGTTATGCCTTACATTTAGCCGCTGCATATTTGCAAAGAACTATACAGAATTCTAGATGTTTCCCCATACACAAAGACGAAGATTAATATTGAAGAGGTCTGAGGTGTTATTGACAATCTTCGCTCAGGTGCCTCAACTGAGAGGTGGAAGCCATCTACCAGTACATTCAGAGTTAAATGATGTGCATGGCCCACTGCATTCTTTCCTTCCCTTTAATGTCCTATAAGAACAATAGTAAAGGCGGTGAGAAGAACCATAGCGAACATTTGCAGAAGTGTTCTACCACCCTCTCTCATGAAGAAACGGGGAGCGACTGAGGGCGCAAAACAGTCACTCAGCCTGATTTACCCTCAGTCTGACTGAGTTGCAGGTTTGATCACACCCAGCTCTAAAATGCTTAGCTGGCGTGCTAGATAACTGGGAGAGGAAGACAAGGAGAGAGGAGGGGGTTCAGGTCAATGAGTGTTGTGGGGGCATGTTTCATAGCGAAGGAGGCAGGAGTGCAGAGTGGTTCATGATGGATAATATAGTGGAAAGTGGTGATGTACAATCCTTAATGTTAAGCTTCAGTTTAGTACCTTCATGTCAAGATCTTTGGTGTCACGCTTATTCTAGGAGATGCTACTGTACGATGTGAGCAGTTGGACCTGCTTCAGGACTGGCTGTCGGATTTCCGAAAATCTACCTCCTCCTCCAGTGCAGCCAATCCAGATGAGCTGGTAGCATTTGACGTGATCTGCGGCGATCTGAATTTTGACAACTGTTCCTCTGGTAAGCCCACGTTTATTTTAATTGTTACAGGTCTTCTTTATGACTGTACATTCACACATTTCTAGTCTGTTTAACTAAACCTTTATAATAAAGGCAGGCCCACTGGAATTATTTGGCAGAGGAGGATCAAATTATGAAGCAGGGTTGACTTAATTATGCAGCAAAGAACGGCAAATTATGGAACATAATGTGGAACATTTTGTGATAGTATTACTTCATTATATTGTCATTTTTACACATGTTCACACTGTCTGGGAAAAGCTTTCACCTCATTAATACAAGAATAACATCCAAATATTGCAATAAACAACAGAAAGGTGGCCGGTCAACATTTGCACAGGGCCTTGTGTTGTTCGGCAGCACGTGTTGCTGTGTGTATTTTTAGTAGTTTTTGATATGTTTGAGCTAGAAACATTTTTTTGGGGTTCAAATGTACAGATTATGTAGCAGATGATGGATTATGTGGCAATGCGAAAAATCCATGATTATGCAGAAAATGCAGCGACTACTAAATTGCATAATGGCCAGTTGCCCTGAATAAAGGTAACTATACATAAAGGATTTTAGCTAGAAAACGTGGCAATAAATAAATACATGTTTTTCTGGTTCTGTCACATAGCTCTCGGTTTTAGGCACTTACTACTTACAGTATGTACATTTGGGGCCTGATTCACAAAGGTAACTTGAGTAAGTTTACTTCTTTTCGGTATTCTCAAACTGAGTGTAAGTTACTACTAAAAAGTTTAAAAAAGCAGTAGTAAGTCCAGGATACACATAGCCAGCCATTGGTACTACAACACTCTGCAATAGAAAATAATGGTGGTAGGAACTTAAAATGAAACACTATAGGAAATAATGTTGATTATGTTAAAATATTTAAAATAGTTACAAATATAAATAAACAAATTAATGTAAAAAACATAAAATAGTATATATTTAATGAATTATAAAATATTTTAATAACCTATTTTGAATTTAAAAAATAATCACTTCTAATAATATTTTTTTTTCTTTAGGTGAGAATTTATTTTTTACTTAAATTCAAAACAATTGAATTTAATATATTTCAAATAATTAAAGCTTTAATTCAAAATTATTTCAATAGTGCGTAACATTTTTAAACGTGTTCCATATTTAAATATATAAAATTAATTTGTATTAATATTTACCATAAAATTATTTTTAATATTTATTTTCAAGTTAAATAACCTTTCTTTTTCCCCTATATTTTACAATGCGTAGAACTCCGCTACTACTGCGGAGTCTCCCTATGGTAAAGCATTGGTAAAATTAAAATAATATATTTAACCGAAAATGAAACATTAAAATATTTTTGCCACTGATGCAGCCTAGTGATTTGGCAAACTGAGTCAATTTGGGTGAAATTACATTTTAGAACTGGAGGGGAATTCTCAGGAGAGAGGAGGCGAATTTCAGTTTTTGGCTGCTTTAGTTTAATAAGAGAATGAGGTCATCTACAAAGAGTGTAGGCGACAATTTGTAATGAAACATTCTATTCTATTAAGAGGGTAGGGATAGACTTGTTTCACTGGACTCATCATACAGGTAAACTTCAATCCTTATTTCAGCTGGTAGTAAAACACGGGCTAACTGACAGGGACAAGTGCACCCCACCAGCCCAGTGATGAACAGCCAGTCACACCCCTTTCCATGATTCATGCAACAGTAATACCTACCAGAGGCTTCTCTTTTCAGTGCTCTTCAACCCTCTGCTTCTTGAGCCCCTTGTGTGCTCTGTAACCTTCATAACCATAACCTTTATTTAACTGAAGAATGAAAGAGTGTAAGTCCAGCCTATCTGATCACTCACAGAATAAGATTTGATAATACAAAATTTAGCAAATCCTCTACTTAAGCAAAAAATGCCCCTTGTATTTCACTGAGACCTTCAGTCTTGAGGCTAATAACACAATAGCTTGTACCACTAGACCTTTCCTCGACCTCTAGATCTGTTTCCTTCATCTCTTACTATCAGGGCTTAGTTCTGTGAACATAAGGATATTATGATTCCGGTAAAATCCCTTGTTCTGTAATTTTCAGAAATCTGTCTGGTTTATCCTCATCCTGTTTAGTCCTGAAAACAGTTCACAAACCCTCTAGCCCCGCTCTTGGCGCCTCTACTGGGAAGTCTCACAACCGTCTTTCACTTTATTGGTCATCTTTCGGACCTGGGGTATACCACTTTGGAAAGAAAGTCCCTGATGATCTCACATGGAACCGTAAGGTGGAAAAGTGTCAATGTACATTCTAGTTGCACATGTACAGTTTTATCCCATATAGGTCAACCCTTTAGCTCCACCTGAAAGCTGGTCAGTTGCAGAAGTAGTGAAGAGGAGTGTTAGGGAGCCACACAAAAAGTATCCTTCCTCTCCTAACTCCCTCCTCCACACAGCTCTCATGCATCCTACATAACTACTCCACACATCTGCCAAATATTAACAATAATTATACCTGCCACCCTCCCTTTTAGACCTGGCATCCCTAGCGTGGTTTCTCCTGTCTTTTTGCCTCTACCTCCTGTATTTCTGATGTTATGCTGGATTTCGTTTTTGCTGGTTTATGTACTCTGGGCACTTTACCACTGCTGTTAGTGCTAGAGTGCAAATGCTCCCTGTATAAATTGTAATTCTGATTGGTTCTCCATGATTGGCATAAATGATTTACTTGTAAGCCCCTAGTAAAGTGCACTATGCGTGCCAAGGGCCTGTAAATCAAATGCTACTAGTGGGCCTGCAGCATGCTTGTGCCACCCACATGAGTAGCCCTGTAAACTTGTCTCAGGCCTGCCATTGCAGTGTCTGTGAGTGCACTTTTAAACTGTCATGTCGACCTGGCAAGTGCCCCCACTTGCCGGGCCCCAACCTTCCCTTTTACGACATGTAAGGCACCCCTACGGTAGGCCAAATGTATCCTCATGGGCAGGGTGCAGTGTATGTGAAAGGTAGGACAAGCACTGGTGCGTTTTACATGTCCTGATAGTGCAAGACTGCCAATTTCGTTTTTCAATATTGCAAGGACTAGCTCTCCCATAGGCTAGGATTGGAACTGCCTTGTAACATTTTACAACTGTAACTTTGAATTGGGAACAGCTACAGATTTGGAGTTCGGGCTCTCTGAGCTCAGGATTTTAAAATACACCTTTTAGTAAAAGTGGTTTTTAAATTGTGTGTTTGAAAACGCCACTTTTAGAAAGTGGGCATTTTGTTTAAATATCTAGTGCCTCTGCCTGCCTGTGGAATCAATGTCTGGTTTAGACTGACAGGGGCCTGTTTGAGCATTCACTCTAGACAGCCACACAAAGAAAGTTGAGGTGTGCCCTTCATATCCTGATAGCCCATAACCAGGCTGATGGGCCTTCCTGAGCTAGAGTGGTAGGAGGAGCTCTCACCTGCACCTGAATAGGGCTATGCCTGGCCTTTCACAAATCTGTCTCCACCCGCTGGAGTGTGTCTGGAGCCAAGACCAGGCAGAACAAGAACTTGTGCACTACAAAGACTGTCCTTTAAAGAGTGCCTACTTCGAAGGCCAAAAGGGGTATAAGTATTGGACCTAAAACCCCAGACTTATAGAACACTTCTGGATCAAGAGGAACCATTGCCAAGGAGAAGAGCTGTGAGGAGGAGTACTGCCCCTTTGACGTGTGTTGCTTTGCTGGGTTGGCCTGCAGTTGCTGCTTCTACTTTGGAGAGGAAAAGGGCTGGACCGTTGCTGTGTATGCTGCTTGTGAAGTTTCTCCAAGGGCTTGTGTGTGCTTGCCTCCTGTTAAGAAGTCTCAAGGCCAGCAAAGACTTCACCTGCAGCATCCCTGAACTCTTCTGCTGGGAGTTCTGACCTGCCAAATGGTGCCAATTCCAGTTCTGGGCCCTGGGAGGTTGTTCCTGCAGCAAAGATCTGCTTGAAACCATCAAAATCAATGCATCGCCCTTCCAGCACCTGTTTTTTTGACGCAGCACTGCCATGTGGGAGAAATTTCCACACACCGCCGCCATGCTGCTGAAGAAATCGACGCAGCAACTGCACGTGCCCAAAGAAACTGCTGCAGACTGTGTTCAGCGCACCGTGCCTTCGAAGTCCGAGACCACCGCACTGACTCCGACACAGGCCCTGCTGTGCGACTGACAAGATCAACGCATCGTGGGACCTCGGCTGAAGAAACCAATGCAGCGCCTGTTTACTGCTGCATCGATCTCCAGCATGTCCAGATTTCCACGCATCACACCTGTGCTACATGTTTTCCGACACATCACCCGCAGATCAGAACTGTTTGGGATTTCAACGCCTCGCTTCCCCCTACAGTCCAGATTCGACGCAACAATTCTATGTGCAGCAGAACTGACGCATCACCTCCTTAAGGACTCAGGAACCTACGCATCGCTGTGTTTTCCCATGCTTTCCTCCGCTGTGCTGTTTTCCCTGGTGGATTTTGGCGCATTTGAGGTTCTTTAAGTAAAATCACTGCATGTCCGCATCCATTGAGTTCTATGGAGAGAATTGCTTGAAATCTTTTAAAAGTCATATTTTGACTTGTGTTTGTTGAATATTGGTCGCTTTGGTCTTGTTTGGTTCATAAAAAGATAATTTATGTTTCTAAACTGGTGTTGTGTCCATTTGTAGTATTTTCACTGTGTTACTGTGTGTGTTATGTACACATTCTTTACACCTTGCCTCTAAGATAAGACTGACTGCTCGTGCCAAGCTACTAAGGCAGTGAGAGCAGGGGTTATCTATGTGTGTAACTCCCTTATCCTGAATAGAAGGGAGGGTCCCTACCTGGACAGGGTGTATGCCACTGCCAACTAGAGCCCCCCATTTCTAACACTCCCCATCTACCCTGGCGACACCATCCCCACCCAAATAGCAAAAAATGCCTTTTTTCAACAAGTTACCCTCTTCAACCACCTTCAGCAGCACCCTACTCCCTCACCCAAAATATGAAAAAATAAAATTAGTAACTAGTGTAATGGCGTCCTTCCTCACCACCCCAGGTAACCTCCTGCCCAACCCTGTTTCTGTCCAAATATAATTTTAAAAACTGGTGTTCTGAAACCCTTCCATTCACTGTGCCGTCCTGCCCACCTTCCACTCTTATATAGTGTGCGAAGAGCTAGCGCGGTCTTGGCCGTAGCACTACCTGAGCATTGTCAGCACAGATTCAAGTCTCCTTTAAGCCTCTGATCAGAACTGCTGGTGGCAGGAGAAACGATAAGTAGTCGTGCAAGAGCACCATCCTCATCATGCCTCTGCTTCCACAAAGTTTGGAGATACCCGAGAGAAGTGTGGAAAGGGGGGAGGAAGGGGGCTCTGCTTCTTCAGCCGCCATTCTACTAGTTGCTTAGGTTTCTGTAGACCTGACTGGGCCAAAGTAAGTGAGTGCTTCCCTTGGTGTCGTCATAGCAGTGAAAAACTACTTTTTCCCCCCTGCTGTGACGAAAAAGCAGAGGATACCCGGTTTCCAAATCTGATATAGACACTCCTGGCTTCCAGAGGAAGCAATGCCCAACTGTGCTGTTGTCAGAGAGTTCAGGGTTCCAGTTCTCAGAAGAGTAAACATTAAGGTGTTTCAACCAAAAGTAAGATTTAAATAGAAAATTAATATTGTGAAGGCTTGTGTTTTGTGGCTTGACTTACATGCCTAGCACACTCCTGCCATCTGCTGGCTTAAATAATAATGTTATTATTTTTTTAATAACCTTCGGATATCCACACTGGGTTTAAACGTAAGCACGCTACATAGACCCTGACCATAAAACCAATCCTTAAATTCCATGGCATTGCCATATTTTTGTCCAGCCGATCAGAGCTGCTGAAGATCAGCACTTAAGGATTCCACATCTATGGGGCCCAGAATGCCTTCCTTTTCAGCCACACCTCTTCATATCGTCCATTCAAGTGCAAAATGGCATCCATGGTCATATGAACACGGAACCCAGTTATGTTATGTATAGAGTGACGATCGACTAAGCTTCTTGCTGCTCCGAGATTAAAACAACATAACCACCAGACAGAAAAAAGAAATAAGCAGAAAAGAAAATGTCGAAATTGTCACAGGGTTAAAAAGCCAGGTCTTCAAGAGCTTCCTGAACTTTGTGAGAGTGCTTTGTGTTATCAGGTTGACTGAAGAGAATACCACACTTTAGCTGCGGCTACCAAGAAAGTTTTATCGACAAATTGAGCAGATTTTGCTTCTGCTGCAGAAAAAAAAGTGCTAATCTGTCAGACCATTTGGCTGTGAGTGTGCCCGTGAAATGTATACTCGGGAGATATTTGATATATGGCTATGTGAACCATGGTTATGGCTTTATAGGTTACATGTTTATGGACGTTATGTTATACAGATTTGTAGAGCGTTCTATCATCCGGTAAGGTATACTGGTGCTGAGCAGGTGTGAGCGTAGTCAAACGTATGGCCTAGTGGGACAACTTGAAAAGCCAGGACCTCAGCTTCTTGTGGAATTCAAGAAGTGAGGAGGAGGCTGTTCTGTGTAGTGGCAGGTCAATCCACACTTTAGAAGCGATGGAGGCGAAGGCATGACTGCTGGATCTGTTTTTTCATATGCATGGGATGTGTGCAAGTAAGAGTCCAGGTGAGCGGGGTTGTCTGGAAGGTTTATGAAAGCAGATGCAATTGTTGAGGTATGCTGGGCCAGTGTTATGTAGTGCCTTGAAAGTGTGGGTGAGGAGTTTCAATTGTGCTAGTTTGTGTATGGGGAGTCTATGGAGATCATTCAGTTGTGGTGTGATGTGAGTGCGGCCTGGGAGGTTGAGAGTGACTTTGGCTGCTAAGTTCTGAATGGTCTGCAGCCTTCTAGTGAGCTTTTTATTGATCCCGGTATGGAGAGTGCTCCCGTAGTCCAGCTTGCTTGTGACCAGGGCGTGCAAGACGGTTTTCCGGTTGCTGATTAGGAGCCATTTGAAAATCTTCCTCGGCATCTTCAGGGAATGGAAGCGTGAGGCGGTGATGGCGTTGACTTGGGCTGTCATGTCAAGTTTGCTGTTGATGACAATCCTGAGGTTCTTGGTCTGGGTGGTGGGAGTGTGTGTCAGTCCTAGCTCTGTTGGCCACCAGGAGGAGTCCCACAGTGAAGATCATGATTTCAGTCTTGTCGATGTTCAGCATTAGGCAGTTGGTCTTCATACAACAATTTCAATCATGCAGGCATTGAATTTGATCCGGTTACTGTGCATCTTGTCCGTGAGGAAGAGAATGAGTTGCGTGTTGTCAGTGTAGGAGAGGATGTTGATGTCATGAGAGCAGATGATGCTGGCTCGAGAGATCATGTAAGCATTGAAGAGGGTACGGCTAAGGGAGGATCCTTCCTGATCTCCGCAGATGCGGTTGCGGGCATCCAAGGTGTGAGCCATGCTGACTGACTGGTTCCTTCCAGTCAGGAAGGAGCAGATCCATCAAAGTGTGTCTCCTTGGATTCTGATGTCACATAGGCATTGGATGAGAACGGGGTGGGATATTGTGTCAAATGCTCCCGAGAGGCCCAGGAGGATGAGGGCCACCATGTCTCCTCTGTCCAGAGTCATGCGGATGTCATCCGTGGTGGGGATAAGGGCAGCTTCTGTGCTGTGGGTGGGTTTGAAACCAGACTAAGTGGTGTGGAGGAGTTGGTGGTCGGTAAGGTATTAGGTAAGGTGTCTGTTGATGATTTTTTCTAAGACCTTAGGCAGGAATGGTAGCAGGGAGATCGGCCTGTAGTTGGCAAGCATTGAGAGGTCTGTGGAGGGTTCCTTCAGAAATAAGAGAACAGTCGCTTGTTTCCAATCCTCTGGGAAGGTCGCGGAAGAGGTGGAGGCATTCAGAATGGGTGTGAGCATGGTGCTGATGGGTTGTAGTCCTCTGGAGTAGGCGTGGTGGGGCAGGTGTCCAATTGGCCCCCAAGTGGATGGACTTCATTGTGTCAGTTGTTTCTCCTGGGGTGATAACGGGCCATATGTTTAGCATTGGTTCTTTGGATAAGATCAGGAAGTGTTTGGCTAGGTCTGTCAGGCCCGGTTGCAGGTTAAAGTTAGTGCAAACTGCAGTGATTTTGTTGCTGAAGAATTGAGACACGTTGCAGAGGTCTGCAAGTGGGTGATCGAGTTGGAGGCAGCCGCTGGTGAGGTAGAATCCTTAACAATGGTGAAGACGTCTTTGCTTCTGTTGGTGCGGGCATTGATGCGATCCACCAGAGCACCACATTTGGTGGTCCGGATTATTTGGCGGTGGCATCTCAGGGTGGATTTGAACGTGCTCTTGTCTGTATTGTTATGGCTCATTCTCCATTTGCACTCCAGTTGTTTGCAGTGGCATTCATCAGTCTGAGTTCCTCTATGTACCAACTGGCCTGGGGTCTAGAACTTGTTGTAATGCGGTGTTTGAGTGGTGCCAGGGAGTCGGCGCAGGATGTGATTCAGTTATTGAAATTGCTGATGGCTTTGGGGAGGCTGTTGCTGTGTTCTGGTGGGTTGAGACCAGTGCACCAGTCCTTGTCAATGATGCTGTTCCATTTTCTGCTGGCTGGTCTCGTGGTGGTGCAGGTGCATTGGATCGGGACGGTGATGCTGAACTTGATAGGGTATTGTCTGTCCAAAAGACTGGTCTGGGCTCCTCAACTCTGATGTTGTCGAAGTTAGTGAAAAAAGGGTCCAGGAGGTGTCCAGCCACGTGGATAGGTCTCTTTACTTGTTGGGTGAGGCCCAGGCTTCCAAGGTCTTAGCTGAGTGCTTTTGAGCTGCGGTCAGCGTGGTCATCCAGATGGAAGTTCAGGTCTCTAAGTAGGATGCCATTTTTACCTTCGTGGGCAAGTGGTGCGACAAAGTCAGTGATGGAGTCGGCGAAATTGGGCATGGTCCCAGTGGTCTGTGGATGAGAATGCCGCTTAGGGTTAAATTGGCTGTGACGTGGAGCTTGAACGACAGGTGTTCCATGATGGAGGATGACGTGTCTGTGGAGGTTCTTGTGGACGATGGGGAGTCCACCTTCGGGCTTGTGAAGTCTGTCTAGCCCTGTGATCTAGTAGCCGGGGGAATGGCTGTGGAAATGTCAGGTGCCGATGCAGCGTTCAGCTAGATTTCCATGAGGAAAAGTCTGGGGCATTGTTGTGCAGTGGGTCCCAGATCTCTGTGGCATGTTTGGTGAGTGAGAGGGTCTTGAGGAGCTTGCATGCGAGTGCAAATTGTTGTGTGTGGTTGCAGCACTGTGTGAGTGTAAAAGAGTGGGGTGTTGGGTGCTGTCGATGTGGGTGCGGTCAGAGTTGGATGTGGGTAAGTGCATTAAAACTTGAAGGCTCTCTCAGTGTTGTCTGGTGAGGCAGCAGCGTGTGGAGCGGCAGCCCGGGTTGAGGTCATTGAGGGTCGCTGCGTGGTAGTGGTGGGAGGAGGTAGGACCAAGGTTCCTGGCAGTTTCTGGCTAGGAAGCCAGTAGATATGAGGAGTACGTGAGCTATGAAGCACTTTATATAGGACAGCTACAGGACACAACCATGTCTCTGCACAAAATACACATTAAAAAATGAACACGAAATGACAAGAAGTAGACCGTGTATGTGATACTGAAAGGCTTTGTGCACCTGCCCAAAAAGTCTGCGTTTCGTACAAAAAGAGGCTGTGCAGCACGTCCACCTGACAGCTCTCCCGCGCGCCCGGTGTGTGAAGGGCCATAGCGCCTCCGCTGTCACTGTTAATTTATCACACCCCCCGTCTGAGAATCCTCCGGGAGAGCACTGGATCTGTGGTTTTTGCAAGGGTGGTTTTTGTCAGATTGGCTCTAATAAGACAGCTGAGGTAGTCGCGAGCAGCAGCAGTTAGAGAGCCGGTGTTGCGCAGCAGGGTAGCAACACGAAGCAGAACATGGCGAGGCGAGGCGATGCTGTGATCCTTTTAGCAGGAGGTAGAGTCGGTGTAAACAAGACACATACCAAGATGACAACTCAGCCTCTGGAAGGCTGTTCTGAGAACAGCGTGTGCCGGACCGGCAGGCTCCACGCCCAATAGGTCAGTTTTCCTTCTCTTCCCTCCACTTGTTACCGTTCAGTCGAGTAAAGAACGCCCAGTGTGCGCGGCAGGCTTGCGGTGCCTCGGTGCAGGAATAGGGCAGGCTGGTACAGAAACTGCAGGCAGAGGCAGGCATCGCCTGCTCTCCTCCATCTTGCAGTTGTTCATTACTGCTCCGGAATGAAGGTATCACCACTGTCATTAAATCCGTAGGTATTCTATTACAGACCAAAACTTCTACATGTTCAGATTATCTCTTCAGACACCTGTAGTTCATGAAAACATTCAGCCATGTTGGCGTGAGGAAGCATTCATGTTACTTATAGGCCCTTGCTGTTCACGTCTGATACAACCACAGAAATATCTGTTTAGAGAACAAAGACAGCAATTATGAGCAAGCCTGACCTTCACCAACCATATGTTATGGTATATTCGGTACATTATGTTGTCTTACTGGGTAGTTCAAGTGCAGAGTTCGCCAATTACCCAGTCTCTCTGCGCCTTTTGAAGACTGCAGTGTGTAATTCTGATCCATCCAGCTGAGGCTTTCCACTGAGGTAACTGCATTAGGAGCTACATTTATTTTGGGTGAGTGTCAGGCTTGGAGGGTGTGGGTTATTGTTCAGTAGGAGTTCCACGAAGGTGTGCTGAGGGAGGCGGGTTTTGTGACCTTGTGCATGTTGTGTAGCTTTGCGAAGTGATTCACAGTGGATCTGCAAATTTTGCAGGTGTTCCACTTAACCACTGTTAGCTGTCTTTCCATTGATGCAAGTTTGGTTCCGATAGCTTTTTGTGGCTGGTCGGTGATGTGTTCTTCTAATGACTGTATGTAGCTCGAGCCCATGATGCGATCGAGGAGGGTCTGCTAGCTGTTGTGGTCTGGGAGGTATCTTGGCTGTAGGCTAGAGCCCTGTTGGATCTTATGCTTGTCCATCGTTCCCATATTTTCCGTTTTTCTCTGTGCACCCCAATTCAAGTGAGTGTATGGAATCCCGTATTATCTTAGCTCGAATGTTTGGTATTTTGGGTTTTGCATACGTTCTTTGTAAGGGATCAGATTAGAAGAACTTCCAGAGTGTATTTCATATAATGGATGTGAGACAGGGGAGGTCTCCATTGCCTCCTCAGTCTGTACTGAGGAGGTGTTGTTGGATTCCTGTCTAGCTCTTCGATCTGTTTGTCCTAAACAGCATGAAAGACATAAATTGGTAATTTCTCAGTCAGGCTTTAAAAAAAAATAAAGAACAGATAAGTTGAACACAGCAGAGGCACCAGACACATGAGTGAGATGCCCCGGGACTCAATATTATTGCTAATGTAGACCACATATTTGCCAGTTGCCAAATTTCGACTAGTTTCTGGAATAACAATTCAAGATGGCTGCAATAAATGATAGGTCAGAATTTTGTCTTGACTGCAACGATAAAGAATTTTGGCATACCAGGGGCCATATTATGCAATGTGGTGCATTTTCCTTGTTAGCAAAGGGCGCACCTTTCAAAAGGTGCACCCGGCGCTAACGAGGAGAGTGTGCCGTATCACATTGAATGCGCTGCCGCCAGGGTAGCTGCAAAGTCGTGCTGCCCTGGGGGGCAGCGCATTCAAGTGAAATATGGAGCGGCTTTGAAGCAGCCGCTCCGTATTTAACTGTGCAGGCGGCAACCCACCTGCACTTTGTAGGGGGATTAAAGATCCCCTTGCAGGTGCATGCAGTTAGTGACTGCCCCAACCTGCAAGGGGATGTCTGCAGAGGTCAATAGGACACTCATTTCTCCCTCCATAGGGCTGCCACCATGGGGCGCACTGACAGTGTGCCACCTTTTAGATGGCACACTGTCAGTGCACCTCCTGACAGCTTCTCTGCCTCTGTGCCCACATCTATAATACGGCGCGGGCGCCGAGGCAAAGGGATTTCCTCATTTGCATGAGGCCACGTCCTCATACAAATGAGGGAACACCCTCTGGTGATAGCGCTGGCGCTATATGTGCACCAGCATTATCTGTTTTAAAGGGCAGCACATGCGTCTGCGGCCCTTTATGTAATACAAAAGTGCCCCGGAGGCACACAAAGCGGGCGCACATGCCCGTTGCGCACCCGGTACACTTTCCATAATATGTCCCCAAGTAGTTTATAGTCCATTTTAGGTGTGTCCATTGCTAGAATTGTCATAGCCTGTGAATTACATTTCTGTCAAACATAGTTTGCAATAATGTCTTCTTTGCCACTCACACCTATATAGGGAAACCGTCGCTCGGGAGCCATTGAACACTGCTTAATTTCATAGAATACAGAACGATTCCAGACCTAGTACATGAGTGATGTTGGGGGGAGGACAAAATCTCATTGTTGGGTGCTGAGGCCAGCAGAGTATGCGTGTTCCTTAATGAAGGATGAGGAGCCCTTTGAAAAGCTGTACTCGAAGCAATTTTCTGAGGTAAAGAATTTCAGAGGGATGCTTAGGCTGTTCCTGGGTACATAACCCGAGAACGTGGTCTTCTGGTGTTTTGCTTTTTGAAAATCTTGATTTGATGTTTGGTGTCGTTGAGAATTCTTGTGTTGCACCGGCCTTCTGAGATGGTTTGTTGGTGGTTCTCTGGTTCTTATTGCAAGAAATTAAGGTGTTGCAGGCTGGAGAGGGAAACTAGTGTTGGTTGATTATTATTCTGTTTCTTAAGTGCTTTGCTGAGGCTGTTCAGCACTCAAGCTCATTTTCAGTGGATCAGTCGGGGATACTTCGTGCACTGTATTTATTTTTTCTAGAGAGCACTTTGAAAACATGAGGGCAAAGGATCAATTATTTAAGCTACTAACGTATTCTAGATTAAGATACCAGTGGCGCTGAGGTTAACCATAATTATGCTAATATTTAGACTAGGGGCTGAAGATTTTTAGTTAGAAGAAAATATTTTCCAAAATGGGGATTCCGTTAATTCTCCTTTCTACTCTGTTTTCCCTGCAAAGGTTGGTCCAGGTAGTGCCCAAGGAATTTGTGTGAGGAAAAAACTAGGTTCATCACAATTTCCGCCCAACTTGGAATGTCAAATGGGACGCTTGCGTCTAAATACGTATTTACCACAGTACTGTGAATGACTCGGTATGTAAAAAGAACTTGATGTATATTTGTTCAGCTAGTTACCATTCACTGTATTTACTTTGATGCCCCTGAATTTTCAATGAACAAGGAGATTGAAACTGCAAGAGTAACAAACAGGTTGGTAGCACTGTGATGGCTGATATACACTTGACAGTTAAAGATGTATCAAGCACAGCCAAGTAATATCAACGTCAGTAACTTTAACCTGGAGGGAGTATTACCCACCTAACTGGCTTTGTACTGAGAAGAGTCCTGGACAGTGGCATTTGTAATTAATCAACACATTTTGAAGTCACCCGGTCAGATGGAGTTGCCTGTTGTTAAGTGTAATCAATTTTGATGGATTTCACATCATAAAAGGAAACTAATTTGATGCAGTTCACCAGTCCATCAGGTTCATCAATGTAATAATCATCTTTTTTGTACATTATCTTGCATTTTTTAGGCTAGATATTTCTGAAACAGGTTAGCGATGGTATTGTGTCTAAGAATTTATTTCTACTTGCGGCTATCTCCTTACTGAGAACTTGGGATAGGTAGACTTTTTGTCCATTTCACTCCATTTTCTCCTTTGTTTTGGCTGACTCTCAATACAGCACTATCTATGTTCCAAAAAGTATATAATGATCGCTTGGGATATTGACATCATGTTCCTCAATCTTCTACTATAATTTGAGTGCACACTGAGGCTCTGATTACGATGTCGGTCGGATGCATCGTGTCGGAATGGAAACAGACCACTTCTAGTCAGCGATTCCATCTGACGAATTTGGATGCGACTGCCCATGAGGCGGTCGGAAACATACATTTTTCCATTGCGGCTTGTGCAGTGGCCGGAAAAGGGCCGCAGCACAACCCGCATTGGAAAAATGGATCTTTGCAAACATCCATGCACCGTGTGCCAGGCACTATGTGGTGCCTGGCACGCGGGGCCTGGATTTTTGACGGTCGGACGGGCTTCTTGAGCTCGTCAGAATCGTCGGTCAGTCCTTTCACATGCTGCCTCCGACCACCGCACATGTTAATGTGGCGGTCAGACCACAGCACTAGATCTCAGTCAGACTGCAACCGACAGGCCATCAGTTGCGGTCCGACTGACATCATAATGAGGGCCTGAATGTTAAAAGTGGTATCTGCTTAGAGGACTACTACTTTTGCTGAGAAGCTCTCAGTGTATTTGCACATCTTTAGCGCCAAGACGCCTCCGGGCAATCGTGCGCTCTATAAATTTTCAAATCAAATCTTCTGTCTTGTGTCACCCAAGTCTGAACATTGTAATATTATATCTTCTATCCATGTTTTCAAGATCTTTCTTGCCTTTAGAGTTCATTTATTGTTGATCGACCCTTTTTTGATAATTTGCCGCATTCTGAGGTAGGAATGGGTTCTATTAAGACTGCTAATGAGGTTACTTGGGGATACTAATGCTACAAACCTTCCAAACCTGTTCATGATTATCGACAGATTCTTGTAAGATGGATTTTACTCGAGGTCTTTCACTTTTGTTACTTCAGGGTTTCCACCGTTTCATTCAAAAGCAATGCATTTCTTCTATTATTTTTTTTACACTCGTTACTTTTATAATGTTTGCAAATCGGGTTGTGTTCTGAAAATGCGAATACGGACATGAAGGTCTGCTGGTCTCCATCCCATCATTCGCAACAAGTCGCATGGAGTCATATACTGATTCCATAATATTAATGAGGAGGCGGGTGTGCAATATTTTGCAGGCATCATACATCCCGTGCAGTTCAAAGGGAGAGGCTGGTCCCAATCGTTTGTGCTAGGCAAACAGGGGAATTCTAATGTTTGGTGGAATTTGAACTGAAACAAGCATTACAGTCAACATAAACTTCAAAAGCGTTTTTCATTAGAAATCCGACATCAACCTAAGTTGAGTGTTTTGTGCTGTGTTATTATCTAATAAGTTTCCAGGGAGTATCTTTCTGTTACCTTTTCTACTCTTTTTTGGGATATTTTGCAAAGTTTAATGCAAAACTGACAAACTTTACCTTAAAAAGTCAATACCTGAGTGGAGACAGGGGCTGACAGAAAAAAACAGTAGAAATTTAAGAAAATGTCAAAAGTGGTCAACCAAATGCAGAGCAAGGCATTAGGTTAGGACTAGAGTAGAGCAACAGTACAAAGCAGTCTACCTCTAGACAAGTCAGATTTGTGTCACAAGCCAGCATTCTCACATCAATAAACACCAAATAGAGAAGGGGCAACGACATTAAAATTTACAAGCACTGTGACAAAAGAGTGCAGAGGCTGTGTGAAACTGGGTTGGAAATTGAGATACCCAAAGAAGAAAAAAATAGACTGACACTGCATGTACACTGCCACACAAAACAATTCCTACCCTAAGGTATGACTCACCCTAGGGTAAGTGTCCAGTGTTAGGAAGCCAAAACTCTAAAATAAAGGTGATCCTGCCCAAATGAGCTACTGAAATGCAGCAACCTCGACTGATCCAATTCAGAAAATATAATTTAAGATTGTAAATGTTAGGATTTTTATGTGTATATCTAGATTGGATGAGAAACGATGGAGATATTTAAATGCTCTAGGTGTGAAAAAATACTTCAGGAGTGAAGATGTTACACATGGTGAAAGCTTTAAAGACAACGCTTGCTTAGAACAGATTTCACTTGCTTAGAGTATGTTTGAAGGGAAAGGAATAAACTGAACAAAAATAGGGCAATGTGATTTGTCTGGTGACCTTCAACGCTTCTCATTGTGTAACCTTGTGCTAGAACAGGTCTAGGTAATTATAGCACCATGCTTGGAAACAGGAACAGTGAAACAGCAAATATTAATTTAGAGCAAAACAAAAGAGAACAAAAATGATCAACCTAGTACAAAATATAAAAACGGATTGAAAACATTCCAACCACGAAGAAAAGAAGAACCCACACTAAAGAATGCGATCAATTATGATACATTTAACTAAATGGTGTACAACATACAATGGAACATGAACATTGTCCAGGTTCGTCCCAGTAAAACATCATAATGACATTGAAGATTACTCTTTCACTAGATGCTTCGCATCCCGTGTAAGTGGTTTAGGATGGTGCTGGCGAGTGGGGGAAGGTAGAGTTGAGTATCGTATGGTTCAAACTCGCCTTTAAAGGCATTATTTAAATAGTCCCGTGGAGCATGGCAGGGGAGCGGTATTTTGGTAGATTATGCCAGAATGTCCGATTTACTAGAGGAGTCTCCAAAGTCTCCAAACTGTGGTTTTCAGGCTTTCTCTCTGACCCCTTGAGCCTTTTAACTACCCCCTTTTGGTTCCAAACACACTACCTGTCTCAGACATCTCATCCACCTTACTTCCTCTTCCACCTCGCAGCACTCACTACGGGTTGAATATTGAAGTCATGAATGGCGCTCTTGAAATGGATGAATGCGAAAAGACAGGATCTGAATCTAGCCAGCCAGGCCACAGAAAAGATGGTGAAGGATGGAGGCCTTGCTTGGAATCAGGGTACCTGGAGAGGAAGACAGAGTGACTTGGGGAGGTTTACGGGGGGCTAGCGATGTGAGATCACTCTGGCTGCTGGTAGCACACCTCTATCTGCTGACCTTTGTGGCCAGTGATATGGATGGGGTTAGGACACACCACTACATGTATCCAACGTGGTGGTACAGAGGGCGATGAGGCAAGTTTAGGGCTACCAGCATCATCTTCCAGCAGCAATGTGTGGCGCGAGCTGTGCGGCTTTAGTTGAAGGACCATGGGTGCAGACAGTGATGGGTGCCCGTTTACTCATGAATCTTGAGCCTTGGCGTGGATGGAGGGTCCGACTCACCGGGCACTCCCATCTTTACTCTGCAGAGCTGAGATAGAAATAGTAAACAAACTAACACCCACTGAAACCAAAGGCACCAGCTTTTAGCTGTCAAGTATGAACCTAAACCTTCCAAGAGAAGACTGTGGCAGGCAGCAATGAGGGATTTACTTTGATTATCTTTATATTCCGGTCTTTAGTTTTTCAGCGGAATAAGAGGGAGTGAGAGGGCAAGGATGATGACGGAGACGAGGATGAAAATGGAGATGAAGAGGTTTGTGGAGTGATGTGGTGAGTAGGAAGCCGAGTGAGCGAGATAAGGGACTGGGAATGAGAGGGGGAGCAATGATAATGGGCAAGGGGAACAGGCAGTGAGAAAGGAAGATGGGGAGTATGGGGGTTTGTATCAACCAATCATGAAGAGCAGGCAATCAACAATGAAGAGACCAGGAGTGAAGACTATTTCAAGTCCTGCTAATCAACAGTTTTGGGAGAATTTAACCTTCCAGAAAATACCATGGCCTTGATGGACAGTGCATCCATGCAGTGGCACGCCATGAACGATACCTGCAAATGGCAGAAGGGGGCTAAACCAAAGCCTACGCTCTCTGTAGTCCTACTTGGTAGTATACTGTTTAAAGTATGTGTTGGTAACAGTTAGGATTTCAATGATGAACAAGCCAGGGACTCCGATGCTAACCCCACAGCTTCCTCTTCCAGTCAACTGAGACCTGGATGGAACACCAGGCTCTAAAGAGACTGCGCAGGGGAAAAAGCGGAAGGGATATAGAGAGAGAAGAATCCCTCCTACAGCATCTCGGACAGCAGATCTCTGCAGCACCTGATGGTGATGGTGTATGGTAATGAACATTTGGTCTGCTATGAACTGCCTGGTAACACCTGTAAGCCTATTAAATAAGGTAACATAAATCAGAGTATATATGCATAAGATGATAATCAATGCGACTGGCAAACCAGTGTGTGAAAGCAGAGAGACTGTGACTAATAAACAGACCAAATATGAAGGTTCACCCCTGCAGAATTTACACCGAGTGCCAGAGGGACTTGGATAGTCTGCAGTGAAGCAGAACAGGATGGTAAAAGGGATATCCCTGGCTTCTGAGACAGGAAGGATGGCTTGATCTGCCCTAACTGCCTGAAGGAACTGAAGGAAAATAAAATGAACAAGCATTTGCAATGCAATAGGTCTCGCATTTGTGAGAGTTTGTTATTTGCATTGTAAATGACAATGCCTTTTATTTATCCGTTTTGATAATTAACACATAAATAAAAGGCATTGTCATTTACAATGCCATTAAGCTCAAACTCTTGTAAATGTGAGACCTCGGCTGCCATTGTCCTGAGCTGCTTGGAAAGTGAAAGTGCGCATGGCACGCCGAAAGTTGCAGGAAAGTTTGTCATGCCTGCAGTAGGAGAAACGCATTAAAGAAATTAGTGCTTACAGACTAAATAAGACATACCGTGTAACAACTGAAGTAAAAGGGCCAGTCCTCATGGGAGGTTACAAATGAAGACAAGGCGGTACTAAGGAGGACTAACAAGCCTATTAACGAATCAGAAGCCAGCATTTACAAAGGACAATGACACAAGCCAATGAAAAATATGGGTGAAGAGTGGGCGGAGCTTCAAGTCCATACTCGAATACAGCATGCCTCGCAGAAAGGCGCATGCGCTGCCCAGGCACAACCTAAAAAGGTGCAAGAATGCAGGTCAATTAGTTTATCGGAGAGCAAGAGCTACCAACCGCTGTTGTTAGGCACAATGCAGTACTGTGTCTGGCGTTTAAATCCTCCCAGGGCTTACTGACGCATACGTTTGGTGTGTTTTTGTGTTTCCCATCTTGCCTAAGAGGTGATGCTCTATTTTCCCCTGTGCCTTCATCTTCTGTCTGTTGTGATCATTGGGAAATACAAACTCTGGAATTCGTGACAGTAACATGAGGGAGTCCCAAACAGCCAACGCTGTTTCTAGGCCAGACCTAAAAAGGGAATGATGCCTTTCATTTGTATGTTTTTCTTGAATTAATTCAGGATAATCCCGAATATGAAGAAGTGAGCACCTTATTGGTGCTTTTTAAATATATGCAGTGTTGCTGAATTGTTCTATGTGTGATGTGTATGGAGTTCACAATTAGAGCTTTCTTCGTGTAATAATGAACTGTTTTCAGTAGTTTTCTTTTACGCCTCAAAGTAAATGGCATATGTACTTCCAAGGATCATTACATTTTCGCCATATTGCTCAGATACTTTTAGGAGTATAGTGTGTTACTGAAATACCTAGATGTAGCCCTTGCTCTGCTACCACTACTAAAGATTATCATTCTCTTATGGTGGCACTTGTGGTCTCCGCACCCGGCATGTTTGATCACGGTGATTTCTTGTTGAAGGGCGTGGTATATAGTTCTTTCTGGAGATCTGTGTACTGCTGCTTTGGCTAGGATTGGCTAGTCCCACACCTGCTTAGCGCTGGGATACCCTCCAGGTGATAGTACTCTTTACCAATCAACATAACATTATTTTTATTGGACAGTACTTAAGTATTGCTGTAACTCACTGCCTGTGGATCACAGCTTCTTGGAGTGGATGACCAATGGTGGAAAGAAAGAGTTAAAAAATGGAACACTCGCAAAGCTTTATTGTCCAGAAGTGGGATCTTTTTTGTTATGTATTTAGTGGCCTTATCTCGAGCAGGGGTCACCGAGCTGCCTTCAATTGTTGACCCTTTGTAAATCAACAAACACACTTTGTCTGAACATTAACGGTGTATAACGCATTATTTACTCTGATTTTTTTCAAATCCGAGTTGGCATTATGTACATTTGGTGCTCTGCCCCTTGACCTGCACGCGCTATCTTGCATGACTTGACTTTCTGAAGCCACTGCCACCTCTTGATGTACAGGTGGGTGGGTGTTTGCAGCCAGTGTCACGTTCATGAGGATTTATGATCTTAAGTGAATAACTCCTAAGTACATTAGTTTAGTGATTTTTTTTATTCTGGTATCGATATTCTTTAAGCTTGGATGGGAAAGAGTTGGTTCCTCTATTTTTTTTGTAGCCTGTTAATAAGATAGTTGTTTCTCAAACGCTTAGTTGATTATTTTTATATATACAGGTTTGAGTTACAGGAGCCATGCTTTTCATTACTGTGGCTTCTACTGTGCACCTTCTTCTTCCATAGTGTTGTATCCAATTAGTGTTTTCCATTTACATTCTTCTGTGTTTTTTCTCTTTACTTGTGTGTTACATCTTGCTTCTCGGTAGCTTAACCCGCCTATATGCCTTCTTCTGTTATCTTATATACAGTATGTTTTGATGCATATTTGTAATCGTTTAGCTTACGGGTGTTTGCAATGGTCGTTGTCTGAATTATCGTTTTGAAAGAAGAGGGTTTCAAATACTTGTGAAAATGAGAGCAAACATCTTATTTTATCAATAAATACCTACGATCAGGAAGGACTTGCTCTCACTACTCAATTGCTAACACCATACAGATTTCTCTAAACGTAACTCTAATTCAAGGAGAGCTTTACGCAGTTTTGACAAAAGCTTTAGGGATATTGTACTCCTTCACTTTGGGATTCCTGAGGATGAACTTGGTTCATCTGTTTTTCGTTTGGTAAATGTTTAAGCTGCAAACACCCCAAGGGATATTTACTTTGGTCACTGATTTTTGTGGGGCTAAAAATATAATAGTAGCAGGAGATTGTAATGTCACTTTGCAGCCTTTATCATTCAAATGGAAATATTAGTCTTCCAAACAATACTGAAAGTGTAAAATGTTAGTGTTAGGCGCAATAGGAATTTTGATAAGTGGGACTGCACTTTCTATTCCCCCAGTTCATGGGAATCATGATGTATTGTTTTGTTCCTCATTTCAGGTCTCCCTCAGTCAAAGGGAGAACACTTAGATCACTTAGATTAACAGCATTGTAATCTTTGACCACTCACCCAGTAGTTAATTTGTGGAAAAATAAGTGCAGTGATTCTCGTCAGGAGGCAGCTTGCACCAGCCCATTGCTCCTATTAGTGCTGCCTATAACAGAATTAACTACTAACCCCAAAACCCTACAAGCGTAACGGCCAGAGCTGCTGACTTTGGAATTGGGGATCCAGGTTCGAGTGTTGGCGTCAGTTCAACATCCTGTGATTCTGGGCAAATCACTTAATCTCCCGGTGCCTTCAAAAAATTAATGTGTCCTTAACTGGTGCTCATGAAAAGCTCTCCAATACCTTTGGGTCGAGTTCATGCTATAAGTGCTGATGTTGATTAAGTGCTGGTGCTGAGCACCAGAAACCACCGGCTTAAATTCAGCACTGCGCTTACCTATTTATTGTAGCTGGGTTCAATTCAAGTAAAGCCAATTAAACTTAATTTTTGGGCATCTACACACGAAGGTAACAAGGCTCTGGCCCAAATTATGCCTCAACAGGACAAACTAAAAAAGAGAGTTTTAAGGCTTTTGCTGAACTTCTCAGTGCATGAGGTCGTTTTTAGCTCCAGAGGGAGCCATTTCCCACACTAAGCAGGCCTTTTAAAACTGTGAGGGACTAACAATCCCTGGGTTTGTGACCTCAGACTCCTTCCTGGTTTATGAGGTGATGGGCCTAGAGCTTGAGTATTGCAATGTGCATAATGTATTGCTTTATGGAGCACTAACAAAACTCTAAATTTCACACAAACTGAAATTGGAAGCCAATATAATCTGAATAATATAGAGCCGGCGTGCTCCCATCATCTAACAATCGTTACTATTCTTGCAGTGAGATTTCGGCATTTTTTTTGCATTAAGAAAGTGATGAGCAGTAGTACAAGTCTTGATCCAACAATGGCCCAGGCCAGAGTCGCAGGATTGCTTTCTCTCAGATAGGGATGAAGTTTGTCCAATACGTGAACATAATAGTAACAGGGTAGCTGACCTGATCATCCATGGCAAAGCGTTTATCTAGAAATACGCCCAGGGATATCACTTTTTTGAGAACTCGATGTGTGAATTCCCTATGGCCATAGCTTTATGAGTAACAGACAGTTTGTTCACTGTAACCCTTGAACCTACTGATAACAGTTCAGTTGTAGTGGAATTAGACACCAGAAACTCTCTTTCACTCAGTTGCGAATCTCTAAAACTAGCTCAGTTAGGTGTTTAACATCAACCTCAATCTCCTGTGAGAGAAATTACAAACTGTATCATCAGAATGTATGTGAAAGCCTAGTCGCCATGAGCACACTCTCCATTCCTGGAAAGATCTATCAGAAAGGAAAGTTCCAAACCGTTTAAAGAACGCCTTCTCAAATAAAAAACATTCCAAGATGCCTGCCACATGGATGCTTGCGTAGGCATTGTGATGCACCATTGGCCATTTTGGCATTTTAACTTACTATTCCACGATGGCTGATGGACAATTTAGAACAGTAAACAAATAACAAAAACAATTATGTGCATGAACGCTAAACCAAAGAAGTGAGCTGTCTGTTAGCAGTGGGCGGCGGCCATGCCGTCTCAGGAATAATAATACAACCTAATAGAAGGACCGGGAAAGGGAGGGGTGGGGGAGGGGAAGGATGGGATGCGAGGGCCCCTACAACAGTGTGCAGCGGCTGGGCCCTTGAAAAGAAAAAAAAATAAGAGGCAAAGTGGGGACAGCTGGTGAGGCAACAAATGAGAAGAGGAAGGGGCGGAGGTAGAATTGAGTAGATGAGAAAGATTGAAGCAAGCCATGTACTCTCATGCAGTGGTGAAACGCAATTAAAAAGTAGCCCCTCGAGTCAGCAGTGGAAAAGCACAAGTCATCCAATCTGAAATGATGTAAAGAAGAAATGTTGAATAGGCAGGAAAAATGCAATAGAAAGGAAAGCCATCAAATAAGAGGCGGAGGACTGAGATAAACAAGAAAGCCATCCAATTAAGAACAAGGTGCTGATCCAAATCCTACCGTATATACATTGTATTGAAGATAACAGGGTCTTCAGCAACAACTAAAGCTGTCTGTAGGCACTGAAAACATCACTAGCTCAGAGAACAATGAAACACTGCTGAACAGTGCTAGCTCAAAACACAAGAATACACTGCAAAACTCTGCCAGTTCAAGAAATAAGGATACATGGCTAGTGCACGTTCAGGAAAGCTAGAAGCTGAGGCTGTGTAAAAAACAGGTATATTGCATCAGTGACCAACACCTGGATGGAAGCAAACAGAGGCTTTAAAAGAACTCACTACTGATCACATGCTTCACAAGTGTGCTGATTCCGCCATCCATCCTTAGCAAGCAGGACCAGAGACAAACAGTCATCAGGGGCTTCTAGAAAATGTTGTTTGGCAAGACGAGCATATAGGCTATCACAAACTTGAGAATGGATCTGTGATGCAAGTCCAGTCCTGAATGCTTTTTCAAGCAGCTAGAAATCGGTATTGGGGTGTAGCATTAGAATATAAAGCAGCGTAGTCCATCATTGAAAAGTCCCCCAGAGATGCCGCTTAGTGGCGGACATGATATCGCAGGGGGAAACTGTGACAATATAAAGTCTTCGCATTCAGTACTGGATTAGCTATTCTTTGATCTTGATGTGCAAGTAGAATAATTTGTCATTTTTGTACGGATCTGAATATGTTAATGTATATGAAGAAATACTTAAAACACATTTCTCACAAAGTTTGCAAAGACCTGTTTTTCATACACATACCTATTTTGTGATGGCTCTGTGACCTAAAGGATCATGTTAGAAGCCATCACAAATTGAAGTGGAACAAGGACTTACAACCTACGAATACCGAACATTTTTTAGGACTAACTGCAACTCTGTCAATGCCATTTAAGGGTGCATCTTTTGTCACTGATCTCTTCTAATAGGTTTTGAAGAGTTTACTGAAATCCATGTTGCTTTACTGCAGAAATGAACTATAAGCCACTGATAATATTATAAAACTATAAGCCTTTAAGAGGTCAACCCACAAAGATATTTATGGTAGTAAGGGACACATAGGTGTGCAAACAAGATTATTAAGATTGCAGAATAATGCCAGTGATGAAAATAACTTACATTTGTACTCATAAATGGAGTTATGCACACTCAAATTTGCACCAGTAGCAAGGTTAAGTGTGAGTAAATTTGCTCACCGACAGAGATTGTGCTCCCTCCAAGGCATGGACACCTGCCTAAGTAGGAGAACACCCAGAAATGTATGTTTCTGGTGGTAGTCACAAATGCGCATTCACATCCTGGGTACAGTTGGAGATTTAGTCCTGTTATGGTTTCGGGTATGTCGGTATCCAGGGCAGGGATAAGGAAGGGAACAGTTTCACAATGTATGGTCTGGTGGGGCAACAGGTTTCTCCATGGGAAAAATATTTTTCCAATGTAGGAACAAAAAAAGGCGAAAGTGAAATTGCATTTGATTGCAACATTTCTATGTGCGGTAATGTGGATTTGCTGCATTACCACATGGAAAAATGTTTAAGCATGTGATATGTCTTGGGAATCTAGAAAAGTCACGGGTTCCCAGAAGTGCTCTTTGAATTAATTGAGACTTCCAAGTAGGTCAGAAAATTACTCAAACCATCTAAACCTTCGAGTATACATTTTGCACAGTGAAGCCAAGTGTTTAGTGAATCAGGCTCAATGGCGTCAAATGCCAAGGAGTGGTCACTGGAATCTGAGAGCTGGGAAAATGAGGCGTGTATAATATCGATCAACGTATGAAATGGTCAACTGTGAACATGGTCTCTAGCCACATAGATAACCTTTTGACTTTATGTTTTGGGGTGCTTCAATTGCAAGACATATGAAGGTGAATATTACATGGCAACGTTAACCTGGTGAGTCTGTCAATCAACCAAGATGATCCACTTGCTCTAATGAAATTAAATACATTGCCCTAAGAGGGTAGAGAGGTCCAAATTTAGTTAAATAACACTGTGCACGGAACCGAAATTAAGAGAGAAAAAAACTGTGCCAATATTTGTGAAAAATATAAGAGATGGCAAGAAATTCCTTACACACCTGCAATGGTTTTGTTATGGAACCAACAGTTTCTGGCAAGAAGTCACCATGACAATTAATGTATTTTTGGACTTCAGGATGAAGTTTCCATGGTGCATTCCATATGGAACTTCAGCAAACAATTTTTTGGCATATGAGTATGGAAATAATTAAATCTCCACCACCCTCTACCCTAAAGTAGAACATTTAAATACTGAGTGTAAGAAATTTGGTTACTGGTTGAGGGGAGTGAAACCCTACTCAAGCAGCAACCCCAATCCTTTTCAGGGTTAAGTCACAAGCAAACCCCAAACTAACCTGAGCTCAACCCTCTGGTAGATTTGCACAGAGCAGTCAGGCTTAACTTAGAGGCAATGTGTAAAGTATTTATGCAGCACTTCAACCAGTAATAAAGTGAAGACACAACATATGGAAAATACCACACCAAATTAGAAAAATTGAATAAGCTTTAATAAATAAAACAAGACCAAAGCTACAAAAATCCAATCAGAAGAACCGGAGGTATACAATTTTAAAGATTTTAGTGAAAATAGCACCAAAAAGCACATAGCGCCAACTGTGGATATCTGGTTGCGCCGGACCGGGAGAAAGTCACAAGTTCAGGCCAACCGTGATGAAATGCAGTCTACCCACAGGGACCCACTTAGGTCCGCTGATCACAATACCTTAATCCTGGATGAGAAGAGATGCAGAGTCCCGTGTTGAGGATGTGTCGCGCAGCAAAGGCGATGTAAGGTACGGGCGAAGAGATGCGTCATGCAGTGGCGGTTCTGGAGAGCTGCGAAGTGCGAGGCAATGTCCTTGTGTGGAGATGTGCCACGCATTGGAAGTTTGAAAGGGCTGTGTTGGACAAAGCAATGTCTTTGTGTGGAGATGCATCGCGCAGTGGCAGTTCCGATGGGCTGCGTTGGGCGAGGCACTGTCCATGTGGGGAGATGCATCACGCAGTGGCGGTACTGATGGGTTGCTGTAGGCAGTGCCGAATACTTATGTTGGAGAAGTCCATGCAGCAGAGTCGATGCGTCAGTTCCAAGGGAGATGTGTCGGGCAGCAGAAGAAATGCCGGAGATGCTCGTCACCGCGGAGGAGGTGCGTAGTTTCTGATGAATCCATAAATGGGCTGGCAGAGCACCTTCATGCCCACTTCCAAGGGTCCAGGACTGGGGTAGCACCACTTGGGAGGGCAGGAATCAGAGATGGCAGAGTCTCAGTGCTGGGTTCAAGGTTGGTTAATACCTGTTCTGTCTCTGAAGCTTCTGATCAGGAGGCCAGCCAGCTACCCCCTGGAGTCACTCTGGGGTCCTGGGTTTAGAGCTGCAGCTCCAGCCCTTCTCACCCAGGCAAGAGGGCAGCAGGCAAGGCAGTAGTCCTTCTGGGCAGCAGTCCAGCAGCATGGAAGTCCTTTCAGCAACACAGCAGTCCTTCTTCCTGGCCGAGTCTTCCACAAGTCCAGAAGTGATTGTACTGAAGAGTTGGGTCTAAGGGTCTAATATTTATACCTGGTGCCCACTTTGAAGTAGAGGTTTCCACCCCCATGAGTAGTCAGGCATTCCCTCCCTCCCTGTCCTAGCCCCAGCTTGTCTAGGGTCACAATAGATCAGTGTCAACCCCTTTGTGAGAGTGCTCAGGCAGAGCCTTTCTATTGTGCAAGTGTGGTAGGTGACAGATCCTGCTCCTCCTTAACTCATAGTGGCCCATCCTGCCAACACCTATCTTCCCTGTGTCTCGCTGTTTGGGAGTAATACACAAAGACCAACTGCCAGCTACACCTAGTCATGTGACCTAGGATCAGGCTGCAGGCGCCAAATGGTTAGGACAACAAAATATCAACTTTGTAAATGTGACATTTTCAGAATTGTGATTAAAAATCCAACTTTACTATTGAAGAGGGCTTTTAATTACAATTCCATAGACACCAAACTCGACATCCCTACCTGCTTCCAATTGCAATTATCACTTATTAATTGTAATAAGGAAACCCAATGTTATCCTAGGGTAGAGGTAGTCCTTGCAGTACTGCAAAACAAACTTAAGAGTTTTTCACCACCAGGACATGTAAAACTTAAAGGTACATGTCCAAATTTTTAAATACACTGTACCCTGCCCTCTGGGTTGTTGAAGGCTTACCCTTGGCATGACTTATTGGTATTAAAAAGGGAGGTTTAGGCCTGGGAAAAGGTTTATTTTGCCAGGTCCAAATGGCACTTTAAAAATGCACACACAATCTGCAATGGCAGGCCTGAGATATTTAAAGGGCTACTTAAGTGGGTGGCACAATCAGTGCTGTAGGCCCACTAGTAGCATTTAATTTACAGGCCCTGGGTACATGTAGTACCACTTACTTGGGGCTTCTAAGCAAATTAAATGTGCCAATTTTGTGTAAGCCAATATTGCCATGTTTAAAGGAGAGGGCACAAGCTTATTATTAGCACTAATAAGCAGTGGTAAAGTGAGCAGAGTCCTTAAGCCAGCAAAAACAAAGTCAGCAAAACAGGAGGGTTGAAGGCAAAAAGTTGGCAGAGAACCATGCCAAGGATGCCATGTCTAACAATGATCTTCTGAGCATCTGTTATGTTATGTACATCTATATAGCGCAAACAAATCAACCCGGATAGGGTCTCTCAACGCTAATTGCACGTTAACAGGTGGAAGAGATCAAAAGAGTCAGAAGAGCCAGGTTTTGAGAATTCTTTTGACTAGACCTAGGTCAGGGTAGGATCGTATATGTAAGGGTAGCCTGTTCCAATGATTAGAAGCCAGATATGAAAATGATCTACCCCCATATCTGGCCATATGTATACAGCGAGGGCATTGTAACGCTTGCCAACTGGACCTGAGGTTGCACATTGGAACAACCTTAACCTAATAGCACACGGAATAATCCTCTCTCCCCAAAGCTGCTGCTGCAAATTGTACCTGTGCCTGTTGGGATACTGTGTGTGCTGCCTGCAAGCAGTTGAAAATACAAATGCACCATTCAGGACAGAAGAAATCTTTGATCAACTGTTTTGGATTTTTATTGACTTCTTGTCTTAGATAGAACTGTTGCTTTAAATTCTGGCCTCAGCCTTGATGGTATTTATACATTGCCAGACCTTCAACATTTTACTAAAATAATTTTGCTAGACTTGTTCCAAACCTACGAACAAAAGTAGAGCAGACATTTTGATTTATATTTTGATTTTCTAGAGCAGTGCTTCCCAAACGTTTTAGAACCCGCAGCCCATATTTTTTTAGAATGGCAAACTTATGCACCCCACCTAGATTTAATAGTCATGAGACAGGAAATTGGGTAATGTAACTAAAGCATCTTGTGATAGCGCAGTGTCATTTATAGACTGCACTTTTTCCAATGACATTGCCACTAAATTTGCACAGTTATAAGTGACAAGGAAACCAGAGTGTCAGCTGAACATTGGGTAAGCTTATGTAGAAAAGACAATGGTCCTTCGATCAAAAATACCGCAATCGATGTCAATATACCAAATGGTCACTTTAATTAATTACATATAGATAAATACTTTTCTTGAAACTATCTATCTATATGTAATTAATTAAAGTTGCCATTTGGTATATTGATATTGATTGAGGTATTTTTGGTCAAGGGGCCAGTGTTTTTTCTAACTATACTAATTTTGCACAGACATACCGTTTTACTGACAAAATTATGTTGCATACAAATGATAATGTGTGGAAATCAGGTTTCAGTTTGAATATTTATCATTTGCGCATCACCAAGTAAAGTGTCTTGACTTGCTCTGATCCTATTTGTTATGTCCCATATAGAGGCCCTAATGTAGACCCGTTCATACATGCCCTAAAATGGACGTATTCGTATTTGCCCTAATACGGTCATATTCGTACTTGCCCTATTATGGTCAAAGCCGCATATGCCCTATTACGGTCATAACTGTACATGTCCTATTATAGTCATGATTCCTTATATAGGCATGATCTTTCACCTACATTGGTCCTCGCTAGTACACAACGAGCTCTGAGGGCTGAACGTTATCTAGTCTGTGGTTTTGAATCCAGCAGGGTTTTTCCCAAACACAGGCCCACACTGTACTCATCAATTATGCATGACTCTCTAGGAATACACCACCTGCATAATATGTATGTACAAAGTTCACCCCTGACGTCTTCCTCAAGTCTAACAAGGCCCAATACAAACCATACGAAGCAACTAGAGTCTTCAGGGTATAAATACACCACATCTTACCCCGGTAAGACAGAGGGAACCGAGACTTCCATGCTGACACACTGACCAGAGACGCTGAGGCTCCTGCATGCAGTCGCTCCAGCTGACAGCGGTCGAACACAGCCTTTGCGGGGTGTCCAACTCGAGACCAGGACGGGGTCCCACACTCTCTCTATTCAGGTATGGGGGTTCGACTAAATCCTAGAAGGATTCTTGGCTCTTAGGCTTTTTGACCTACACATATGCTAGGTACACTCAGGTACATCTAGTTAGGCATCGTAGGAGTACGCGCACTTTTCATAATGCTTTTATACTCATGTATGTATTCATGATTATTGCAATATGGTAGAACTGTTCTATCCCTTTGCTTTTATCGTACTGCTGATAATATATCTCTGCTATTGTATGCTGGTTACTGCAGCACATATATTTTACACTAGAATAACAACTGTTCAATAAATACTTATTGAAACGCCCAGACTGTTTATTCTGTGTAACTCTCTGAGACAAACCGAATAAGTAAGCACGAGTGACTGAGCGAAAAGTAGTATATTGTTTCCACGATTCTGAGGAATTAGGGTTGTCATGGTCTAAGGTTGCCAGAAACTAATCTCTCCCCGATAAGAGGAGATTCTAGTGGCACTGTGAGCTAGCTAATGCAAATCCGGCTAACATACACGGTGGGGGTGCACAGAGTCAGTCTAACACCAAGCCCACAGTTTATGTTATCCAAACGCGCAGGTCCTGCATGGGTACTATAGGAACTACACGACATGGCACCGCCAACGTTGGTTGGGTACTTATTTAACAGTAGAATCTGAGTAGTTCAGTCGTGCTATTCTCAGAGAACCTACTCACAAAACCCCAGAGACGTCTGGAGTGGGTGGGCACAAACTCCGCCATAGCTGAGTAGGCGAGATATCCTATTTATCGGCTGTTGGTTAATCAAGCTTGAAGGACATTTAGTTCCTAAATTGTGCATAACACCTCATCTTAGTTCCCTTTGAACACTTCTTCCTCTAAACATGCCTGATACCGAGGCAGGGGAAGACAGAGTTGATCTAAATTTTTCAGAAGAAGGAGAAGATCCTGAAAATGCAATACAGATTGCACCAAAATTCAGAAGGACAGTCACCATAAGACTATTAGAAAATGGTTTACAAGCTAAGGGAGGCATTGTAGTTTTCGTGATTGAGGCACACGAGTCAAATAAAACAGGAGGTATTCTATTCATGGGTTACACTCCCAGCAGCAAATGCAATAACAAAGACATTTCACTACTATATAGAAGGAAATGCACCACGGGAATATGGTCCGTTTGAGGACATAGAGATTCCACTCACTTACCAGGAACATCATTACTGGTTTAATGGCGCCCTACCCCACATAAGAAGAAGAGTAAGATTAGGCCCGCTCGGAGGAGACGGGGCCACATGGCCAATACTAGCGGCTTACACACCGCACCCTGACATTGGAACAATGCCACAGCCAGAATTACTCATACAACACAGAGATTTAATTAAAATCTACAGAAACCTGACACAATTCGTCATGAGGACTTTAACAATCCAACCTGCACCAGGTGCAGCAAATAGTACTCCAGCTCAGGGTACAGGAAATAAAATCACTCCTCAAACATTACACGTGGTAATGGGCAAAATGCCCGCAAAACACGAACAAATACCATTCTGGATAGCTCAGAAAATAACTCAGCTTGAGGCAGTATTCCCGAATACTACCACCTATGATAAACACAGAATACTAACAATCTGCTTGCCCATGGGTATCACACCACAAGTAGAGGATTGCACCTCTTGGGGTCCAGTCTTTGCTGCCATATATACCAGAACACATGGTATCCCGTCATTAGCAGTAGTACCTGACGTATTGAGACAGATACAAAATGAGTACAGAGCAGAGCCTGCCCTTAACTTAGGGATGAAGTTACTAAATAACTTTGACCAGGTATCAGCCATAATACTAGCTAACATTAAGGGGGAAGCAGCTTCAGTGGTGATCCGCCAACGCCTAAGGGAGTTCAGTCCAGTAGATCAACAACACAAACTACCCAAAATAATTGAAACTGCATATGCAGAACTAGGCAAAGACAGTCTAGGTGGGAAAGCATTAAAACCACAACTGGTGGGCAGTCCTGAAAAGGACACTACAAAGCATACACCTACTTCTGCTAAAAAGAAGTGGGAAAATAAAAAACAACAAAAGTCTAAAGACAGCAGATCTCAATCCAGAGGTAGGTCTCCTCAACAGGAGCCCTCTGAAAGGAGGTATAGCCTCAGGAATAGGGATAATATAAAAAAAACCTGACAGGTATCAGGATACTGATACTCGTTCCTCTCGTTCCTTTCAGGGTTCATAAAAAAACTCCGAGAGGGAAGGACGGTCAAAACACAGACAAGAGGAGCGTACAAAGTCCAGAGACACGCAACGCGCTGCGGACTACGCACCTAAAAAAGAAGATAAACAAAAACAGAAACCTCAGTTGAAAAAGAAGAAGGTAGCAGGTCTCAAGATCAGACATGCCCAGAATTCTGAGGAGACAGCTTCTGAACGGGGAATGGGCTCTGACGATGCTAGACAGCGCGGCAGAAGTAACAATAGCTCGCCAGAACCTGAAGGAATTTCTGGTGACAGCGGAGTTGAGTGAGTATATCCCGGTGGAAACACCTGATACTCAGGTAAGTGTCCCACATAAGTTACATGAGATAACACTCAGGATGGAGGGGGACAAACCCAGAAAAATTAAAGGTCTCTTTTGGAAAAATCTGTCATCTGGTTATGACATTATATTAGAAGAACAAGACTGGCCGCCAGCATTCGTCATGGAGTGCCCTAGGGGAGAAACGATAATTTTTCCAGCCTTTTCCGACCTCGTTCCCATACATTTAAAACATGCATATGCGCAGGAGTGGGCGGTTGCCCTAGCACTAGCATTGTACAAAAATCATGTTGGTTGGGATAAGGATTCAACCCACCACGTGATCCCGTTAAAAGTTTCCCCAAATGCTCAAAGGCAATACCCTATAAAGCAGGAAGCTAAAAAACAAGTCAGGGAGATCCTAGATCAACTTGAATACCATGGGGTGATAGAAAATTGCACTTCACCTATGAACAATCCTTTGTTTCCTGTAGCAAAACCTGACAACACATATCGTCTAGTCTTAGATTACAGACATTTAAACACTTGCACAAAGACATTTGCAGTTCAAAACGCACACAGTGCCGCATTAATGAATAACATTGTGCGCAAAAATATAAAACAACACTTGATATCTCAAATGGATTTTTCTGCCAAAATATAGCGCCTGAAAGCAGGTATCTGACCGCATTCAGTGCGTTAGGGTCCCAGCGACAATTTTGTCGACTAGCCCAAGGGTATAAAAATAGCCCCGGGTATTTTCAGCAAGAGTAACAGAATTACTCCAAAATTTGGATGAAGAAGCATTGTCCTATGTAGATGATATTTATCTGACGGACGATGACTTACCGAGGCACTTGACCAGGGTGAGCACCATTATTATGGGATTCGCCTCTGAGGGCTATAAATTTAATTTAAAAAAATCAAAAATTGCCCACCTCAATGTCCTATTTTTAGGGTATGAGCTGGCAAGTGAAAGAAAAAGCCTAGCAGCAAAGAAAAGTGTGCGCTGCTCCAACCTCCAAAATCATTGAAGAATTTACAATCAATTCTGGGATTCCTAAATTTTGGTCGAACATACATTTTGGATTACGCAGAAAGAGTGAAACCTTTCTACGACTTAATAAAACCTGATTTTTCAGTCAGACAATGGACACAGGAACATACAAATATCCTGCGTTCCCTACAGGAAGACATGATAGTTTCTAAACATTTACAGACACGCGTAAACATACGCAACTTAGTGATCCGAGTAATAGCGGGTCAATGCGGGTACACTTATTTAACTTTCAATGAAGGCGAAACAGTACCAATCGCATACAAATCACACCTGTACACAAACGCAGAGATGCGTTTCACTTCAACAGAAAAAATCCTGACAGCAGTGCAGACCGCTGTAGCAAGAGAAAGAGCTCTGGCTCAGGGAAAACGCATAATAGTCGTGACCCCAGTACCAGCCTTAGAAGCTGTTACTAAAGCTAGCATTCCAAATGCAAAAGCCTTACATCCCAGATGGATACAATGGGCTAATTCTCTTACTGCAACGGATGTTGAATACAGATTTGATCCAAATTTTAAAACGCAAGCATTTCTGCAATACGAACAAGAATATCCTCTTCCAAATGAGATTTTGCCTCTAGATCAGTATGAATACATTATTTACACTGACGGATCTGCTCAACCAGCCATAGGGAGTAAGCAAGATTACAGCGCAGCATGTGCAATCGTTAAAGGTTGCATGCACGATGGAAAATTCCATCCTAGTTGCACTAAAACACAATCTCTAGGAGACTGCACGGCTCAGTTGGCAGAATTAAAAGCACTGATAACTGGCACTTGTAAATACGGAACACAAATTCCCCACACTAATTGTGTGCGATTCCTTTTACTGTGTACAGTCGTACAATGAATATTTACATCATTGGGAACAAAACGGGTTTAAAGACGCAAAAGGTGGCACAATTAAGCATAAAATGCTATGGGAACAGGTAGTGGAGTTGAGAAACGAATTACCAAGGGCTCACGTGATACATACACTGAGTCATCAGCGTGATGGCGTTCACGTTGAAGGGAATTCATTGGCTGATGAAGCCGCAAAGGGGGCTGTACGCACAGCGTCCGTAGCTGCAATTACTCGTTCAAGAACGAGAATAGACGGCGAGATTTTGGTAGCTGTCAATGCTTCACGCAAAGGCAGCACAGCAGTACCTAAAAAATTTCCACTCAAGTACTCCTACAAGTTAGATGCACAAAACATTCCATATGCTCAGATTCCTGGAGTGGGGGATAGAGTAATACCAAATATGGATCGTAGGCAAGGCTTAATTGTGGCAGCACATGAGGGTTTGGGTTCTGCACATACAGGCGTTACAGCGACTATTTCTTTACTGAAACAGTGCTACTGGTGGCCAGGGTTAACAAAGCAGACCAAAGAATATGTCTTAAAGTGCGACATCTGCCAGCAGATGAAAGGCTCCACCGTAGCACGCCCAGCGCAGACACCATTACTAAAATCAGACAAACCATCGGCACATACGCAGTTGGCACGTTACATTCTGACCATGGCCCGGAGTTTAGCTCTCGGGCTTACAAAGAGGCCATGGAAGGAATGGGCGTAGCATTGCGGTACTCCTCTCCGTACCATCCTGAGGGAAATTTGGTTGTGGAGAGGAAAAACTGGGACTTAAAGCAATCTTTAACAGCTAGGGTATTAGGCAAGGGGGGTAGATGGGTCGATCACCTTTATGGGGTCCAACGAGCAATAAACAATTAGCCAAGAAGCGCTCTAGGGGGTGTCACTCCTTACGAGGTCCTATTTAGGACAAGAATGTGGGCACCTGATCTTGATTGTGAAGGCACAGTGGCGGATGAAAAACCATTTGATATCCATGATCGTTTGGCTGTTTTACAGGAGCTAAATGAATCCAGGACACAACAAAGCAACGTCCACTTAAAACAGACCACCACTGAGGAAGTAAAGGCAGTAACGGCAAGACCTGTCTGGATCCCAAAAGTCGGGGATCTGGTCAGAGAAAAGATTGCAGACAAGAAAGAATTCGGACCACCCTACAGAACAGCTGTACCGGTCCTAGCAATCCAAGGTACAAGAACTGTACTTCTGCCACCTCTTGCCGGGAAAAAGGAGAAAAGATTTGTCTCAATTGACTTAATCAAACCACAGTATGTGGCCGATACTAAACAGTAGGCCACGTGGACTCCACAGTAGCAGACGCCCTCCTCTCGCTACAATCCAAGAAGTCCAAACAGAAAGACTCATCACGTTTGAAGAGCCACCTGTACGGAATGAAGGACTAAGCAACAATGCTATGGAACTCGTTCCACTTCAACAAGAAATTCATCTTCAAAATGAGAATCAACTTAACACCCAAGTTGCAGTCAGACCGACTTCAGACATCTACGTAAACATGCCTCGTCAAGAGCAAAATCCGATTTCAACAAATCCCGATGCAATTCCAACAATTGATCGAACTGCTTCTGGCTATTTCATGAACTTTGATATGTTTTCACTGGATCCAAGGGAGCCGGAAACGACGCCAGCCAAAACATCACTCAAACAGAAACTCACTGACTTTTTAAACTTTTTTAGAAAGACTTACCTGGTGTCACCTTGGATTGAACTATGGTATACCACTGGGATTTTCTTTTTTCTTTTCTGGCTAGGTTTAATAATAACTTTTAGTATGCTTATTAATGGACGATATCTCCAGCAGAGCTCTACAGCCCAAAGAGTCAATTTGATTTTAAAACCACACCAGTCTTCACAACGTGAACCAAGAGACTTGTCTTCAGTGAACATCACAGCAGTTCCTATACCGGACGGTATAGTATGGGACAAGATTGATTTTGATATATTCGGTCTGACTGAACTTTTAAAGCTTAAACATGTATTTAAAATTTCTTTAAGTGATATCATTACCTCCAGTACATTTTCTGATGATTGGGACACTGAAACTGTAAATAATATGATGTCTGATTTGGAAAAAACTGCAGCATTTCCGAACAATGAAATGTTAGAAGGTACTTCAGACTATGATACATTGTACTGTTACCAACATTATGGTCATCATTTCTTGCACAAATCTATAACACCTAGAAATGTATTTGCATACCACCAGTGGGAACACTGCCCAACACCTCCAAAAGGTAGTTCGCAAACCTTTGCACAGAAATTCACATACTTTTCAGGGTTTAATACATCAGACCCAAAGTCATTTTATTACAAAGTGGCAAAAACATCAGCACAGAAAATTATGTTAACTAACACCAAACAGATTTACTCTGCTTCCTTTATGGCCCAGTTGTCTACACAGGGTTTCGACCTATGGAAGGACACTATAGATTTAAAATCAATCTGGGGTTCGAGGGACTGGCAAGTCCAGGGAACAGAAGCGCTTTTTAGAGCATGCCTCATTCCACAGCCGATGATATTTCTAAATGACACTGTGCAACAGACATCTTGTCTTGGACTAGCCAAGAACAAGGAAATAAACTCACCCGGGTTTCCTACACCATCACAGATGAGTGGGGGGCAGAATTCAACTACACAAGGGGTAGGATTAGATGACATTCTCCAGTACAACAGATCAGATCCTGCCTGGAGGAAATGGCTGATTTGGCCCATTGACACAAATATCTGTCAACAGAGATTTATGAATAAAACCGAAGGGTTTAGTATCCATAGGCCAGATACACGCTATGTACAGAGACAACACCCAGGGGTAGTGACATCGTATAGTGTTGGGAAGTTGTGCCTTGATTGGCTAGAGACCTCAACACTCACAGAAGTAAAACATCATTTGACTTTACTCACACCTGATGTAGACCTTAGGGATTTTTTACTAGGCCCAAGGAAAACACGTCAGAAACGTTTCATATATGCTGGCATTTATGCCTATTATAATTAAAACTGGAAAATATCCCAACAGGAGGCCGCAGAAAGAATACGGGAAATAGACCGTATTAACCTAGAGAAGGCATTAGCTGTAGTGGATAATGGGTTAACAACTTTGACCTCCAGGATTTACTCCTTAGGCAACATTGTGTATGCGGCAATGGACATATTAGAACAAGATCTGGCCTTGTTACAACACGGGCAATCTCAGCTACGTTCTATTATGATTCTAAGCTGGACGCTACAATCTTTGCGTGCAGGCTATGTGCCCTGGCGTTTTATAAACACCACGTCTACAATCTAACTGATAAACAGACAGAAATGGCACAAAGGGGAGCCAAATATACAATGCTGCGTATTGAGAAACTGGAAAGGTTACCATTTACTGTAGCCGAATTACCATCAACTGAATGGCTAATTCATGGCCAAATCACTCTGCCGGTCACTACCGGTAAAAGATCCTATTAACATCATTGTTTCCATCACACTTCAGAATTACAAAAATACTGTGCTTCATTTCTGCTTTCCTAACTTATCTTATGAAATGTGCACAGTTAATTGACAGGAATTTACATTGTGTTATTTGACACAAAACATGACATCCTACAGCCTCTCCTTTTGCACTCCCTTTACCCCAGCAAGTCTGTCATATAATTTACTTTACTTTTTTTTCTCTCACTGCTAAGTAAGAGTAGTTTATAAACACGAAGAAGATATAGCCTGACATTCAGTCTCTGTCTTTGAAGGTAGCAAATGTGACAAGATAAATAAAGAATTTAAAGGCATCTTTATTTATTGCTTGGACTTTCGGGACCCACCAAAAATCAGCCCATGACGCACCAGTGGGTCGCCACCCACAGTTTGGGGAAGCACTGAAGGCAACACGCAGAAGCAGAGCAGGCTGCTTTAGGGCTGCCCCCTTCTTGAACTATCTGCCAAGAGATTCCTTTGTGAGATTTCAGTAAAAAAGCTATTCAACAGGAGCTGAAAAAACATCTGCTCACTAAAACCGTGCATTAGAAGTATACCTCTCCAATGAGCCTATTGGAATTTATTTTCAAGAGTGTTCTATGAAACAGCTAAAGTTAGAAGAGGTGGCATACCAGAAATGGATTTACCAAATCTATACATATGATAGCATACACTGTACCTCAGACTTCTTATGCCTCTGATTTCACAGCTCCCCTTAGGTCATTAATGCTTGGGTCATTAATTATATACATAATGTATTTATTAATAGGTTTTCACCATATAGCTACAGTAGAATTTTATTTGAGAAGCATGCCATTCCAGTACTTAAGGAATGCAAGCATTTATCGGACTAGCTCATTATAATCTATTTAAATATTTTGTCATTGTTAGGCCTATCCATTGGAAAGAGCGCATGGGTCTTTCACTTCTCATGCAAGGTCAGGATCCATAGTTTTTACAACGCTACATCACCTTTTTCTGAGCATAGCTAGACAAACATATGGTTACTGTATTAGGGGACTTACCTTTTGTGTTACTGTATTAGAGGACTTACCTTTTGTAGAGGAATTGTGAGTTCAATAAACTTGTTATTGTTTTATATAGCTATATGTTCGAGGCATATGAGCTGCAGATTGTACACTATGCATAGATTGCCATCTGGTGTTGGGCTCGGATGCTTGCACTTTGTTGTTGTCTTGGAAGAGTCTTTTGTAGTCACAAGATAGGTGACTCCTCCTTTGGACGATAGTGCGCATGGGCATCGACTCCATCCTTAGATTGTTTTTTTCCGCCATCGGGTTCGGATGTAACTTCTGCGCTCCATATTCTCCAAACCTTTTCGACGCGCAAACTATCAAAAAACTCAACGGTATTGTTTTCGATCGCGTGATCTTCGACGCGCACCTCAACTACTCGATTCCGGTCGTCAACCCGGGCCGTTGGGCCTATCGACGCCGTTCGGGCCTACAGCTCATGGAAAGGACTCCATTTAAAAAATGCCCCCAGTGTGGAGCTAAATTTCCACACAGTGACCACCACAAGGTCTGTAACCTATGTCTCTCGCCCGAACACGACGAGAACGATTGCCAAGCCTGCGCCTCTTTTACATCTAAAAAGACCATCCGTGATCGCCGGGCCCGACGACACATCATGGCGCAGCGAGCAGCTCCGGTACCGGTGGACATCTTCGATGAAGGCCCCGATGTCCCGGAGGACGATTCTGAGGACCTGGAAATCGTGTCCGAAGCAGACGACTCAGACGGCCACATCACTCCTGGTCAACGAGTGAGTACAACTGCCCCTACCCCAACTCCACCCCAAAAAGAAGGCCCTGGTCAAGACTTCGCCTGCTGGCCCCAGTCACGACCAAAAACAAGCTTCAGAAGCCCCGCCCCTGGGCCCGGCTCCGAAGATAAGGGACAAGCCTTCCGGTAGCTCGGGACCGAGCAAACCGCATCTCAGTGTTCCGCAGGCACCATCGGCACCGAAACCGAGCGTGCAGCCTACTCCCAAAAAGACATCGGCACCGAACACCTCGACGCCGAAAGAAAAGCCATCGGATCCGAAACCAAAACCTTCGGAACCGAAAAAGATTTCCGCCTCCACAGCCAAGCCAAAGGACCCCAAACCATCTCCCAAGGCCTCGGAGCAGAAATCTAGACCTCGCTCGGACCCGAAGAAATCGGCGCCGAAAGCGGGTACCGAAGAGGAAGAACTTTTTCGGCCGGATCCTATTGATCCAAAACAAAAAACTCTCCACATAGACCCCAAAACAGGACATTTGGCTGCTGTTCCACACAAGAAGAGGAAACTGGACACACCTGGCACTCCCGTAGTTCCTGTCAAAAAGAAAGACTGTGCCACTTCACCTATACAACCCTCTTCTCCTGTTCTTCCTCCTAACCCTGTCTCTCCTCCACATTCTCCTATACTTCTACCAAATTTACCACCACCACAGGATGATGATGATCTATGGGATGGGGGAGGCAACAATGACCCTTTCACTGACCCTGATGACGATACAGATGTACCACAGGACAATTGGGACGATTATAATGACCCAATAGATCCTCCAGACCTCCCTGATCCACATGCATATCCAACAAAGCCGTCTCCCCCAGATGACAATATCGGCTTTGGTCAGCTTGTAAATAGAGCTGCTCTCTACCATGGGGTTCAAATGCATTCTGACCCTGCAGACGAGGACTTCCTTCTAGACACCTTTGAATAGTCACAAAAGACTGTACAAACCCTGCCACTGTTAAAGGGTGTCATTAAACATGCCCCCGACATATTCAAAGACCCTGTTAGGGCTAGAACTCTCAGTCCCAGTATTGACGAGAAATATAAACCCGCTCCCAATGATCCCACCTACATCAAGGGTCAACTACCTTTAGACTCACTATTGGTAGCTAATGCTAGGAAACGTGCCAACTCTCAGACCTCCGGTGAGGCACCACCTCCGGATAAAGAGTCTAAGTTGTTACATGCTTCCGGCAAGAGAGTTGCCGCCCAAGCAGCTAATCACTGGCGCATAGCCAACACACAGACATTACTTGCTAGGTATGATAGGGCTCACTATGACCAACTAGAAACCCTATTACAACATTTACCTGATCAATATAGAACCAAGGCAGATGATTTAATTCAGGAGGGCAAATTAATAACCAATGCTTCAATCAAGTGTGCCCTTGACGCAGCTGACACAGCCTCTAGGTCCATTAACACTAGTGTACTACTCTGACGACATGCCTGGTTATGCATCTCAGGCTTCAAACAGGAGGTACAAACAACAATCCTCAATCAGCCGTTCAATCAAGAACAACTCTTTGGACCAGCTGTAGACACCACTCTAGAGAAAATGAAAAAGGACACGGAGACTGCTAAATCCATGGGGGCATTACAGTCTCCATCCACACGTGGTTCCTTTCGTCGCTCCTTCTATAGAGGAGCATCCAAAAATATCGGAACAGACACCACCTCTTTTTCCTACAAAAACACCACACAAACATCCCCCAACAGAGCATATTTTAGAGGCGGATACCGGGGAAATAACAACAAAGGAAGAGGCCGAGGTAACAACAACACTCGCGCCTCCCCCACTAATAAGCAGTGACTTCCCTCCAATCCCTCCAGACCATTCCACCCCGGTCGGAGGAAGACTATCACAGTTCCTATCTGTCTGGAATTCCATCATTACAGACAAGTGGGTAAGACAAATTATCCAGTATGGTTACTGCCTGGAACTTACAGCAACCCCACCCACCATACCGCCCAAACAGCGTCCAATGTCCACGGAACATCTCACACTCTTAAAACAAGAGGTTCTCTCACTGCTTCAAAAGCAAGCAATAGAACTAGTTCCCTTACAGCATCAAGGAACAGGGGTTTACTCGCTGTATTTCCTAATCCCCAAGAAGGACGGCACCCTAAGGCCAATACTCGACCTCAGACCCCTCAATCTTTACATACAATCACATCATTTTCATATGATCACTCTTCAACAGGTCCTCCCACTACTTCAACAAGGCGACTTCCTTGCCACACTAGATCTCAAGGACGCCAACTTCCACATTCCCATACACCCAGCTCACAGGAAATATCTAAGATTCATAGTGGACGGACAACACTATCAGTTCAAAGTCCTTCCATTCGGAGTCACCACCGCACCCAGGGTGTTCTCAAAGTGCCTTGCAGTCGTAGCAGCACACTTAAGAAGACAACAAATCCATGTCTTTCCATACCTCGACGACTGGCTAATAAAAGCCAAGTCATTCAACCAGTGTGTTCATCACACTCATCAAACCATCCAGCTGCTACACCACTTAGGATTCACAGTAAACTACATCAAGTCACATCTTCATATCCCCTCCCACATACACCAGTATCTAAGGGCCACATTAGACACCTCCAGAGTTCTGGCATATCCCAATCCAGCCAGGATAACCAGTATACAAACACTAATAACCAAATTTCAACCACAGCATTCCCTCCCAGCAAGGGTATTCATGCAACTCATAGGAATGATGGCATCTTGCATTTTCATCGTACCTCATGCAAGACTTCAGATGCGCCCCTTACAAGAATGCCTAGCACGTCAGTGGAACCAGGCTCAAGGACAACTTACAGATCTGGTGTTGGTGGACAGCCACACACATCGCTCTCTGCAGTGGTGGAACACACCAAACCTTTCCAAAGGGCGGCCGTTCCCAGAGCCAGTTCCACAGATAGTGCTAACAGCAGATGCATCACTCACCGGCTAGGGAGCTCATCTCCTAAACCACACAATTCAAGGCAAATGGACCACTCAACAGAAAGTGTTCCACATCAATCACCTAGAATTACTGGCAATATTCCTAGCATTAAAATCATTCCAAATACATCTACGTCACAAGACTGTGCTAGTCCGCACGGACAACATCACAGCCATGTATTACCTGCAAAAACAAGGATGCACACATTCTTTGCAGCTGTCTCAGCTGGCACAGAACATTTGGAGATGGGCCATTCCACAAAACATATATCTTCTTGCAGAACATCTTCCAGGAGTTCACAATCAGATTGCCGATCTGCTAAGTCGACAGACACAGCAGATACACGAATGGGAACTTCATCCCCAAGTTCTTCAACCATTTTTCCAAATGTGGGGTCAACCAGACATAGATCTGTTCGCCACACACGCAAATGCAAAATGCCCAACCTTCGCCGCCAGGTTTCCACACCCATTGTCCAAAGGCAATGTGATATGGATGAACTGGTCAGGCAGATTTGCGTACGCTTTTCCGCCACTCCCACTCATTCCCCTAGTAGTACGCAAGCTCAGACAACAGTCTCTCAGGATGATCCTGGTAGCTCCCACATGGGCACGGCAACCGTGGTTCACAAGACTACTGGAACTTTCAGTAGTTCCACACCAAAAGCTACCTCTCTCCCCAACGTTGCTAACGCAGAACCATGGAGACATAAGGCGCCCCGATCCAGGTCAACTGAATCTAGCGATCTGGCTCCTGAAGTCCTAGAGTTTGGTTATCTTAACCTTCCACCGGACTGTATGAACATCATTAAGGAAGCCAGACGACCTACTACTAGAGCTTGTTATGCAGCAAAATGGAAAAGATTTGTCATTTACTGCAACAACAATAAAATCGATCCGCTGGACGCTTCAATCCAGGAGATCATTTGCTATTTGCTACACTTACAAAGGTGTAATCTAGCATATTCATCCATAAGATTACATCTAGCGGCACTTGCCGCTTATTTGCAAAACAGACAACACTTGTCACTATTTAGAGTACCTGCAATTAAAGCCTTTATAGAGGGCCTTAAAAGGATAATTCCCCCCAGACTGCCACCCTCTCCAGTGTGGAATTTAAACATTGTTCTTATCAGGCTCATGGGTCCCCCATTTGAACCTCTACACAAATGCGAACTACAGTTCCTCACATGGAAAGTAGCTTTCCTTGTCGCAATTACCTCTCTCAGGAGGGTTAGTGAGATCCAGGCTTTAACCATACAAGAACCATTCTTACAAATACATCGTAACAAGGTGGTTCTTAGAACAAATCCAAAATTCCTTCCCAAAGTAATCTCTGCTTTTCATCTTAACCAATCAGTTGAGTTACCAGTGTTTTTCCAAAACCCAGACTCTGTAGCACAGAGAGCTCTTCACACACTAGACGTCAAAAGAGCCCTACTTTATTACATAGACAGGAGGACTAAGCCCTTTAGAAAGACAAAACAACTGTTTGTAGCCTTCGCACCACCTCATAAAGGTAACCCCATCTCCAAAGCTGGGATCGCTAGGTGGATAGTAAAATGCATTCAAATATGCTACCAAAAGGCTGAACGCACATTAACAATTCCCCCTAGAGCGCACTCAACACGCAAACTAGGGGCTTCCATGGCATTCTTAGGGAACATTCCCTTAGATGACATCTGTAAAGCAGCAACATGGTCTACACCACACACCTTCACCAAACACTAGTGTGTTGACGTGCAGGCTAAGCAACAGGCTTCTGTAGGCCAAGCTGTTCTTAAAACACTTTTTCACACCACTGCAACAGATGCAGGTGACCACCGCTAGGGGAGACACTGCTGTACAGTCTATGCATAGTGTACAATCTGCAGCTCATATGCCTCGAACAGAAAATGCTACTTACCAGTATGCATCTGTTCTTGGCATGTAGAGCTGCAGAGTTGTACATGCCCACCCGCCTCCCCGGAACCTGTATCTGTTACAGTATTATCTTAATTAGATACATTCACATGGACATCTCTTTATTTCTTACTCACTCCATCATTTCCCATCATGGCGAAAAACAATCTAAGGATGGAGTCGATGCCCATGCGCAATATCGTCCAAAGGAGGAGTCACCCATCTCGTGACTACAAAAGACTCTTCCAAGACAACAACAAAGTGCAAGCATCCGAGCCCAACACTAGATGGCGATCTATGCATAGTGTACAACTCTGCAGCTCTACATGCCAAGAACAGATGCATACTGGTAAGTAGCATTTTCCTTCTAATTTGCTTTAGCTAATTTCCCTTAGGGCTAATTTGAAGCTTCTACCTATATCCGATTGCCATATATTTGGGATGCTTTTAGTGAATTCTTCATGACTGTATCCCTTGTTATGTTGTTTTGAGCACTCGTATGGACACATTTGCAACTAGTATGGCCTTGTAGTAGTACAGGCTATCTGGAATGTACATTTTCAACATGGTTTTGAATTTCTTAAAGATCAGAGTATGAGCTGAAAATGATGATGTGATCCGATGAGGTGTTTGCGGTACTCTGTTCAGGTTCATTTCTTGGTCTTAAGAAATAGAGAGTCGCCCCCTCAAACCAAAGAGACTGGGTAATCAAGGCCAATATATGCTCCCCTTAGCATGTTAAAAAAAAATATCATCACCTAAATTCCACATTCACTCAGTCTCACAAGACTCACATTTATAACCTTTAACCCAAATGTAGCAAATATAAATGCCAAAGTGTTAGAAAAATATATATCACTTTAATCCAATAAAAATATTATTGTATTTTTAGCTTGTTTTGTAGATTTTGTGAAAAATTATTGCTTTTAATCTATAGAAGATATTAATTTAGTTTAGTCCTGAAGAAGGTGGAACCTATTAATGTGCTCCACCGAAATGCGTCAACAAAACATTTAAACATGATCTACAGACACTGGACATTCTTACAAGACAATAATTACGTTTCATGGATGTTCAATGTTATTTACAGTAGAGGTGTACACATTGAAGGAACCATTAGTTTGTCTTAGAAAATCTTCCTTTTCCTTGTGATGTGCAATATATGTTTTTATATATCTACATGTGAATTTTATAAAACATATTATGTATTATTTTTGTCAGATTAAAACCATATATATTTTTCTTGTACTCTGGCATTCATACTTGCTATTTTTTGGGTTAGGGCTTATATATGTAAGTCTTGTGAGATTGAGTGAATGTGGAATTAATGTGATTATATTTGTAAGATACACTGAGGGGAGCATTTATTGGTCATTATTAGGTCTTGGCTACAGACAACTTTTAGCTGTCTTTTGTAGATGATCTATTGTACAAAAAGCAGTACTTACAGGGGCTTCGGTCAACCCACTGTTTAATATTGATTGGCTTTCTTGTCTGTCTCAGATGCTTGTTTCTTATTCAATGGATTTCCTACCACTTTTTATGTTTGTCCTTCCCTTCAAGCTTAGCTTCTTTACAATTTTTGCGATTGAATTACTTGTATCCTTTCACTATTTACATTCTGTGAGCTACTTTTTCTTTTTTTTTCAGCACTCCATGTAAGTGCATGCCTTTTCTTGCTCTCTCTCTGGTTTTAATGGTCTGTGCTTTTTTTGTGGCACTGTTAAGAGTCCAGATGTTTTGTTGTTACAGAAGACAAGCTTGAACAGCAACACTCACTGTTTACACACTACAAGGACCCGTGCCGGATGAGTCCCGGGGAGGAAAAATCATGGGCAATTGGTAAGCTTTTGTTTCAAGCATTAACAATGTAACAGTCTATGTTACTCTCATTTCTATGGTGTCTTATTCCAGACATACTTGTGACTAAGAGAGACTTGGTTACTGAAAAAAGTTGAGGAGTAAGATCCCACGGAGATAACAACCGAAAGCATCCTCAACCCCAAGCCTACCAGAAAACCATCAGGTGCCCCAGTAGGCCAATTCATAGCTGGAAAAAATGCATACCAGTACTCTTATAAAGTGAATCAAGCTGTGAAAAAAAAAATCGTATTTTTAGGGCTCTGGTTAAGTGTGTGCAAATAATTTCACAGAAAATCGAAATTGGTGAAATTTTGCTCATATTTGTAGACCACCTGTAGCGTAAAAAGGAGCGAAAAATTGAACTTCGTTCTGGAACAGAGAAATACGTCTGTGTTAGGCCACCGGTTTCTCCCTGGACTGCAAACTGTGGTTCAGGAAGTAAAAGTAATCTACAACGATTCGGAGTGGCTGCTACCAGCCAATCATAATGAGCCTAACCTATGGCCCTTTTTCTGATTGTTTGAAAGGTTGGCCAGTCAGAACAGGCCTTTCACAATCTCTCCATGACTCCCGTGCAGGCTGGTCATCGCACAGCAGTCGTTGGACCACTGTGAAGTCCAGAATAAATGTTGCCCTTTATCAGTCTGTGGTATGCAGAAACAGATCCCCTGAAACAATGCAGATTCTCTTACACTTACTGTTGCATTAAAACTAACAATTCACCAAACCCAAGTTTTAGTAGCAAGAAAAATTCACAGAAATCAACCCTGTGACATGATGGACCCAGGAGAAGAAACAAAGCAATACTTTTGAGGGGAAAAAAATGCGACGGTCACCCACATTATGATTTTAGTGAGGAGAACAGAGCAAGTCAATTTGTTGAAAAAGTGCCATTGTGATTCAGTAAGTACAACCCATATACATTATGAAATTATGCTATTTGTTATGTTGTATGACTTTGAACTGCCCCCGCTAGGAGCACACTTCTGTTGCATTTGCTGTGTCCCCAGGCTGCTTGGCGGTAATAGTGCTGCCCTATTATGCTGAAAATACTTTGAACCAGTAGATGTTATACAGATTTGTGGTGCCCAACAGCGCTGCAAGTACCCGCAAATAAAGAGTCAGTGGTGTTCCGCACTGCATCAAGTTCAGACTTTTTAGTTGTAGCTGACCTGAACATGTCAGAACAACCAGACAAACGTGACACCCAGGTACCGCCTCCTCACGGATTAACTTCTAACAGTGTACATCATAGGCACAAATTGGATCATCTCAGCTTTTGCGATGGAAAAAAATGTATGTTATAGTCTTAGTGTTTTATGTTTATTTCCTCAGTTTAATCATTTACTCGGATTCACTTGTGTAGCACACCACTTACATACACCATCTGGGTTAGGAATTTTGTAGAATTGTTGAATAGCCAACATTTGAATCCACGTCACTTTGGGATTTTATTTATTATACTCCAACATTCTGGTAGATTACTTTTGTGAGCATTATGTGTCCCAGTAACTTTACATACCTTTAGCAAATTGTTGATAAAAATGTTGTTGCTTTCAAAGGTTTACAGAATAGTCCTTGGGGTAATTACAAAGAACTATGGACACATCAGGATTGGGGTACTCCGTCCAGCCAGCTTCTTGTAAACCCAAACATGGGTGTAGCCCTGCTTAACTGGCCGCTGGTGCTACAACTAGTGTGTTTTTCCAAGGGAGGTGCCCACATTACTACTTTATTGATGTAGCAGGTGAAGGCTGCATCTGCAGCAATAGTAATACCCTAATTATAATTGGTAGAAGCCTTCCTGCAGGACTACAGCAAAGTTGCCTTGGAGTCTTCTAGGGTCCTAAAAATGTACTGCTAGCATAATCACAAATTAAGGGAAGATTTGGTAAGTCTCCTGAGACCCTGTCATTATAAAGAGAATTGGGAAATGGTGGATGATGCATCACTCATGCCACTGTAAGCAGCTGTGAATAATATATTTTTCCCTAAGACAGGGAACTGAGCAGGAAAAAGAGAGAGGTAATTTATCTAGACTGCGGTCCCTTCCAAAACAGTTTCTCCCATTTGAGCCTTTTATTGGCCTTGCAGGCAGGGGAAGATTAGCGAGATCTAACTACAGTGGCCCTGCATGGACACAAAGTCTCAGTCAGTCACACTTATGACATTACTACAGTTCAGGAACAAATGAAAGAGAACAAGGGGAGCAAGACTGGGAAATTGTGCTCTCATTACCAAAAGAGTCTATGTCCACGCTAGGTCCATGCACAGCACTAAACACCAAGTAGGCCATGTGTAGTAAATAGAGTGACATTTCTGAGCTGAATAAAACATCCTGTAGATCAAAGATAGGGTACCTACCACGCAACTAGCCTCTATAAAACCCTGGTGTACTGACAGATTGAGTGAGGGTAACAACACTTCTTTCTAAAGGAAGACATACCTAGATGTACCAGTCGAATCAGGATGTACTCCAGACTCAGAATGGAGCCCTGTTAGAGCTTGCACAATGTGGCTGTTCGAATACTCAGCCAGGGGATACACTACTGCCATAGAGTGGGCCCCTATCCCCCAATGGGAAGAAGGATGCAGTCTTCTGTACTCACAGCACAACAATTTACACTGCTGATGTGTGAAGGTTCCTCACTGCTGTACCGTGGTGCTTTCCAAAGATTGGTTGGTTCCATTCTGAACACAAGACCTGTTTTCTCTACCTGGCACTAATCGAAATGTGGAAGTCTGTGGTGGCCCCAAAGCTATTAAAATGAAAATGGCAGCATGGTTTGTTAATTTTAATCACCTGTGCCTTGATTCACAACTGGGCAGACTAGTGTGGAAGGTCTTGTGTAAGAGATATCAGTGAAGCATTGTATAACCTGTTTGTTAATATCATAGGAACCCTGTTGGATCCCGAAGGCCTTTATGATGAGGAAGTATGCTCGCCTGATAATCTACAAAAGTAAGTATAATTTCTGATGTTCTTCTGCTGTCTTTTAATTTCAAAATTTTAACGTAGAAAGGATCACGTGTTGCCACATGTACTGCAGTGAAACTTGTGTTGGCTGAAATTGTCTTAAGATATGGGTGAACATTCTACTTCAAAAAGTTTGAATTGTGCTTATAAGTGTAAAACAAAATTTGCTGTTGAGCATTTCTTTGTGACGGTTTTTTGTTGGAAATCTGTGGACCAATATCTTGTAAAAAAAAAAATTGTACTTATTCTATAGAAAATTCCTATGCAATGTTTAAAAGCAAAGAGTATGAAATAATTATTAATTATGAATTTTAATGAAGAACCAGTAAGTTGATCTGTGGAATTGGATTGAAGCTCCACACAAAACTTTGAATCTGTAATGTATCTATTAGTACATAGGTCGGTTCACAAAATAGCGCACTGGTTGCAGAAATACTGGTCGTAATTTGAGAACACTGCTTCATACATTTTACCCTAAATTCCTTTTCTTCCTCCTTTTTCACTACCCCAACACCAGATAAATGTCAATTGGACCCTCTACTTTCTGCATTCTGCCCTCCTCCATCCCAAGCCTTGCTTTCACTTAGCAGATTGCATGAACGCCAGCCTTCCTTCTTCGTGTTGTACTATTGTTAAATGTATTTCTGAGACCCTTGTCTCCTGGTTAATTTAGCTGTAAAGTGCATTGCTACCGGCTGTACAACAGTTGGTGCTATTAATAAAACATAAAAGAAGCAAACTTCAAAACGTTAGGACCTGTACAAACACTGAAATAAATGTACAGTTTGAGCCACTGTTTTAATAGTGCCATGTTGGACTTGGCACTTCCTGCAGTGCCTTCCTCCTCTTATTTATTTGCTCAATTCATTTTTTGGCTGGCCTTAAGACTCTGTGCACTTTACCACTGCTAACCAGTGCCAGAGTGCTTGTGCTCTCTCCTCAAAACACGTTTGTTTGGCTTATACCCAATTCTCATATTTCATTTACTTGTAAGTCCCTAGTAAAGTGGAATTACTGGTGCCCAGGGCCTATAAATTAAATGCCACTAGTGGGCCTGCAGCACTGACTGTGCCACCCACTTAAATAGCCCTTTAGACATGCCTCAAGCACGTCATTGCAGAACCTGTGTGTGCAGTTTTAACCTGCCATTTTGACCTGGCAAAATAAACCTTTTGCCAGGCCCAAACCTTCTTTTTAATACATATATGGTATCCCTAGGCCAGGCCCTGGACAACACAGAGGGCAGGGTGCAATCTATTTAAAAAGTAGGACATGCACCTTTAAGCTCTACATGTCCTGGTAGTGAAAAACTCTTAAATTTGTTTTTCACTACTGCAAGGCCTATCTCTCCCATAGGGTAATATTGGAGCTGCCTTACTACATTTTTTAAGTGCAATTTCTAAATGGGAAGAGATAATCAGTTTGTGTTTGGTGTCTCTGGAATCACAATCTAAAAATCTAACTTATGGTGAAGTCGGATTTTAAACTGCAATTCTGAAAAAGAAACTTTTAGAAGCTTCCCATTTTCTTGCCTTAGCCATTTAGTGCCTGCAGTCAGTCTCTGGTCACATGACTGGCTGTAGCTGACAGTTGAGCTTTTTGTTTTCCTCCTAGACATTCACACACAATAGGGAGCTTAGGTATGACTGGATGGGCCATCACTGGCAGTATGGGAAGGAAGCGCTGGGCACAGCCCTACTTACACCGGAATTGGCTGTGTCCTGCCTCCACACAAAGGGCTGCATACCCACTGTAGTTAGTGTGGAGCCAGAACAGGGAAGTCAGGATGCCTGGGGACTTCAAAGGGAAACCTCTAGAAGCTTCTCTCCTCTTCAAAGGCACAACTGGGTATAAATACTGGACCTCAGCCACCAACTCTTCAGTACACTTCTGAACCTGTGGATACTCTTCCAGGAAGAAGGACCGCTGTGCTGCTACAGGACTGCCACTCTGCCGGACTGATACTCTAAAGGAACTGCTGCCCTCTTGCCTGGGGAAACAAAACTGGACCTGCAACTTCATCTTGAACCCAGGACTCCAGAGTGACTCAAATGGCTAGTCTGCTGGCCTCCTGATCTGACCCTCCTGGACATAAAAGGCACCCCAACCAGCGCCTTGTCCCAGCTGCAGTGACTTCCTGACCCCCAAGTGGTGCCCCTCAGGTCCTGGAACCTTTGTGTGGCTCTGCAAGCTTAAATCAAGATTTTGGGCTCTTTGTGACCGCGAACAGGCATCGTTCGCACCGAGACCATGCTGGTCGCAACGAAAACCAGTGCGAGCCGCCACCAGCCCATCTCCTCGCACCTCAGCATTGACCGCCCATGGGAGGACCACCAATGCGAAGCTCCAACCCACCTGTTCCGGTGCCTGACCTGCTCTTCGCACCACGCCGACAACTGTCCACAACGCTCTCCTTTCTCTTTGCGACCCTTGCCAACGCGAATGGGACTTTTGGCACAAAACTTGAGAAGATAAACCTTCAGTTGGACTAATCTGGGACTGTATCTGACCGGTGCTCCATTGCGGTGAGCCTGAACTTTTGACTTTGACCTGGTCCAACGAGATCAGATAGCAGCGGTTGGCGATTTATGCTTTTAGGCGCTATTTCGCACTTTCTACTTTAAAAATTCATACCTCTGGATTTTAAGGCTGGAAGAGGTTAGTAGTTCCTTTTGGAAGTGGAAGGAAGCTCAAAGGGTGCTCTTATGGGTCTTTAGGTAGGTTAAATCTTGGAATATTGGGAACAGATTGTCAATCTGTTTTCTGATCCTAGGGTCCATACCTTGTTGTCGACCAGGAGTCCAATATTAGAGATCCTTGATCTGGACTTTGAAAGATTTAAATTAACATTCTCCAAAGTGCTCTCTTAATACCTAAGTAAAGGTAAGATTTCCTTCTATTTTCCCCGCCCCTATGCAGTTACTCCTTTCCATCTTTGATTCCTATTGTGTCCCAGCATCTACATGCTTCATTGTGAAACCAATGAAATGTACTCATCAAATTATATAATGAAGTAAAAAAATATGTTTTACTCTGTTCTGTGCAGGGTTCTGGAAAATGAGGAAGGTAGAAAAGAGTATTTAGTATATCCTACAAGCAAGAACCACTGTCCAAACCAAAAGGGGAGAAAGGTGCCATTGAAAGGCAGTGGGAGACGGATTGATTACATACTTTACAAAGAGGAGGGCCTCAACCTGGAATGGAAAGCGGTGAGTATGTCCTAGGACAAATGTCTTTTGATTTTGGAAAATACACAAGTGAGAATTGACCAAATATAGAAACGTATCACCTACATTGGAATAGCATTTAAAGGAGACCAACATAAATATGGATTTAGAGTTTAGCGGATACAGGACATTTGCCTAAAAGCAGCAGATATCACGCTTGATGCAGATAGAGTGTATTGATGTCCATGCACCCTAATTAGGGTGCATAGGACATTCACTGCTTTTTGGCAGATGCCCCGCCTCCGCCAGACTGTAAATAAAAAGCCCATAGTTTGGTATATGAATGCACTTACTGTATCAGGTCTTCATGCATGCCTTTAACACTGCACTGTGATACTTGATGTTTCTCTGCACACTGCTACCAATGCATATGTTTCTTGGGGACACTAACATGTTGTCCAAATGTTAGCAACAAAATGTGCAACCCCGTTGAATACATATACAAGTCAATAAAGTCACTTACATTAGGGAGGTATACATACATCAATTTTGCCTACTGTACATATGGTCTGTGTGATATCTGTTTGGCTATTAGTGCTAAAGTTTTGAGTGCATCACCTTTCTAACATGATGCCCCAGTATTGACCTTCGAGTGTCCACATTTTCGTAGGTGTTCCTTTCTAGCTCATGCTGATTGTTAACCCACTTCCCAACATGGGTCTAAACTCTTTTGGCTAGCTCCACCATCTAGATACACCTGATCCTCGTTTCTATTTAAAAAGTCATGGTACTTGGACACAATATGGCACCTAAATTTCATGCATGTATCAGTCTTCGGATGCCTCAAACGACCTGAACAACCTGGTCTTGTTTTTCAGTTACCTTCAGAAACACAGCCAAGGGCCCACACATGCTCCTTTTGATAAATTTCCTAGCTTTTTTCCACCCAAAATGAAACCGCAGGCGGTGCTCTATTTCCACCGGGCTTTGAAGCTAGAAGATTGAGTCTCATGTGCTCTTCTGTTGTTGATTTAAACAACTTTGACTGATAACACTACCATCCTCATGGCCCATTTTAGACATTTACATCGCAGATACCTCAATTTAATGAGACTGAAGTTATTAATTAGATATTTCTTAATTCTAAATTGATATTACTATATTGTGCCTCCAGGATTCAGAGATTATCAAATAAATTACTGCATAAGAAAAAAGGGAGCAGAGGCTCAACTTTTGGATTCAATTGGGAATGTGTGCTTTTGTCACTCCTCCACCTGCCCCCTCCACCCTGCCAGGCCCGGATAGGCTGTTCATGTGACTATCCAGGAGATGACTAATAATACTCTGAGGCAGTCTCACAGCGGAACGCCAATGATACGCTGGGATTTCAGTGTCCCTATACATCAAGCTTGAAAATGCCACCTTTGAAGTACATTTTCACAAAGTGTGTTCTGCAGGTGTATTGCTGCATACCAAAACAAAGACATGTTTTTGAATAGTAAAGTCCTTGCCTAGTGTTGAGAGCAGCATGCATGCTCCTGTAGAGACAATGGGCAAAGAGGAATGGCAGTGCTTAATCCGTCTCCATAATTTTTGGGAAACTGAACGAGAAGCGGGCATATGTGCATGAGACAGATCTTGCCTTCCTCGCTGCATCTGCAATTCCACAACCTGTAGTGCCCTCGATTACTTCTGAAATGCCCTGTCTATGCGCTCAACAATCAGCCTGGCCAGGGACTCGAGACCGAATATGCTCAGAGCCGGAGAGTCATAGCAGTCCTTCTTTCATTCCATTGTGGGTTCTGGAAAAAGAGGGACAGCCAATACTCTAACGTACGATATATTATTGGTCCTCCTTCAATTTCCATGACCTCCGTGGAAATAAATGTGGGACTGATCTCCTGTCTCCCGCTGCAGAGGGGGGACTAGGAAAGTGAAGGAGGTGGCAGAGAGTCCTGGGCCCCTGAAATAAGTTCCGGTGGTGCCTACTGAGAACCAACAGCACAAATGAAGTACTAAAGAAAGGGCACGATGCATGCACACAGGACACTTGCCAGTTCCTCAGATCTTTTATCAGACTCACATTATCTTTTAATGTTGGGTGTGGACAAGTTCCAGTCCATCCTCTTTGTGTACAGGATATGAGTTGCCCAGCTAAGAAACAGAATTACGTTTTTAACTTGAGCATATTCCACAAGTAAGGTGCACAAGTATTCCTCACAACTAAATTGGATTACAGGTGGGCCAGTGCAACTGCGTCAGAGTCACATACTTGCCACATACTCCGTGGAATTCCCTTTTCATGTTGATCAATTTCAGCTGACATTTTGCTAGTTCACAAGTTTCAAGTGCCCCTCCTTTTTGAGGACCCTGATTTTTTTTTAATCAGAACTCTATAAATATGTTCTTGAAGCTTGTCAGAAAGGATGGCAAACCTGCTCAACTATATCCCCCTGAGGCAATGCCAATTGACCGTACTACATTTTAATTATACAACAACAGTACACCGCATAAAAACGCACACCAAGTGTTGAGGCTCCAATATACTTCTGCCATTTACAAACACCTAGGTCCCTCTTTGGTATTGTAGTAAGAGAATAGTAGTGGCTCGCGATAGAGTACACAAATGTTATAGATTGTAAAAGTATCCAAATACATTGTAAATCTGCGTGGTGAATGCACCCACATGACCATGTCATGTTCTGATTTTTTTTGTTTTTTTCTTACTTTCGATGTCGAAAAAACTGATAAAATATACGAAAATACACCATTCTTCCTTCATGCCAATTTAACGCACCCAGTCTAGACCTTAAAGCCCCTTTGTTTCAGAGAAAAACAAAAGGCATCACCAGCTTTTCATACCGGAAACAATTTACTCTGGCTCATCTTAGGCCATCAAAGTATCCCTAGGGCATATTGCACCCTGCTAAGGTTTCTCTCCACCGAGCCCTATGCCTGATATTTGACGGTGGCAGTAGTGATCCACTTAAAATGCAAACCAAGGCCAGAGATGTGTTGTCACAATGCACTCAGTGCTGAAATGCATGCTTCTTAGATCATAGTGTGATGCCAGGCCGTACGAACAAAGGAGTCGGGGGTTTCTATCCTGTTTAAGAAATCTCTTCAGGGATAAGCTCTGCATTTTACTTTGATAAGAATGAATATTGCTATAGGTCACTCCCTCGCTCCACCTCTAGGACCGGACACCTGAACAAGCCCTTCCCGGAGCTTCTCAGATCGGAAGAGCATCCCATAATGCCAACAACATGTGGGCCATTGGTATGATGTAGCCTTAAACAAGTAGCGTCGCTGTTAATAATAAGTATATTATGATTTGTTAAGTTATTTTACCAGAACTTCTCCCTTTTTCAATTTTTCTCATGTTTAGCGTTTGCATTTGAACTATAGTTCGTATATTAAGTATATTTACCGAGCACTTTCTGGTGATTCTAAACACTCATTCAAAGCCGTTGTTTCTCACATTCCTTCATATCTGTATTTCATAATTTCATAGACAGATTCTCAAAGCATTTCCTCTGAGTAAGTGTGACTCGCCCTGGTATCTGACCTCAGGAGTATTTATTTGTATTCCATCGGTGCGCTGCAGTGTTAGAGAGCATGGTTAATGTGGACAGCGAGCTGTAGTGAGTGAGCGTCAGTGTTGTTCAGTGACAAAGACAGATGAATTTAGGTGTCAATGTTTCAAATATTCTTTATTCGGCCAAGATAATGACCATAAAAGCACATACAGAATAAAAAAAAAAAGAAAAACACAGTAGACCCTCCATTCAGTAGCAGCAAAAAATACAGTAACTGGATACAGCAATTCAAATTTCAGTGGAGACTAGTTCTTGTTTTAATAAAAAGGTAAAATGCATCAATCTTAAAAACTATTTCCTGAAATAAATTAAAGTGCATAGTTTTTCCTTATTCTGACAGCAGCAATAATACAATTCAGAACAGCAATACATATATCAAATGAGGCTAAGCTTTGTAAATACAATAAACCTTCTTTGTATGATACAAAGTGCTTGTGCAAGAGTATTGGACGTAAAAAACGCTTTCGGGCAGAATGGTGCTAGGTAGAATTTAGGTCTCACTGCATAAAAGTTACCGACTTGAACAGGAGTTGCTTCTCTATCAACCTAATAAGGGGAGCTTAAAAGAAGAAGAGTCGAATCAGTTGAAGCATATAAGATCAGGCTTTGCACACACAGGACTTGCTAACCATTGTGGTTTATTTAAGATTCAGAAAGTTAGGGAACATGTGGGACAGGAAAGCACATGGTGCGATCAGAATCATATGGTTAAAGTAACATCAGAATTAAAGTAGTCTGGAGCATAGTGTGGAGCTACAGAATTGGGACAGTGATGGTAGACCCTTTACTGCAGATGTCTTTTCCTGAGTTAATGAAGATGAGTCGTCAGTCCTACCCCACTTTTGGAAAGAAAGGAAGATGCAGAATCATCTTTTCGGCCAACACCTGGTCACACAGATTACTAGGTTTTGCTGGGCACAATTCTATTTCTTCTCGTCCCTGCTACCTAACTCTACGGAGCGCACCCTACTTTCACACACCCATAGCGATCCTCTGTGCCCAATGCCAGTTTCTCCACATCCTCCTCACGAGCCAACCAGGAACTCCCCAAGACATCTGGCGTCCACCTGCCTCTCTATAACTTCTCATCTATGCTTTGCTTTGTTGTTAGTTTATACTGTTCTCCCGTCACGCATACATTGTTGGAACTGAACAAGGGTTGATGATAGTGAGGATTTGAGTACTCGTGCTTCTGTTTGTCACTGGTTTTCTGGTAGTGGTGTTATTGTTTTGAGGGTGTCTCTTGGTGAGGATGGAAGAGGAAGTGTTCCAGGTCGGTGGTGGAAAATCATTGTCAGACTCATGTACTAATAGTTCTTTGTGTGCTGTGTGCATTTCTACGTGTCCAAGTCACTGTGTTAGACTTCTTGCAAAATTTGCAGGCTACAGATTGAGCAGTTGTTTATATTGTTCCTTTTTTATAATGTAAGGGTTAGAAGGGAAGAATCGGATGGCAGAAGCAGGTCACTAATTGTGTTCCATTTGCAATAAGTGCTCTTGAATGTTAGGAAAAACAGCTAGTTTCGTCAGATAATCAGGCTGGGACAAATAAACAGCAATTACTAACCATGCCTTAGGTGTGAATCCTAAATAAAAATATCTCTTTACCACTTCCTTCATTTAAAACTTTATACTTCTTGAAATTTGAGAACAAATTACACCTAATCACAGGAAAATCTTGAAATCACGCCTAGAGTGAGTTAATGAAAAATAAAATATAATTGATGAGCATAAATGTTCACACTCAATTCTTTAGCATTATAAAACAGGATGGACACCTCACACTGCCTATCTCCTAACAATACAATCTGTACATTTCTGATGGATACTTATAACCACAGATTCCTCTAGAATCTGGCTTCGCCGTCATCCTTTGCACCGATGCCAAATCTGGAGCAAAGTCGCCTTGAGTTCCTTCAACTCCTTGGCAGGTTGCATCCTTCATGGAGGACTACGACAAATTCTTAAGTTCATAACCGCTCCCTATGTCACACCTTCCGGCACCCAGACATTTCATGAATCCTGTCGAAATTCAACCAGCAGGCTCTTCTCTGGTGCATACTGACCATAGATGAAGCCCACTCCGTCTGAGATGCCAAGCCATGCTTCTACTCATTCACCGCAGGCTCCGCCAGTTGCTCCTGCATTGGCGCAGGCACCAGTGATGCCGATTCCAGATGTGGTTCTAGCCTGGGATCTGGATCCATATTCAAAAAGGGTTCATCCTACCTCACACTACACAATAACTAAGCCTCAATCCTTGGTGGAGAAAGTCTCCTCTCCAGTTCCTCTACCTCACCAACCTTTAGAGGATGGAGACCATTTTTGGGTAAGACTCAGATGATCTACAAGCCCTTCAGACACTGCAACATCATGATGATGATGAAAAGGCAGATCAGTTACTCCCCCCACACAATACAGACGCAGCTTTGTAACCTGACGTGCAAACTGCCAGTGATATGGACACCTCCCCTGAGATTGCTGTGGATTTGCCATTCGGGTCCCTGACCAAGGAAAGTGCCTTAGTTACAGTATTGCTTCAGTGGGCAGTGGACGATTAGTAATTGCTTCTCAATAGACGAGACTAAAGATAATCTCTCAACAGATGTTTTGCAACCTGGACATTCTACTTCACAGCCTTTGTTGCCATTTAATTATGCTCTTGTTGACCCAATCTCAGCAGCATGGCATAACCATTTTCTGCAACAGAGGGTCTCCAGGCACTGGTATATGGTGCCTATTGCTAGACCCCATAGACCAGTGCCTGGAGACCCTAAGTTTCTGACAGAGCACCCTACTCCGAAGACCCTAGAGTTGCAGGCTTCCACTTGTATGACCAATACTAATTCTTTTTCATCCACTCCTGCAGACAACGTATTAAAGAGTACTGATGCAATGGGCAAAAAACATTTTCCTCGTGCAGTCTGGCACCTCGCCCAGTAGGTGATAGCTTCCTTTTAGGATGCTGTAGCCACACCCTCCCTCTGGGACATGGAGTATGAGGTTTTGCCTGTGCTACCAGAGGGCCCGTGAAGTTCTTTTGACCAGGCGGTTCAAGATGGACAAGCAAAGAAGGGCTGAAAAGTGGTATCCAGTCAAGATCAAAGAATGTGCTTCTGGCGAGAGCTAGTTCCAGCCTTGATAGTTCAAGGGTACTTAGTCTGCTAGCATCCTGCATCCTGCTGGTATCCCATGCTCTTTGGCAAATGCACATCCTTCAATGGAACTTGAGTTTGCAGTGGGTTCAGCATTAGAAATGCCTCTCAGACAGGATCCATGTGTATAATGAGGTGGCTCATGACCTGTAGTGGTTGATGGCAGATCCAGTGCATATAGAGTTCACGGTATTGACGATATCTCATATCTCAGCTGGGGAGGTTACCTTGATGATGTGTAATTCAGAGGCCGGTGGTCTTCAGATGTGTACATGTCCTGAAGCTGCATGTCATTCGGTCTTTCTGCCTTCCATCAAGGGCAAGCTGGTCCAGGTACTGACAGACAACACAGCTTCCTTGTACCATTGCAACAAGCAGGGTGGCATGCAGTTGTGTGCCCTCTGTCTGGATGTGATCAGGCTATGTCACTGTATACGATCTCTCTAACAGTCAATCATCTGGTGGGATCCCTCCACATCAGAGTAGACAAACTCAGCAGGGGTCATCTTGCTAATCACAAGTGGCATCTGCATACAAAGTTGTCAGAGTCCATCTTCTCCAAGTGGTGGATCTGTCATCTCAAAAAATGCTCAGTGCCCAGCAATTTGGGTGCTACAGATTTCCCCTCATGTGGGGTGGGAGTCTCTGGGGGAAGCATTCCTTCTTCAGTAGGGTTTCAGTCTACTCTCCACCAAGTCTATACCCCTCCACCAAGTCTATAAATTCAGGTGCTGGACAAAAGTTGTCACCTGGTGTGAGGAGAAATAGGTTGATCCTCTATAGGAAGCACTGTCCTTTGCTTGTATTGTCTTTGGCCCAGCAAGGTTTTGCAGTGGGCATTGTTTTTTTTTTTCTATAACCAACGTTATTGATTTTTGCACATGAAAACATATGTTGCGAATACCCAACTATGACCACCATCACAATACAATAATCAAATCCCAGATGAAACTCCCCATCGTGAGTCAACAGTATTGGAGCCCACGCATGAGCACACTTAAACAGCAGTACTATAGCATGCCAAGTCCAAAGTGGTCCCACCATTTACTCCAGGTCTTGGTGTGTTTTTTCGGGCAGCCACGGGCCTCATACACCAATTTTTCTTGTTGTGCACACCAGTCAACACCCTGGTGCCACTCAGGCAGCGTGAGTGATTTCCATCCCTGGGCTGTGTCTCATTTTGCTACCATGGTAGCCACTACGTTTAGTGCCTGGTCGGCTCTCGTACCCCTATCCCCTTAAAAAACCCCAGGAGAGTCTTTGGAACAACCCTACCTCCCAGCCCAGCATGCATGACAGCGTCCGAGTCACCTTACCCTAATAGCTGGCAATCGAGGGGCATGTCCAAACCATATTGTAGAAGTCTGCCGGGGCATGGGGACACCTGCAACGTGGGACTAGGGAGGAGACGCGATCGGTGTAGGCGGCTGGGGGTAAGATATGCATGGTGAAGGTAGTATGTTTTTTACGAGTAGCAACCTAAATCAAATTGTTATGGTGCGAGGGGCCATTTAGGCGTCCCGCCAATCTTTCTCCTCCAAGGGTCCAACCCACTCTTCCCATTGGGTTTACAGCAGTGCTAATGTGTCTGGGGCGTTAATGATCAGGGAGCAGTAGATTTGGGAGATTCTGCCCTTCAGTAGTGCACCCATCAAGAGCTGTTCAGGGAGTTCCTGCCCGGAGAGACGTTCACCTTCAGTGCATGCCGCAGCTGGAGCTACTTGTAAAATTTAATGGACAATGATCATGGGATGATTGGAGCACCTGAAAAGAGTGTATGTAGCCACTGGGCCAGACGTCCCCCAGCAGGGAGATGACTATCAAGTCCCATTGGGTAAAGCCCTCCAGGCCGGCTGTCTCGCTCAGCCAGTCTCTCTTCACAGGATGGATGTGCAGCCAGGTCCCTCTCCACAGAGGGGGTCTGCATCATTAGTCTGGAGTCCCAGCCTGTGTATCGAAGCACTGCACACCAGCAGAGAAGAACCACTTTGGTGACTTCGGGGAGCACCTGAGGAACGAGGGCGCCATAGAGCACCCCCATCATGGCGTCAAAGCCCATCGAGGTCAGCTCCACTCTGAATGCTGGGTCCAACCAGCCCTGTTAAACCTCTCATTGATGACAAGGGTCTGGGAATCAAGGTAGTACAGGTAGAGATTGGTCATACCTAAGCCCCCATTGTATGAAGCCCGCTGGCATTTGGCTAGGGCAAGTCTAGGCATGTATTTATGTCAGAAGAACGACTTCACCAAGGAGTCCATTTCCTTGAACAACTGACGGGTCACCGCTTGCAGGAAAGTTTAAAAGAGGTACAGAAATAGTGGCACGATCATCATTTTATATGGTGCGACCCTCCCTATTACATTAAGTGGAAGGCCCTCCCATCTTTTCAGGTCGGCCTTCACCCTCTGGACCACCGGACCAACTCCATTTCAGGAAGGAGAGGAAGGTGGATACCCAAGTAGCGAAACTTCAAGAACTGCACGGAAACGGACGTCTGTAAAGTGAATGCAGTCCTCATGGCCTGTCTCCCTCCTCCAGTCCTAAACCAGTGCATCACAGCAGATAAGCTGTGCCATTGGCTTGCTAACGAGGGTGAAGAGTAGGGGGTAGAGGGGACGGCTCTGTCTCTTACCCCTGAGAATTGGAATTGGGTGGGAGACCACTCCATTAATTTGTACCCGTGCAGATGGGTTTGAGCAAAACAGTTTTATGTATCCACAGAAGTGGGGGTCCAGTGCCCAGGACCTGGAATAAAAAGGACCAGTGTCAAATGCTTTTTCAAAATCAGTTAGTAGTAGGGCAGTGGAAGGTGTCAGTAGTTGTCAACGCTCCAAAGCAACATCAAGTCTCCTGAGGCAGTGCCTCATACCTCTAGCCGGCATAAAGCCACATTAGTCAGGATGCATAAGGGTGGTCAAGGCCATTTTCAACCCGGTGGCCAGTATCTTGCTGAAGAGTTTAATTTTCCCATTTATCATGGAGATGGGCCGGTGGGCAGCACAGGTGTTGGGGACAGGGCTTGATTTCTGAATGACCACTATAGTGGCCATGTCAAGTTCTGATGGAAAGTGGCCTGCTTTAGCAACTTCGTCATACAGCACCAGCATGTACAGGGATAGAATATCCCTATATAAACCATAGAGCTCTGTAGGATAGCCGTCTGGGGCAGGTCTCTTTCCAGCGGGCAAGTCAGAGATGGCAGACGCTATATGGTCTAACTCGTGCCGTTCGGCCTGGGACACCTTAGGTAAAGGGATATCGTCCAGCAGTGGGGAGGTCCAATCTGCATCTGACCTCGGAACGGCAGCATACAACTGCCGATAAAAGTTTGCGAATGCCTGTGCTATGCTAGGGGTAGTATGAAGGGGTGTGCTGTCAGCGTCTAGAATTTTAGGGATCACGTGGGATGCCAGGGGTCTAGTGGCAAGCCAGTAGAGCAACTTGCCATTTTTATCGCCGTGTTCATAGACCCTTGCAGTGGAGGCACGCCAGAATTGGTGCGCATCTTCCAGCAATATCTGCCATAACTCGGCACAGGCTACTGCAAGGTGAGGGTCGTCTGGGAGTTGTGTCTCCAAGCACAGTGCCCAACCCTCCAGCAGGGTCACGTGTTGAAGCCTGTCTTTTTCTTTCTTCGATATAAAGTTTTTGGCGTGGGCTTGGAGCGTCAAGATGGCGGTCGCACTCTAGGAGTGCTCAGGACCCCTCCGTCATCCGCTCCAAAATCCGCCACCATCAGCGATCGCTCATCCTGATAATCCGCCGCCACCATCACACCGCATCCTGCGCTGACAGCCAGAGCCAGGAATAAGTGAATTGGACACGTCAACCGGCCTCACGCCCGGATCCCCGGGCCGCGCCAAACTCAAGATGGCGGCTCCGGACGGCGGCTCCCGATCCCCTCGAGGCGCCACTGTAGCCTGTGCCTAGACTCGGGCTGACGGAGGGGGGTCCCTGCAGCGGATTGGAAACCCCCCCCCAGCGGTGGCCGGCTCCCGGGTCGCTTGCAGAGTGACTTTCCCGGTGGATGAGGCGCGGAGTTGCGGGACGAACCGACTCCGCTTGGCCGGATGTAAGGGGCACTGGCGTGCGGGCTACGGCGGGGCCTTCCTTCCCCAACTGCGCCTCTTGACTGAAAGCACAAGCCGGGCCCGCAGCGGCCGCGCCCATCTGACAGACGAAGTGTACGGGGACCGGCTGCTATCTCGGGCAGCGGGAGACCAGTGGTCATTAATCCTGGGACGAGTGGCAGTCCCGGGCCCCGGGCCCCGGGCATTGGGCTACGAACACTCTGCGATCCTGGGGACCCGCCGGCGCGCGGAGGAACACCTGCTGCCCGAGCCTCCTGTGATCTGGTAAGGGCCGGGCTGTGGCGCATGGGAGGAGGGAGGCCTGCCCTAGACGCATCTCGGGGGCCTGAGGCGACTGCAGCGGACAAAGTGTACGGGGACCGGCTGCTACCTCGGGCAGCGGGAGACCGGTGGTCCGGTTCCCCCCTCCCCTGATCCTTAATCCTGGGGCGAGTGGCGGTCCTGGGACCCGGGACGTTGGACTGCGGACACTCTGTGGCCCTGGGGCCCGCCGACGCGCAGAGGAACGCCGGCTGCCCGAGCCTCCTGTGACCTGGTGAGTGCCGGGCACCGGCGCGTGGGAGGAGAGAGGCCTGCCCTGGACGCATCTCCTGGGCTGGACGCGACTGCAGCAGTGACCCCAACGACTGGCAGCCAGGTGGGTCCACAGTGAAGAGGGGCCTAAAGCGGGCCGGATCGGCTGCCTCCACGGGCAGCGGGAGTTTCTGCAAAGGCCTCCCCCCCGGCCCCCTGGCTACGAGAGCCCGGTGCACTCAGAGGCGTCCCCGTGTCCTGCAGCCCGGAGGCACGCCGGCCGAGGGACCCCCGTGCATCGTCGCTGTGATCCTGGGCCGGCCCCGCCCGCTTGGAAGACCTTACTGGGAGCCCCGCTGTCACTGGGGGTCGTTGATGTGGGGCGTGGCCTGGACTCCAGGCCCCGGCCCCCCGATGCGGGGCAAATACCCAACTGATCCATTGAGCGGCCTGAGCTGGTGGTGACCGCCTGTCGGGTGGGAACAGCCGAGGTTGGGGTTTCGACTGCCATTTCGGGCAAAGTGGGACCCGCGGGTTGGGTCTCCCCCTTCAGTGATCCTGAGGGCATAGGGTGGCCCAGTGAGACCTGTGGACCCTCCATCTCCCAGAGAACACCTGGTTTCTCGACCTCCCACGGTCTGGCGAATGTGGGTGGTGGCAGCGACCGACCGACCCGGCCCCCTCTGAGCAAACTGGGGCAGTAATACTTGGCTGCCTGCTTGCGGAGCAGTCGACTGCGGTATCGCGCAGGGGCGAGAGCGGAGCCGCTGGGGCCGTGAGTAAACCGCACTGCCCACGCGAATATCCGCCGTTCTGCATCCTCCTGTCGCTCGCTGCCACGAGAAGACTGACCCCTGATCACTGGGCCATTTGGTCCCTCCTGCTTCACCCCCGGTTCTGCGGCCTGAGGTGTTTTCCCCTCCTCTGATCACGCTGGGAATGCCTGGAGAAGCCGCTCTCCAGAGGAGATCTCCAGCGGAGCAACTACCTACCAGCTGCCATGGGGAGGGGCTGAAGGCCCCCACAACGCAGACCAAGATGGACCAATACACGACCATGGAGACTGGGGCAGCGAGCGGACCCATGGAAAAGAATGCCCCCACTGCCACCGACCTCAGCACCATCCTTCAGGCAATTATCACCTCACAGACCTCGGTGGAGAGTAAAATTGGTGAAGTCCGAGTCGACATGGCTCTCATCTGGCAGGATCTCCGTAATGCGACGGCCTGGATCAAAGAAACCGAATCCCGTATCTCCACAGTGGAAGACGATGTCCACCAGTTAAAAGACCAAGTTGCACGCCTCCAGACCCATACTAAAGAACTGCATAAGCGAGCGGAGGATGCCGAAAACAGGTCGAGGCGCAATAACCTCCGCCTGGTGGGATTTGCGGAGGGCTCTGAGCAGGTGCAAATGAGCAACTTCATTGAACGCTGGATAAATTCATGGATGCCCAAGGACTCCCTCACCCCGTGGTTTGCGATTGAGCGGGCTCACCGCTCTCTGGCTCCAAAACCTCCGCCCGGGGCGCCACATAGGCCGATAATAGCTCGGATCCTCAATTTTAAAGATGGAGACTCCATCCTTGCCGAAGCACGCAAGCAAAAATCCCTCATGTACCAGGGTCAACCAATAATTTTCTTCCCCGACTACACACGGGAGGTCCAAACTCAAAGACGTTCGTTTGTGGAGGTTAAGCAGAAGCTCTGTGCCCTGGACCTCCAGTACAGGCTTCTTTTCCCTGCCTCCGTGTTGTGTTCCAGAACAAAACCCTTTTCTTCGAATCCCCCGAGGAGACCTGGACATGGCTGACGGAGGAGCGCCCTCTGAGAGTGAACGCCCTGGACCGATCATCCAAGGCCCACACCGGGGACGCCCAGGTGGGGTCGCCCAGGCCAAACAGTAAACGCACCCGCTCACGCAAGGGACGAGGAACACGCCAAGCCAGATCGGAGTCACCCTCGGGTCCTGGGCTGCACCCACAAGCTCGAGAGCCCCTGAGCAACTCCCACCTCTCGCGAGGGGCTGGTTCCATGGGCCACTCAGATCCTGGGGACACCTCGCCTCGATCCTCTCCAATAGACTTTGCGGACACGGACCTTTCTCGGAGTCCGGCTCTCCTAGAGTGCTAATCTGATTCGGCGGCGGACTGCCTGAAACATAAGACGTGGCTCACCTTCGATAGCCGTGTCTACCGCAACTCTAGTTCTTATGATTGCATCGATAAGAAGATCCTTAAGTGAGGAGGGGTCCTCCACGAATCTCCACACCCAAGCGTTTCAGTTTGGTATCAAACCTTGCTTGTTAGGGTCGACAGATGCTTCCGTTCCTGAAGTATAGGGTGGGGGGGAATAGGGATGCGAGGGGGGACCTTTGTCCCGGTTTTTCGTTGTTACACCTTGTTTGCCACACCAGCACTCTTCTTCAGCAATATGACACTCGCACACGAAAGCCAAGCTGCAGTGACGCACTCACAGTCCCACGGCATGCAGGCAGAGTACCACACCCGCGCCCGGCGCCCATCTTATGGACCCTCTTCCACACTTCTGCCCACTATGACAGACACGCGTAATAGCAGGGATCTACTCCGTATAATCTCATGGAACGTCAATGGGCTGTTAGATAGAGTCAAAAGGACAGCAGTCCTGCGATACGCACAACGCCAAGCGGCTGACATACTACTACTCCAAGAAACCCACCTCATAGGCAATAACTGCCCCTTCCTGGCGCGATATGGCTATGACAGAGTTTGACACTCAGGGTTCAATCGAGGGACAAGAGGCGTGGCAATCCTCATGCGGCGCAATCTTCCATTTGTGCTGACCAAAGCCACTACTGATCCTCTGGGTTGCTTCATAGCCCTGGGAGGCACCATAGGAGACATTGCGCTTAACTTAATGTCCATATAATCCCCACCAGCACTGCTTGCTCCTACCCTCCAACGCACCGCAGATCACGTCGTATCTTTGCCTTCCGGGATGACGATACTTGGAGGCGACTTTAATGCAGTTATGCTCCCGGTCCTCGACACTGCAAGCACCACATCTACCACCAGATCCACTCACGCTAAACTCTTGACAAGCTGGGCAAGCACCCTGGGGGTCTGCGACGCCTGGAGGGTCTGGCACCCCCAGACCAAACAATTCACGCACACTTCTGCCGCGCACCACACGCACGCACGACTTGACTACATCTTCATGCCTGCCCTTGACTGTCAGAAAATTAGAGACATTACCATCCTTCCTAGGGGTATAACTGATCACTCGCCCTTGTTGTTGGGAGTGGGAGACCACCCAGACACCCTGCGCCCGATATGGAGGATGAACGCATGGTTCCTCCAAGAGAAGAAATCGGTAGGAAAAGAACTCAAACAATACTTTCTCACTAATCAAGACTCCATCTCCTCCCCGGGCACCTTGTGGGAAGCAAGCAAGGCCACCGTTCGCGGCTTTGCCAAAGGCCAGCTTAAGCTCAAGCAGCTTGCCCAAGACTCCCAGATAACCCTCTTGGAGGCCCAGGCAACCCTCCTTGAGAACCAAGCGTCAGAACAGAGAGATGACCCACAAACCAGACGGCTTGCACTTCTAAGGGACGAGATCAGGCAGGCTTCCTTGGAGGCCGCCAGGCTACTGTGGAGGTCCTCTATAGCTAGGGTGTACTGGCTAATCGCATAATCCCAGAGATTATAGATTCAGACGGCGTTACCCAGCGCTCACCCGCGGTGATGGCCCGGTGTTTTGCTGCCTACTACTCTAGGCTTTACGCCGCGCAGCAACCCAGCCTTTCCCTCCCAGAGTTGCTTCACCAAGAATGCACCTCTCTCCCTCACCTAAATGCAACTGAAACGGCGGACCTGGACCTCCCCATCACTCAGGAGGAAATCAATGACGCCATAACCCGTATCGCATCAGGCAAAACCCCAGGCCTTGATGGTCTCCCGCAGGAGTACTACGCAGCCTACCGGGAAACACTTGTTCCTCACCTCCTGAATGAGTACGCCGAAGCCGTTGGAAATGGCTCATTTCGACCAGAAACAGACGCCACCACCATAGTAGTGATCCCTAAATCCCAGCCCCCTTCTGCGCACTGCTCCGACTACCGCCCTACCTCTCTCATTAACGTGGAGGTTAAAATATTCGTGTCAGTCCTAGCCAATCGACTAAGGCCTTATCTAGCCAAACTCGCCCACCCTGACCAATGTGGCTTTATGCCATCCCGAGGCACTAGGCACTGCCTCAGACGCCTCCACCTGGCTCTAGCGAACCGCCAGTCACTGACCCCTTACTTAGCGCTTCTTCTCATCGACTTTGAGAAAGCTTTTGATTCTGTAGACTGGCGGTATCTGGAGGATGTGCTGGCTGAGATGCGCTTGGGGCAACACTTCCGCAATCTAGTTAGGATACTTACACCAGACCGCAGGCACGTGTACATGTCAACGGGGCGTTGTCGGGGCCGTTTCCCATTAGGAGAGGGACGAGACAGGGTTGCCCCCTCTCACCGCTCCTATTCGCCTTAGCGATGGAGCCCTTGGCTTGCCTCATACGATCTGACGACCGAATTATGGGATGGAAATGGCCAGGCTCGGACGAGGACAAAATCGCTCTATGCAGACGACGTCCTGCTCTTTCTGGCTGAGCCGGCCCAGTCTAGACCCCGTTGTCTTCAGGCATTACACCTCTTTTGGCAGGCCTCTGGCCTGCGCTTAAACCCCTACAAGTCCGTCCTAGTTCTCCTCCACATCTCGAGAGAATGCTTCGACTGGCAATCCACAATCCCTATTAGGAGGCAGTTCTTTAAATACCTCGGAATCTGGGTCGCCCTGCTTCCTGACCTTGCGTGGTCGCTCAACGTGACCCCACTGGTGAAAAGAGCCCGTGCTGATCTCCACAGATGGCAGACACTAACGCTGAACCCTCTGGGAAGAATCGCTCTGTTCAAAATGATGATACTGCCCAGGTTTTTGTATGTAATTCAAAATAGACCCTTCCTTTTTCCACGAACTTGGTTTAAAGAATTGGACAGCCTGACCACCAAATTCCTTTGCGGAGGTCGGAGAGCTCGCTTGGCTCTGCCCCAATGCCAGATTCCACCCTTCGACGGGGGAATGGGCATGACTAACCTATACCTGTATTACTTAGCAACCCGACTGCTCATAATACATGATTGGTTCAACGGCGGCTGGTCGGACCCGGCGTACAGGGTGGAATTGAGCACCCTGGGCCTACCTAGGATCCAAGAGATGATGTATGGGGGAGCCATCTCTAGATCTTTGCCCATAGTGACACAAGGGGTTCTCCTGGCCTGGCGCGCCTCCCTGCGCCATACCCAATGGTCAAACACGCTGACCCAACACACGCCGCTCTGGCAGGGCTCCTGGCTCCAGGAGGTCAGCAGCCTAGAAGGATTCAGGACCTGGGACCTTATCGGTATCTCGCAACTCGGAGACATATGGGGAGGGGATCACATGCGCACCTTTCAAGACCTACAAACCCGGTATTCCTTACACTCCTCCCAGTTTTACAGGTACCTGCAGTTGCGCCACGCCCTTCACAGCCACATATCTAATGGCACCTCGCTGCCAGAGTACAGCCCACCCGAGGCACAAATCATGACAGGCAACTTGGGGAAGGGAGGGGTCTCCCGAATCTACCGCTCCTTAACAAACAACACTCCCAAAACATTAAACCGACTCAGGGACCAGTGGGAGGGATGGATCGGGCCTCTGGAGGAAGAGGACTGGAGAGATGCACTGATGGCACCCAAAACAATCACTACTTCCGCTAGACTCCGTCTGGTCCAACTGTACTACCTACATACCGCATACCTAACACCGAAACGCCTTCACAGTGCAGGGCTAAGACCAGATGCATCATGTGCACCCTGCAACCAGCACCAAGCTGATTTCTTCCACATGGTATGGCTCTGCCCCGTCATTACACGATACTGGGACTCCATAGAGAAGGAGCTCACAGAGGTTCTGGGATGGGAGGTCCCGCATACGCCATTAAATGTGCTCCTGGGAGTCACGGATGGGTTGGACGGGTCTAGGGCTGATAAACTATTCCTGAATACAGCCATGATGGTGGCCAAGAGAGACATTGCGGCTAACAGGTTGAACCCTGCTACACCTATCATTGCAAAATGGCGCAGGGGGGTGGACTGGTGCGCGACACAAGAGAGACCTATGTACAAAGCCAGGGGTGCCCGGCAAAGTATCGTAGAATCTGGGGCAAATGGCTGGCGGGACTAGAAGGATAACACTACATTTGCGTAACTGTGAGCTCTGTGCCAGCCTTTACTCTGTCCTCCTCCTCGTAATTATGTCTTCCAGATGCGTTCACTGCATGGTAATATGATGATGTCCTATAATTGCTGTAACCTAATGCCTCTGATTACTGCTGGTTTTCACCTGTTTAAAAAGCCAATAAAGTTGATTATCAAAAAAGAAGCTTTTGGCACACCCTCTGATGGCAGCTTTGCATGCCATCCATAAGGTGCCGGCCGACTCTACAGTGCCTCGGTTAATCTGAAAGTATGCCGTCAGTTCTTCAGAGTTTGCATGAGAGCAGTTCTCATGTTAAAGATGCCACGCGTTGAAGCACAAGGTAGGTCACTGGTGGGGGGCCCTATAGCTGAGACAGAACAGCACGGGACAGTGATCCGATACCCATCTGGGATGATTAGTATTTCCAAAATGTGCAAGCAGTCAGCACCTGGCATAAATATAAGATCTAAGCGCATGTGAGTGTGGTGGGTCTTGGTGCAACAATGCCACATCAGTGTGAACCTCTGCAATTTTGTTTTCTGCTGCGACCTGCGATGCATGAATGGACTGTAAAACAGTGGAGAGGTCTCCCTTTTCTGGAGTCTACCGGGGCCCCAAGGAATCCCCGAGGCTGTGGGGCCTCCCACCGAGCCATTGGTGAACTTGTCGCTGCGTGTTTTGGAGCAGTGGTCCTGGTGGGTCTTGTCTTTCCCCATGTTTCTGCCAAAGGTGACAGCAGGTGGAGTGCGGTGCGCAACGCCCGCCCTCTTGCCCCCGCAGGGTAAGGCAGCATGAGCAGCTGAAGCACCAGGAACAAGTGGTAGTGGCCCTGTGGTCCTGTGAGGTGGGGTTACATGGGTGAGGGAAGATTCAGTGGCAACAGTCAGCACCAACTTGCGTGGGCCAACCTATAGTTTCTTTGGGAGCATGTTGATGGGCTCGTTCACTGTAGAGCAAAAAACCCTGGGCGGAGTAAAGGGGAGAAAGAGGGGGGACTCACCCGCGCCACCAGGTCCTCAGCTCCTGCCAGGTGTATCAACCATTTGCCGCTCATGTGCCACCCCCTCCGCGCCCACATCAGGGCAGTGTGGCCAGGTTGCAGCATTTATGCATTTTTGGGGGAGGGGAGGCGGGAACAGCCTTTGCGACTGTTCGATTGTGAGGGGCACTGCTAGCCCTACGGCCGCCTGCTATTGAATATACAGTGTCTCACAGTTGTCACTTCAAGGCCCCTCCGATCTAGAAATTAGGTGTCCCCCACAATTGCCAAGGGTGGAGGGCAGGGGAGTGAGCACCACCAAACGGCGTCACGAGGGTCCTGACTTGGCTGCCGAGGCTGGACAGACAGCGTAGTTGCGCTTGGCCTGGCAGTGTGGTTGGCGTTGCTACCACAAAGAGGATTCCTTCCTGGTCTTGGGGGCACAGCCATCGGACTGCAGGTCTTTGCGGCACAGGGCGGGGCTGTCCCTGGGCCTAGGCATCCAGATGATGAGAGGTGGGGTCCCCCAGCCAGAAGAGTCCACGGCAGGCCCAGTGTCCAGAGAGGGCCGCCATCTCGGGTGCGGCTGGCGCCCACCCCAGAAGGAGATTGCCGCCTGAGGCCGTGCTCTGGGAGGTGGCGGCTCATGTTGGCTGTCGCTGGGGCCACCCAACTCCCACAGACCTCCGGTGGCAAGGATGTTCTTTGGGAGTGCTTGGTAAGAGCAGCTTGTGGCAGTGGATGATGGAGGGGTTCCGGAGCACTCTTGAAGTGCGACCCCCATCTTGAGGCCTGAAGCCATGACTCCTGCAGAGGGCATTGTTAAAGGCTACTTATCAGCTCTCTCATCCCTTCTTTGCTCGTCTGATAACTCATGCATCCTTTCTTCAAAAGTTAGGTCACCTTTCAATGTGGGCAGTCCGTCATGCTCCCTTCGTTCTTTTCCCCACAACATCCATCTAAAGAGTAAGAGAGGTTTCACTGGTTGGACCCACAGTGTGCTCTTAGCTTCTACACCGGTAGAATTAAGAAATACTATGTTGCAGATCAACTATTTGTTGGGTATAAATAAAAGAAAGGCAGTCTAGAAACATACCTTATCATCATTAATTGTCATCTGCAACAGAATGGGTTATGCCTTGGCCAAGAATGGTCCTTCTGAGGGCCTTAGAGCTCATTCCACCAGAGCTAAAGCTGCTACTACTGTGTTAGCTTGGGGTCTTCCTGTCCTGGAAACCTGCATGGCAGCCATATGGTATCTTTCCCTTCTTTTACCAGGCACTACTGAATTGATTCTCAATTCTACAAACAGGGTAACTTTATCCGTTCAGTTTTGCGGGGCTTCCTCGTTTAAGTCCACTCCTCAAATGCAGCTTCTTGGGGAAGGGATTGCTTCACTACTGATAGACAAGATACGGAATAGGTTAGAAGTGTCCATCAGAAGAATTAGTTTATTACCTTCAGTAACTCTCTAACTGCAGATTCCTCACCGTCCTCCTCCACATTTGGTGGAATTGACTTTTCTGGAGTAATAGAATCCCAAGTCAGTTTTCGCTTACCAAAGGTAAGCACCTTTGGGCTGATTTAGAGTTTAGCGGTCAGAATATCCATCACAAACGTGACGTATATCTCATCCACTGTATTTAAAGTGCCATAGGATATAATTCACTTGTAATACGGCGGACAGGATATCCGTCACATTTGTGAAGTAGTAACCTGTCCACAGTACTCTAAATCATGCCCTTATTCTTTTATTTCCCTCCTTCAATAAATTAGGGTCCCCGTCAATATTGGGTGAACGGAATCTCTTCCCATGGCAGGGAATCTCATAGGCTGTAAAGCGACCAATTTTAACTGTCTCCTTGATTCTTCTTTAGACATTTATGGAAATCAACTCCCACTGTACCTTTTGTCAACTCAGATGTTCGGTCTCTGGATACACCTCATTTTCACATTAGCACTGCAAGTAACATGTTTTCAACATGAGTTGCACAGGACAGTGTGTTTGAACAGCTAATTAATGTTTTTAATTTCCACAAAAGAAAGGTGATATATCACATTGTAATACACGTACAATACCATCTATATCATACAAAAATTAAATATTAATTATTTCTTTTTGAACAGGAAGTGGAAGAGTTCAGCTTTATTACCCAGCTAGCTGGCTTGACAGACCATGTGCCAGTAGCAATGAGACTGATGGTCTCAACAGGAGAAGAGGACTCCTAAGACGGATGGAGGACCATCCTTGAGTAGATGCAAAACTAGAAGGACTGAGCTACGGCTCCTGACCTCTATCCTCGGAGAAAGACGAGATGAGATATTCTGGTGCTCGAAAGCAAGAACAGACATGACCCAAAATGGGCTTCCCCTCAGCCAATAAGTCTTCTCTACAGTCCATCAAAGCTGGAGGACATGAAAGTATTGCGAGGGTATCGGTGCCCAAACAAGGACTATTGTCACGAGTTGCCCAGCCAACAGGGCTGGCCTGTTTCTCACAGTGTTCACTGTGGACAGAGAGGAACCAAGATGGAAGTCTCATTTTCTTTTGAACCAGTGCCATTCATAAAAAGACATCTTTTTATACCACTATATAGCACAATTTAGTTTGTAATCAGTTCGTGAAATAGTATTCGATTTCATTTGCATAACCTCTTTGTATATCTTCAAGTTAACCTTTTTTTGTTAGCCTGTTAATGTTGTAATAGCATGCATGCTCCTGCCACTAGCATGCCCTCTGATTGCATGTTTCTCACTTGACATCCATGACATACATATGATAGCCATTAAAAATGCCATGGGGGGGTTAAAGCATGTGAGGAATTCAGAACTCATTCAAGAGCGATGCGAAAAACTCAAGTATTCTGATCGACTCGCAGTTATCATCAGCTTTGCCCGGTTTGTTATTTAAGCCATCGTACAAGTTACTGATCTCACTGTAATTGGGAGTTTGATAAAACATCTGTAGTGTGCCTTGGCAGTAGCCTTTCTTTGATTCCCCACATAAATGTTTTTGGTAGGGTTGGATCCACACATTGCACAGGGGGCAGTCCACCTCGCTAAATGCTTCTGGCCCATTCTAGTTGGTATGATCATTAGGTCTAAAATTGATTCTTACAACCAGTTGTACCTTGGTGTACATAAAAAGGCTTCTGGAACATCAGCACTGAGTTCACCGCTAGTGTTGTTTACTGTCGACCTCAAGCGCTATCACCACTGGCTCAATGTTTAGGTACGAGTAAAGTATTAAACCACCTGCCTAACATATATGGCTTCGCATGACGTCCTCTAGAGCTCCCTAGCACTCTAAATGCCTGTAGACTTTGTGGTTACACCAATTTCAGACTGCTTTGCCTAAAGATGTTTCACAGATTCACAAGAGGCAGAGGCAATTCTCTTTCCATCACACTTTTTTCTGAAGTGATCATCCTTTCTCCTATAATCAATTTTCATGTTTTTTTTTTTTTAAGTAATAGCTGGAAACTAAAAAGAAAAACAAGGATTTCTGCTGTAGTATGTTCCTCTGCCTGGTCTCTTATCGATCAAGTTCCTACGGCAACTAAGTTTGTGGTGCCTACCATCCAAATCCAACAAATATATTAATAAGCAGCACTTTGTGTCACACTATTCTGAGTGGAAGAAGGAGCCATCTTTATACTACAAGGAGCAGGACGGCAGCAGAGGATGAAGCCTACAGATGAAGCCTGCTGCTCTGGCCCCTCACTTATGGTGCTGTGCATCTTATGCTATCACACAGTGCCACAAGTTGTGTGAAAGAGATAGAAACTTGCACAGCTCGCATCACCATGTGATTTGGCTCTAGGACTCGGACTGATCGGTGGTGGTCCTTGTTGACTTATGATGTTGCTGGGATCCCAACTGCTGGTGGGCCATCAAGATGGAGTCCGCCGAATGAAAATATCAAATTTACGTAAAGATCTTCAGTTGGATGACTGTGGCATCACAGCATTGAATTGCACAACAGCTGTAGTCAGTTTTAAAGCAGCATTTCGGAGCCAAACTGATTCTAGCTGGTACACAAGCCCCTTTTTACTTGTAGGCCAAATTGAGCGTTGAGCCCATTTCTCTGCGGGTATGTTTCACAGTAACTGACCAAACTCCTGAAATTTGTTTGAAAAATGATCATACTCATGAAAGTGCTTAGAATATGTTTGACCTACAATGACACCATGGTAGGTGATTAATATACTAAGATGTTGGCTAATAAGCTCTCTGCACAACATGCTAGATTCATTGCGTTAGATGCATGTTCAAAGTCTACATGCATGATTTCCCATTGAGCATCACCAGTCCTTCATCACTGAAACTTGATGTTTGAATCTGGACTTCCACTCCATTGAATATAAGCTCACTATATTGAATCATCAACAATGTTCAATGGAAATTCATACATCAAACATTCAAACATCAGGGTACTTTCTGTTCAATGGAAGTATGTGCTATATAGTGTGATATCATGGGATACGGGTCATTATTTTGTGGCCATGGTTACTGGCCATATCTGGGCCTGGTTCCTGTCTATTTTTACAAGGTGAAGTATACTTAGTATTTAGTATACTATGACATTACTGGGTCGTACAGCGCATACTGCCAGCTGTTATATTCAATGACATATAACACCAATAAACTGAAACTTCGCAGGACACATTCGACCACATACTTCTGCAGGTAAAAATGATTGATTGGCTTGACTTTTGTGCACTGGAAACATCTGTGATAGGGCCAGATTTTGGGGGTGGGGGATGCACAACGACCATTCCCAATCCCATGATGGCATCAGTAAAGTCCACCCGATAAGTGAAAAGTCCACCAGATACGTGATTATTCCACTCCGCTGTCAGTATTCACATACATGCCTGATAGAAGAGCGATGGGCTGGATGCTGGAGCTGAGCGACGTTTATGATGGAAGCAACCATGTTCTGATCAGCAGCTCACAGGGGTGTTTGTGTCATGCATTCAGGAACCTCCATTTCTAGTCCTGAAAATAAACACAGACGTAACATGTTTCAACAGGCACATCTTTCTTCCTAAGCAGTTCAGAGAGGGTAGTGAGCCCTCATGGACGACCGTAAGCTCTATTCCTTCCCTGGGATATCAGAGGCTGAACTGAAGACCCTCTGTCCTCATTCATGTGCCAAGATGAGTGTAACAGGTGCTGACAGATTTCTTGCATTACTAACACAAAAGTGTCTGCCCTTTCCCTCTTTTTTGCATAACCCACTGGGTGAGTAATTTATATAATATTTGTCTTTTATAACTGTGGACAGCTGCACTGTCCTTTTCCGTTTTTGTGCATACTCCGCTGGGTGAGTAATTTATATAGAATTTGTCTTTTATAACTGTGGGCACCTGCACTGTGTATTGATGCAGAGATGGTTTACGGATCTTCAATTAGCCAAGATAATCCTCAAAATGCTGTTTGCCCAACAGATGACGTCTGCAGCAGCAGAACCGTCAAATCAGACTCCCACAAAATAGACAACATATAGTCTCACCAATTAGTTATATCAGGCTGGCAAGCGAATAACAAGAGTGCTACTGAGACTGTGTGTGTACTGGTCACATGGTTCACTGACTTGATCAACAGGATGGGAAGTGTATATTCTGTACATATGTACGTATGCTCTCAGACATCCCTTAAATTAATGCTGCAAATCCATACAATTCCCTTAAATATTTGAATACCTTTCACACCCACCTAGCCTGTATTTTGGGTATCTATAAGGCACTCAATAGGTATCCTGTTCAAAATTAATATTTTATGAATGGGTACATTATATGTTTGGGATTATGATAACGCATGAAAGATAAGGCACGTGAATATGCTTTAAAATGATTGCAGATATAATCCTTGACAATAAATAGCTCAGAAGGCACTCTAAAGCTGACTCATAAAAATATTTCTCATCAATGTATTTCACCAGTATTTACACCTTTGTGAATACTCCATAATTTAAGCATTCAATATTATACCTTTTCCCAGGAAGACAGCGGACTTGCGCTTAAAAACTCTTTCATAAATTGTCCATTCTTCCGTCACTACAGTCATTTAGCTGGATCCACACAGCATCTATAGAGTCTTTATCAGCTCTGTGGCAAATTCAGGAATCGACTGCATGAATATTTTGGTTTTAGGAGCAGCCAAGATAATCTGCCCAGCTCCAAATACCTCAGAAGGTCGATGTCCAGGTGGGCAATAGTCTAAGAAAGTTAGATCCACCTCTGATATTGCAGTAGTTTCCAGCCAGAATCAGGATAAAATGTGAGTGATTTTGCTTAATTATCAAGTGATACTCAGAAGAAGCTTTACAATATCTACAAAATAAGACTATTTTCAGTTTTCTTCTACAGTTGCCTCTCACTTTTGAAATTTTGGCCCGAAACTGGGAGTAATTTTCCAGAGCAGACCATGCTCAGTCAGCTCTTTAACTGAGCTCAGAGCTATACTTAAGATCCATCTTTTGTTATCTATCTTTACCCTTTCTCATGATCATGAATCCTTGGAGTCACCGCTAGGAGTTGCTCAGTCCCTTTGGTTGAGCTATCGTCCCCTATCTTTCTATTCATGTATTTTCTTCTGTATTGCAGACAGTTTGTAGAATGGCACCTAGAAGTGACTCGTCAAAAAAGAGCGCTGGGCAAAACCTCTCCCTTTAAAAAAGTGATTATGAAATAAACACAAATCTTTCCTTTCAAAGAGTGTGCAGTTTCATCGTAACAACTGCAGCTTGTGACTTTTCAGCAAACCCAGTGCAAGCACTCAAATACTCTATTTCCATCTAAACTTGAAACCAAAGGCGAGTAAAAACTACAAGGAAATGCAGAATAACAAACCGAGATGGATCCAAAATTGCAGCGTTCATCTGGGATTTTGATACGAAGAGAAGCAAAGACCACATTAACTCTAGTCAGTGAAAATCCTTGAACTGCTACAGCCGCCCAGGTTCGGAAAAAAGCTGTAGAACTTACAAAATATAGAAATGCACTACACAACTGCACAGAACTTAAGGTGTAATCACCCTGAAAGAATAGTAGAGAACAACAGTAAGCTAACACAACCAGACACCAAGGTGCTAAATTATAGTGACCTACACTCAGAAATGTCTTGGCTCTTTTTAAAACACGTATTACAGTGGAAAATAACGATGATGGCGGATCTAAAAGTGTTGCAAACTTTACAAGTGGCTAAGAGAAAAATAGTAGTAATATGTGTGAGAAGCAGCACGCTATATACTCTTCTGAAATTTATTAAGATGACTCACAGACCTGAGATTTCAGGAATAGGGTTCCAGAGTTTGGGCTGGTAAACCACAGTAACTTTCTACGTACTCTGTCCAATCAAATTTTCAGGATTTTCAAGAAATACCAGGAAAAAGAGTGTAGGAAGTGACATGGTAGGTGTAGGCAGTGCTTAATTTGAGCCGGTGGTTGCCTGTGGGGCCCCCAGCACTTACTTTTAGGGACCGGCACTTATTTTTCCACAGCAGATATTTACCGAACACAAGAAAGGGAAAATAACTCAAATGGGAAAGACGGAGGAAAAAAAAGATGGTAAAACCTTCACAAAGGGAGAAAGCTAGGAACCTGCAAGAGTGAGATAAAGGGGCAGGGATTGTCTGGTAGTGGATTAAAGAGGCATGATGTGGATTTCAGACTTCCAGACTAAGTAAGCTTCTGAGCAGAGCTTCGGGTACCGGCCCTTTTTCTTTTACAAATTAAGCCCTGGTGTAAGTAGAAGGAAATAGAAAGTGTAACAGATGCAGCACAATCTATTCAAATTGATACAGAATTGAATGGAAATTTTTGATAAAATGCACTGCAATGCCATACCAAGAGCAGATGGTGCACTATACAACTGCCACTGAGCAGTAACAATCATGGAGAATAAAGTTAATAACTGCAACACGCCTACTCACAGTATTATGTCAGCATGGTGGCACTATCCCGCAAGAAACGAATGTTGATGGCACCAAGAAACGTTCAAAGGCAGTACAAGCATTAAGTTCACCTGACTATAAACGAGGCCCTAACACCTAAATCAAAGTATATTTTGTATTTTTTGCAGCACTGAACATTAGCCAAACGGGCCGAAAATTGGGCATGAGGTATTTTGCAGTCACCGCATAGGTGCAAAACTGCTCCCAATTTATATGCATTCACCCCAAAGGTTATAAACCTGTTAGTGATTCCGATGCCAACTCAGTCAACACGTTTCAGTGCAGACAGACTCAGCTGGTCTGTAGACTTGGGCTAATGGCAGTTTACAACACAGGATGATCACACGTACGTCCATAGTTAACCTAAGGCAACTGAACCAAGCCCCATTAATTGGATATACGCTACTGAGAAGCACAACTGGGGTATTGTTTGTGGAATCAAGGCAAAAGGAAGCATTTAGTTGCTGACAATATAAGGTATGGTGTCCAAATCAACAGATAAAACCAAAGTTTGGCAGGGATAAAATTACCTGCTTCCGATCTGAGCTCATAGCATCAGTTGATCTTACTCCTAGCCCCTTCGTTTGTTTTCAATGAACTTTCACACTCCCACCATGTGCACTTCTTTACCTGAGCGGCACGTGCCCACAAACATTTCCTGTGTTTAAAGCCCCTTCTTACATGGCTCTTCAAGGGATTCTCAACAGTTCCTGGGTTGCTTCTGCCACGCTGCCATATATTCTTTACTCCACTTGCTCTGTATTGTAATTTCTATGTTTCAGGAATCATGATGCTTACACTGTCATTGCAGTGTGGTGGTCTCTAGAATTACAGTCTGTACATATAAAGCAGTTATCTGTAAACTTTCAGCAGTGGTTTCAGAGCTATGTGCTATGCACAGTGTTTTGTCCCCTCAGTTTTAGCTCTAAGGAGCAACAGATTCATAAGCCATCAATAAGTTCAAGGGAACATATGCATTTTAACACCTACTCCATGTTATTAATTAACGTAGGATGTCAGAGCATGTTCAAATAGCGTGTTTATCAGTGGGTTCCACTGAAACTAGCACTGCAGTCAGACACACACTGTATGACATTGGGTTTAGTGCGTGAATATGCTGAGTAAAGACCCAGACAACAACCTGCAGGTGGGGGAAGAAGTACTGACAGTGCTATGAACCCCATCTGCTTACCTGGCATCCCCAAGGATGATGTATCCCCTGTGTAAGTCTCTGCTAGTTTTCAAAGCATGACTATCACAGTCATTAGGGAAGAAGAACCCTTTTTCATAGGTTGCGTAAGGTGATATGGAGAGTGTGATACAAGAAGGATGCTAACGGAAAGGTTGCGGCCTGTAGCACGAGGGGGCTGTGCTCGATGTAGATTGTTAGATGTGGATTGTTCAGGTGAGAGAGAAGCGGCAATGGATGCTTGGCTCAAAATACATCTATGATGGAGAGTGTTTAGTAATCCAAAACAAACATATTCAATCTTTAACAGACGGTTAACTTCATAATGCCGTTCTTGATTTCTACCTCCACTAACAAGACTTTGTTCCCTGTCTTACCTGACAGTATTACATTTCTCCAGATGGACGTTAGTCCTACTGTCTGCTGGACAAGCAGTGTGAGTCTCTGCTAGAGCCGGCGTGACTCTTACCTATACCTCAGCATTGGACAGCGATGTCCAGAGAGGAGCCATGGGGGTGCTTTGGAAATATATAACTACATTTTTAGGGAGTATCCACTTTAAACCATCTCACCCAATATAAAAAGTGTTTCCATCACAGAGTGCTTTAAAAAAAACAATGGAAGGTGAAATAAAACTACTATTGGTGTCGTTTTCCACCCCCTGTGTCTGATAACCTGTAGAGCTGGGCCTGATTGCACCTAAACTGTACTTTCTTAATCCTACTAGTTCGGTATACATGCGACACCTAGACTAAAAACCACCACCAACTTTTTGAATTCATTAACGAATTTCCATAGGCGTCATGGATTGACTTTCCCAGTTGTGGAGTAATATCAGGCCTGGTGATTTTGGGTGGTTTGTCGTCATCTGGCTGCTTCTGTACTGCTAAGACCCTTATTGAGTGATACAGGACAAGACCTTGTGGATCACAATTTTCCTTGAGAAAGTGACAGATTTCTGCACCTTTTTTAATCCGTGACCAAATTTTACAATAGATCCGTGCTTTTTTCCACACTGCAACCTAGAAACATTTTGTGGCCTTTTTGCAGTCAATTTATACTTTTTTTCCAAAGCAGTTTCAATTTTCTCTGAAAGTATTCAAGTTTTCGTATCGGGGACCAATGTCCTGACCAGTGCTGTTCACTGCCTGGTCCCTACTTCAAAATACAGTACATCTTTGTGTTATGAACCCCCTCTTTATCAGTCTAAATGGCAATTAGAGTTGCCCTCGAGCAGTCGCGTTATCACATGGCCACCACCAATAAAAGGAAGGCTAGACGCACAACTTTAATAGCTCTTCTGTCCCGCACCATAGTTCAGCTTGATAAATTGACCATTATTGCGATGCCTACATTATGCAGTATGTTTGAGATCAGACATCAAAGACAACTTCACTAAATAAAACGCAATACGCTTAATTTTTCAGAACGTTCTTTCAATGTTTTCACCTTGAGAATATTTTGACAGGCCTTTAGATCTTATATTTTAATGTTCATATTTTTTTTACTCTTTTATAAAGTTGCAGTTATTGTGTATCAAGGGATAAGATACCAGCAGGTTGCAGTTGCCTTTGATAACATTTGTAAAACATCTGTAAAATGGCTTATGGATTTGCAAAAAAAACCCTTGTGTACTATAAGACATAGAATTAGGCACTGGACACCAATAAAGTGAAATTATCCTGTGAAGGCCCATAGCCCTTTTGAAAAACTACACTCTAAAGGCCACGAAGGAGTCACTCTTTGACAACCTCTTTTTAGATTCCTTTCACTGTATAGAGTTTCACCAGAGGCAACACCTTCTCACTGTGGATCCTCAGCTCTGAAACCCCTTGCCACTTGGACTTCATTTCGGAAATGACCACTTGCTTTTCCAGAAGGCAGTCACAGGGGTGATTCGAGCTTTTTGTTGTTGTTGCCGGACTCCTCAGCCTTGTTCTATATAGACAGGCACTCTAACACGGAGTCAAACAATAGTATGCTTTCGGTCCTTTGGATTCAGGGTACTACTCAGGAGCCTCCAATGATACGATGCGAGTCAGGGGAAATGAATAAGATGTAAAGACCATCTTTTCTGTCTGTTGCAAAGTTACGCTTAAGCAGGAAGCACTGATTATACATTCTGATTATGTTTTATCTGTTTACTAAAAGTTACATGTGGACCCCTGCTAATGGGCCTGGAATGGACTATTATGATTGTTCAGCCCCCTGTAGATTGCCACCATGTTACCCTCTTAGTCAGTCTTGTCTACTCCTTGATCCAAGTGATGCTGGTCCCATAGCACACAAAATCATTATTGTAAATTACACTTGATTAAAATACTTTGTCATTTGTATCAGGACAACATAAAAAATCCTTAGAGCCGGATACCCCTCTCCACCCATCACCTGCCCACAATCGAAAATAAATGCCGGCACGGATCATAATGCTCATCAGCGGTGTTCTTTCTCCATTGTGTTATTACAGACTATAGACACCATATTTGTTTTCTACTAGCTTACTATCTTTGTTATACTGAAGAAGCATCTGTGGTACTCTTGTTATTTGCTATTAACATAAGGCTCTAAATCTCCATCAGATTAAATCAGTTTTCAATGCTGTCTTGCTAGATAGACGACTGCGCATCTATGTCTCGCAAGGCCTCTCTGGGCCAGGAAGAGTACTGCTTGTGCGAATTTGTAATTTTCTTTTACACGAAATGAATCAGTAAATTGCTGCCATTAGTTCCACTTCGGTTGAACATACTGCATTATGGTTTTACCGCCTCCATACACTCAACACTCATAGGTAGTCTTGCAATCATCAACAACCGTTCACTAGGCCTTCCTCCAAGTAAACTTTCTTATGCCATCCCTGGAGGCAGCATGACCAGTCCTGCCAGCAGTCAGCCTGTTGTGAGAAGCAGTACATTACAATTCAGCATCTTCCCTGTCTTCAGTCAGAATAGATTTCCCCTGCATACCCTATATACAACTCAGTGGCCTTGCACACCTATTCAGTGTAAACTAAACAGACACACCACTAGCACCTTACCAAGAACACAGCAAGCCAATGAGTTTAAGTGGCTTACAACCAAACAATTCAAACAATTCAAACTAAGTACCTAAACCAGGCATGGAATAGAAATTGTTGGGATTAACACTTAAGTCGATGGGTAAAGACAATTCTGATCAATGTCTGAGAAGCAAATAAGGGAAAGGGGCGCCAGCTTTAACACCATCCTGGAGTCAAGGATCTAGTGTTCATAATGAGATCAAGCCAGTGAAAAGAGGCATTATTCAGATGCAGGTCAGTAATGTACAATAAACGTTTTTCTAATGTATATGTATATAACCTATATTGTAATTGTATGAACAATATCATTAGAATGTCTACCTGCAATGGATACTAGAAAGAACAGAGCAGTCAACTTCAAAGCTCAGAAAAAGAGATTACCCGAACTCCAAAAGGCTCTTTAAAAGAGGGCTTTGTAACCAACCTGCATTGTTAATGACCAGCAAAGCATAAAAAGTATGAGAAGTCAGAAACACATTGCACCCAGAATGCCAAATTCACACAGCTGTTCTCTGATACAAAGGGTTAATACATGCTGATATTACATTTCATGGTGTATATACTATTCTGATTTCTTACGCCTTTGTAACATTGCCACTAAGTGCTCATGTCCTCTGATTTTCCTGCTGCCAAGGATGCTACTAATTACAAAGCATCCTTCTAGACCTTTGAGGGACACTGTTTCTGTGCCCTCAATCCGACCCTTACCCTCTTTGGAGCTCTCAAGTGCCAGAATGTAGCAAAACCAGGCGGCTGGTTGCACTTCGTAGTCTAGGACAAGTCTCATCTCTGCAGACCAACACTCAGACCCATCAAATATCAGTAGCCCTGAGGGATCTCACCATCCCTGAGTTTATCAATGAATTAATTGATTCCGTTAGTGATCATACACATTCTCCAATAGTGGTTTACGACGTGTTTGACAATTCCAGTCGTAGAATGTAAACTTTTAAGGGCCCTAAGACCCCATCATGTCTAGTTCCCTGCACTAGTAAGTGCTGAAATCCACAGGAAGGCTTGCATCTTCCTTCAGGTGAGAAGGTTTGAGGGGAAGATTTTATTGTCTATTCACATATATTTTAAAACTCTGTGTCCTCATGAACAGCGGCAACAAAAACAGGTCTAACTGTCGCTTTTATTTTACTTTGCCTGTCTCCATATGAATTTCAAATATGAAATGAAAAACCCTATGGCTTATTTTTGAATATTGTACTAGAGCTGAGATTTAGAAAATCCTGTATAGATAACTTTTTTTATTTGAATATTTTTTCTGTCTTGTATTCCTTCTGAGAACTAACGTTTTATATGGTAAGCACACCTTCTCAAGTTTTGGTAATAAAAAAATTAAAAACTGTTTACAGTTTGCCAAAATAAGAGGGCAAAATCTGCATAATCTTACACACAATAAAATGGTAACGTTTTGACAAAATAAATCAGTATATAAGAAAAGTTTTTCTTCGGTGCCGAAAAGAATTAATGCTGAATGAGAATAAGAAAATAAAATGTAAAAGTTTGAATGTTCTGCCGCTTCCTAGTTGTTTTTTGTGTTCACTCTCTTTATGGATGTTGCAATAAGTGAGAGCTGAGGGCTAAAAAAAATATCAATGTAATTTAACATTTTCAATAGACAGCACACATTCTGTTTTCGATATCTTAGATGCGGCTGTAGGTGGGGGACTGAAATAATCCTCATAGACATATCCATCTTTGTATATCATTTTTAACAATGGCATTGATTATATATATATTTTAGAATTAGAAAGATGTTCAAATAAATACTGATTCCCTATAATGTCTCACAATACTCATACCACTAAAAGAGTATGGTTCCCAATTGCTCGCCTCCCCTGTAAGCTGTTTAACTGCTTGCTTGCCACAAAAGTCCAATGAGATTGAACTCCTACGTTTGGGACACAAACAACAAGAGTTCCAGGACAGACTGCAATATGTGGTTGAGTACCTCTCCAAAGTTTTGCTCCTAAGGGAAAGTCAGATCTACATGCATAAAGGGATCATGGACGGATGGTTTTGGGGCAGGGTTGGAAACCCAAGAAAGGGTGTTGCATATAACTGGTTTGTGGCTTTGAGAGTTAGGGCCATATTTAGTAACATTTTACATCATGGCTGCGACACTTTAGATATTTACAATGCCACACAAGGGGCAATGGTTCATTCTATGCAACTTTCGGCTTTAAATCAGAACTACAGAACTTGTCATTTTAAAATAAACTTTGTCAAACGATTTTCCTTTTTGATTATGTTGTTTCTTTAACTTTTATGCTTTTGTCAAATGCAACTTGCAAACTTTACTCTGATATTTTATAGCGAGCCACTTGACGTGTACTCTCAAGTAATTTCACATAATAGTTGCCAGCATATGCAAGTATGTTTTAAGTTAATGTTGCAGGCATTATGATTTATTAGGACCAAGGAGAGTAGCACACATATTTGGTCTAGGTCAGGGGCGTAAAGCAAGCCCCTGCGGTGCAAGGGTGCCCCTCAAATACGTCATGGGAGCCCCATTATATATATATATCCGTATCCATCCTGTAAGTTAGGACCATGTTTGCATTGGAAAGTGTTTTTTGACTTCGCTATATCTTTGGTGCTGTTTGATGAATCTTCACGAAATTTTCCAAAAAAGTGCTCGGTGATTCTAGTTGTGCACGGAAAGTTTCTGGGCGATCCATCAAGCAGGGGCTGAGAAAAGGGGGGGGGTAAAAAAAGTGCGCATTCCATGTTAATTCCCATAGGGGCTTTGAACATGACTGCAGCAAGAAATACGCAGGCAGCGCAATTAATAATTAAAACTTTGCATACTCCAGCACTTACGCACAATCTCCAATAAGGGCTTTCCATACGTGATATCAAAGCATATCTGGGAGGAGCACAAAGGTAATAGAAGCGGGTTATGCCTCTATGGAATCCAACATATACCGGCAAACGCTAGAGGTGGGGAATCGCGAACTGTCCTTAAGGAGAGCGGACTCAAGATGGATTATCAAGATCGGAACTGAAACACCATGGGGCCGGAATACAGATGCTAAACTCTATGTTCACCTTCAAGATCTGATTGAACGAACAATCATCTTGAGGGTACTGCTCTGCATAAAATAATCATTTCATAATGGTTTTTTGGATTTCTAAGTCCTTGAGGGGAATCATACAATAGTTCAGGATATGCGATCTAACTTGTATATGTTTTTCATAAGTAGAGAGACACAATAAACATCTGTTATTCAGCGCCAAGATGCCCCGTTGCTGGGGTGAACGTGCGCTTTACAAATACACATGTTATGTTATCTCTTCCTGTTCTTTCTTCCTGTGTTCTACTCTGTTTCCTCTGTTTTCCTTCCTCTGACATATTTCACTTCTTTTATTCTCCTTCTCTCTCACTCTCTAGTCTTCGCTTCCCCCTTATTTTCTCTTTTTTATTTGCTCTCTACTGATGTTTTTCTGTGCTTCTAAAAGAGGTCTTAATTTAATTGAGTTATCACCTATGAAATGTTTGATAAAGGATTGGAGTGCATGGTGGTTTTTAATAGGGAATTCCATTTTAAGCTTTAGGTGGCTATAATCCTAGGTGCAGTGATTCTATTTCAATTTTAATTGTCTTGTCTGAAAAGAGTATTTCTAAGCCATTGTCAGGATTTTACAACACGCACATCTCTTTGTTTTAATGATATCTAATAAGCACTTCACTTCTAATGTTTATATATACCTGCCAGGCACTTTAAATTGAGCTCTAACCTTATGGGTTGAGCTCTAATATATAAATGACCTTTTATCAATAGGTTCTCATGAATGATTAATTGTGAAAGGGGTTTATTTAAATATTGTGTTTAGTGTTTACATCGAGAGATTGTTTACATGAAGCAGAAAACGCACTTTAGCATGGAGTTTGGCTCATAATAATGTGGATATGTTAACATTCTTGTCTACATAGTAGAGTTTATGGTTATATATAGCCAATAGATATGTTTGCCAATTTTGTCCTCCTTTCGTTAGATTGAGTTCACTAAAGGCACATCTCTTTTTGCCAAAAGAACCCGAGCCTGGATATAGATTAGATCTGTGACTTCCCGGTTGTGTGTAGAGTCTTTGAGATGAATCTCTTTGTGTAGGTGTTGTAACAGTTGTGACATTGAGGCATTTAATACACAGACTTGATAGAGCCAGCAAACAGAGCACTTTAGAAAGCACACTAAATACGTTTTGAGGTATTGGGGACACTGTATGAAATAATTTCCCTTGTCCAATCAGTGTGTTAAATTGAAAAACACTACCTCAACAGTGGGCGCACTATTAATGTTAAATTGCAAATCAGATAGAGAGCCTTTTGCTCCTTACTTCTTGGATTTTACAGGATTACTGGGATTAAGATGTCATTATATGGGAGGTGTCAGGCACCTTATCAGGTAAAAAAAAAAAAGCAGAAGAAGCATTACTTCATTATGTCCAACGGTTCAAGATTTATTTAAAATTCGCATAAATGACTTGCATGCAATTGAACGTGGATAAAAGCAATTATTTTTAATTGGGTAGCAAGGGTTGGGAACCATTGCGACCTTGGATGAGATGTATTCATGTGAAATATTAATTGCACTGTAAATATTGCTTGGGGTACATTACCAGGTTAAAAAAGTAGACATAAAAATTATACACAAAACAACAAGTATACTAGGTCTGGTGCTATAGGATATATGTATATGCAGTACTTGACTCAATAAGTTGTATAAACAATATTGTGAAAACATGGCTTCTACATATGTAATCCTCCTGTATGAGGCCAAAATGGAAGCCGTAGAATGTCTCTGAAAGAAGAGAGTCATCGGTCTAGTTCCTGACTAGTGAACATTGATTTTAATTGGGTAGTGGTATTAGGGGTTTACTCCCTTTAAATTGACACCTGTAACTGCATGACTCTGGCCCTGTGGAAGGCTTCGTCCAAAATGCGTAGGCTATATTTTAATTGCATGATGCACTTTGCTTCTTAAAATAACAAAGAAATGAAATAAAAAGGACTTTCAAGATTTCAGAGTTGTGCCGCTTGAAAACCAGGAGCATTTGAAGTTGCACATTGGTTTGGTGAGCTGGTTTAAAAAAAAAATATATATATATATCCCAGATCCAGAATACAGCAGCATTTAATCACACAATAACATTGCCTACAGCAACAATATTCGACCGGACGCGTTTCAGCAATGACTCCTTGTTCACAGGTAAGTAATGCCTTGACAGGACTCGGGTGCTTTTAAATGCAAATGTCACGTGCCTCTCTACTGGCCCCCCTTCCAGGGCTGTTCTTGGCCCCAGTGACCACTACCTCCCTGGGGCAGGCCCTTCGAAAATCAAAGTGGGGGGGCAGCGCAGCCCCCCTCCTGGGGCCCTATATGGTCCTGGGGACCGCCACCCCCCAGGGCCGGCTCCTGCTAGCTATGTCCTGGAGGAACATAGCTTTTTCCTTTTGCTTGGCTTGGTGGTAGTTTTGACAGCTCCCCAAGCAAAAGCAAACACTCTACTTCCACAGACATGCAGACAGGGAAAGAGATGAAAGAATTGCTCTCGAACGCAGGGAGCTGCATTTCCAGCAGCTCCCTGCATGCAAGAGCATTACTGGCTCCTGTCGGAGGAGGAGAGCCCGCTGGGACCGTTGGGGCCTTGAGTATCCCCCTGTGGTCTCCAAAATGCAGACTGGGTGCCTTTGGTGGGACCAGGGCACCCAGTGAGATGTGGCCGGGCCCCAGGGATGGGGTCCATGGGGCTGAAATCAGCCCTTGGAAGGGGGCTGCGCGGTTCTCCCCCATGGAGGGGGCTGCACAGCCGCACCCCCCCCAATAAATCGTGGTCAGGCCCTGGGAGATGGGGTCCCCGGGGCCGTTCTGGCTTTGATGCTCATTTCACAAAAATTAAACCTCAAAGGGGGGCACTTACAAATAGAAACATAGCAGGTGCCTACCTTGAAGCTCCACTTCTGTAAAGGACAAATGATACTAACTTCTGGGCTTGGGAAGGCAAAGTAAGTGTGTTTTTTTGTCAATTCCTTATTGAAAAACGATCTGAAATCCTTCGTGGAGGTGAATGCATTGATCTATTGGGAGCAATCTGTAGTGACCGTGACAAGTGGGCTCTTTGTTATCCTGTCCTGGTGAGAGCGGAGTCCATGGTTCTTCCTTTAAATTGCTAGGAGTATGCAAGTGTGCAAATCACTTGGAAGTTTCCCCATTTCGGCCCTGCCCACCTTAGTAGTATCCAAAGGTCTTCCTGCCTTTTGCCAGGATGATCGACAGCATAACAAGTGGCCCCCAGCACATTTCCTGCCAATTTTGGTGAGGAGTTCTTGATGCCGAGGAAAATGAGGATATCTCCAGCAAACAAAGAAGCACTTACTTCATATAGTTAAGAGGAAGGACCCTAGTTTGGTGGATATTTACCTTTTTTAAGTCTCGTCGTCTTCTCTATAGGAGGATTTATGTTATCACATATTTCTGGATGAAGACACACCAGGAATTAACCAGTAGAAAGAATTCCAGTTAGGTAGATATTTTGTGCGAAACAGTGGACTCTCGTTGGATAAAAGGGCGGTGCGGTTCCGTTGTGGCCCAGTCACCCGCACAGCTACTGACACACCCACTTAGACACCCACTCACACACTCAGGCACTTACACACCCACTGACAGACCCACTCAGACACTGATACACCCATTCACAAAACCACTCAGATCAAACACACCCACTCGCAGACCCACTCACACACCCACTCACAGACCTACTCAGACACTCTCACATCTACTCACAGACCCACTCAGACACTCTCACAGCCACTTACAGATTCATTCAGACACTTACGCACCCATTCACCAACCCACTCAGACACATGCACCCACTCACAGACCCACTCAGACATGTACACCCACTCACAGACCAACGCACTCATGCTCCCACTTACAGAACAACTCATACTCTCTCACACCCATTCACAGACCTACTCAGAGACTCATGCACTGACTCACAGACCCACTCAGAGACTCAAAGACCCACTCACAGACCCACTCAGAGACTCACGCACCCATTCACAGATCCACTCAGGCACTCATGCACTCACTCACCGACTGACTCACACTCATGGAGGGACTCGCAAACCCACTCAGACACTCTCACACCCACTCAAAGACCCACTCAGACACTCACACACCCACTAACACACCCAGTGAGAGGCATGCAGCCACTCCCAGACCCACTCAGACACTCACACACCCACTCACTTACCCATTAAGACCAAAGGTTAAAAGTACGTTATACTTAGCAAATGACAATAAAAACTCCTTAGAAATTCATTGAAAAAAACAAAGGTTACAGGGACGTTATAGTTAGAAAATATAATTAAAGAAACCTTATAAATTCACTGAAAAAACCCAAGGTTACAGGGACGTTATAGTTAGGCTCAGATTTCACTTGTACAAAACCATAGTAATTCAGCAGTTGTAGTTGCCTCAGCTAACTATAACTAGGGCTTCCGGTTTTATTATATTTATTTTTTTAACATTTCTGTCTGTATCCATATTTATTTTTTGGCCATTTTATTGGTATTTGTCCATATTTATTTTATGTTTTGAGAATAAATGGAATTGTAAAATGGTATATTTTCACATATATTTAACTGATAAACATACACTCATACTTTGATGCCTGTCGCATTTTAGCAAGTTAAGAAGCCAAATATAACAAAACATTACACTGGCAGGTAAATATTAGCATTATATACAAATATATGTTAACATGCTTGTATTTAAGGGAATCTCGTCCTGTTTTTAAATCCCCATGGTGTCTATCTGCGTAGCAGTTGGTCTGGAATTCATGAAGGACAACAAGGAGAGTCACTCACAAGAAGCACAATTTTCTGTATTTTTCCGCTTTGAAAAATAAATACAAACACGTAATAGATTGCATTCTGTCTGTATTTATCTGTAAAAATCAGTAAAATCAGTAAAAACGGAAAAATGGAAGCCTTAACTATAATGTACGCCCCCACAATGCACTGCTTATGACCTCAGATATTACATCCCTCATGACATGGACAGTGACATCACTGATGACATCTCAAATGACATCACTGATGACATCATCCACAAAACCACTCACACCCCCATAAAACCTCTCATACATCCATTCACACAACCACTCACATACCCATTCACAGACCCATACGAGTACTCACATAACCACTCACTCATCCATAGAGCCACTCACATAACCACTCACTCACCCATACAGCCAGTCACGCACCCATACAGCCACTCACACACCTATACAGCTACTCACACACCCACTTATTCACCTATACAGCCACTCACTCATCAATACAAGCACTCACACACACTCACTCACACCCACACAACCACTTACATACCCAGTCACACATCCATAGAAGCAGTCACACACCCATTCACTCACCCATACAGCCACTCACACAGACACTCACTAGGCAATACAGCCACTCACACACAATTCACTTAACCAAACACCAACTCAAACAGCCACTCAAACAATCACTCATGCAGTCATACAACCACTCAGACATCCACCCACACACCTCTACAACCACTGACACAGCCATACAACCACTCACACACCCAGAAAACCACTCACAACCCCATTCATAGACCCATACAGCCACTCACACACCCACTGACAGATCCATACAGCCACTCACATACCCATACAACCACATGCAAACTCACTCACCTATAGTCACTCACAGAGCCACTCACTCATTTATACAGCCACTGACACACCCACTCACACACCCATACAGTCACTCACACACCCACTCATCCAGCAGCTCACACAGTCACTCACTCACCCATACAGCCACTCACACACCCATACAGCCACTCACACACCCATACAGCCACTCAGACACCCACTCACATACGGATACACACAGTCACACAGCCACTCACATAATATATGTTAGAAGTAGTATTACTCAGTAGTACATCTAGCATACTAATTTAACTTTTGTAGCAGCTTAGTATATATGTTTAACACTCATAAATTCTAAGAAAATGCTTAAACTCACTAGATGATGTCATGAGTGATGTCACTGGCCATTTCATGAGTGATGTCACTGACAATGTCAGGGAGTGGTGTAATATGTGTAATCATAAACAGTGCATTGCGGGGGCATGAATTATAGTAAGCTGAGGTAACTATAACAGCTGAATTTCTATGGTCTTGTACGAGTGAAATCAGAGCCTAACTATAGCATCCCTGGAACCTTTGTTTTTCTCAGTGAATATATAGACCCAGTCGAAGGCGTCAGCTGAAACGTGTAGGTCACCTATTTTTAATTATTCAGTGCTTTTTGAACATATAGGAGTTCGAACATGAAAAATAAATAAAGAGAATTTAGAATAATACCTCTCGGATGCCGGTATTCCATGCTGTGCTGCTGCATTTGGTGTTTTTGCAATTGAACTCCGTAAAGGAGTGTGTGTGTGTGTATTTATATATATATATATATATATATATTTTTTTTACAAATTTTCCCCAGAGATGAGGCCACACTCCTTAGCAGGTAGGTGTCACCACTTTTATTCATGAAACGGAATGCTTCTCACCCCCAATGATGCCCCCTGGCCTGACGCGTTTCAGGGAATCCATCCCTTTCTTCAGAGGCCGACACGAGCAGCCGATCCTGTGCTCTATACTGTCCCCTGCAAGCTTGTTCATTTAAATGGCCTCAGGTGTGCCTCTTTCATAGTCCGTTTTTTTCATTGCCTGTGGGACCTGTAGTCCAATATTGCACCAATTGCATCCCTCCAGTGGGTTGGGTGCTCGTGTCTCCTTTCAGGGGCCGATGTATAGCCCTCCATTAAGCCCGGGTGAAACTCAGTCCGTTTGATTCTCATTACCTGCTGCGCCGATCACGGAGACACATTTTCTCCGCGCAGACCCAAGATGTTGTAGGGGGGGTGCGTCGCCTCCACGGCCTGGAAGCGCTGTGATTGTATTTTTTACAAATTTTCCCCAGAGATGAGGCCGCACTCCTTAGCAGGTAGGTGTCACCACTTTTATTCATGAAACGGAATGCTTCTCACCCCCAATGATGCCCCCTGGCCTGACGCGTTTCAGGGAATCCATCCCTTTCTTCAGAGGCCGACACGAGCAGCCGATCCTGTGCTCTATACTGTCCCCTGCAAGCTTGTTCATTTAAATGGCCTCAGGTGTGCCTCTTTAATAGTCCGTTTTTTTCATTGCCTGCTGGGACCTGTAGTCCAATATTGCACCAATTGCATCCCTCCAGTGGGTTGGGTGCTCGTGTCTCCTTTCAGGGGCCGATGTATAGCCCTCCATTAAGCCCGGGTGAAACTCAGTCCGTTTGATTCTCATTACCTGCTGCGCCGATCACGGAGACACATTTTCTCCGCGCAGACCCAAGACGTTGTAGGGGCGGTGCGTCGCCTCCACGGCCTGGAAGCGCCGTGATTGTATTTTTTACAAATTTTCCCCAGAGATGAGGCCGCACGGCACCGCCCCTACAACGTCTTGGGTCTGCGCGGAGAAAATGTGTCTCCGTGATCGGCGCAGCAGGTAATGAGAATCAAACGGACTGAGTTTCACCCGGGCTTAATGGAGGGCTATACATCGGCCCCTGAAAGGAGACACGAGCACCCAACCCACTGGAGGGATGCAATTGGTGCAATATTGGACTACAGGTCCCAGCAGGCAATGAAAAAAACGGACTATTAAAGAGGCACACCTGAGGCCATTTAAATGAACAAGCTTGCAGGGGATAGTATAGAGCACAGGATCGGCTGCACGTGTCGGCCTCTGAAGAAAGGGATGGATTCCCTGAAACGCGTCAGGCCAGGGGGCATCATTGGGGGTGAGAAGCATTCCGTTTCATGAATAAAAGTGGAGACACCTACCTGCTAAGGAGTGCGGCCTCATCTCTGGGGAAAATTTGTAAAAAATACAATCACGGCGCTTCCAGGCCGTGGAGGCGACGCACCGCCCCTACAACGTATTGGGTCTGCGCAGAGAAAATGTGTCTCCGTGATCGGCGCAGCAGGTAATGAGAATCAAACGGACTGAGTTTCACCCGGGCTTAATGGAGGGCTATACATCGGCCCCTGAAAGGAGACACGAGCACCCAACCCACTGGAGGGATGCAATTGGTGCAATATTGGACTACAGGTCCCAGCAGGCAATGAAAAAAACGGACTATTAAAGAGGCACACCTGAGGCCATTTAAATGAACAAGCTTGCATAAAAGAATTCTGCAGCACATGTGGGCTATCTCAAACAGTGACCGCACATATCCTGTAGCATGCCACTGTGAAATATATCACATAAATATCCCAAGCAAACAAAATACTTTTTAATTGATGCGGTACCGGCCAGCAGGAGGGGTGGTGACCGCACCAAGAAATTAAGAGAACTAGAGATGAGATACATCATTAAATTGGACTGTAAGGCATCAGTGGGCCTACATCATGACGAGAAGCTGCACTCAAGTCTCTGAAATTCGAAGAAACATCGCAAACCTTGAAGTGCAAGAGATAAGAACAACTCATGGTAGAAGGAAAGTTAAAGAGAGAAAATGGGGGACAATCGAAGCAGTCAGTGCAGGGTAACAAGAAGAAAAAAAGAAAAATTGAAAAAAGTTGAGGGCTGAAAAGTAGTCCCGATGTGACGCAGCATCACAAAGAGAAATCAAGTCAAGAGATATATTCGGGTAGGTGATGATACTGTGCCGGTCTCGTGAATAAAATGTAATTTGAAGTTTTGTTAAGTTCTCTGGACCTTCTGAACAAGAAGGCTGGTGAAGTAAAATACTGTGCACACAGTGATTTAATACCCCAGGATCATATCCCTAATGCACTACATTATCAGAGGCAATGCACACATGAATTACAGTATAAAAAAACAAATGTTGAAAACTACCAAGTGAGAGTGGAAAGTAACACTATGGTCCTTTGGACACAGTAAATTTGAGATGACAGGTGGTCAACCCTTGGTGATATTGCCATATAATCAGTCCCACTAGGGGATGACTCCACTAGGATAAAACGAATATGGCTTTATATAAAGTAATGCACATCAAGCTCTTGCGAGTTACAAAGGTTAAACCTGGAATTATTGAAAAACCTGTAGAAATACTTGACAGTGGTACAACAAGGGGCACCTGCCAGAGATCGGAAACTGCATGGGGAGACCATGAGATCATGAATGAAAACATTTTGATGTTAAATAATCAAGTGACGACTCATGGGATGATATGAGAATCATGTGCTAAAGTAAACCAGTAGTGTATGAAATGTGGTAAAAAAACGATGATCAAAGAATTAATTTTGAGGGGCTGTAATGGACAGCATGGTTTAAATGTAATGCGGGAAAAACTGATTTGTTGTATGTATATATATATGTATATATATATATATATATATATATATCAATTGAGATGTCATCAGTGATGTCATAAATGATGTCATAGAGCATGCCATGGGTGATGTAATATGTGAGGTAATAAGCAGTGCACGGCGGGGGCACAATTTATGGTTAGCTCTGCTTTCCCTTGTTAAATTCGGCTCCAGGAGTGGGCCCCCGGGGTCTATAATGGCTCGGGGATGGGGGCTTGGTAATTTTGGCAGTGCTACTTTGAGGTGCAGCTATTCCGGCACAGGAGAAAATGAAGAAAAAGTGAAAAAATAACTCAAATGCTGCATATATTTAACAATCTAGATATATATACATACACAAAGCCATGCAAGCAGTTACCCACCGCTAATGTGTATTGTTGCCAATTTTATATTTTTATATTGACTCTTTAAATGTTCTTAATTATTATTGTTTTTAGGACTTAACTTTTTAGTGCAGATGTTGGTTTTCAGTGTTTTTTCATTCAAAAGCACTGATTGAGTTGTGTATGTTTTTTCCTCAGTGGTTAAAGTCAGTTCTCACTATATGGATTTAGACTCCTAGTCAAAACTAACAAGGATTAAGAAGCGAATAATTATAATACCTGTGTGCTTAGGTGTTTACCGTCCATTTTAATTAAGTGTTAGGAGGGTCTAGACACATTAATATGGGGAAATTTAAAGCTAATGAAAGCCCGCAGGGAATAGGCAAGGTAAAGAATGCCAAACAAACACACATCTGAGAACTTTACTGTTGATGACATAGATAATTTGATAGGGGTAAGTAGAAATTCTGTTGAAACTGCAACAAAACAGAAAGGAGAATAGGAAAAAACCAGGAGATGTCAAAAATATTTGAGAAAAATCCAAAGGGATAGGTTAGTAAGGCTTTTTGTTCATCCAAACTCAGCTGGTAAATCACTGGATTGAGACAGATTAGCAAGCAGTACTGGGGCCTAATCAAGCTGATAATCCTTTTGAACCTAATATATTATGCCCAAACAGATTCATCCACCCTGCCGAACTACCTTCCTTGAGAAAGACAGCACCAATGGTGTGAAAATTTGCCCGACTGTTGCAAGTCCCAAAACAAATTACTTAATAAAGTGTGTGTTTTTTAAGGGCTGAGGTCGCCGATTTAAAAAGCCTGGTACAGGACCTAAACCAAAGATTAATACATCGTACAGGTGAGCGCACAGAGGAAGTTTATCATGGGAATAGTATGTGAAAAAGAAAGATGGAGGATTCCTCTTCCTCACATCAGATTAATTCTTTACCTGTTCCAAACCTTGGGTTACCCAGATGTCTAGGCAGATCTGATTCTGATAAAGTCAGAAGACTGCCACATGTGCATTATACCAGAGCACCAAGAGAAACAAAACCTGAAGCTATACAGTCTATCCCATTGAGCCATTGAGCTCTGATGGTTCTCCTACAACCAACAAAATGTAGGTTCCCGCATTGGGCTCATCAATTTAGATGGGGTAGGTCATTTTCCAACAACCCTGGGTTGTAGAGACTGCAAGAGTAATTGAACGTAACAAGAGATTCTGGAGTAGTTCCGGGTAGGGCTCAGGTACTTATCAACAAAGATACCAGGGACATAGTGCTAACAAATTAGTCAGAGAAATCTATTACCACCAAAATATACTGTTAGATGGAACACTGGCCAACAACCAACTGGTAAGGCAAAAACACCAGTGAAGCTCATCTTCAAATATATCAGAGCTCTTCTTGATAAATGTCCAGAAATTTACTAGTCATGTACTTGAAGATAGTGACCTACTAAAACAACAAAGTGACACATTGAATGTGGAACATTTGTTATTGTTGTTCAATAATTAAGTACAATATATTGGCTGCAAAGTGATACTCATGCCTTACAGATACGTATGTCTACATCCATCTGACTTTAGCAAATTCTTCTCTGGTGGAGGGCTTAATAGCCTTCAATTTCAGAATAAACCCATCCCCTCTACCCCCCCAAAAGATTGTCTAATCAACTTTAAGGTAAAACCACCTTGTGGCCAAGTATAAAACTATTGAAGAAATTGTAAGCAGGTTGGGTACCCTTGCCTGAAAAATCAAATTATCCATCATCAGAGGGGTCCATTTTTTATAATGCTGATTGACTTGGGGCTGCCTAAAATACAATAAAGCGATTTCCAGCAATTACCCAGTTCACTCTTCTCCGCATTTAACATTAATAGTCTTGGAACAGTTAGTCCATCTCTCAACCAATAGCTACCTTTCCCTAAGACTCCATCATATTAATTGATTCCCACCCTTTGTGTAATTAAAATCTAAATATTGTTAGCGGGAACCTCGCTAGAATCACGTCAAAACGTAGGGATCCTGACTGAAGGAAGTTTGTGGATAATTATAATATTTGAATCTTTCAAGAGACATGGGTTACTGCCCCAGTCCATAGAACTGGCTATATTAATAACAACCTAGAAGCTGAATAATCCATTCGAGGTAGCTTTGGGAGTTTGACCATTTGGGTGAAGGCTTCGCTTGATTGTATAATTAGTCAGATTGATCTGGGTTCATTGGATATAATACGAATATCATTAAATCTCAAAAAGACATCTAACCTGCTAATATTCAATATTTATATTAGAAGTCTACCGAATAATCAGGATTCCTCCACTCTACACCTCCTCACTAATTATTTAGAATCATGTAATCACTGATCTAATAATTGTAGCAGGGGTTTTTAACATAATATTTGACCCCTTGGGTTTCATGAGTGAAGTCATTAGGACAAACATTGGTGTATACCATCTCTTGCATTGGTGCCTCTCAAATAGTGGTCCACTAGAGCCCTTCAACTGGTTTCCCTTACGTTGATATGTGGTTTGCCTGCCTGCAATGGAAGGACTTTTCTGATAGCTTGGCGACTCCCACATTTAGAAGAGGCAACATAACCAGCAATATTGACTACATCTATGGTATGGGTTGATTAACATGGAAGCTGTTTTAAGACCAAAAATTCATCACAGTGCCTTATTCCTCTGTGTAAAGGGTGGAACAGTTGGCGATCTTTCACACCCACCAAATATGGCAGTCGAACAAACTTTGTTTTGAATAATCTGAGATGTATTAAATGGGCTAATTTGTCATTAATCAAGAAAAAGTAACAACCATATACAGGGAGGTGACTTCAGCCCTAGAATATATCAAAGATATCGAGATTTTAGGATAAGTGATTACAGAGGCCCATAAACTATTATTTTCAACTCTGAGACAGCTTTTCGCCAAGCCATTAAAGCCTAGAAAATATCCTTGGTTAAATGAAAGCTGCAAAAATGCCAAAGCTAGTCTTATCGGAACAATAAAACCTTACTCTAGTTAAGAAATTAAAGTGGCTAGATTATCCTATACGTCCATTCAAATGGTGTGTAAAGCCAAGTGAGAAGACAATCTCTGGGAGGATCTACTGATGGCCTCCCACAATAAGGATACAAATATGTTTTGGTATATTCTAGCCTATGGAGTTACTACAGCAGTGACAAAACAAGAGATTCATATTCCACCTGAGAACTGGGATCACCACTTCTCTAGATCCTTTGTCTATTTTGGCATCAGCATTGTCACTGAATTCCAAAGCCTCCACCTTCCGATGCCCGATGAACGTTTATGCCCGAAGATACCCTGAAGGCAATTAGTGCACAAAAGCAGCAAAGGTACCAAGCCTTTACAAAGTCCTTTAAGATTTATTCAGTTCAGAACCTCTTGTCTGGACTCTGTGGCTGATTTTGACGTATCTCAGGTACTTTATGCTAAAAGTGATGCATCCATAGATTCCTATGAACTGAACTGTTTTTAACCTTTTAAAAGTGATATCTTTACTTGTGTATGTTGGATTTTTGTCATTTTGATCTTGTTTTATTCAGACAAATATTGGTTATTTTTCTAAACTGGTGTGGTGTCCATTTGTAGTGCTTACACTGTGTTACTGTGTGTGTGTATATATATATATAAACGCTTTGCACATTACCTCTGAGATAAGCCTGACTGCTCGTGCCAAGCTACCAAGAGGGTGGGCAGGGGTTATCTTAGCTGTGTGACTCCCGTACCCTGACTTGAGTGAGGGTCCCTCCTTGGACAGGGTGCAAACCACTGCCAACTAGAGACCCTGTTTCTAACATTGGTGGTCAGCGGTGAGGACAGGACTTGTGTTTGTACTTTACATACAGTAATCAGTGCACACTACTCCCTATCGTAGACCACTACACAACCATATGCTGTTTTTGATTTTTCTCTTCTTTGCAACTCCTGAGTTTTTGGCCTACAAATCATGTCTCAGTATGGGGAGCCAGCAGTTAAAGCTGCAGAGTCAGCATTTGAGCTAGAGAGGTTGGAATCCTACACAGTACCTCAGCTCAAAAAGTTGTGCAAGGAGCTCAAATATCCTGTTAGGGGTCCTCACTAAAAAGGAAGAGCTTCAAAAGGCGCTGAGGGCCTGGTGGAAAGCAAAAGAGGCTGGTGGGCACCAAGAGGATGAGAATGATGAAGTGGAGGGATGTTGTAAATCAGGATCTGCCTAGAGGACGGCACCTTCCAGGGAAAGCAGCAGTGTTTCTTCCAGAGGTCTGTTCCCAGAGGAGCTGGAGGACAGGCGGGAGACCAGGAGGCATTAATTTGAGCTGGAAAGCCTCAGGATGGAGCATGAGAGGGAGCTCCAAAAAAATAAATTGGCAGTAGAGGAGAGAAAAATGATGCTAGCTCAGGAGCCGAGCTTAAAGGAGTTGGACTTGAAGGCCAAGTCCAGCACAGATGCTGACAGTGTTTCACGCTTGCAATCTGAGAAAGAGGTGCAATGGGCAAAACATGTAGGGAAAGAGTATACCAAGGGGGATGACATCCTGAGATGGTTTCACGGCTATGAGGCAGCGCTTCACATGAATGGGGTCCCGGAGAATAATTGGGGGGCAGAACTATGGAATCACTTCACAGTAGAGGGGAGAGACACACTGCTAGCCTTAGGGAGAGCACAGGACCTCACCTACCCTGAGATGAAGGCAGCCCTCCTTACTCCTGAGAAGTACAGGGATTAGTTTAGGCAGAGTAATAAACTTGATTCCTAGGCATGGCTGGAGTGTGTGCATTCTTTTTGCAGAGCACTGGATGGTTGGGTGAAGGGCGGTAATGTAACAGATTACCAGGGGCTGTACAATTTGATTGTGTGGGAGCACTTGTCTTATCTGTGTTTTGCAGAGCTGCGCCAGTACCTGATCAACAGCAAGCTTACTGACCCCAGGAAGCTTGCTCAGGAGACGGACCACTGGGGGAGTACCAGGGTCCGCAAGAAGGTGTATGGGGGAGACTCGGACAACTGGGCAGGGTCCCCAACAGCATAAGCGGGGAGACAAGGGTAAAAATGGCAAGTTCTCTAAAGGGCCCCAAAATAATTCCATGGCTAAGGATTCCCAGCCTCCCGCTGATAAAAAGAAGGATTATTTCCCGCATGATAGGCCTGGTGGGAAAGGACACCAGATGTGTTATGACTGTAGCCATCCTGGGCACTTCAGAGGGAGTCCCAGGTGTCCCAAGCGGGCACAGGCCCCCGTCAGTGGGCAGACACTGGGGATGGCCAGTGTAGCACTTGGGGAGGAGTTGGTTCCAGCTGGGTGTGGGGAACCAGTTGAGATGACACTTGTCTCACTAGGGGACAGTGAAATGGTCCAGAGAACCCTCATGCCTGATAACACAAAGAAATTCAGGCAGTAGATGACCATCAATGGACAGAGGGTAGAGGCTCTGAGAGACACAGGAGCCAATGTGACTACTGTCAGGTGTCACCTGGTGTCTGAAGAGCAAGTGGTCCCTGGAGTGCTTCACCAAGTAGTTGCAGTAGACAATAGTGAGCGCTTTTGTAAAGTGACTCAGTTTCCCTTTGAGTGGGGAAGGGTGATCTCAGGTCCTTTAAAGGTAGCTGTGAGCGCATCCATGCTTGTGGATTGTCTGCAAGGTAACGTCCTGGAACACACCACCTGGAGGGAGGTGGAATACAGGTCCCACTTGGAGATGCTGGGGTTGCCCGAGTGGGCGTGCCTGACTACATGGTTCATGGCAGCCAAGGGTGATCAGTTCGACCTGGAGCCTGAAACAGTGGCCCAGGTGTCTGCCAAGAAGAGGAGGAACAGGTGGCATGAGAAACCCTCTCCTGATATTCCCACGGTCCGGGAGGAGGCTGAACATGAGGGGGACGCCCGAACCTACAGGAGAAGAAGTGGCCGAACTAGGGAACCTGCCTGAGCTGGCCCATTGGCAGCAGGAAGGGGGTCACACCAGGGAGAAATTCTGTGCAGCTACTCTTGTGGGTCTTCAGCAGCAGGCCAAGGCAGCTGACAAAGAGCCTGAGTCTCACCTGATCTACTGGGAGAATGATCTCCTCTACAGTAAGCCTAAGGTTGCTGAGCCTGGGGCAGACCGTGTGCTGGTGGTACCCCAGTGCTTCAGAGCTTCCTACTGGGTCTGGCTCATGACGTGCCTTTGGCAGGACATTTGGGCAGGGCAAGATCTTTGACAGGTTTGTCACCCACTTTTACTGGCCCCAAATGAGAAAGCATTCTGATACCTTCTGTAGATCCTGCCAAACTTGCCAAGCGAGAGGCAAGACTGGGGGGAGATGCAAGGCTCCCCTGCAACCATTCCCTGTTGTGAGCACCCCTTTCGAGCGGGTGGGCACTGACATTGTGAGGCCTCTGGATCCCAAGACAGCCATGGGCAACAAGTTCATCCTGGTCTTGGTGGACCATGAAATGCGTTACCCGGACGCTATTCCTCTGAGGACAGTGATGGCACCCGTCGTGGTCTGGGCACTGATGAGGATCTTTACCTACATGGGTTTTCCCAAGTTGGTGGTATCTGACCGGGGTACCAACTTCATATCACTGTATATGAAGGCCATGTGGAAGGAGTGTGGAGTGAACTACAAATTCACCACGCCCAGAGTAACAAGTTGGTTGAGAAATTCAACCGAACCCTAAAGGGCATGACTGAGGGCCTGTTATAATCCATGAGAGGTAAGTTGGGACATCCTCTTGCCATGCCTTCTCCTTGCTTACAGGGAGGTACCGCAGAAGGGGGTTGGCTTAAGCTCCTTTGAACTTCTCTATGGGCAGCCTGTGTGAGGACCTCTCAGTTTGGTGAAGGAGGGCTGGGAGCAAGCTACTAGGAAGTCACCCTAGGAAGTATTCAGTTACATGCTGGCCCTTCGAAACCAGACAGCACGCTTCAGGAAACTCGCTCAAGAGAACCTAGAAGCTAGCCAGGAGGACATGAAATGCTGGTATGTACAGAATACCACTCTGGTTGAGTTTCAGCCTGATCAAAAGGTGTGGGTGATGGAGCCAGTAGAGCCTTGTACCCTAAAAGTATCAGGATCCTAAGGAGTATTCCTACAAACCACTTTGTACTTGCTAGCATCATTACTTATAAGACAAAAAAGAGACAAAAAAGAATTGGAAATAAGGAATGGAGACTGAGCTGGCAGCGCTGGAAAATCAAGATGTCTGCCAGCTCAGCTCTCCTTGCAGCGTACTAGTGTTTTTCCTCTTCAACTGTACTCGGAATGTGAAGCGCGCGCTAACAAACAAATGCGCACTTCTCCTGAGAAATTCTACAGACAAGAAGCCGTTTTCAAGCCTTCCGTCAGGAAAGTTTAGTGAGGGTAGTTTCATCGCTGGTCGTCGTTTAGTTCATTCTGCAGCGTCTTTCAGAGTCAAAAGCCCGAATCTAAGTGTCGCGTCTCGTCTAGGAGAGCTCTCCTTCCGCGAGAGTAGTTTCTCCTCAGGGTCTCTGAGTTTTTGAAAACTCGTAGCGTTCCTGACTGGAACAATCTACCCGCGTTGGAGACACTTTTTCAGGACAGTGTTCTAAAGGGGGTACTTGTTCACAACGAAGGTTTCATAACATGGAAAAGAAAGAAGCATTGGAAATGTAAACAATATAACAAGAGAGTACTTACCAAAAGTTGCGAATTGAGAAACCATAATTATACGAACCAGAAGATATGTGCAAGAAAATAAAAAAGGTCTTCTGCACAACAATTAATAACAAAAGAAAGAGAACAGCACTTACCAGTCTTCCTACTCCTTTTCCTGATTCAGCACAGACGTTCTTGGTCACACAAGTACTTCCACTGGAGGAGAGAAATATAAATTCTGTTATGTTTATGCATATTGATTACTGTTAAGAACTGTAGACAATTACAAGTAAATACAATATAGAAGAAGAAAAACGTTGAACATTTACTTATAGAAGAGGAGCAATAGCCATAGACAGAGTATGCTAATACTTTTTAAATATTGATATATTCATTAATGAAAGAAAAGGTAGTTAACAATAGGTCAGGATGTACTTAATCATTTGTAATTATTTTTTCTTTCAGTTTCCCACCTCCTCAAGAAAGGGTCTATAGACACACATCACTATACAAGAAAGAAGGATCTATAGACAAGGAACTACTGCTGTCAGGCTGTCTCTTCTTTTCTCCCTATCCCCTTTCCCCCGTGGGAACGTCTCTATGATTAGTGTAATATTATCATTGACGACAGAGACATTTCGGGAGGGGCATTTGGAAAAGTCGTCGTTCTGCTCCTGTGCAAGTCTGCTAAATCAGTTGAGAGATTTCTCTTGCGTTCTGACGGAGTGAAGTGCCCACATTGTTAACTTGCACCTGAGCAGAATGGCAGAGGGTATAGACCTTAAAAGCTTAGGAGAAATATTGGGATGCATAAAGAATAAGGGGCATATTTACAAGCCCCTTGCGCCACTTTTGCGCCGCCGTTGCGTCACGCATGTGACGCAGCGGCGACGCAAACCATGCGCCGCGTTGCGCTATATTTACAACGTGACGCATCTAGGAGATGCGTCACGTAGTAAACCCCTGCGCCACATGAAACCTGCGTCAGGTTTCATGTGGGCGTACTGGCGCAGGGGGCGTTCCGGCGCAGGAACGCCTCGGAAAAGTGACGTAGTGAAATCTACAAGATTTCACGCAGTCACTTTTCCGACGCTGGTGCGTCAAATCCTTACGCCTGCTTCAAGCAGGCGTAAGGATTGATGCACCATGTTAGGGAAGGTTGGAACAGTGCTGGAGTTGCGTTGCGCTTGCGACACAACTTCAGCACTGCGCCAACCTTCCGCCGGCAGATGCGTCACGCATCTGCTTATCCTTGCGCCACAATGCGCCGCATTGTAAATGCGGCGCATCGGACGTGGCGCAAGGGTAAACTTGCGTGACGCATTTTCCCTGGCGCATCCCTGCTGATATGCAGGGATGCGCCAGGGAACGTAAATATGCCCCTTAGTGTCCTTGAAGGAAAAAAATAAGGCCCTACGACAAGAAATAGTAAACTCTAGAAGAGAAACATCTGATTTAGCAACTAGAATGAGTGAGTTTATGCCAGGGGCTAGTTTTAAGGAAACCTCTAGTTCCAACACATGCTCCACACCTCGCACTCCCAGTCAAGTCATTCACTCATTGTCCCCGGTTATTCCCCTAGCTTCTCCAGAACGATTTAGTGAAGACCTACAAAAGGCTCAATTCTTTTTGATACAGTGTTCCCTACATTCCATGTGCCGTCCAACAATTTTTCCCGATGCAGTCTTGAGTAGCATTTATATTGTCCTATCTCAGTGGTGATGCAGCATCCTGGTCTATGCCATTGGTTACGAGAGATGATCCAATCCTCTATAACGTCGAGGAGTTCAAAAAATAATTTCTTCGGATATTTGACAGAAGAAGGGCATCACAAGCAACCGACAACAAATTACTGGAGTTGAAGCGAGGTAATATATAGAGTTAGGGGCTTATCTGGCTCAGTTTAACAAATTAATAGTGGAAACTGAGTGGCCTGAAAATAAAAGAGCAGCAGTTTTCTACAGAGGCTTAAAGGATAAACGAAAGGATACCTTAGCGCAAATTCCTAATCGACCCACAGAAATTTCAACTTTGGTGGATTTAGTATTAGAAATAGATTTTCATCAGAATGAGAGAAAAGGTGAAAAGAAGAAGGAATTCCGATCCAGTGTACCACGATTTGATAGGATTCAACCAGAAGCTAGTAGGTTCACAGAAAGCCAGTCAGGGGTAGAACGTAATAGAATGCAAATAGGCACCATTAGAGGTCCACTAGCTAAAAAAGAAACAGAAAAAAGAAGACAGAACAAGTTGTGCCTCTACTGTGGAGCTAGTGGACATTTCATAAAAATATGTCCAAAGAAACCCAAAGTACAATTGAAGGAAAACGTGCAGCACCACCAGTAAGTGGAGTTGGACGGGTGAGTGCAGATCGGGAAACAACTCCAACGGAACACCAAGTAGCAAATACACTACAAGCATCATCACCTCATTTGATTCTTTCAGTAAAGTTGAATTTCGACACATTACTCTCAAGGAAGTATCTGTGATGACTGATTCAGGAGCCACATGGAATTTTTATGACCTAAGGTTTGCGGATCGATAATGAATAAGAGCCAAAAAGAAGAATAAAAGTGAAGCTGTCCGAGCTGTTGATGGCACCAACCTTTCCTCTGGGCCTAGAACAAGTCATATTGAACCAGTGCAGTTATTAACCCAAGAAGGACACCAGGAAGTTATACAATTTAATTTAATTGATGCGCCACAGTAACAATTTATATTAGGACTTCCCTGGTTAACAGAACACAATCCCACTACAAATTGGAGTGCAAGAACAATCAAATTGAATTCTGAATATTGTTTGGAGAATTGCTTCACCAAGAGTGGTTCGCATAAAGAATTAAACGCTGCAACCCACCTTTGCGAGTGTGGAATGTCAATTTGTGTGATACAAGCTAATGAAATACCAGATGAATAGCTGGATTACACGGATGTGTTAAATGAGGTGGAGGCTGAGAAACTTCCTCCACATCAGTTGTATGACTTCAAAATAGAATTTGAGCCCGGCGTGAACTTACCATGCAGTCGAATTTACGCATTGACCGAGAAGAGAACTAGCACCGAAAGGATTAATTACAGAAATATTTAGATAATGGCTTCATTAGGCCATCCCAGTCACCCATCCCTTCGCTGCTTTTCTTTGTTCCAAAGAAACAGGGGGACCTGATAACTTGTATAGATTACATAGTGATCAATCGCATCACAATAAAAAATTGTTATCCATTGCCCCTCATTTCAGTATTGTTAGATCAAGTACAAGGGGCGAAAATGTACACCAAGCTAGACCTCAGAGGTGCCTATCACTTGATCAAACTGCGAGGAGGGGACGAATCAAAAATGGCATTCAGAACCAAATATGGCCCGTTTGAGTGCCAGGTAATGCCCTACGGGCTATGCAACGCCCCCGCTGCCTTCCAGCATTTCATTAATGATGTATTAAGCGATATTATTGACAAGTTCGCTATCGTCTATATTGATGATATTCTGATTTACTCAGCCACAGAGGAGGAACATCGGGAACAAGTGAGAGCAGTACTTCAACAATTGAGAGAGAATAAGTTATATGCCAAACTGGAAAAATGGCAATTCAATACAACAACTGTAGAATTCCTAGGATTTGTACTCTCCCCCTCAGGTATAACCATGGATGAACATATGGTGAAAGTAGTCACAGATTAGAAATCTCCAACAGTAAAGGAAGTTCAGAGCTTCATTGGCTTTGCCAATTTTTATCGGAAATTTATCCATGAATTCTCTCAAAAGATCATACCTCTCACATGGCTGTTACAGAAAGGAGTACTTTTTAAATGATCGGAAGAAGCGGAAAAGGCCTTTAACTCCTTGAAGGAAAGCTTCACTTCAGCTCCAATTTTTCTTCATTCTGATCCATCGGAACCATTTTACTTAGAGACTTACACTTCTGAATTGGCAATAGGAGGAATCCTGTATCAAAGGCACAAGACAACAGGACAACTGCATCCAGTGGCCTACTGCTCTCGAAAACTAGATCCAGCAGAGGTGAATTATACCATAACAGAAAAGGAACTATTAGCTATTAAAGATGCCTTCAAAGAATGGAGCACTATTTAATGGGAGCAAAACACACTGTAACGGTATTCACGGACCATCGGAAGCTGACATTTTTACAGTCAGCTAAAACCTTAGCACCAAGACAACTCAGATGGTGGCTATATTTTGCTGACTACGATTTCATAATCACTTACAGGACAGGAAATAAGAATGGAAAAGTCAATGCTTTATCAAGATTGGGTACAGAGAATCAGAAGAAACCTGTTGAGAATCACACAATAATTCCTGAAGAAAAGATTGTGGGAGCAGTTTTCAGAGAACCCTTTGAGGAACAGATTGCTCAATCCTTGAATCCAGAAGAAGTGAAAGAATGGGCGAATCAAGATCCAAGAAGAGAAGTTCTGAACCAAATGCCACATCAAGATAGCGCCTTAACCTACCCACTAAGGAACTCCAAAATCAAGCATTATTTGAGTTCCATGACAGCCCTATGGCAGGACATAAAGGAGTTCCGAAAACCGAAGATCTGATCAAACAAAGGTTTTGGTGGCCACAAATGAACAAGGACATTCACCAGTATGTAATTAGCTGTGAGACCTGTGCTCGAGGGAAGACGGAAAGACAGGCCCCTAAAGGTTTATTACAACCTTTACCCACTCCACAATACCCTTGGCACACTGTGTCCTTAGATCTCATTGTAGACGTGCCCTCTAGTCAGGGATATAATACAGTTCAAGTTTGCGTAGACACTGTTGAGCTTTATGCTGGGAGCGGATGACCAATGGGACATTATTTGCATATTACTAATAACCTTTTGCCAGCAAATCCTAAAATCGGAAGTCATTCCCTAAAACCCAAAGGTAAGCATGACAACTGGATCGAAGAAGTGGCGACAAAAAAGATGTTATAGGGCCATGTTTACAAAGAAAGGATCCTGCACAGGTCACATGAGAAAAGCAAAGCTATTGGCATTCAACATTGCAATGAAGGACAGCATTAAGCACTAGAAGAGCAAAAAAAAAAAAAGATTCTGGAAATTGGGAAGGGATGCGCATTACAATTATTACCAATAACCACAAAATGTTTTGGAATTTCGTAGAAAACTGACTGTTTACTGCCCTACATTCTAAAACATGTTGGAGCATTTCAATAAGCGACCAGGACTGGACCACCTATATAGCAGACTTGTATAAAAATCATGATTGCATCGAGAGATTTCGACAACCTTATGTGACTGAACTAGACCCAGAGATCAGAGAAGAAAAATCATAAATGAATTCCAAAAAAGTGAAAAAGTCTTAACATAGAAATCTTCATGGCAACTTCGTCCAGCAGCTACCCAACGACAACGACGCCTCCTCCTGCTTGGAGCCCGCTGGGCTGCTTTGCCCCACTAAACTTTACCTTCTCAAGAACTTTTGTTCAAAATTTCTTCCCAGTTCGAAGGTAAGCCAAGACTGTACCAAATCCATCTAGTGTATCTGAACTGTGCTCCATCGTGGTAGGCCATAACTTTTGTCTTTGCCCTGGTCTTGCACAAACAGATGTCCAAGATAGGCACTAATCTTTTAGGTGCTCTTTTTCTCTTAAAACTTCAAAAATTGGAGGGGCGTGGCATGGCCGACAAGATGGCCAACTGGTAGTACTGAGCCTGAACTCCTGGCCCGCTATTATTATCTGCTGGCATCCTCCCGCCCTGGGGTGCGCACAGCCCCCACGCTGATCAGCGCTGCTTGGCGGCCACATCAGGAGGGCAGAGAGACCATTGCATTGAAAATCACTGAGGAGAGGCCGACTTCTGTGGCACTGTCCTGCAGTGCAGACTAGGAGCCAGGGATGGCCTCGCTTGTTGGAGAGGCATCCTGTCCCTGAGGTTCGATGAGGCCGGTGCCGCGGTCTCTCAGCTTTGGGCACGGAATGCCTGGGGATGCGGCATTGCTCCCGGCGCCTGCCCCTTCCTGCTGGGTGAGACCGTTGTCGCCTGAAGGGGGAGGAGCGCAGCACGCTACGAGACACCGGAGTTGTGGCCCTGCCAGGGCGGCCTGCAATTCTACTGTCGGAGGCCTGCTATCCACGGAGCGGTGGCCCATCCTTGGGCCCCAGTGTTTTCAGAGCCATGTATTGCAGCTGTGCCCCCCCCCAGATAAAACCCACGTTGATCAAAGGTGGCTGGACATGCTGCACAGTGAGGACGAGGCAGCTGGGGCCAACCTGGGTGGCCCAACCCTGTTGGAAATACTGGGGGCATTTCTTCTGCATCACGGCAGTCCTGTTCCACGGACTAGGAGTGGCAGGCACCGTGACTCCTCCTCTGTTTGGATTCCTTGTGCCAGTAGGCAGCTTGATTCTCCCATTAGGCCCTTTCACGTTGTGGGGATCCCTTAGCTGAATGGACCCTTGCCACGCGGCATTAGGGCCCTGAAATAGCTGTGGCCTGGCCCAGGAGGTCTCCTGGGCCCGAAGGGACTGAAACCTGGTGAGTACCGGTGTACGAGTGGGGTGCCCTATCTCCCCATTGTCTGTTGTGGAGCGAACCCCCCCCCCCTTCTTACTGGGACATGCCGGTGGCTGCCTTCATGACCTGGGCCCCTGGTGCTGTTGCTGGGAGTGGACTGTCTCTCTTCGTGCCTCCCCCTTCACATGGCATTGCGACCCATTTGGGGGATCGGCAGGACCCGCCAAGACGCTGCGTCTGCCCTGTTGTGCATGGCCTACCCCTTCTGCCTGTTGTCCATGAGGCGGACCCTGAGACCTTTTTGAAATGGTGTGCGGCTTGGCTGCTCAGGGCCCTGGGGAAGCAGTTACTGAGTGGTGCAGACTCCCAATGGCTCACTGGGATCTGTGGCCTGTGTGCATACTGACTGCTGGGAAGGGCGACATTCACAGTGGCGGCGAGGCCCTCCGGGCGGATCGGTGCATTGGGTGACGCTGTAGTTGTGGTCCAACCCAGGATCTAAATGGGCAGAGACAGGCCACAACGTGGGGCCCAGCAGACCAAAATGGACCAGTTTACGGCCACTGGGCTTGTGGGTGGGGGGCCCACCGGGAGAGGCTGGGGGCTTGCAGGTGCCCCAGGAGCCCACCAGAGCATATATTTTGGCAGCTATTAAAGCTTCTAGCACAAACGTCCAGGCTAAGATCGACTCGGTTTCCCTTGATATTAACCTACTCAGAGCCGACCTCCGTAAGGTGGCAGAAAGATCTACGATGACAGAGCAACAGGTTGTCCATATGCAAGATGAACTGTCATCCTTTAAGGCAATGGTGGTGTCCCTCATGGCACAGACACAGAAGTTGGAAATGCAGGCTGAGGATGCGGAAGGTCGCTCAGGAAGATGCAACCTACTCTTTGTGGGATTCTCTGAGAAGGTTGAGGGCACTACCCCCGAGTTTTTCCTGGAGGAGTGGCTCAAAGAAAAAGTTCCCTAGGACTCCCTGATGCGCATCTTTGTGGTGAAAAGGGTGCATCGGTCCCTGGCACTGCCACTTTTCCAGAGGGCCCACCCCAGACTATCATTGCAAAGCTCCTTAACTATAGGGACAATGATGCCATCCTGCTTGATGTTCGGTGGCAGGGAGACCCGAAGTTTGACAGCCATATGATCTGCATTTTTCCAGACTATACTCCACATGTCCATAACAGAGGCAGACATTTGGAGGGGGTCAAACAGAAATTGAAGGCCATGAGCCTCACCTATATGTTGCTCTACCCTGCCAAGTTGAAGGTGCTTCATGAGGGTCGTTCTCACTTCTTCACCAGCCCGGATGATGAGTAGAACTAGCGGAAGGTGAGTGGAGAGGGCCGCTTCCCTGGGTCGGGGTCCGGGACGTCTGCGGCTTGGTTGCAGAGAAGACGCCGCAATAGGATGCCAGACATTCTGGCTGTGTAGTTGGCAGTCTGGGGTGGGGTGAGTAATGGTGGGCAGATTTTGGTGGCCTCCCTTTCACTCCTTTCTCTTCCTATTTTCTATTTTAGGACTGCAACTTCTCCTTTCCTTCCTTTCCTTTGGGAAGGGATAGGGTGTGGGATTCTTCCTGCTATTTTCGCTACGTGAACGTTGGAGCTGTATTTAAGTGTTTTGCGGTTTTTTGTGGCTGGACGACAGACCTGTCTTGCCTCAAGCATGAGTAGTTGTTCAGCTGACGTGTTTATACACTCGATGGGGCAGCGGGGTGGGGTGGGAGAGGAGAGTTCTGAGGTGTTTGAGAAATGTTTAGTTGTTTTTTTGGTGAGGAGATGGACAGGTCCTATTATTGGACTGATTTGCACATGGCTGGGTCCAAACTGGGGTGACGTGGCAAGCAAAATAACGATGGATTAAACCCAGATCTGTGACTTGGGAGTGAGTGTTTGAAACGTTTCAACACTCCGTCCATCATTTTATTTTGTGATGTTCCTATTATAACCTGCTGTCAACCAGGGCAGGAGGTGGACTAGACAGTGCTGCATCTGTACCTTATGACACCTGTTGTACATCATGAAGACACGCTGTACTCAATGTTTTTACATAATCGAGAGGCAACCAAACAAGTCTTTAACAAGGAAATTACAATATGGACCAATATAAGCAAAACCAATCAATCCTCTACTTGTGTGTACTCTTTTTATTCATGCTCTTCTTCACAAGTGAGCACAAAACATGCAGCCAAGGCGTTTCACCAGTTCAAGGCTTCTTCAGGGCCCAAAACAGTATACCGGCAAGGGTCGCCAATTACAGTGCACAACGTCACAGAGAACAGTTCAAGCGTCCAAAATCATCTGATGGTAAAGATGTGTAGCTCATAAGGCCAAGCTTTACTGCCACATTCAAAGTAGGGATCCAACAGTGTTTCTAAGAGCAGTTGAGGGTTTTATGCAGCAGTCGCTTCAGGCAGTCTAGGAACGAGTGTCTATGCTCTGAAAGCGTTGTTGCCACTTTTCCGTGCTCAGTAGGTAGAATGTGTCGCGTAACCGGCAGCCAAGTTTGGCATGCCATTAGTAAAAGATTCTAACGTTCAGCTAAATGGTGGCTGGTCGATAGAGGTGGGCAACCTTTTTGCTTATAAGTATAGTGATTACGTCAGGTAGTGCAGCACAGGATTCCCTAGCTGCCAAAAAAAGGTACTCAATAATGCACTGGAACATCAACGGAATGGGTAATAAGGTGCAGCGGGGCCTGGTTACGAGGTATATCGGACTGCAGAAACCTGAGCTGGTCTTACTTCAAGAGACACATCTACTGAGGACACAGTGCTGATTTCTGGGTAGGGGGGCATATGCATGCAGGCTTCACTTCAGGCTCCAGGGGAGTTGTCATATTAATTCACAAACGTACCCCGTTACAGGTGTCCAGGACTTGGGTGGACAAAGGTGGTAGATACGTGGGTGTGCAGGGACTTTGGGGTAGGACTTCTATTACAATAGTTAGCGTCTATGTGCCACCCCCCCCCCCATCTCCAGGCGTCAGTACTGGAGCAGGCAGCGACTATACATCTGGAGGCCAACTCCACCTTCCACATAGTGGGTGGCGATTTTAATGACGTAGGTGCCCCTGGGTTGGACCGATCAGGAGTGGTGCAGAGATTTTCAACAACTACCCCCTTGGCACGCTTTGTCAACTTGCTGGGTCTTTGTGATCTATGGCAGAGCCACAATTCGGGTGTCTGGGCTTATTCTTATTTCTCCGGGATGCATAGGGTCTTTTACAGACTCGACTTCATCTTTGCTACTGTGGGTGAGATGACCGGGGTGGACAGAGCTGAATACCTTTCACTGGGCCCTTCGGACCATTCCCCTCTCTGAATTACTGTGGGTGGGAGGAAACCTAATGCATGGGAACTCAGAGAAGTGGAGGTGGCCCGGGAATTGCAGACCGACACAGCTTTATTTTTCAGAAAACAAGGAGACTGTAACCTCGGCCATAGTCCTTTGGGAGGCCTATAAGACAGTCTTGAGGAATAGAGTGCAGAATATTTTGGCGCGAAAGAAGCATAGGGCAACGGAGGAAATAGAGAAGATTGCAAGCCAGCTCAAAGACCTCGAGGGATCTCCTGGAGCCCGGACAGATACCCAGATCCTCTACGCTATGGAGGTGCTCAGGAGGGAGTATCGAGACCTGGCGCAGGGGGAGGTTAGGAAACACCAACTAGCCATGTAACATTGCCTTAATGATACAGGAGACAGTGAGGGCAAGTTGCTTGCCTGGGTCAGCAGGCATGAGGTGGAGGGGCGTTGGGTGCGATGTATTGCCGATGAGACAGGAAGTCTCCACTCGATGGATACAGCCATTATGGAGGCTTTTGCACAGTTTTATGCCTCGTTCTATAGGGCCCATCCACTGGCAGACACTCAACGAGTAACATACTATTTAGATGCGATAGGTCTGCCCACGGTTCCATCTGAGGATCAGCAGGCGTTGGAAGAGGATCTTACACTCCTGGAGGTTCAGGCAGCAATTGCGCAACTTAAGCCTGGGAAGGTGTCGGACCCTAACTGCCTTCCGGCTGAGTACTTCAAATGCTATTCGAAGTTGCTGTCCCCTATATGCTCAAACTTTTCTGAGAGGCCCGAAATAGGGGTGCACTCCTGCCTAATTTACGGCGTGCAAACATTGCTGTAATTGATAAACAGGGCTAGCCGGAGTCCAGCTTTCACTCTATTTCGTTACTAAACATAGAAACGAAGGTGTTGGCAACGATTCTTGCTACTAGACTTCTAAAAGTGATACCCCCCTCATCCACAAGGATCAATCTGGCTTCATGCCTAGCAAGTTCACTAGGTTTAACCTCTGTTGTTTGTACAATTGGTTGGCATAGGACGGGACAATGTGTCTTCTTAGCGCTGGATGCAGAGAAGGCATTCAACGCTATTCACTGGCTCTTCCTACACCAGACTCTGCAGAAAATTATTTTTGGCCCTAACTGCAGACAGTGGATTTCACTACTCTACCAGGCCCCCACTGCGAGGGTAAGGGTGAATGGTGTCCTGTTGACTGCCTTCCCGATTGGACAGGGCTGTCCCCTTTGCTCTCTGCCCTTACCATAGAACCCTTAGCTGCTATGGTCCGTGCCTGTTCTGACATTCAGGGGTTTAAAATTTCTGACACCGACAGAGATGTTGAGAAAGTCTTGTTATATGCAGACGACATATTCCTCTACATTACCAAGCTGAAAGCCATGATCCAGCCTATTCTGCAGCAGTTTGAGATCTACGGGGCTCACTCTGGCTACAATATCAATTGAGGCAAATCAGTTCTTTACCACCGCTATGGCCCATTTGATTCCTCTCTGCTTCCCGGGACACTCCAGGTGACAAATGATGGCTTCCGTTATTTGGGTATTTATGTCACCCTCCCACAGTGAGACGTGTCTGGAGACAAATCGAGGTCGGGTGGTGAGAGACTTCCAGCCTGATGCCGGAAGGTGGGGTACACAGCCTCTTACATTGATCGGAAGAGCGGCGTTTTTTAAAATGATTACGCTCCCCAAACTACTTTACGGTGTGCAGAATACTTACTACCCGGTACCAGAGACTGTTTGTTCAGTTGGAGGGTGATCTGAGGGCCCTGCTGTGATGCGGTGACCAACCCGGAGGGATGTTTCCAACCCGCCAGCGCAACCCCTACAACGGGGGATAGCTCTCTCGAACATGCAGGACTACTATTGGGCTGCCCATACGTTTGCCATAAATGTTTGGCTCTTTACACAGCAAAATCAGTCTACCTATAAACTGGAGCGAACGCAGTTTGCTGGCCGGTTGTGCCTACATTACCTTTATGGGGGTAGAGGAGTTTGATGGCTACTGTCCACGACACAGGAGGTGGTGTACGCGTGGCAGAAAGTCCTAGACAAATTGGTTGGGGAGGAAAAATAACAGGCAGCGCTGGTCTAGGAGGGGGCGTGGATGCGCGAGAAAATGAAAAACTTGGGGGCTTTGAGGCCTGGGACCAGCTGGGAATTTCCCGGTTTGGGGACCTTCTGGAAGAGGGCGTTCTGATGCCCTTTTCGTCGCCAAGAAGGGAGTATTGCATGCACCAAAACCAGTATCTCAAATCTGCACAGTTGCGTCCTGCCTGGCAGGTGCAGAGATTGGGAGAACTGGACCAACCGAAATATGCCCTGTTGGAGGGCAGGTTGTTACTTGAGGCACTAGAACAGAAGGCTATTTCCCTCTACTATAAGACGCTGAATAATAATATGCCAAACACATTGACTAGGCTGAGGGCCAGATGGAAGATGGACATGGGGGTACTAGAGGACCTTGACTGGGAAGCGGCCCTGATGCACCCGAGGGAATTGGCTATTAAGTCACGACTGTGCCTGATTCAACTTAAAATACTCCACTGGGTCTATTATGACATGAACCGCCTGCACCGCATTGGAAGGGTAGCTGCCCCAGCCTCCCTACGCTGTGGGGACGCTGGTGGTACATTCATACATACACTATGGGGCTGCCCAGCCATTCAGACATATTGGTCTCAGGTCGTGAGGGAGCTCAGCCGAGTGTTGGACACAGTCATCCCGCATGAACCTAAATACATTTTACTGGGTGTCTCAGGCAATGTTGATGTTCCAAGGTCGAAACTTCTTTTCTCCAACCTGGATCTGGTGGTGGCTAAATGAGATGTGGCACGCCACAAGGGTGCACCGGAGGCTCCTACCATGGCCGAAAGGAAGGCAGGGATGGATCATTATGTGGCTGTTGGGAAATTTAAGTATAAAAGCAGAGGGTGCCCTCGTAAGTTTTTCAAGGTCTGGTGAGGTTGGCATAGGCATTACAATCTCTACCCCATAGAAGACGTCTCAGCTCTCTCACTATGATCCTAATTTGGCTGCATACTGTAATATTGCTTCAATTCATAATGTATTTTATTTGCCTTACTCTTTTTCTTGTTGCCATGTGCTTGCCTTATGGTAATGGATGCATGTCTCCTTTCCTCCTTTGTTGTTTTCATTTAATTTTGGATGCAGGCTTGCACCCTAAACTGTGGTTTATTGCTATATAAAACTTTAATATAAATATATTTTTTAAACCTTTAAAAATACATAACTCCGGTTCTACTGATTGGATTTAATTTGCCTCGATGTCATTTTATTTATTAAATTTTACTCTATTTTTTGTAATAGGTGTGGAATTTTTATTGTGTTCTGTTCTCACTTTAATACGGTTTGTGTGCTGCATAAATACTTAACACAGTGCCTCTACATTAAGCCTGAATGCTTTTGTGCCAAGCTACTATAGGGTTAAGCACAGGTTAATTTAGTAAATGTTTGTGGTGTACCCTGACAGGGATTGTGGCTGCTGGCTGCAAAGAGCTCATACCCCCCCCCCCTCAACTATCAACCCAATTTCTCACATTGGTGCGCAGTGTTTGTGCAGTGACTTACAGTAAATTTGTTTAACAGTAAAATCCCATGTAAATAATTAGATATTATACTCAACTTTTTTTATTCTCCTCGATTGGCTCTTATGCTTTTTCCAAATTCACTCCTATTCTACCTGACTGTCTGTATCTGTGACCCTACCTGTAATGGTTGAGTTTGAGTTTAGCGAGTTGGAGAGCTACACTGCAGCTGGGCTCAGGGAATTCTGCAAGAAGAAGGGCTGCCAGCAAAGAGGAGCTCCTGGAAGCTAGAGCTCCAGACGCCCTTAAGGAGTGGGTGGAGGGCCACCTAATGCTGGCCACAACAGAGGAAAAGGATGCGGAGGAGGTTATGGAGGAGCCAGACGGCCTGGGCACAGTCCCTGAGCTGCAGCACCCCGGAGAGTAGGAGCCCCCTGCCAGGGCAAGGAGCATTGTGTCCTCCAACGGTCTGTCCACAGAGCAGCTGGAGGACTGAGCGAGAATTCCAGCAGCAGCTGGACAAATTAAAAGTGGAGGAAGCAAAGGAGGATGCTGCTGCTAAAAGGGCCTTAGTGGAAAGGAAACTAGCCCCGGGAAAGAAGCTGGAAGAAAAAAAAGATGGCTCAGAGACCCTTGGAAGTAAAAAAGATCTTGTTGGCCTATGAAGTAAGTCTTAGGGAGCCAGACCTGAAGGCCAAACAAAGCACAAGGCCCAGTAATAATGGTGGCAATGAAACCGCAGTGTCCAATGGGAACAAGAGAATCCACATCCCTAAAGACCTGGTGCCTAGCTAATTGGTAGGGATGACATTGACAAACGGTTTGCCGCTTATGAGGCAGCCTTAAGGATGCATAGCTGCCCAGAAGAGGATCGGGGGCTAGTATCTGGAAACACATGCCCACGGTGGGGAGGGATACCCTGCTGATACTAGAGGGAGATGACCAGATGAAGTATAACTAACCCAATGAAAGCTATTCTTGTCTCCAAGTTTGGGCTCACCCCAAAAAAGTAATGCATAAGGTTTAGGGACAGCCACAAGCTATCAAACCAGTCTTGGGTGGATTTAGTTGATTATTGCATTAAGGCACTCAATGGCAGGGTGAAGGGCATCAAAGTGAGTGATTATGAAGGGCTGGATGATCTGATTTTGAGAGAGCACATGTTCAATACTTGCTTTACAGAGCTGTGCCAACGTCTGATAGATAACAAACTTACTTCTCCCAGTCAGCTTGCAAAGCAGGGTGGGTCTGCACTAGGGTGTCCAAGAAGACCCATGGGCGAGGGGGGATCACCACAAGGGTGGACAGGGTCCCCACCAAAAGAAAGAGGGAGAGACAAAGTTAAAACTTCGGATTAAAAAAAGGGCCCCAAAAGAGTTTACAATGGAAGCATTCCCAGCCCAATCCTAACCAGAATAAGGGGGGTTCCATAGGAAGAAGCCCTCAGGTCACTTCACCCCTGAGTGCTTTGAGTGCTACAGGTACAAGCACTCAAAGGGAGACCCCCAACAGCCTAACGAGGCAGCAGCTCCTCACTGGTGGGCAGACCCCAGGGATGGCTAGTGTAAGACCCGGGAAGAAGGTTGTCCCAGTTAGTACAGGGGGTAGTGCTGAGGTCACCTTAGTAATCCTGGGAGAAAAAGAGCTGGTACTCGAGACTCATGTACCTAATATACTAACAAATACAGGCAGTGGGCCACCACCAATGGGCAGAAGGTGAATTACTGTCAGGGGTCATCTGGTGTCCTTAGGTCAGGTACTTCTAAATCTAGTTCATCAGATGGTTACTGCTGACAACCACGAGAGTCACTACCCAGTGACTCTGATTCACATTGAATAGGAGGGTCTCAGGTTCCTTGAAGGTAGCTGTGACTCCAGCCACGCCAGTGGATTGTCTATTGGGTAATGATGTGGAGCACACCATCTGAAAGGCAGTGGATCTGTGGTCACGCTTGGAGATGTTAGGGTTGCCTAAGTGGGTGCGCCTGACCACACAGTCCATTGCCTCTCAAGAGGAAAACCCCAATGGTCCTGGAAAATGGACCAGTGGCTTAGGCACCTGCCAAGAAGAGGAGGGTCAAGAGGTGCAGGAAACCCATCCCAGATTTTCTCACGGTCCGGGAGGAAGCAGAAGAAGGGGGATGCTCTGGAACCTACAGGGGTAGACATTGCTGCCCTGGGAGACCTACCTGAACTGATGGGTTAGCAAGCTGAAGAAGTCCCCTCCTGGCCAGAATTTTGTCAAGCACAAAAAGAGTGGCCCACTCTCTAGGACATTCTGCACCAGGCCAAAGTTCAGGCAAATGGAGACACCTCTGGTGTCACTTCATCTACTGGGAGAATGATCTCCTGTACAGTGAGCCTAAGGTTCCTGAGCCTGGGGCAACCCATGTGTTAGTGGTCCTGCAGTGCTAGAGGTCCTTCCTACTGGGACTGGCTCATAATGTACCCCTGGCAGGACATCTGGGGTACCTCAAGACCTTTGAAAGGCTGGTCACCCACTTTTATTGGCCCCCAGGTAAAAACGACCTAGGTTGCATTCTGTAGGTCCTGTCCTACCTGCCAGGCCAGTAGTAAGAGCAGGAGAAAGCAGAAGACTCCCCTGGTTCCATTTCCTGTTGTTGGCACCCTCTTTGAAAGGGTAGGCATTGATGTGGACCCCAAGACAATCTTGGGCGACAGATTCATCCTGGTGTTGGTGGACCATGCCACCCGGTACCCTGAAGCCACCCCTTTAACCCCTTCGGCGCTGTGCGGGAGAATTAATAAGTGGGCGGGATTCGGACGGCCCCCGGCCGTCCTTAGCACACGCCCACCGTGACGTCGGACGGCTGGGGGCCGTCCTGAGCACCGAAGAGGTTAAGAACAGTGACTCTGCCCTCTGTAGCCAAGGCACTGATGCCGATTTTTACCCGAGTGGGTTTCCCCAAGGAGGTGGTGTGAGACTAAGGCACCAAATTCATGTCTGCGTACATGAAGTCCATGTGGGACAAGTGTGGAGTAACCTACAAACTTCTCCACACCCTATCATCCCCAAACCAACGGGCTTTTTGAGAGGTTCAACAATCAATCAATCAATCAAGCATTTGTAGAGCGCACTACTCACCCGTGAGGGTCTCAAGGCGCTGAGGAGGGTGGGGGGGGGGCGAGGCAGCTACTGGTCGAACAGCCAAGTTTTGAGGAGTCTCCTGAAGGTCAGCAGGTCCTGGGTCCGGCGCAGGTGGGCGGGGAGGGTGTTCCATGTCTTTGCGGCGAGGTGGGAGAATGATCTGCCGCTCGGCGGATGCGTGGGACAGTGGCGAGGGCGAGGTCGGCGGAGCGAAGCTGGCGGTTCGGGTGTAGAAGGACAGTCGTTCGTTGAGGTATGTTGGTCCGGCGTTGTGGAGTGCTTTGTGGGTGTGGGTGAGGAGTTTGAAGGTGATCCTCTTGTTGACCGAGAGCCAGTGCAGGTCTCTTAGGTGGGTGGTGATGTGGCTGTGGCGAGGGAGTCCAAGGATGAGGCGTGCGGAGGCGTTTTGTATGCGTTGTAGTCTCTTCTGGAGTGTGGCCGTGGTTCCTGCGTAGAGGGTGTTGCCATAGTCCAGCCTGCTGCTGACGAGTGCTTGGGTGACCGTTTTCCTGGTTTCGGTGGGGATCCATTTGTAGATCAGGCGGAGCATGCGGAGGGTGTTGAAGCAGGAGGAGGAAACAGTGTTGACTTGCTGGGTTATAGAGAGCGTTGAGTCCAGGATGAACCCCAGATTGCGTGCGTGGTTAGTGGGTGTCGGGGCAGCTCCCAGCATGGTCGGCCACCAGGAGTCGTCCCATGCGGAGGGGGTGGAGCCGAGGATGAGGACCTCCATCTTGTCTGAGTTCAGTTTCAGTCGGCTGGTCTTCATCCAGTCTGCGACAGTCTTCATTCCTTCGTGGAGGTTGGATTTGGCGGTGGCCGTGTCCTTTGTGAAGGAGAGGATCAGCTGGGTGTCATCGGCGTACGAGACGATGTTGAGGTGGTGTGCTCGGACGATGTTGGCGAGCGGTGCCATGTAGATGTTGAAAAGGGTCGGGCTGAGGGATGATCCTTGGGGTACGCCGCAGGTGATCGTGGTGGCTTCGGATCGGAATGGGGGGAGGCGGACTCTCTGGTGTCTGCCGGTGAGGAAGGAGGTGATCCAGTCCAGGGCTTTGCCTCGGATCCCTGCGTCGTGGAGGCGTGTGCGCAGGGTGTGGTGGCAGACAGTGTCGAAGGCGGCCGAGAGGTCCAGGAGGTTTCGCCCTTGTCTAGTATGGTCCTGATGTCGTCAGTGGCGGCGATGAGGGCGGTTTCAGTGCTGTGGTTGCTGCGGAAGCCGGATTGGGAGGAGTCCAGGACGTTGTTCTCTTCCAGGAAGTGGGTCAGTTGTCTGTTGGCGGTCTTCTCAATGACTTTTGCCGGGAACGGGAGCAGGGAGATGGGTCGGAAGTTCTTGAGGTCCTTTGGGTCCGCCTTGGGTTTCTTTAGGAGGGCGTTGATCTCGGCGTGTTTCCAGCTCTCTGGGAAGGTGGCGGTCTTGAGGGAGCTGTTGATGATCTTTCGGAGTTGGGGTGCGATGATGGCGCTTGCCTTGTTGAAGATGTGGTGGGGGCAGGGGTCGGAAGGTGAGCCGGAGTGGATGGTGTTCATGATTTTGATGGTGTCTTCGTCGTTGACGTTGTTCCAGGAGAGCAGAAGGTCGGTGTGTTTGGTGGGTGTTGAGTCGGGGGTGTCGGCGTCAGTCGTCGGCACCTGGGTGTCGAAGCTGTTGTGAATGTCTGCGATCTTGCGGTGGAAGAAGGTAGCCAGGGAGTCGCAGAGTTCTTGCGACGGCGGTACGTCATTGGAGCTGGGGGTGGCGAGTTCTTTCACGATGCGCCTTGAGACCCTCGCGGGTATGTAGTGCGCTTTATAAATGACATGATTGATTGATTGATTGATTGATGCTGAAGAGCTCTTTGCTGTTGTGTGCGTTGTATCGATGCATTCCTTGAAAGAGGTTCTTTTGGCTGATCGGATGAGCTGGTGGTGTTTGCGTCTGGCGTTCATGAGGGCTGTGTGGTTGTCTGGTCATTGCGCAATTGCTTCTCGAGTCTTCTGCAGGTGTGCTTGGAGTTCTGGAGGTCGGCGTTGAACCAGGTGGCTCTCGTGTCGGTGCGCCTGTTGGGGGGTTTCCTGATCGGGGCGAGGGTGTTGGCGCAGTCGTCGATCCATTGTCTGAAGTTGTGGGCTGCTGCGTCTGTCTCGGGTGGAGGGTCTCGGGCGAGTGTGGTGATGAGCTGGTCTTCGGTGACTTTTTTCCAGTTGCGGTGTGGGATGCGTAGCGATTGGTTGTGTGCGGTGTGTTTCTCGAAGGAGAAGTGGATGCAGTGGTGGTCGGTCCAGTGGAGTTCGGTGGAGTGGCTGAAGGTGACGTGGTCGCTGGCGGAGAAGATGGGGTCGAGCGTGTGTCCGGCGGAGTGGGTGGGTGTCGTGACGAGTTGTTTGAGTCCGAGGTTGGCGAGGTTGTCGATCAGTGTTGTGGAGTTGTTGTTGTTGGCGTACTCGAGGTCGAAATTCAGGTCTCCGAGGAGGATGTAGTCTGTGGAGGCGAGGGCGTGCGTGCTGATGAGGTCGGCGATGGATTCGCTGAACTGTGGTCGGGGTCCCGGGGGTCTGTAGACGAGGGTTCCTCTGAGGGTGGTGTTGTGATCGACGTGGATCTGGAAGTGTAGGTGTTCGGCCATGCTGAGGGTGTCTTCGGTGTTGGTTGAAATTCTGATGGTGTTCCTGTGGACGATGGCGATTCCTCCTCCTGGTTTGTTGTTACGGTCCCTGCGCGTGATCTTGTAGCCGTCCGGGATGGCTATGGCTATGTCGGGCGTCGAGGGGGAGTTCATCCAGATCCTGTAAGGCATGATAATGGGCCTAGCAGAGCCCTTGAGGCAGAAGTGAGAAATCCTTTGCTTACCGGTAGGTGTCTCATAAGGGAGTTGGGTTCATCCCCTTCAAGCTTCTGTATGGCGACCCTGTAAGAGGGCTTCTCAACCTCAAAAGAAACTCCCTTAGGATGCAGGCAGCATATGTTGGTGCTAAGATCCCAGATGAAGAAGTTCTGAAAGACTGCCATTGACAACTTAGCAGCCAACCAGGAAGTTATGAAACTCTATTATGACCAGAAGGTCACTTGGTCAGAAAGTGCGAGAGATGGAGCCAGTGGCCCCCTGCGCACCTTGCAGGACCGGTGAACTGGCCCATATGAGATAAAGGAGCACAAGGGTGAGGTCACCTAACTGGTGGACCTCCAGACCCCCAGGAACCTTTTAAGGGTCCTGCATGTTCAACCCTTAAGTGCGGCTGTTGATTAATAGCCGACACCTGCGTTACCTCTCCAGTGTGTCTGTCAGTCATTGGCCGACACTGGGAAAGTATATGAAGGCCCCTCTAGTGCTTTGCGCCAGAGGGATTCCTTTATTTTATTTTTAGCTCGGGCTGCTCAAAAAGAGCTTCCCAAACAGCCTGAGTGTTTTTTAAAACAATTTACCATAATGACGGCACGCTGAAGTCATTAAGGTAAAAGGGAAAGTAAAACGAGCTGATAGGCTTGTTTTACTTTCACTGAATCCATGTTCGGGGGCATATCTCAGCCAATGAGTCCTGATTCTCTTCGGAGAGGTTTTGTTGGAAAGGTGAAAATCTCCCCTTTCCACTGGTACCTCTGCCCAGTGGATCCCTGCTTGGAGATCGCCACAGGAGAGTGATTCCCTAAGCAGGAAACCACCCACTAGGCACCAGGGATGGGGGGAGCAGCCCCTTAGGCAAGGGCTTGTGCTCCCCCAAACCCCCCTTAGAAAGTTCAGACTTAGTAGTTACCCCCGATCTGCCACCCCCCCCAACAGGGTGCACTGGTCCTTAAACAAAAAAATATAGGGATGGGCTGTCCACTATGGGCATGGCCATGCCCCACCCACCAGAAACAATATGGTGACAGTCTTTCTGCCCCCCCCCCGAGGGCAGATGGGGGGGATTGTCCCCATTCTGCCCCCCCAGGGAGGGCAAAAAACTCACTAGACACCAGAGAATAGTTTAAAAAATATATATAGGGGTGAGGTCTGCCCACCAAGGGCATGGCCAGGCCCCACTCCAATAAGAGGACAGACAGTCTTTATGCACCTGGAGGGTGCATGAGGGTAATTACCCAAGATCTGCCCCCTCCTACGGAAGGGTAGAAAGCCCACTAGACACCAGGTTCTATAAAAAAAATATATATAGGAGTGGGAGCTGGCCACCATGGGCATGGCCATGCCCCCACCCCCTAGAAATATAGTGACAGTCTTTCTGCCCCCCCATGGTGGGCAGATGGGGTGAATGCCCCAAATCTGCCCCTCCAGGGGGGCAGAAAGCCCACTAGACACCAGGGAATTTTAAAACATAGGGGTGGAGGTTTCCCACCATGGGCAAGGCCATGCCCCCACCCCAAAGAGGCACAGACGGTCTTTCTAACCCTCTCGGGGGTGGATTGGGGCACTTAACCCAATCCGCCACCCCCGGGGGTCAGAAAGACCACTAGACACCAGAGACTACGTTTATGCAGTATTTTTTCAGGGAGGGAGGCCCCCTTGGGCATGGGCCTATGCTCTCCCCCACCCCACAGCCAAAACAACTTTCTGGCCCCTGGGGGGTTGATAGGGGTATTCACCCCCAATATGTCCCCCCGGGGGGGCAGAAAGCACACTAAACACCAAGCATTTCAAAACAGACACAAAACAAACAAAAGGAGGGTGTGTCCTACCCTGGCATCGAACCATACCCCCACCCCAGAGGGGCATTAGTGTCTTTATGCCCCCAATTGGGAAGAGTGCCCCAAATATGCCTCCAGGGAGAGGGGGTGAAAAGTCCACCTGACACCAGGGATTTTGCATTTGTGGCAAAAGAAAGTGTTGTGGGTGTTGCCCTCTGGCATTGGCCAAAAAAGGAACAAACTAGTCTCCTCCCTGCAGCAGACAAGAAGTTTGCTCCAATTTGCCCCTGGAGACAAGAAAGCCCACTGTATGGCAGGAATATTTAATAAGATAATGGTGTGGTTTTGGTCCATCCTAACATACCGTCACCCCTTAAGCCTTAACAGTCCTTCCACTCCCATGCGCACTAAGAAATCCCATCCCAATGGCAAACAAGAGTACATGATTCCTTTGGGTGTTGTTTTTACATATGGGCTAGGAGAGTGTGGCTAACTCTCAATATCGTCCCACTTGCAATGGTTAATGCATGCACTTGTTAGTCTTTGGTAGGCTGCCACCTGGGAAAACCTACCAGACGCAGACAGTTCTGAAACTAGACACCCGAGGGAATCCAGGATGTTGTGCTTCGCGTGGATCCCACAACATTTATTTACCCACAATTCCCTGTAAACTTTGACTAAAAACACACACACTTTCCTCACAAGTCTGTGAGGAAAATTACTGGAATCTGCGGGGAGCCACAAATGTCCTACCAGTCAGCATTCCCCTAAGACTTTCGATACCAATGGTACATCACTTATGTGGGCGGGCCAAGGGGCCTTGACTCAAACGACTCTAAAGAGCTACGTGGAGAGATAAGTGATGGGGGTAGCTGCGAGATTTGGGGCCATGCTCGGCCGCCACCCACCTACAAACCACAGACATTTTTTAAAACTAGACAACCAGGGGATTCCAGGGTTGTGTGCCTTGCGTGGATCCCAGGAGGTTTTCCTTATGCCTGGGTGGAACTCGCGGAGTTTCACTCAGCAGAGTCACCCAAAAACTCAGCAAGATTCCGGAGACTTCGGCGAGCTGTGGAAATGTGGTACGTCGTGCTGATTTTTAGTGCCAGGAGCTTGTCTTACGCTGTAAAATCAGCACGAACCTCACCACATGGTGCACCAGAGAGCGCTGCCTCTTTCTGCAGCTCGAGTAGATTTTCTACTCGAGCGGCAGCTTTCACACCTCAAGCGGCAGCTTTTTCAACGCGAGCGGTAGCGACCTGCTGCGACCCCCCGTGTTGAGAAATCTCGCTGGGAGGTGGTCTAGCACTTGTAAGCAAACCTCCGCTGGAGGAGTGGAGTTTACCTCCCACCCCTAGTTTTCTTACCCGCAATGCCCTACAAACCTCAAACTATGCTTGAAATCACACATTTTCCTTACATTTCTGTAATGGAAACTTCCGGAATCTGCAAAAATCCACAAAAATCCTGCCACCCAGTGTTACCCAACCTGTGCCAACAAAAACGACGCACCACTTGTGCCCACAACAGGAACAGATCAAACCGAGGTCAATGGGCTTCCCTAGGTGCTGGCTGAGCTACGGCCCAAAATCAACAACTACCCACTTTGCAAAAAGAGGTACAATTTTTATCGGAAGACATGTGGGAGCATAGAATATTTCTTATTACTAATTGGATTTCACTGCATTTATGCCTTCCAAAAGTAAGCAAGTGTGTAAGAAAGAAGATAATTTGAAAAATACCCTCTAAATTGTATGCAATCACGGGTACTCTCAGTTGTTGGCTCTGGGTACCTTGGGTTCTTGGAGAACCTACAAACCCTATATATCCCTGCAACCAGAAGGGTCTAGCGGATATAATAATACATGCTTCTGTAAATTAGCTATTGTGACAAAAAGTTACAGATGAAAAGGTTGACACAAATGAACTTTTTTTCCTACTCATTTTCAACATTTCTTTATTTCAACAGTAAGTTTCTTTGGGAAAACCTTGAGGGATCTCCACACATGACCCCTCGCTGAATTCAGAATGTTGTCTACTTTCAGAAACGTATAGCTTTCCCGCATCACCCATGGGTTTCACACTGGTTTACATCACAAACTGAAAGTAGGTTGAGAGCACAAAAAATAGGAAAAATGGTCCACCTCTTTAAAAAATGCCAAAGCTTTGGTAAAAAAAAAAAAAAGGTTTTTTATTCAACTCTGCATGTTCCAGAAAGCTGGTGACTTTAGCACAGCAAACCGTTTGTTGATGCCATTTTTAGGAGGAACAAAATAGACACTTTTTCCCTTTTTTTCCAAAAAAACTCAAAATGTAGCTATATTTTTCTCATTTTCTGGGTCCCCTCCACAGGAATCCACAAACCCTGGGTACCTTTAGAAGCCCCAGGATGTTGTAATAAAAAAAGGAAGCAAATTTGGCATCCATAGCTTATGTGAGGAAAAAGTTATGGAGCCCTAACACAAACTACCTCAAATAGCCAAAAAAAGCACTCCGCACTGGGATGGTAAAGACTCAGCAGTTAAGGGGTTAACTGTCTCAAACCACACTTTGAGAGGTCCGAGGTCACTATGCTCTTGGTGACAGAAGGAGGTGAGAAGGAAGAGAGTGAACCTCTCCCAGATCTCTGCTCTTTAAAAAAGCATGACAGATCAGTTGAGGAAGTTAACCTCTCCCCATCTCTTACCCACCAACAGGAGAGAGACTGCCGCCAACTGTTGGAGCAATCCTCTTCCTGTGAATAAGAAAGAATTATTCAGTCACACACAGAAACCAATGCAACCAAGTTCATGCAATGCCTGCTACTTGTTGCTAGTTCCATTCTTACAGATTGTTCTGTTGGGCTTGGCCACACTGGACTGCAAGCACTGTATTGTTGTGTTTTTGTTTAGAACAGGTATAAATTATGTGCAAAATTTAGGTTATTTGCTGTTGTGTAATTACACAAAATTTCGGTGAAATTCAAATCCATCATTTTGCGCTATATTTTAGCATGAAATGCATCCTTGCGTTAGTTTTTGGCATTTCAACAAAAGTACCGTGAACAGTTGCTCACATTTTCGGTTGTTTGGCGCATTTGCAGTACATTTTTACAGCGAATTAAACAATTTGCTGTAACTTATTACCGTGAAAGCTACATAATAAAGCAAAGTGGTATAATGGCGCAATTTTCTGTGATTTTGCATGACAAGAGTATAATGCAAAATGTCTGAAATGATGTGGCATGCATGGAAATACCATTATTAAAAACACAAAGTAACTATGCATGCCCAGCATTGTGTGTCAGAGTGAGCAGGTATATTATTGTACATGCCTGAGTCTTTGTAAGTCACAAGCTGACTACCAAGATGGCTGCATTCCGGGGCATCCTCTTATAAAAATCCAGAAAGACCCCATCCAAATGGCACTGCAGCATGGCACTGTGCCATCTGTCCATGAGGCTCCCTGAAGAAATCAGTCCTCAAGCACAGGCGCCAAGATCTTAAACTGCTATTGAACAACTGAGGTCACAGCTTGGGGGCAAGGATCATTGGCTCTTCTCCTGGAACAGGAAACGGAGCTGCTGTGAAGTGAAAAAAGTAAGCAGTGGAGAGATCCTGGAGAAAAAGAGGTTACATAAATATAAGGAAGTGGGTGAAATAACTGCATGATTGTTGTCTCATTCCCACATCTGTTGTTTTTCGAATTATTTGTCAAAGCGTTGCCAAAAAAAAAGAAAAATCGCCTCCATTTCAGTGGAGTCTGATGAGGCAGCAGATGCTCTACAAGGCTAAACTGTGCCTTAATTTAGCTCCGAAGCATCACAGCTACTCCGGGGTGGGGATTAATGACCAGACCACTGCTCTTTATTTGTGTCCAGCTCCACAAACCGCGATGGATCCCAGAGGACTATCTTCGGGAACCCTAACTCCAGCCAGAGGTTTCCGGAACGAAAAGGCTGAACCTCGCATCTCTGGATATGCCGCCATATAAACTGCAGTCTGCTGCGTCCTTCAGGTTGGCATGTAAGTGGCAAGAAAGAAGCACTGCCATCCAGCCTATTTTAATATCTATCATTTTCCACCTACTCGGCCCATCTGTTTCGGAACATTACTGTGGCTCAGGAACAGAAACACTTTAAATTTTCACCTTGATCGTTGAAGGATTTTTGTTACGAAAACTGAATGTTGTCATTTTATAACAAACATTTGCAATGCAATAGGTCTCGCAATGGTGAGATTTCGACCTCTTGGCTTTGTAAATGACAATGCCATTTATTTATGTGTTTAAAAAACTTACAATAATAAAAGGCACTGTCATTTACAATACCAATAGGTCAAAGTTTCTAAAATGCGAGACCTATTGTATTGCAAATGCGTGTTGTTTACAAGCGCCCCATGCTGTGCTTTCACGTTAATACAGGCTCGCCTCTTTCTTTAGATGAGGCATGTCTAAGGAAAGGTCCGTGGCCCCTATTAAAGTGAAAGCGGGGTTTGGATCGCTTTTTTTGTAAAAGCATGCATGGCGCGCTGAATTTTTCAGGAACGCATGTCGTGCCTGCAGTAAGAGAAACCCATTAAAGAAAATAGTGCTTACAAGACTAAATAACACGTACTGTGTAACAACCAAAGTAAAAGGGGTAGCCCTCGTGAGAGGTTACAATTGAAGAGAAGGCGGTACTAAGGAGGGACTAACAAGCCTATTTAGGAATCAGGAGTCAGCATTTACGAAGGACAATGACACAAGCCAATGACAAATATGGGCGGAGAGTTGGCGGGGCTTCAAGTGCATACTCCAATACAGTATGCCTCGCAGAGCAGCGCATGCGCTGCCCAGGCTCGACCTAAAAATAATAAATTGAAAAGGAAACATTGAACAGGATAGAAAAGTCTAGACTGTCAATGGAAGCAGCTTGATCACTATGTCTCTCGCTCTCTATTCAACAATGGCACATTTTTAAGAACATCTCGCTTGGAGGTTTGGTAAGGTTAGGGTTCACTCAAGTAGCTCTAAAGGAAAAGAAGAAAACATTCTATAAACTGTACACCAGGCCGTTTAAAAAGCAAACAAACTTTACTAAGCGATCCAGGATGGTTAAAAGATATTTCCACTCAAACAAATAAATGAAAAGATCAGAATGCATATGTACTGTTGCGGGTGGTCAACAGTAAAGAAGCTCCCAAGTTGGAAATGCACCCATTCCGTTGAGCAGTGCTGTTAGTACGATCTAAAATCAGATAAGCTTGTGAATAAATATGGCTGTGCTCGGGGTTCCGAACTGTGTGACAACCATAAGTACAGCATGGCAAGCCATAACATTTAGAGATAAGGAAGAGGCAGCCCAGTATCTCACTTGGCCGGGCCAGTTTTAAAGCTGGTGGCGCCCGGTGCGACAATCATTTTTGGTGCCCCCTCCCCCTGACCTCCTCCTTCGAGTCCCTCACTACCACCCGGCAAAAGTGTCCCTCATCTCTCCGAGCCCCTATCTCAAATACATTTCATTTGTTTTAAAGCACTGGTAAAGGCTGGCTTTACTAATCCACTCAGCTATCCACATAAAATACAGATCTGTTCTTTGCAGCAGGCATATTAACCCTCTGTGCTGCTTTGTGGTGAGTCAAAACTACACAAAACTCCGACCTCTCTCTCTCTAGCAGGAACATTAATCAGAAGAGTCATCTTGACATTTTTATTGCTGCCTGAAAGCTCGACGCACAAGCAACTTTGTAGCAGGTGCTTTAAGTCATAAGTTATTGCTAAACACAGCACCCCTCCCCCCAGGTCAGCGCCTCCCCTCCAGGTCAGCGCCTCCCCTCCAGGTCAGCGCCCAGTGCAGCCGCTCCAGTCGGAGCCCTAAAATCGTCCCTGCCACTAAGTACAATGCCACCAGACACTGCTGCTCTCACCTGACCGCACTCACTGCCAAGCTGAGGCAAACACCAGAGGCTCACCCATCCCATAAGACATTAGGCACTTTTAGTCTAGGCCTGTTTGTTCTGCATGGTGCTTATTTTCTTATAATCCAATAAAATTATATTATAAAAAGATTATAAAGATGCAGATTAGTGCTGAGTCATCAGTGCTTTTTCTTCATGAGGAAGTAGTGGGCGTAATATCACTGCCCCCTTTCATGAGCTGAGGCCAGCTCGTTTGCCCCAATAAAGATAGTTAAAGGCCTCCCACAGACGTTCTTTGGATTCCAACTGAGACAGAGATAGCTTGGATGGTTGCATCCTAGAGCACTGTAGAATCTAGCTATATTTGACTACCAAACTCTCTGTTCGTGCATGGTGCGCCCAGTTACGCTACTGGAGAAAATGTGTTCCCATCACCAGAGCAAAGTGGCCATCCTGAGATGGTGCTGAGGAGGATGGCAAGTCCCTGCAGAAATCGCTGAGACCGCTTAGCTTTGGTTGAGGCTGTGAAAGTAGGCTTTTTCATTTTCACAAATAATCTGCTCTCTAACTGCTCCTTGGACCCTGAGGAAGAGGTGGATCACCTGACGAATTTTGAATGAAATAAACCCCTTGTCTTGAAAGACTTGAAAGCCTTTGATGGTTAGAAAGGAGGTAGAGGTCACGATGGTACCAACTGGGTGGCACTTAGCAGTTTGGCAAGGATTGTGCTCACCTCGTGCTGCTGCAGAACCTCATCAATTAAGGCATAAACACATTTTACCATCACTTTTTTCTGAGCCTCTGGATTGAGGTTTAAAGTTTGTCACCATTGGCTTATCTAAGAGAGAAACCAGCAGAGTTGCACATTCCTTCTTCCCCAATGTTTTGAGTTATTTTCCATCCTTATCCATATTACAGAACCATATATTGCCCTTCAGAGAAGAAGTCATCACCATCAAAGACCGGGTATAAGAGCTCCAGAAGACAAACATTTAGCTTTTTTTTTATAGCTTGGTACTTATTGTCTGAGATTACCAGCTGAGATAATGACTTTCTCCGCATCTCCTGAGCCTGCTTCAGACTGGAGGCTTAATGCGCAAAGTGGACTTTGGCGAGGGAGCAATGGCTGCTACCAGAGCAATAAATGCCATTGGTAGTCAGCAGGTATCAAGGGGGTTCAATGGACAGAGCATCCAAAGCCTTGGACATGGCAGGAAAGTAGCGTCTGGTTGGGTGCCTGTGTTTATGGTATCTGCTTCTGGAGTAAGGTTCGAAAGAGTTCAACGTTTTGTGGGGAAGAGGCAAGAGGGAGCAAACAGGGGAGCTGGAAAATACAGGCTAGTCCTTGAGGGAGTGGAGCAGCAGACATAAAAATCACATGTCTTTCCTTTAGCTTGCAACTCGAGCATTCAGCAAGGAGGCAGAGCTAAGTATGGCAAACAGAATGAGGGCAAATCCTGGACTTAATTTCAGGGGAGCTCAGTATTATTGGGCAAGCCCTGATTTAACTGCTCCTAGTCTAACAGGTCTTATGAATATGTGCTGGCCGTCATGATGTCCATTTCACTTCCGGGAGCAGCCAGGAAAAGTTCAAGAGTTTGGGTCCTGAGCAGGTTTACCACAATTAGTGACAGAGTCCTGGGAGCTACTGAACTGAGACAGGGAAACCAGCATCAGAGATTGTGGTGTGATCAGGTACTCATGGAGTTGGTGCACTTCCAGAGTAGAGGTGACCTTCGAACACTACTACTGCAGTAGGCTGAGAGGCTTTCTTATTAGAGGGCTGGGTCACTGGCTGTCTTGGCCTCTTCCTGTATCTCTTGTGTTTTGGGAGGTGAGGTGGTAGATCTGTCTCAACAGTGAGGGAAGCACACCTCTAACTTTTGTTTGCAGTGTTGAAACCTAACGGGGTAATTAGTTCCCAGAAGCTGAACTCAAGCAAGGGTAGATGTTAGAAAAGTCAAATGCATGTCATAAATTCAATTTTTTAAATATTGATTACACTAACGTTGAGCTGAAAATGATGTGGTAATAATGTTGTGTCCATTATTACCTAAGTAATAATGTAGAGTCCTTCATTATGTATGACAATTCCAAAAATGCAGAATCTAAAATGTCGTATTATACAGATTCTATAATTTATCTAACTGTACCCTAAAAGAAATCCCTTACTACCCCTTAATGGCAACCTTCCCTGAACCCTACTCTTTACTACACCTTAACACAACCCTTCCCTCATCAACAGAACACTTATTTACCCCGTAACTCTACCCTTCCCTGAAACCTAAAATCCCCTTACTGCTCCTGATTGCTACTCTTCTATGAACCATTTAAAACCCATACTACCCTTAACGCTACCCTTCCCTGAACGCAAACGCATACTACCCTGAAAGCTAGCCTTCCCCGAAACCTAAACGCACATTACTACCCCTTAAAACAGTACCCTTTCCTGAAGTCTAAAATAATCAGCACTACCCTTAACACTATCCATCCCTGAACCATAAAAAAATAGTACCCCTTAACAGTACCCTTTATGGACCCTAAAAACCCCTTAGTAGCCCTTAATGCTAGCCAACCCTGAACCCTAAATAAATCTTTACTACCCCTTAACACTACCCTTCTCTGAATCCTAAAAGAACTTACCAGTCCCCCCAATTCCACCCTCACTGTGAATGATCCTCTTTATTTTAGCAGGGAGTCCCTCCCCCTTGCCCCCCTTACTCTTGCTCCCAATACACTTACTTTGCCCTGTAAGGTATGACATTTTTGATTTTTATGTAGTACAACTTTTTTTGTTCTATTATTTTCAGATAAGATAATTTTTGATGCTACTTTTTTCCATGATTTATTTTACTGCAAACAGGGATGTCAGAAGATGTACCTGCATGGTCAAGTTGGGAGAGAGACTACTCAAAGCAGGAGTTGTGCAGGTCCCCCTGACCAGTGCCCAGGTAAGAAGACATGCTTTGCCCCTCAGTGTGAGAGCCTGCAACACTTCCCCCAGAAAGTGAGATTGCCTCAATCGAACAGGGCAATAGGAATACAGTGAGGGAGGCGGAGTCGACACCAAGTTACAACGAAGTCTCCGAAGAAGAAGATGGTTTGGTCCCCAGAGGACAGTCAGATTCCAGGCATTTGTTGTTCCTGCTTTGTAAGATGACAACCTGATCCTGCGGACACAGGTTGTCTGGGAACAGGGTGACCAACCGTCCGTAAATTTCACGGACCGTCCGTAATTTGGATCTCACGTCCGTTGTCCGCGATGATCCCTTTTACGGATGCCTTTTGTCCGTAATTTTGGGCATTGGGGAACAGCACTGTTCCCCTGCAAGAAGCCTCAGCTCCTTAATGGGGCCGCCTTGCACTCATCCTCTGAGCACAAGAGCAGCCCCACCTCGCCCATTGTGATTCTGTATGCCGGCTGATGGTCACATACAGAATGACGAGGAGCAATCAAACAAGCAAAAATCCCCTACCTATTTACTTAATAATATGCTAAACGTCATATGATATAAAAGTCTGAACAGTGCTGAAAAGAAGAAAAAACAGAGATATGACAAAATAAATTTATTTTTTCAATGAAAATACAAAATACTCAAATATAATACAAAAATAATTATTGGATAAATAAATGTACATAATCCCACCACTCATTCAAACAACTCACAACTACACACATACTGTCATACTTCTTTCATACAAACAACCGACCTGCATACACTGACTAAGGCGACACAACAAAACAATGAATAACAATATATTCGATAAATATCATGAATCTAGTAACACAGCATTCAAATAATCATAGGAGTATCACAAGCGCCGACGCGCGTTTCGGTGTACATGCCAGGTGTGGCTAAACACCTTCATCAGGGCGTGGATACCACAACAGTGAGGTGGTGGGGAAATTTCAGTGGATCGAACAACTGTCCAATTGGCTGTGCCAGAAAATGCCGTACATGGAAACTTTAGGAACTACAGCAAGGGTGACGTTCTTGATGGGACTCTTCTGTCTGCAACTCTGCAGACAAAGGTTCAGCTCATAATTAATGTAAAAAGGTGGGTGAGTAAGTACGTTAAGGAATGGGTGAATGGCTGGATGGATTAGTGAAAGGATGAATGGATGAGTGAAAAGGTGAATGGATGGACAATGAGAGAAAGGATGGATGGATGAGTGATTGGAAGGATGGATGAGAGAAAGGGTAAATAAATAGATGTATGGGTGGAATGGTGAATGTATGGGTGGAATGGCTGATGTATGGGTAAAAGTGTGGCTGGATGGGTAAAAGAGTGGATGGATGAGTGAAAGGGTGGATGGATGAGTGAAAGGGCGGATGATGGATGAGTGAATGGGTAGATGGATGAGTGAAATGATGGATGGATTGATGAATTGATGAGTGAAAGGGTGAATGGATGGACGGATGAGTGAAAGGGTGGATGTAAGGATGGATGAGTGAATGAAAGGGAGGGTAGATGAGCAAAATAATGGATGGATGAGTGAAAGGGTGGATGGTTGGATGAGAGAAAGGATGGATGAATGAGTGATAGGGTCATTGGATGCATGAGTGGATGGGTTGTTGGGTGGATGGATGGGTGAATGGATGGCTAAGTGAAAGGGGGATGGAGAGAGAAATGGAGGATGGATGGATGAGTGATAGTATGGATGGATGATTGACAGGATGCATGGGTGAATGGGTGTATGGATGAGTGAAAAGAAGGATGTAAGGATGGATGAGTGAAAGAATGCATAGATGAGTGAAAGGGAGGATGAAGAGCTGAAAGGATGGATGGATGAGTGAAATGGTGAATGGATGAATGGACGGATGAATGACGGTGAATGAATGGATGAGTAAGTAAAAGGATGGCTGGATGGGTGAAAGGGTAAATGGTTGAATGGATGAGTGGATGGCTGGGTGGATGTGTGGATGATGAGTGAAAGGATGGATGGGGTGAAAGGATGGATGAATAGATGATGGATCGATGAGTGAAAGCGTGGATGGAGGGATGGATGAGTGAAATGATGCATGAAAGGATAGATGATGGATAGGTTTGGAAATGGTTGAATTGGTTTGGAAATGGATGGGCACACAGATGGAAGGACAGAATGAATGGTGAAAGATTGAATGATGGATGAAAGAATGAATGGATGCCACACCCCCAGGTGACTCAACCCGCCATCCCAAACCGACACATGACGTCAGGCAGCAAGTGTGGAACTCGGGCTTGAAATGCTCCTTCTGCCTGCCAAAAAGCAGAAATGAATTCTTTGTATGGCGCTGTGGTACCACAAGACACGTACTGCTGTTGTGCCGCTAGGCGACACTTCTACCATGCCACCGGTAAGCAGCGCAAGCAGCCCTCCACCTGCCCTGAGGCCATGAGAGATGCGTGAGGGCACGGCTCCGTACAGCCCTTCTGCAGGGAAAGGCGGGCAAGACAACATAACCTGCATTTGCAGACAACAGCACCGACGTGACTCTAGTCCCTTCCACCACAAATGTTGTTTCTTTTAAAATTTTGCAACACTAAGAATATTGCGCCCGGGGCAACCACCCCTGTGGCTCCACCCACGCTACGCCACTGCCTACCAGTATGGATGACATCTGACTCTTACACCTTGTAGCCCTCATTGTCTTAAGTGACATTTCCTATACATTGACTTTCACATTTATGAGTCATTGTCTCTATATGTGGGTGATGTAACACACTAAGACACCCTGCCATACATACTTCGGGTGAGAAGCACTATATAAAAGAATTTAAATAAACATGAGAGAGGGTCTATGTGAAGATGAGGGGCACCATTGGAGGGTGGTAGCAATGCCGGACTGGCCGTATCTGGCACCGGGCATTTCCATGGGAGGCTGGAAGGGGGGGGGGGGGCGGTTTTGTTACTGGGGGCTGGCACTGCAAAGTTCCTTGCATATCCAGCAGTTTTCAGGCAACAATAAAAGTATCACGATAACTCTGGTGACTAATGTACCTGCTGGAAAGAGATGGGAGTTTTGTTTAGTGGCACTTTTGAATCATCTAAGGTAGCACAGAGGGTTAATATGCCTGCTGCAAAGAATGTGTACCATGCATATCAAAGAACAGTATTTTATGTGCAGAGCTCAGTGGGTTACTGCTTTTGTCACTGAAATTCTTTTGTTACTGTGCAGTTCATAAGTTACACACGTAATCTAGCCCAGTGAGCTATGAACTGCCATCAAAGAGCTGCATGCAAGCTACATGGTACAGGTTATAAAGTTAAGTTTTCATCCCAGTTTTTCATTATCCTGATGTTGCTAAAAAAGGTTTGTTTGGGTAGTAATAAATTCTTATCATTAAAGTCAACGCTAACTACTGTGTGGTGTTCTGAATCCTGAGTTTGAGCTTCTTCAAACCAAGCACTCTTACAAAATGCCTACCAGTATGGGTGACGTGCATCCTACACCTTGTAGTCCCCGTTGCCTTATCTAACACTTTCTATACCCTGACTACACACGTGTGATTCATTGTCTCTGTATGTGTGTGTGATGTAAAGTGCTCTGGCACCTTACACTGGGATGAAAGGCGCTATAAAACAAATTAAGTACATGTGAGAGAGAGAGGCACTGTTAGTGATAGTGAGAGAATCATTGAAGAGCCCCATCAAAGATTGTCGTATCCTGGTGCACAGTAAGTCATCATTTACTATGCTTTAGAAGCCAATACAATTGATATATAATGACAAATGTGTTGTAGAAGGCACCGTGTTTTCCCAAATTTTGTTGGGGTTGCAAAAACAAAGGCTGTAAGCTGTCAGTTTGTTTGTAACACACAACTTTTAAATATCTGCCAATGAACTGTGCAAATGTTTCAAAACATATCAGCAGTTAGGAAACCACAAATGGACCACTTGTTTGTAATTCAGAAGTGTGTTGGAAACAGAGTTTTAATAGGATCAAAACAATCAAGATGCTTTACTTGGTGATGTTCAAATGATACATATTTGCCGAAACCACATTTCCACACATTAGTATTTGTGCGCTATATAGTTTTCTCAGTAAAACTGCATGTTGGCATTTTGCTGCCATTCAATAGAAAATGTTCTGTACGTAAAAGACAGTGCCTCCTTCTGCCCTACAATTATGCCTTAACAGTGTATACAGTTTCTAGTCTGTAACACACTTTTGTGCATCAGTGATAATCTGCAGTTTACAGCTCACAGAAAGGAAACAGCCCAAGCAGTATACTATTTCCAATATCACAGGTAAAATAAGGAGGACTGATATATGGCTAGCCACTAGCCAGTGCATTATATAGTAATGTCAACTCCTATCTAATCACTCTGACCCACAATAATACCATAACGCTCAGCAGTGTTCAGTCAATTATAGCTAATGCAAGCTGGTTCATAACTCCCTTTTCCTGATTAATGCTCTTACCCTCACACAAGACCTCTCCGCTATGGGTCTTATCCATCACTCAGTACTGTACCAGCACCTGTACCACTCACCACCAGCTGAACAGAAATGGAATGCTTGAAGCGATCTGACACATAAAGCTGGCCACTCAGAGGTCTGCACTCTAGTCCAGCACTGCAGGTCCCAATCAGCTACATCCCATGCGTGCCGCTTTACATCTCACAATGGCACTGATGTGTCTGTCAAACTTACCTTTTGTCCTAAAGTTTTGTCCTGAATTTTGACCTTCTGTCCTGAATTTTTGTCCTGAATTTTGACCCTTTGTCCTGAATTTTTACACTCACCGTCCTGAATTTGCACCCATGCCAGTTGGTCACCCTATCTGGGAATCAGGAGAGATGGTTGCACGACCACTGCTTTCCCTTTCCTTGGAGTTGTTTATTCCCTTCACTTTTGCCAGATTGGCGAGGGCGGCCTCCACCCAGGAAAATCCTTTTGCACCATGCTTTGCTTTCTCACTAGCAGGAAGGGTTCTAGAGACCTCACTCGATGGTCAAGGTACTCACTACCGGACTCTTCTCCCTAATGCTGAAATCTAATGTTGCTTGCTGAATCTGTGCACCCTTACTGTCCATGCAAACCAGGTGGTTCTGGAGCTTCCGGATAAGGACAGAAACTGACCTAGCACAGCTGAGGAGTGGATGACTGTTCCCCAAAGAAGAGACAGAGATGATGCGGGTCAGCTACTGTGCTCGACTCTGCGCTGTGTCAGAAAAGCCCTTCATGATACGCCCCTGGGGCCGTACCATCATGGGCTCAGTCAGTGCCTGTATTTTGCATGCGGAGTGTCTAAAATTCAAACGTACAACTTGGATTTTCGCCGACTTATCGCATGAATTTTTAACAGAACAAATTGGAAACAGTGAGCAGGGATTGCCTCTCTCTCTGCTCGACTCCTTCTACCTAAAGTTCATGTATTAACTCGGAGAAATTCCGAGTTATATGTATGAAACATTAGACACATTGCACTTAAAAAAAGCAGGCGAACGTCCATCATGATACAGCCTCTTTGTGATCAGGCATTAGTCGCATTTGCATGAAAAAATGGGGGGTAGTCACTTGCACACCAGCTCTTATGTACTATTACTCTTCAAAGTAGTGAGAACCTATGGTGTGAAAGTTAATCAACTTGATGCGTGCTGCACGGTGTCAAAGGGCTGCCAATCCCTAGGGTAACTAACTGCTAAATGTTGATTCAAGACAAATTGTTTTGAATGAACCGGGCGCACAGCTATAAAGAACTTATCTTCCTATATATAAAGCTTATTACTGAAGTTTGTCTACTTTCGAACAATGTAACATGAACACAATTTAGTAATCAAACAATGATCTCCTTGTTCATTTTCATTTCATGATATACATATTTACATGTCATTGAATTTATTTTGATTCACTTGTCATTACTTCATGACTCAATTGATTATTACATGATAACTGTCAAATACATCATGAGCGAATCATCGTAACATTATATATATCTAAACAATAGCGGTGACAGTTGATAACCTTCGGCCCGATGCATTTCGGGACCTCCTGTCCCTTCCTCAGTGGCCACTGCAAATATAAGTAAAGTCATTTATAATATGGATGTTCTTCATAAAGAAAACAGTATACAACTGTATCTTAACAGTGTACATATCTTAGTGTGGCCATCAATACCCAACGGTGCCATCAGGAACTACATATCCATATGTAACTTGGAAACTGTGTATATCGTGGATACCAGTGCAAAAATGAATAAGAAACCGACTCGAGTGAAATACACACATGTGAAGGTGAGCTTACAAAAACGTGCGGAAAAAGGAAACGAACCTCTCCCGAGAGTCTCTAGGAATACGTGTGTAGAGACGCCTTAAGAGTGGTACACGAAGTGCCCAGCGTAAAAGTGAAAATACTTAACGTCTATGACAAACCTTGAAACTAGAAGATACAGGCTCCCTTCCCGTTTTTTTTTTTTTTAAAGGTAATTTAAAAAAAGGTGTAAGGCCCTGGGGGATGGGGTCCCCAGGGCCCAAAAAAAGAAAAAAGGAAGGGGGGCCACACAGCCCCCCTTCAGGGGAGAAAAAAAAGAAAAAAAACGATCGGGCCCGCAGGCCCCGCCCCTTCCTTCACCACTCTGCAAACGCGCCCCTGGCGCGTTTGCAGAGGGGAACGAATTCCCCTTGAATACTGGGGGTCCCTGGGGCCAACTAGCCCACCAGGTACCTCCAGTATGCGCCAGGGGCTGCCTTGCAGAGAGGTGTACAGAGGCCACGCCCCTTTTACACCTCTCTGCAACGCAGCTCTGTGGCGCTTTTGGAGGTATATGGTGGGCTAGTTGGACTCCGGGGACCCTCAGGATTCAAGGGGACTTAATCCCCCAACTTAAAACGCGCCACGGGGCGCGTTTGCACAGTGGTGAAGGGAGGGGCGGGGCTTCAGGTGACATGTGTGCAAACAGGCCCCGTGGCGCGTTTTAAGATGGGGAATTAAATCCCCTTCAATCCTGAGGGTCCCTGGGGCCAACTAGCCCAACAGGTACATCCAGAATGCGCCACAGAGCTGCGTTGCAGAGAGGTGTAAAAGGGGTGTGGCCTCTCTACACGTCTCTGCAACGCAGCCCCTGGCGCATATTGGAGGTTCCTGGTGGTCTAGTTGGCCCCTAGGGACCCTCAGGATTCAAGGGGACTTAATCCCCCAACTTAAAACGCGCCACGGGGCGCGTTTGCAAAGATGTCACCTCAGGCCCCGCCCCTCCCTTCACCATTGTGCAAATATTCCTCTAAAATCAGCCGAAATAGGAATTCCGATTTACTCACCTGTTATCAGGAGAGACCTCAGTGCTGCATCTTTCAGCCCAGTACTGATCCTGAAAAGTAATTTTAACCGTACTTACCGGTAACTTGAATTTCCTTCATAGGCTAACATTGACTGGTTTCACTTGGAAATTCTTCTAAGTGTGGAGTTTTGGAACTTTAAAATATTCCTCTAAAATCAGCCGAAATACGAATTCCGATTTACTCACCTGTTATCAGGAGAGACCTCAGTGCTGCATCTTTCAGCCCAGTACTGATCCTGAAAAGTAATTTTAACCGTACTTACCGGTAACTTGAATTTCCTTCATAGGCTAACATTGACTGGTTTCACTTGGAAATTCTTCTAAGTGTTGATTTTTGAAACATACAAATATTCCTCTAAAATCAGCCGAAATCCGAATTCTGATTTACTCACCTGTTATCAGGAGAGACCTCAGTGCTGCATCTTTCAGCCCAGTACTGGTCCTGAAAAGTAATTTTAACCGTACTTACCAGTAACTTATATTTTCTTCCATAGGAATCCATTGTCTGGTTTTCAGCAGAAAACTTTCAAAGTGTCGATTTTCACAAACTACAAATATTCCTTAAAAATCGCCTGTATGACTTAAACGCATTCATTCAACTGTTTACAGGAGATGCACCAGTGCTGGATCCAGGATCCAACACTGAGTAAGAAAAAGTAACGATAACAGTTTTTACCTGCTAAGTGAATTTCCTTCCATAGGATAACATTGGTGATTCTATGAGAAAAAGTTTCCAAGTGTCAACTTTTAAAATACAATAATATTCCTTAAAAATCACGACTGTAACCAAAACGCTTTTACTCAACTGTTTACAGGAGATGTACCAGGACTGAATCTAGGATCCAGTCCTGTGGTTAGAAAAGTAATCCATAAAGTAACTAATTGCATTTAACTAGAAATTCACATTGAGCTGAATGTTGCATTGTGTTTGAAAATGTGTTGCCCATTGCAACAACTGTAACTACTGTACTTAAAAGTCTATTGCCTATCTGCAAAGTATTTAAACTAAAGTAATTCATTAAGAGAAAGTATTTTTTGTAATGTAATGTATAATGTAATTACAATGTAATTTAAAAAATAAAATATGTAAAACAAAATTGTTTCTAAAAATGTACTAAATCAGTATGAAAAAAATTAATATAACAATTAATACATTTAAAAATTGTCATTTACAAAACCTTTGAAATTCACAAAAAAAAACGTAGGTTTCAGGCACGTTATAGTTAGAAATTAGCATTTAAAAAACCTTTGAAATTCACTGAAAAAACCATAGGTTTCAGACACGTTATAGTTACAAATTAGCATTTAAAAAACCTTTGAAATTCACTGAAAAAACCATAGGTTTCAGACACGTTATAGTTACAAATTAGCATTTAAAAAACCTTTGAAATTCACTGAAAAAACCATAGGTTTTAGGGACAGTTATAGTTACTTGGACATTGCACTCGTACAAAACCCGTGAAATTCCCCCGTTATAGTTAGTTCAGCTAACTATAACTCGCGCCCCGCAATGCACTGCTGATGACGTCACATATTACATCACTCATGACATGGTCAGTGACATCACTGATGACATCACTGATGACATCTCAAATGACATCACTGATGACATCATCCAGTGACTGTGTGTTTCTGTAAAGTTTAAATATTTTTAAAATATATAGGAAAAGACGTATTGAAGAATGAGTGGGTGTGTAAGTGTCTGTATGGATGATTTAGTAGGTGCGTGACTGACTCTATAAGTGAGTGATTTAACGTATCTTACTGAATGCATGGGTTAGTGACTAAACTGGGTGTATGTCTGTATCCGTCTGTCTGTTGCTGTGTAAGTGGCTGCATGTGTTTGTGAATAGCTAAATGAGTGTCTATATGAGTTATTGAATGCTTGTCTGAGTATCTGTATGGGTGCCTGAGTGTTTGTGTGGGAGGGGTGTGTGCAACTCTGTGCATAGATGTGTGAGTGGGTGATTCACTGGGTGGATGGTTTCAAGAGTGCATCTGTGATAGACTGTATGGGTGGGTAAGTGTGTGTAAGAGTGTGTTAGTGAGTGAATGTATGTCCCAGTGGTACATGTGTGAGTAACTACATATGTGAAAGGCAGTATATATGTGTGTTGGAGTATATAAATAGCTATAAGCAAGAGTGAGTGATTGTGATAGTGGCTGTATGGATGATTGTGTGCTTGTATCAGTGATTGTATAAGAGCGTAACAATGTGCTACTATTTGTATGAGTAAGTGAGCTGGTGTGTGTATAACTGTATAGGTGAGTAAATGGCAGTGTGTTTAATTATTTGCATGACTGACTAGGTGTGTGAGTATCTCTATGGATGAGTGGCGTTGTTTGAGTGTCTATATAGGAGTAAGAGTGCATATGATAGTCCTGTACTGAGTGACCGTAAGTATGAGTGACTGTACGGGTGAGTGAGTGGATGTGTGTGTGTGTAGACCTAAGAATCAGTGAGTGGGTATGTAGTTATTGGTGTTGGAGTGTCTATGGTTTTGCGAATGGCAGTCTGTAATTTAGAGTGGGTGTATCAAAGGTTATATTAGGGTGTGAGGAGGTGCATCAGATTATCACGTTTTTTCAGTGAATATATATATACATATAAATATTACTAATGCATGCTAATTCGAAAACATGACTGGTAAAATACAGAACCCACTGGAGGGTATGATTGAATGCGCTACGAGCCCCAGCATGCATTAGTAATTGGACACGCCTGTGAAGCCCACTGGAGGGCAGATCAGCATGCATTTGAAAAGCGAGGTAGATAGTGCCTCTGTGTAACTCCAGCACAGCCTATGAATAAGGAGCAGGAGGCTCTGAAACGCGTCAGGCAAAGTGAACAATTGGGTTGTTTTTTCTGGTTTTAAATAAAGGATTCAGTGAAACCATCTGCCTGTGAGTGCGTCCTCAATTCAGGGAAACATGTGTAGACATTTCACGGCAGCCCAGCCGTAGAGAAGTGCAACACCGTCACTAAGGTATGTGGGTTCAGAGGCTTGGAATCATGCTGAGCCTCAATGCAGGATGGCAGATTTACAATGTAAAACCAGACTACAATCGGAGTCCCACTGGAGGGCTTTGAAATTCGAAAAAATGACTGGTAAAACACAGAACCCAGTGGAGGGTATGATTGAATGTACTACAAGCCCCAGCATGCATTAGTAATTGGACACACCTGTGAAGCCCACTTTAGGGCAGATCAGCATGCATTTGAAAAGCGAGGGAGACAGTGCCTCTGTGTAAGTCCAGCACAGCATATGAATAAGGAGCAGCAGGCTCTGAAACACGTTGGGCGAAGTGAACAATTGGATTGTTTTGTCTGGATTATAAATAAAGGATTCAGTGGAACCATCTGCCTGCCTGCGAGTGCGTCCTCAATTCAGGGCAACATGTGTAGACATATATATATATATATATATATATATACATATATATATATATATATATATATATATATATATATATATATATATATATTACCTACTGACAGTCGTCAGTAGGTAGTTATAGTTAGAACCTTGTTTCTATAGGAAAAGCGTTTTTTGATATGCCAATAACTTTGGCGCCGTTTGACGAATCTTCACGAAATTTTCAAAACTAATGGCCCGCTCAAGTCAGCTCCTGTCTTGAAAATTCTGGGGAGATTCGTCAAGCGGAGGCCAAGAAAAAGGGGGGTCCCAAAACGTGTTTTCTCCATGTTAATTTCCATAGGAAACTTTAGACACGACTACAGCCTGAACTGCTGAACGGAATTACACCAAAGAGATAGCTCTTGGTCCAGAAGGCACGCTTTTATTTAAATGGTGTAAATCCGTTCAGTAGTTTTTGAGATATTTAAAGATTTACAGATATCGATATTTGAGAATTGTGAGATCTGATTGGCTGAACCCTCCCGATCACGAGCTCGTTTCTGATTGGCTGCCAACACTTCAAACCAGGAAGTGTTGGCAGCCATCATGTGACTCAGTAGAACCGAGTCACAAGAAAAAAGGTACAAAACAAGATAAGGGGGCAGGGTAGAAACACCCTGACCCCCTAAGGCCTGGTCAGGGGGTCCCACAGGGAACCCCAGGGCCAAAAAAAAGCATTTTTGTTAAAACAATATCGGCAGGATTCGCGAATCCCGCTGGAAAAAAAAACCGAAGCGCGGTGTCCCCCGCTTTGTTTTAATGAGCCCCCAGGTAGGCCAGGTCCCGGGGAAAATATGCAGATATATGCGGGGGGGTCACGCGGGCCCCCGCAGCCCCGGGGACCGCCACCTCCCTGGGGCTTTATTAATTATGCGCGGGGGCATGCGGCCCCCCGCAGCCCCGGGGACCGCCACCTCCCCGGGGCTTTCCTTAATTATGGGCAGGGGGGCCCAGCGGGCCCCCCCAAGCCCCCGGGACCGCCACCTCCCCAGGGCTTTACTTAATTATGGGTGGGGGAGCCTCGCAGGCCCCCCAAGCCCCGGGGACTGGCACCTCCCCGGGGCTATTATAAATAGTAAGTGTGGGGGGGCTCGAGCCCCCCCACAGTGCCCCGGGGACCACCACCTCCCCAGGCCTCACTGTATGCAAATGTGGGGATCCGTTGCGGACCCCCGGGGCCCACCACCTCCCCGGGGCTTTAAACTTGTTTGGAGGGGGGGCCGCGTGGCCCCCTCCAGGAGCCCTAGATGGCCCTGGGGACCGCCACCCTCCAGGGCCAACTCCAGCAATGTCCCGGGGTGCCCACCCCCGGGACATTGCAGTTTGCAATGGCCTTGTCATTGCAAACTTCTTCTTTGCTTTGTGGAAGCTAGAGCAGGAAACCTGCTCTCTCTTCCACGAAGCAAAGCAGAATTGCTTTTGGGCAAAGGGAGCTGCATGTCAGCAGTTCCCTTTGCCCAAAAGCAATGCCGGCTCCTGCAGGAGGCAGGGAGCCGGCTAAGACTGCAGGGGCGTTGGGTCTCCCCCGCGGTCCCCAACAAAGAGGCCAGGCCCCAGGGGACGGGGTCCCCGGGGCCAAAAGTGGCCCAGGGAAGGGGGGCCACGCGGCCCCCCTCCCGTAAAGATTTAAAAAAAATTGAAAAAAGAGGTAAAGCCCCAGGGGATGGGGTACCCGGGGCCGAAAATGGCCTCAGGAGGGGGGCCGCACGGCCCCCCTCCTTTAAAAGGAAGGGTTTTTCTATTTATAAAATAGGTGGCCATGCCCCAGGGGATGGGGTCCCCGGGGCCGAAATCGGCCTCTGGAGGGGGGCCGCGCAACCCCCTTCCCGTTTTTTAATTTAATTTTTTTTAAAAGTGTCTCAGGCCCTGGGGGATGGGGTCCCCAGGGCCCAAAAAGTATTAAGGGAAGGGGGGCCACACAGCCCTCCTTTCAAAAACCAAAGAGGAAAAAGGAGCCAGCATTTTGCCGGAGGCCCCGCCCCCTCCCTGCACCACTTAGCAAACGCGCCTCCTGGCTCGTTCTGGGTTGGGGGATTAAGTCCCCTTCAATCCTACGGGTCCTTAGGGGCCAACTAGCCCACCAGGTACCTCCAGTAAGCCCCACACAGTGGGATTGCTAAGAGGTAGTCTGAGGCCACACCCCTTTTTACACCACTCTGCAAACGCGCCTCTTGGCGCACTGCTGGTGGGGCGATGAGGTCTTCTTGTGTCCTGAGGACCTCAGGACTAAAGTGGACTTCATCCCCCAAGCAGCAGTGCGCCAGGAGGCGCGTTTGCAGAGTGGTGTAAAAAGGGGGTGTGGCCTCGGACCACTCTCAGCAATCCAGCTGTGTGGGGCTTACTAGAGATAACAGGTGGGCTAGTTGGCCCCCAGGGACCCTCAGTAGGCAAGGGGAATTCATCACCCAACCAAGAGCGCGCCAGGAGGCGCGCTTGCAGAGTGGTGGATAAAGGGGGCGTGTCCTGTTTCCACCTCTCAGCAATCCCACTATCTGGGGCATACTGGCGGTATCAGGTAGGCTAGTTGGCCCCTAGGGACCTCCAGCAATGAAGGGGACTTTAATCCACATCCAACAGCGCACCAGGGAGCTCGTTTGCAGAGTGGTGGGCAAAGGGGGCGTGGCCTGCTATGAGAACTTACCAGTCCTGCTGTGTGGGACTTACTGGAGGTAATAGGAGGGGTACTTGGCCCACAAGGTTGTCTTTGGGGGCCAACTACCTCTCCTGTTGCCTCCAGTAAGTCCCATACAGTGGGATTGCTAAGAGGTCTTCGGAGGCCACGCTCACCTTTCTCCACCACTATGCAAACGCGCCTCCTGGCACAGTACTGGTTGGGGGATGAAGTCCACTTTACTCCTGAGAGACTTTGGGGGCCTAGTAGCCCTCCTGGTACCTCCTGTAAGTCCTACACAGCGGAATTGCTGAGCGCTGGTCGGAGGCCCAGGCCCCTTTCTGCACCACTCTGCTAACGTGACTACTATGTTATAGTTATAAATTAGCATTTAAAAAACCTTAGAAATTCACTGAAAAACCCATAGGTTTCAGGGACGTTATAGTTAGAAATTAGCATTTTAAAAACCTTAGAAATTCACTGAAAAAACCATAGGTTTCAGGAATGTTCTAGTTAGAAATTAGCATTTAAAAATCCTTAGAAATTCACTGAAAAATACCATAGGTTTCAGGGACGTTATAGTTAGAAATTAGCATTTAAAAAACCTTGGAAATTCACTGAAAAATACCATAGGTTTCAGGGATGTTATAGTTAGAAATTAGCATTTAAAAAACCTTGGAAATTCACTGAAAAAACCACAGGTTTCAGGGACGTTATAGTTAGTTGGACATTTCACTCGTACAAAACCAGAGAAATTCGTCCCTTATAGTTAGTTGAGCTAACTATAACTCGCGCCCCCGCAATGCACTGCTGATGACGTCACATATTACATCACTCATGACATGGTCAGTGACATCACTGATGAGATCACTGATGACATCATCCACATAATATCTGATGCACCTCCTCACACCCCAATATAACCTTTGATACACCCACTCTAAAATATAGACTACCATTCTCGAAACCATAGACATACAAATACCAGTTAATACATACCCACTCACTGATTTATAGGTCTACACACACATCCACTCACCCATACAGTCACTCATACACGCAGTCACTCATCAATACAGCCACTGATATATGCACTCATACACCCATACAGACACCGACACACCGTCACTCACCCACAGAGTTACTCAAACACATAGTCAGTCACCCAAAGAATCAACAACACTGCCATTTACTCACCTATACAGTTATACACACACGCCACCTCACCTATTCATACAGATAGTAACACATACTTACTCTCTTCTACAATCACTGACACAAGCACACACTCATATATACAGACACTCTCACAATCCTTCACTCTCACATTTAGCCACTTATATACTCCAACACTCACATATACTGCCTTTCTCATATGTAGTTACTTACACATATACCACTGAGACATCCATTCACTCATGAACACAGCCATATGCACACTCACTCATACATACAGCCCCTCACAGACGCACTCATGAACCCATACACCCAGTGAATCACCCACTCACACATCCATGCAGGGAGTCACACACACCCCCACCCACTCACACAGACACTCAGGCACCCATACAGGTACTCAGACAACCAATCATTAACCAATACAGACATTCATGTAGCTACTCACCAACCCATGCAGCCACTTACACACCAACTGACAGACTAACAGAGACATTCACACAAATTAGTCATTCTCCCATGCATTCACTAAGACACGTTTAATCACTCACTTATACAGTCAGTCACGCACCCACTAAATTATCCATACAGACACTCCTACACCCACTCATTCTTCAATACACCTTGGCGTATATATATATATATATAATTCTAAAACTTTTTAAAAACACTCAGTTACTGGATGATGTCATCAGTGATGTCATTTGAGATGTCATCAGTGATGTCACTGACCATGTCATGAGTGATGTAATATGTGACGTCATCAGCAGTGCATTGTGGGGGCGTGAGTTATAGTTAGCTCAACTAACTATGACAGCCGAATTTCTCTGGTTTTGTATGAGTGAAATGTCCAACTAACTATAACGTCCCTGAAACCTGTGGTTTTTTCAGTGAATTTCTAAGGTTTTTAAATGCTAATTTCTAACTATAACGTCCCTGAAACCTATGTTTTTTTCAGTGAATACATATATACATACACATATATACATATACATGTACACACATATATATACATACACACACATATATATAGATACACATATATACACACTCACATATATATGCATATATATATACACACACACACATGCATATATACACACACACACACACATATATGCATACATACACACACACACACACATATATTCATACATACACACACATACATGCATACATACACATATATTCATACACACACACACATATATATGAATATATACACACATACACACACATATATATGCATATATACACACATACACACACATATATATGCATATATACACACACATATATATATGCATATATACACACATACACACACACATATACATGCATATATACACACATACACACACACATATACATGCATATATACACACATACACACACACATATACATGCATATATACACACATACACATATATATATATATATATATTCACTGAAAAAACCATAGGTTTTAGGGACAGTTATAGTTACTTGGACATTGCACTCGTACAAAACCCGTGAAATTCCCCCGTTATAGTTAGTTCAGCTAACTATAACTCGCGCCCCCGCAATGCACTGCTGATGACGTCACATATTACATCACTCATGACATGGTCAGTGACATCACTGATGACATCACTGATGACATCTCAAATGACATCACTGATGACATCACTGATGACATCATCCAGTGACTGAGTGTTTCTGTAAAGTTTAAATATGTTTAATATATATAGGGAAAGGCGTATTGAAGAATGAGTGGGTGTATAAGTGTCTGAATGGATGATTTAGTACGTGAGTGACTGACTCTACAAGTGAGTGATTAAATGTATCTTACTGAATGCATGGGTTAGTGACTAAACTGTGTGAATGTCTGCATCCGTCTGTCTGTTGGTTTGTAAGCGGCTGCATGGCTTTCTGAATAGCTACATGATTGTCTACATGGGTTATTGATTGATTGTCTGAGTATCTGTATGGGTGCCTGAGTGTTTGTGTGGGTGGGGTGTGTGTGACTCTGTGCATAGATGTGTGAGTTGGTGATTCACTGGGTGCATGGTTTAAAGAGTGCATCTGTGATGGACTGTATGGGTGGGTGAGTGTGTGTATGGGTGTGTTAGTGATTGAATGTATATCTCAGTGGTACATGTGTGAGTAACTACATATGTGAAAGGCAGTATATATGTGTGTTGGAGTATATAAATGGCTATAAGTGAGAGTGTGTGATTGTGAGAGTGGCTGTATGGATGAGTGTGTACTTGTATCAGTGATTGTATAAGAGCGTAAGAATGTGCTAGTATTTGTATGAGTAAGTGAGCTGGTGTGTGTATAACTGTATAGGTGAGTAAATGGGTGTGTGATTAAGTTTTTTGCATGACTGACTAGGTGTGTGAGTACCTCTATGGATGAGTGGCGGTGTGTGAGTGTTTATATAGGTGTATGAGTGCATATGATAGTCCTGTACTGAGTGACTAAGTATGAGTGACTGTACGGGTGAGTGAGTGGATGTGTGTGTAGACCTAAGAATCAGTGAGTGGGTATGTAGTTTTTGGTGTTGGAGTGTCTATGGTTTTGAGAATGGCAGACTGTAATTTAGAGTGGGTGTATCAAAAGTTATATTAGGGTGTGAGAAGATGCATGAAATTATCACATGGATGATGTCATCAGTGATGTCATTTGAGATGTCATCAGTGATGTCATCAGTGATGTCACTGACCATGTCATGAGTGATGTAATATGTGACGTCATCAGCAGTGCATTGCGAGGCGCGAGTTATAGTTAGCTGAACTAACTATAACGGGGGAATTTCACGGGTTTTGTACGAGTGCAATGTCCAAGTAACTATAACTGTCCCTAAAACCTATGGTTTTTTCAGTGAATTTCAAAGGTTTTTTAAATGCTAATTTGTAACTATAACGTGTCTGAAACCTATGGTTTTTTCAGTGAATTTCAAAGGTTTTTTAAATGCTAATTTGTAACTATAACGTGTCTGAAACCTATGGTTTTTTCAGTGAATTTCAAAGGTTTTTTAAATGCTAATTTCTAACTATAACGTGCCTGAAACCTACGTTTTTTTTTGTGAATTTCAAAGGTTTTGTAAATGACAATTTTTAAATGTATTAATTGTTATATTAATTTTTTTCATACTGATTTAGTACATTTTTAGAAACAATTTTTTTTTACATATTTTATTTTTTAAATTACATTGTAATTACATTATACATTACATTACAAAAAATACTTTCTCTTAATGAATTACTTTAGTTTAAATACTTTGCAGATAGGCAATAGACTTTTAAGTACAGTAGTTACAGTTGTTGCAATGGGCAACACATTTTCAAACACAATGCAACATTCAGCTCAATGTGAATTTCTAGTTAAATGCAATTAGTTACTTTATGGATTACTTTTCTAACCACAGGACTGGATCCTAGATTCAGTCCTGGTACATCTCCTGTAAACAGTTGAGTAAAAGCGTTTTGGTTACAGTCGTGATTTTTAAGGAATATTATTGTATTTTAAAAGTTGACACTTAGAAACTTTTTCTCATAGAATCACCAATGTTATCCTATGGAAGGAAATTCACTTAGCAGGTAAAAACTGTTATCGTTACTTTTTCTTACTCAGTGTTGGATCCTGGATCCAGCACTGGTGCATCTCCTGTAAACAGTTGAAAGAATGCGTTTAAGTCTTACAGGCGATTTTTAAGGAATATTTGTAGTTTGTGAAAATCAACACTTTGAAACTTTTTTGCTGAAAACCAGTCAATGTTAGCCTATGAAGGAAATTCAAGTTACCGGTAAGTACGGTTAAAATTTCTTTTGAGGATCAGTACTGGGCTGAAAGATGCAGCACTGAGGTCTCTCCTGATAACAGGTGAGTAAATCAGAATTCGGATTTCGGCTGATTTTAGAGGAATATTTTAAAGTTCCAAAACTCCACACTTAGAAGAATTTCCAAGTGAAACCAGTCAATGTTAGCCTATGAAGGAAATTCAAGTTACCGGTAAGTACGGTTAAAATTACTTTTCAGGATCAGTACTGGGCTGAAAGATGCAGCACTGAGGTCTCTCCTGATAACAGGTGAGTAAATCGGAATTCGTATTTCGGCTGATTTTAGAGGAATATTTTAAAGTTCCAAAACTCCACACTTAGAAGAATTTCCAAGTGAAACCAGTCAATGTTAGCCTATGAAGGAAATTCAAGTTACCGGTAAGTACGGTTAAAATTACTTTTCAGGATCAGTACTGGGCTGAAAGATGCAGCACTGAGGTCTCTCCTGATAACAGGTGAGTAAATCGGAATTCGTATTTCGGCTGATTTTAGAGGAATATTTTAAAGTTCCAAAACTCCACACTTAGAAGAATTTCCAAGTGAAACCAGTCAATGTTAGCCTATGGAAGGAAATTCAAGTTACTGGTAAGTACGGTTAAAATTACTTTTCAGGACCAGTACTGGGCTGAAAGATACAGCACTGAGGTCTCTCCTTATAACAGGTGAGTAAATCGGAATTCCTATTTCGGCTGATTTTAGAGGAATATTTGCACAATGGTGAAGGGAGGGGCGGGGCCTGAGGTGACATCTTTGCAAACGCGCCCCGTGGCGCGTTTTAAGTTGGGGGATTAAGTCCCCTTGAATCCTGAGGGTCCCTAGGGGCCAACTAGACCACCAGGAACCTCCAATATGCGCCAGGGGCTGCGTTGCAGAGACGTGTAGAGAGGCCACACCCCTTTTACACCTCTCTGCAACGCAGCTCTGTGGCGCATTCTGGATGTACCTGTTGGGCTAGTTGGCCCCCAGGAACCCTCAGGATTGAAGGGGATTTAATTCCCCATCTTAAAACGCGCCACGGGGCCTGTTTGCACACATGTCACCTGAAGCCCCGCCCCTCCCTTCACCACTGTGCAAACGCGCCCGTGGCGCGTTTTAAGTTGGGGGATTAAGTCCCCTTGAATCCTGAGGGTCCCCGGAGTCCAACTAGCCCACCATATACCTCCAAAAGCGCCACAGAGCTGCGTTGCAGAGAGGTGTAAAAGGGGTGTGGCCTCTCTACACGTCTCTGCAAGGCAGCTCCCTGGCGCATACTGGAGGTTCCTGGTGGGCTAGTTGGCCCCCAGGGACCCCCAGTATTCAAGGTGAATTTGTTCCCTCTCTGCAAACGCGCCAGGGGCGCGTTTGCAGAGTGGTGAAGTAGGGGCGGGGCCTGCGGGCCCGATCGTTTTTTTTTTTTTGTTGTTTTTTTTTGTTTCCTGAAGGGGGGCTGTGTGGCCCCCCTTCCTTTTTTCTGTTTTTGGGCCCTGGGGACCCCATCCCCCAGGGCCTTACCCCTTTTTTTAATTACCCAAAAAAAAAAAATGGGAAGGGGGCCGCGTGGCCCCCCTTCCCTTGGCCTGTATTGGCCCCGGGGACCCCATCCCCGGGGCATGGCCTCTTTATTTATTATTTTGAGGGGGCAGCGTGGCCCCCTCCTCTGGCCATTTTAAGGCCCCGGGGACCCCATCCCCCGGGGCTGGCCTTTCTATTTTTTTAATTTTTTTTTTTCTTTTTTGGGGAGGGGGGGGCGCGTGGCCCCCCTCCCGGGCCACTACTTGCCCCGGGGACCCCATCCCCCGGGGCTGGCCCTCTCCGTTGGGGACTGTGGGGGGTCCCCAATCCCCCCACAGTCCCGCCGGCTCCCCGCGTCCCTTGGGAGCCGGCATTGCTTTTCCACATGGGGAGCAGCTGACATGCTGCTCCCCATGTGGAAAAGCAATGTGCTTTGGATATTGGAAGAGAGAGCAGGTTTCCTGCTCTCTCTTCCAATATCCAAAGCAGTTTGCTATGGCAGGACGGGAGCCGCGAGGCTCCCGTCCTGCCATAGCAAACTACAGTGTCCCGGGGGTAGGCACCCCGGGACACTGCAGGAGCCGGCCCTGGGGGTGGTGGTCCCCAGGGCCATCAAGGGCTCCAGGAGGGGGCCGCGCGGCCCCCTCCAATTCAGTTCAAAGCCCCGGGAGGTGGTGGTCCCCGGGGCTCTGAGGGTCCGTAACGGACCCCCATATTTAAATGTTTAGTGCCCCGGGAGGTGGCGGTCCCGGGCGTGTGGGGGGCTGGAGCCCCCCCACACAGGTTGTCATTAATTTAAAAAAGCCCCGGGGAGGTGGTGGTCCCCGGGGCTGCGGGAGGGCTCAGAGCCCTCCCGCACCATTTTTAAAAAAGCCCCGGGGGTGGCGGTCCCCGGGGCTTGGGGAGCCTTTGAGGCCCCCACACATTAAATTATCCCCCCACCATGCCCCCGGGACTTGGGCCACCCGGGGGCCAATTACATCGAAGCGCGGGAGACCGCGCTTCGATTTTTTCTCGGCAGGATTCGCGCACCCTGAGCGCATCCTGCCGATTTTTAAAAAAATTATTTTTTTTTTGCCCAGGGGTCCTTGTGGGACCCCCTGAGCAAACCTAGGGGTCAGGGTGTTTCTACCCTGCCCCCTTTGTGCGCTTTGCGCACTTGTTTCTGTCCCTCGGTTCTACCGAGGGACAAAATGGCTGCCAACATTTCCTGAATCGGAATGTTGACAGCCAATTAAAATGCAGCTCGTGATCGGGACGGTGCGCGCAGGGTGCGCGAATCCTCCGTGCCCATAGATATCACTAACTTTTTACTTTTCATTTTCTCAGCAACTACTGAACGGATTTACACCATTTAACAAAAAGGGTTCTTTCTGAACCAAGAACTACCTCTTTGCCAAATTTGGTGTAATTCCGTTCAGCAGTTCGGGCTGTAGCCGTGTCTAAAGTTTCCTATGGAAAAATGCATGGGGAAAACGCGTTTTGGGACCCCCCTTTTTTCTCGGCCCCCACTTGACGTATCACCCCGAGACTTTCAGGGTAGGAGCGGACCGGAGCGCCCCACGAAGTTTGAAAATTTCGCGAAGATACGTCAACCGGCAAGAGAGTTATTTCAAATAGAATGTCGCGGATTTCCTATGGATAATAGGTTGTAACTATAACTATCTACTGGCGACCGCCAGTAGATAATATATATATATATATATATTGTAGGATCCTCACTTACAGGTACCACCCATGGCTTGCTTCATCATTGGACCCTCACCCAGACACCTGGTGTGAATGGGTGGGTTTGACGCATTTGTAAGCGAAGCTCTTGGAAGTGAAGGTGCAGGGAGTATGAGTGATTTAAAAATGCCTCTAAATCTTGTATTGTTGACTTTTATTATGTAGGGTCTTGGGCAAGATTAAAAACAGTGGGATGTCATTGGATGCAATGTTCCAGGATATCTAAAAGGTTGACATGTTTCAGCCGTTTCTCTGCCCACGTAGGGTCAATCGGCTTTCCTCAGGACCTAATATAACCCTGAATTAGTCGGTTACGTATCAATTTTTTGTGCAATCAAATATTCCCTTTGAGTATGATCGGTATTTTGTGTGCATGTTTTCTAAATATTTGATTGCACAAAAAATTGATATGTAACCGACTAATGCAGGGTTATATTAGGTCCTGAGAATAGAAATTTTTGAACTTACCGTGCCAGTGTGCGCCTCGTTTTGTGACTTAGGAGGAAGGAGTCTCACATCCAGGGATAGATATATATATATATACACAAAATATCTGAGTATCCAAGCAATGTGGTGTGGGCGCAAATTTACTTGGGTGTCCTCTGCTCACTCGCATGGGATACATAAAACATTCACGCACTTCATAGATACAGTCTTTCTGGAGTCCTGTGACCATCCCCCTTCAGGCAGCCAACCCTCCCCCCGCAGGCTAGAGCGGTGTACGAATGCCCTTCTGGCAACAGGAACCCCATTTCAGAGGCATTTTTTTTTTTAAAGGGGAGGGGGCTGCATAACCCCCTTCCCTGAGCCTTATTAGGCCCTAGGTAGCCCATCCCATCCCCTGGGGCCAGATGCAATTTAACAGGGGAGGGTACATGTAGTCCTCCTCCCAAGCAGTCTTCGGCCCCGTAGACCCATCACCGATGCCACAAGTGATTAAAAAGGGGAGGGGGACTGTGCGCCCTCCTCACCAAGATTTATTAGGCCCTGGGGACCCCTTCCCCCGGGGCCGCATGATTATGAAGGGGTACCTACCAAGCAACACATTGGGGGCCCTGGAGGGAGCCCCCGCAGTCCCAGCTGGCTCCTGCATAGTGTGGGAGCTGGCATTGCTCCCGCCCAGAGGGAGCAGCTGTTTTCTGCTTGCTCCCTCTGGGCGGGAGTAATAGGTTTTAGGTTTCCCGAAAAAGAACAGAAGTCAGCTCCCAGCCGGCAGGAGCATTTTTATACCTCACGCCAGCTGGGAGCAGACTTACATGCTTGTTTCTGTATTGGGGGAGATTTAAAAATGCTCCCACCAGACAGGAGCAAACACATGTTTCCATACCCGCGCTCATGCGGGCAGGAAAACTACTGTGTCCCAGGACCTAAAAAGGCTCGGGGAGGGGGGGCCACATGCCCCACTCCCCTTAATTGATATACCTGGCCCCGGGGAAGGATGGAGTCCCTGGGGCCTTAGCAAGACTCTGGAAGGTGGGCCACACACCTGACTCCACTTAATTGACATACCTGGCCCTGGGTGATGGGGTCCCCCCGGCCCAATATGGGCTTGGGAGGAGGTCCCTCCCATATATGTTTATAAAAAATGGCGCCTGCCATTTTCTTTTCTTTTTTTTCTGCAATCCTGCAGGACTCACACAGGATCGCAGCAAAAATTGCCTATTTATTTTTATTTTGTTCCCGGGGGTGTCCCACTGGGTTCCCCCACACGGCCTAGTGGGTCCACCCACACGGCCTAGGGAGGCAGGGTATTCCTACTCTGTCCTATTATATATATTTTTTTTAAACTTCAGGACAAGGGACAATGTCCCCGAATCCTGTAATGGCTGCCAGCAACATTTTTCTCATGCTGCTGGCAGCCAATCAGAGTGCTCACTTCCGCAGGAGTCTGACTCAAGCTGGAGCGAACTGACCCAAAGGAAAAAAAGCTCCCTGGGCCAATCAGCACGCTCTATGTTTTTTAAATTGGGTTCAAAGGACTCTTGTGAGAGTCCCTCAGACCCAACCGTCCAGATATACAATTATTTTTTAACCTTAATTTATCAAAAACTACTGAATTAATGAATGAATAAAATTAGCATTAGTAAAGTGACACAACCACCTCCAGAGGCATCTCGGCGCTAAAACAGTGAACTATAAAGAAAGCCTGTCCCCCGAGAAATAAACACTTAGAATTTGTATTTACATTGTGGAGAAAAGACAAATCATTGCCAAACTTAACTACTGAACGGATTTACACCAAATCACAAAAGCACAATCTGTGGGCCAAGTTCTAGCTTCCTGCCAAATTTGGTGTAATTCTGTTCAGTAGTTTTAGCGGTAGCGCTGCCTAAAGAAGTCTATGGAAAATGCATGGGGTAACTTGTTTTTGGGACACCCTTTTCTCTTGGCCCCTGCTTGACGATCACCCTGAAACTTTTCAGGGAGGAGCGGAGGTGAAGTTGCTTTTTTTTTGGGAACATTTTGTCAAACTTTGCCAAAATTATTGACAAACCCAAAAAAAGCCTAGTCTATATAAAAGCAAACCTAACTATAACTACCCAGTGGCGACCGTGTTTTCATAAGAAAATCATTTTTGGATTTGCTTATAACTTTGGCGCTGTTTGACGAAGCTTCACAAGACTTTCCAAAGAATGGCTCATCCACCTCAGCTCCTTCCTTAAAAGTTTCTGGGTGATCCATCAAACTAGGGGATGAGCAAAAAGGGGTGGGGGGGTCCCAAAACACATTATCCCCTTTCATTTTTACATAGGAATATTGAACAGCGATACCGCAAAAACTAATGAATGGAATTACACCAGATTTGGCAGAAAGCTAGATCTTGGTCCAGAAAGCGTGCTTTTTGTGTTTTGGTGTAAATCTGTTGGGTAGTTTTTGAGAAATTAAGGTTTAAAAAATATTGATATCTGTTTGGACGGAAAAGTCCTACACATAGTAATGGACTTGCACTCCTGCCCTGAGTGCTTCAACTGTACTGATCTCTGGACCCCTAATGCTGATTTTTGTTGTCATAGACAAATGCAGCTCATGTGTGTGCACCATGACATAGGCCTGTCTCAAAGATTGCAGTCTTTTTGGACTGGGAAGGAGGCCCAAAGCGCAACTTTTTTGGTTTCCAGGAGTTAAGCAGCAGGAGCGCAGTGGTGGCAACATACCGTGTAGTGATCAGTAGGAGTGAACAGGTCCTCTTTCACCATGTCATTACAGCGAGGCCTACAGGCTCACTCATTTAAAGTTCCGCTGTTGCGTGCTCAACTCATCCTTGGCCTACATCGGTTTGGTGTGTAGTGCTGCACAGTGCATGTGTTATGTACATGTGCTGTATGTGTGCCTGTGAGTGGTACAGTAAATGAAGGAGGTAGTGCTGTACAGTGCATGTTATACGCATGTGCTGGGTGTATGCGTGCTTGAGTAGTACAACACATGAAGGATGTAGTGATGTGCAGTGCATGCATGCTGTATACATGTGCTGGGTGCATGTGTGCTTGTGGATGATACAGTACATGGCTGACTCTGGGTTACAGCTGACTCTGGATTGCATTTTGGGAGACTCTGAGCTGTATGGTGAAACATGAGGAGAGGAGGTAGAGGAACCCACCCCCAGAAAGATTTGTATATTGTTGCTTTTCTGTAAGCTGGGTGGGAAACCCTGGCTGGGGAACCGAGAACCAGGCTCCCCCAGTACACATTACAGCATGCTCTTTGATTCAGAGAGAGTTTACAAGGAAGTGGCCTGGCACATCTCAGGAAGGAAATGGGGCTGATCGGAGAATCACAAAATGTGGAGATGAGGTCCTGAGCTAACCTTTTGCTACGCATATCACAGTGGCTGACATCCAGTTGTGAGCTCTAGTTACTCCCATGGCCTGTGTTGTGGGGCTATCAGCTCTGGGGTTGCTGCTGTGGGACAGACTGCTTTCTGGAGGAAGAGAGGACAGAGGAGTGGGCACTTCAAAAGGAAGCAGACCCCCAAAATAACCTTCAAAGACTCAGACTCTAAATCACATTTGGTGATTGGAAATGGACTGGAAGAAGGGAAGCTTGAGACCCAAAAAATTGTCAACTGTCAAGCAGCCAGTTAGGCTGTGCGAGAAGGAGAAGCTCTACATTATTTCTGCCTATGACCAGTACTTGGGGCCAAGGCCTGCTAGTCGCTCAGCTGGGTGAGGGAACATCGTCCAGGGAGCCCATGACCACCTGCCCTGAAGCCTGGAGCACCAGCGCCTTCCTGCTTGCCAAGACTGTGTGCCCTGTGAGGAAGAGGAGAACATTGGAGAGAGCAAAGTCCAGGGGTGAATCCTGTTGCATGGACTCCCTTTGCAAGGTGTGAGGAGATTACAGCTGTGCCGATCGGGTCATTGTCCATGTGCAGGAAAAAGCCAGCGGCCTCCATATGCAGCAGTGATTGTCGCTGTGCTGAACAGGTTGTCACCCATTTGCAGTGAGGAATCGGCGACCCCGCATACCAGGAGGGGCCACCAAGGACATGTTGGCATGGTAAGTGAGAAGAAGCTTGTGTGCGGTGGTGAGCCAGCAACCTTGTATGCCAGTTAGTGTGTCATGATCATGATAGCCACTGGAGGAGAAAGGCCACCGTGGGGACCCCTGTGGACCAACACAGTAGAAGAGGATCAACGCCAGGACCTTCCCTCTAATCTCCCCCCCACTCACCATGGTATGGACCAAATAACTTACCAGCTTAGAGGAGCCCTGCATGACCGCGTGTGAGGAACACAATGACCGCCAAGCACAGTCTGCCTGGGCCACGTGCACTGAACTCACCTGAACCAGCAGCTGCCGCTCCAGCGCCCACAGAGGGGGCGCGCTCAGGAACTCTGTTCATACCGATCCCGCAGGAGTGGGTAAGATAGATTTCAGGTTAGTCAGCCCTGGAGGAACTTGCTTGCTAGACAGCCTTATGGCGCTGGAACATTTTTGTCTTTAAGACCGAGTCGGAGTGAAACTCTTGAGAATCTGACTACAAGTGGGGCCTACCCTGGATGTTGCCTATAGTGAATGGGGAATACCCACTATCGCAAAAGGTGGAGGGAGTAGGACACAGGGAACTGCCTAAGAAACACTAGATCCCTGTCCTCAGGGGGCCTGTGGAAGTTGTTTGTGAATAAGGTATTTTCTTTTGTGTTAAATGCGGTAAAATAAAATACTTATTTTTCTATAAAAGTGAGCATTTGGCTGGATAATAATTTATTGCTGCTCCTGCGCTTATTTTGAGCTGTGAGCCTGTGTTTACCCCTTGTATCTACCTTTCCCTCCAAGGGAGCCTTGGACTGATCGATCCATGTTACTACAGAGAGCCAAGTGCTGAAGGGGTACTTGCCCCAGTTACTCAGGATCCAGAATAGGACGGGCCCCGGGACATCAGGCGTAAACCCCCATTGTTGGGCCCAATAACGCCTGCTTACCCCAGGCCCTATTACAGGGGTCCTGACAATATTTCACCCCCCAGAGGATCGCTGAGCCCATAGATCTCTAGACAAGATCTGATTGGCTGCCACCACATCAAGAAAGATGTGGAAGCAGCCATCTTAGGACTCGGGACTCAGTCTCCTGTCCTTGAAAGAACAAAAAAAAACATATTGGGGCAGGGTAGAGATACCCTGGCCCCTAGGCCTGCTGGGGGGGCCCAGAGGGACTTCCCCAGGGCCGAAAACTGCATTTTATTGCAATATACCCTGGGGTGGGTTACGGCCGGGGGTAGGGTGGTGACAAAAATGGCCCCCTCCCCAGCGCCGTTTATTTAAAATAAGGGAAGGGGGCGTGCAGCCCCACTCCCTCAGCCGCTACGAGGCCCTGGGGCCGTATGCAACATTAAGGGGAGGGGGGCATACTCAGTATATGTAGTCTACCCGATTGAGTGCCTCTGTGGTAAAAGATATATTGGCAGCACAATATGTCCATTAAAAAAAAAAAAAGAATTTTAGAGCATATAAGAGCTACACAGAACAAAGATGGAAACTATGCAATTGCAAAACACATGACAACACATGTAGGAAAGAACTGGCTCAATATGACCTACTCTGGAATAGCCACAGTCCCAAGAGATGAGAGGGGTGGCAACAGAACTCTCAAATTGAGACGATCAGAGTCCCGACTCATCATTAGGTTCAAGACAAAGACCCCTACAGGCTTGAATGGGGACGAAGAAATGTACATTTGTCTGTAATGGAATATCATAACTCCCTTTTGGTCCTATTAGCAAGAAATAGGATTTGTGTTAGGCTTGAATAAGGAAAGCAATATTACTAGTAGGTTTATATGTTTAGATGTTGGCAATGAAAATTAACGTGCATATATAAGGTACAGCCAGAGACCACACATGAGTATACCTATGACATATAAAATAAGGGGACTACTATGGCACTCAGCAGTAATTACTAAATAACAATAAAAATATTAAAAAATATAACAAATATTTAACATATAGTAGTATAGTCCCTACAATATAGCCATAGTAGTGGTTTGTTGGGGTAAGCACTGAGCTCCCACAAAAGTTTGTAGGTATCATAGAATTACGAGACACAAATACAGTGGTTCCCAATCTTTTTCGACCCGCATCTCCCTTGACCCATTGGCCATTGCCCATGGCTCCCCACTGTTACTTTTTTGGGAGGGTGGGGGGGATGTAAGCCCGGCCTCGGGAGCACTTGCATTTTTCTCCCTGAAAATAATTGGGATGAAGCTGATGAAGGTATTATAATCATATACGCAGGGTGTTTCATATTACTAAGGCGGCGTCTCTAATAAAATATTCCTAGTTACACTTCTTTGCCCATGCCCTTTTTAGAGTACCCTCTCAAACTTTTTTATCCCACTTACAGTGCTAGATAGCATCCATATGCATGTAGGCCCCATTGCCAAAGTGTTTCTGCGCTTGAAGAATATTTGCATGCACTTCCATTTCTACTCATGTCATACATGCCAACACACCTGTCTCAGCAGGGTGACTCACGATTTTTCAAACCACATACAGCTTTATTTTTGCTGTCTCCTCCCTAAAATTGCCTCCAAATCAATGCAAGTAAAATAAATTCCTCTGATTTTTTTTGTTGATTTTAAATTTTTTTAAATGTCCTTTCTTGCTTCCAAATGTTGGCATTATGCTGTATAATGGTGTTTTACTTCCCTGCGCTCAAGGAGAGAGCAGGCCTTTCTGGAAATGTGTGTGTACTGAAAGAAATGTGTACTGGAAGTACCCATGATTCAAGTACAAATATCAATACTTAGTGTGTTTAATAGACAGGACAACTGTACTTTCCTGATAACTTGCATTGGTGTAAAATGTATTTGGAAAAAAACGAAACTATTAACGAGTCTAACAAAATAAATCAGGCATCTTCCGCTTACTTTGGGAGTGTTGGAACGTGGGGATCCAGTGAAATATGGAGGTCATCTTCCTCGACATGCCATCAATTAAGCACAACCTTTACAGCTTTAGGCATGTCACTTACAAATCATCCTAGAATCCTAACAAGGGTTCAAGTTAACACAATACGTGCATCAAATTTTAAACAAAAAATCAAAAAACTTAAAGAAAACATTATAATATGAAAAATATGGAAAATTATACCAATGAAGACACAGAAAAGGAAAAAAGAGAAAAAGGAGAAAAAAGAGAAAACCCATGTTTAAATATATACAATTCATAGAAAAGTTTTATTAACAATGATAAATAATTCAATCTTAAAATATATAAGACAAAAGGTGCTCAACACAATACACAAACAAAGACCTATAAACAGTGCAATGTGTAACGGGAGCCATCAAAGGCGTCTTGCCTGGATGGAAGCAATGAGAATATTGCAGCAAAGTGCTAAGAAAGTTTGTTTATTAGGGTGGAATAGTGAGGGAGGGTTTAAGGTAATTCGGGAGGGGGGTTCTATGGGAGGGTAAAACAGTTTATTAAACTTACAGCGAAGTATAATGCATCATAAGAATTGGTTTGTAAGTACATATCTGCATTAGGTAAAAGCAAATTGTGATACTACAGAACAGGACTAGAATATCAATGTAGACAAATATGGATATCACTGTATACTGGTTATGAAGAATGTCAAAAAGCATACATGACTGTACATACTATGTGCAAACCCTGGAATTCAATAAAAATGTGTGGGGGGAAAAAAATGTGTAACGGGAGTTATTCGTGTGGACAGCGTGCTACAGAACCCGTGGGGCTGGACTAAGCCAGTGACCCATATGTTGGTGCCAATTTATTAAAGGCGACTGACAGTTTACTCATGAATAAACGCCTGTAATTATGTGATCTACTAGCACTGATGTTTAAGCCTTCTGCCAATTAATTTGGCTTCTTAAAATTATTTTAAGGAATAGGCTGTTCCATTATTTCACCTAATCTTGGAGCCTTTGAATTTATGCATAAGCTCCTGCGATTATAATTCAGCATTTCCTCTTGATCTTCATTCTACAGAGTCATTTTCTGGGCGGACTCCATACGATCATTGCACCTTCGGTTGGGTCTACTTTAACAATAGATGTTTGATTGAAACTGGTACGGACGCTCATATAATTACCGTTTGTCCTGATGACCATTTAGTTTCACTATGGTCGAAACGCCGTTGACGCACAGACGCACATATGTGGCCGAAATTGAAGAGGACGCATTGTTTGCTTTGTGTTGTTTCAGTTTTGTCCTGAACTTCTGATTTTTGTAAACCTTTTTTCCTCAGCCACTTGTCTGTTTACACATTGCACTGTTTATAGGTCTTTGTTTGTGAATTGTGTTGAGCGCCTTTTGTCTTATATGTTTTAAGATTGAATTATTTATCATTGTTAATAAAACTTTTTCTATGAATTGTATATATTTAAACATGGGTTTTCTCTTTTTTCTCCTTTTTCTCTTTCCTTTTTCCTTTTCTGTGTCTTCATTGGTATAATTTTCCATATTTTTCATATTATAATGTTTTCTTTAGGTTTTTTGATTTTTTTGTTTAAAATTTGATGCACGTATTGTGTTAACTTGAACCCTTGTTAGGATTCTAGTATTGTTTGCCCCTGCTTCAGGTTTTCAGGGCTGCCCCTGTTGTTAACTACAAATCATCAACATCATGCGTTTAAGTCTAATTAGTTTAACTGAAGCCAACTGACCCTTCAACATTAAATGCATTAAAGTGCTTGGTGCGCGGCTCCCCTGGCTAGGTTTGACGGCTGCCCAGGGAGCCACGGCACACAGTTTGGGAACCACTGCACGAATAGAATTCGGATGGGTACTATACAATCTAATGGAAAGGTCTCCTTTCGATGTCAAATGTGGAGGGCATAATTATGATCTCTAATAAATACATAGTATCATGGCCACATCACACAGACACTTGGTCATGATAATGAATTTGAATCAAATAATTATGTGATGAAGGCCAAGTCATGTACAATCATGTAATTTGATCCATATTCTAAACATTTAATAATGTGCAACAATTAGGAAATTGTATACTCATAGCATACCACTTGATTTTGTAGACTTATGAAAGTATACAAAGTAATTTGTTTTTATTATGATTCATGTGGACTACTATTCCCACAATCCCTCTTAGAGGATAATGTGAGAGAGAGGTATTTAAGATGAAAGCATTGATGGACTAAATTGTTTACCATGATCAAGACCAGTTTGGTTGAAACGCGTAGGTGAAAGTGTTCAGGCTGCGTTGCTTCTGGACTCAATAAATGATTGGAAATTTCCCTGGAGAGTGCAGCGTTTTTATCCTTTTGATGGACAATACAATTCGGGGTAGTCCACCCGACATATGCACCGGCTGTGCAATAGTGCGCATTTCCTTTGGACTACCTTTGTGGATATATATAAATATATATGTATATATATATATATATATATAAGTCATGACCTAGTTTCCATAGGGAAAGTGTTTTTTGATTTGCCAAGATCTTTGGCGCCGTTTGACGAATCTTCGCGAAATTTTCAAAACGAATGGCCTACTCTGGTCAGCTCCTGTCTTGAAAGTTTCGGGGTGATTCGTCAAGCGGGGGCCGAGAAAAAAGGGGGGTCCCAAAACGCGTTTTCTCCATGTTAATTTCTATAGGAACTTTTGTCGCGGCTACAGCCCGAACTGCTGAACAGAATTACGCCAAATTTGGCAAAGAGGTAGCTCTTGGTCCAGAGTGCCTTTTTATGCACCTCACTTGCCTCTTTCTGCACCTCTCTTGCCTCTTTCTGCACCTTTCTTGTTTCTTTCTGCAACTCTCTTCTGTTTCATCACTTCTCTTGCTTCTTTCTGCACCTCTGTTGCTTCTTTCAGCACTTCTCGTGCCTCTTTCTGCACTTCTTTTGCCTGTTTCTGCAAATCTTCTCTTTCATCACTTCTCTTGCTTCTTTCTGCACCCCTCTTGCCTCTTTCTGCACCCCTCTTCCGTCTTTCTGTACCTCTTTCTGCAGTTCTCTTGCCTCCTTCTGCACCTCTGTTGCTTCTTTGTGCACTTCTCTTGCCTCCTTCTGCACCCATTTTGCATCTTTCTGCACTTCTCTTGCTTCTTTCTGTACCTCTTGCTTTTTTCTGTACCCCTCTTGCCTCTTTCTGCACCCCTCTTGCCTCTTTCTGCACCTCTCTTCCCTCTTTCTGCAACTCTTGCCTCTTTCTGTACCCCTGTTCCCTCTTTCTGCAGTTCTCTTGCCTTTCTGCACCTCTGTTGCTTCTTTCTGCACTTCTCTTGCCTCTTTCTGCACTCCTCTTGCCTCTTTCTGCACCGGTTTGTTCTTTCTGCACTCCTCTTGCTTCTTTCGGCACCTCTCTTGTAAATTTCTGCACCCCTCTTGCCTCTTTCTGCACCCCTCTTCCCTATTTCTGCACCGCTGTTCCATCTTTCTCCACCTTGTTTGCCTGTTTGTGCAACTTTCTTGCCTCTTTCTGCAGTTCTCTTGCCTCCTTCTGCACCTCTGTTGCTTCTTTGTGCACTTCTCTTGCCTCTTTCTGAACCCCTCTTGCCTCTTTCTGCACCCATTTTGCTTCTTTCTGTACTTCTCTTGCTTTTTTCTGTACCTCTCTTGCTTCTTTCTGCACCCCTTGCCTCTTTCTGCACCCCTTGCCTCTTTCTGCACCCCTCTTCTCTTTTTCTGCACCCCTCTTCCCTCTTTCTGCACCTCTCTTGCCTCTTTCTGCACCTCTCTTGCCTCTTTCTGCGCTTCTCTTGCCTCTTTCTGCACCACTGTTGTTTTTTTCTGTACTTCTCTTGCCTCTTTCTGCACCTCTGTTGCTTCTTTCTGCACCCCTCTTGCCTCTCTCTGTAGCCCCCTTCCCTCTTTCTGCACGTCTCTTCCCTCTTTCTGCACTTCTCTTTCCTCTTTCTGTACTTCTCCTCCCTCTTTCTGCACCCCTCTTGCCTCGTCCGCACCTCACTTGCCTCTTTCTGCACCCCTCCTGCCTCTTTCTGCACCTGTCTTGCCTCTTTCTGCACTTCTCTTCCTTTTTTCTGCACCTTTCTTGTTTCATTCTGCAACTCTCTTGTCTGTTTCATCACTTCACTTGCTTCTTTCTGCACCTCTGTTGCTTCTTTCAGCACTTCTCTTGCCTCTTTCTGCAACTCTCTTGTCTCTTTCATCACTTCTCTTGCTTCTTTCTGTACCTCTGTTGCTCCTTTCTGCACCCCTCTTACCTCTTTCTACACCCTGTCCACTAGCCTCTACATTTGCTAATCTTGAAGGTCCCTTTGCCTGTTTGTACTGCCACTTTCACAGCTGTGATGATATCTGTATCTCCCCTGATACACGGGGCAACAATACTAGCTACGTTAGATTGGCAGGGGTAAGTGGGGTGTCTTACAGTCAAGTAAGACCCCACATTTCAAACCGGTTGTGTTCTTGGAAGGGGTTTTTAGCAAACGTATGCTCTCTACCTAAACATGCCATGGAACTGTGGGATCTGGTGAGTTCGGATCCCCAGATTTAGGCTTCCTAACGGTGACATGGCTTAAACCCACCTCACTGCCTGATATTGCCCTTGCCCTTCCTGAGGATTACCGGATTCTTAGGCTTGACAGAGAAGGGAAAGTGGGAGGTGGTGTTGCCATAATATACAAAGATGCGTTGAAAGTCACAGTCATTGACTCTGCTTCAGACAATACGATGGAAATTTGTATATTCAAAATTGATCTGACACCCCAGGAAAGTCTAAAGGGCGCTCTTATCTATCGCCCCCCAGGGCCACTCAAAGACTTTAATTTAAAAATGATGGAGAAAATTGCCCCTCACACTATCACCTCCAAACACTTTTTGCTACTCGGGGACTTTAATATTCATAGCGAAGATAGTGAGAACACAGAGGCTGCTAATTTCTTGGCTGATCTGGCCTCCCTGGGCTTGGCGAAGATCAATACTGGCCCTACACATTCGGCAGGTCATACCCTGGACATCATACTCACGAATTCACCCTTCATACTTTCTGATCCACCTTGCCCAGTGATGTGGTCGGATCACTCTCTGATTCCATTTCAGATTAATAGTTGCCTTAGAAACCAAACTGCCGCATGTCCCCTAAACAGTCTCCGAAGGCAATGGCATAAAGTCACGTATGACTCTTTTAGCAAAAAATGTGTTCCTCCTGTTTTTAATGAACATATGGACAGTACTAACAAGCTTAGGGTTTTTAATGAATCCATCACTTCTATGATAGATACTTTGGCTCCCATGAAAACATCAACAAATTAACACTCGAAAAAAAAGTGCAGATTGGTATACTGCTGAGTTACGCAGTGAAAAATCTATATGCAAACACAGGGAGAAAATTTGGCGCAAATCCCATTCGGAAACAGAGAAGCTTACCTATAAATCTGCCCTCATCGCTTACCATAAGAACTTAAAAAAGGCACGAAAAGATCATGTTATACTAAAACTCAACCAGGCAGGAAATTCAACCAAGGAACTCTATAAAATTCTCAACTCTTTCACCAATGCTACAGCTTGCTCCCAGCAGATTCTCCCCTCTCAGGGATTATGTGACAGTATAGCTGTGTATTGTGACGATAAAATGTATTTAATTTACAATCAATTCCCTCAAAACTCTTGTCACTTGGATCCTTCTAACTCTAGACCCTCAACTCTAAGAAGTTCTGGTGAAGGCCTGAAACATTTCAATGTTATTCAGGTCTCTCAGGCGGAAGCCATGCTTAGAGTAGCGAAATGTGGATCTCCCCTTGATGTGATGCCGGCACATATATTCGCTCTCCTTGCACCTCTCCTGGCCCCCTTCATTTGTGATATTCTTAACACTTCTTTACGTGAAGGAGTCATGCCACTTGATTGGAAGGCCGCTCAAGTGCTACCAATTAAGAAGAAAGCTCAGTTACCTGCCGAAGTTCTCTCTAATTATCGCCCCATTTCACTTCTGCCGCTTATGAGTAAAATGGCGGAGGGTTGTGTCAACACTCAGCTGATGGGTTACCTGGAATCCCAAGGCATCCTTGATCCTTCCCAGTCTGGGTTTAGACCCAATCACTCTACAGAGACTACCCTCATTGGGGTTACTGACCATATTAAATCAGCTTTGGATAATAACAAAGCAGTGCTGCTGGTCTTATTGGATCGGACAGCAGCCTTCGATACTGTCTCTCATCAGAAATTGATTTTCCAACTGAGAGAGGCCGGTTTGCAGGGACAGGCACTTAATTGGCTTGCTAGCTTTCTAGATCAGCGCACCCAGACCATCAATCTGGGTCCCTTCCGCTCCCAAACCCTGAAGCTTACTAAGGGGGTGCCCCAGGGCTCTTGTTTGAGTCCTACCTTGTTTAATATCTATGTGGCCCCCCTGGCCAAGATCATTAGGGAGTACGGTTTTACACAGAGTTAGTTGATCAGCGTTTTGCAAAGGGCATGCTAGCCATATCAGCCTGGATGACGGAACACTTTCTCCAACTAAATGCGGCCAAGACCGAAATCCTGCTGTTTGGCTCGGCTCAAGCATCCTGGTCCCCTAAGTGGTGGCCTGCTGTGTTGGGCCCCGTCCCTTCTCCCTCAACTGTTGCGAAAAATCTAGGGGTCCGTTTGGATGTATTGTTATCGATGAGGGATCAAATCATGACCACCGCAGAGACCTGCTACCATACCCTGAGCCTTCTGCGCAGAGTGTTCCAGTGGCTGCCTCTTTCTGTTCGTAGAACTTAGATTCAGGCTTTGATCATTGGTCGTCTGGATTATTGTAATGCTCTACTGGCATCTGCTAACGAATCCCTTCTGAGCAGATTACAGATTGTACAGAATGTTGCTGCACGCCTGGCTCTCAAAAAGCCGCCTCGCACCTCCCCGGGGCCGTTGCTAAAACAAGTCCACTGGCTTCCTATCCGCCAGAATTAAATTCAAGCTTTGCTGCCTTGCCCATAAAGCACTCTATGGTACGAGCCCTAGCTATCTGGTGGACAAGTTTAAAGTTTATTGCCCGAACCGTCCACTTAGATCGGAAGGTAAAGGGCTGCTAGTGGTCCCCCGCTACAGGAAAATACGAACAGGCGGCAAAACTGTCGCCTACCTTGCCCCGAAATATTGGAACATCTTGCCGGAGGCCTTGCGCAAATGCCCCAGTCTTTTTTGCTTCAGGAAACTCCTGAAGACGGAATTATTCTGGGACTGATCTGTGCCTGTCCTGTACCCTCTCTTTGGTAGCGTGGAGATACCCCTGCGGGGGTGATTCCAGCGCTTTACAAATCCCTTACATACATACCCCTCTTTGCTCTTTCTGCACCTCTCTTGCCTCTTTCTGCACCTCTCTTGCCTCTTTCTGCACCCCTGTTCCCTCTTTCTGCACCTCTCTTGCCTGTTTCTGTACCTCTCTTGCCTGTTTCTGTACCTCTCTTGCCTCTTTTTCTGCACCTCTGTTGGTTCTTTCTGCACCCCTCTTGCCTCTTTCTGCACCCCTCTTCCCTCTTTCTGCCCCTCTTTCCGCACCCCGGTTCCCTCTTTCTGCAGTTCTCTTGCCTCTTTCTGCACTTCTGTTGCTTCTTTCTGCACTTCTCTTGCCTCTTTCTGCACTTCTCTTGCCTCTTTCTGCACTCCTCTTGCCTCTTTCTGCACTCCTCTTGCCTCTTTCTGCACTTCTGTTGCTTCTTTCGGCACCTCTCTTGCAAATTTCTGCACCCCTCTTGCCTCTTTCGGCACCCCTGTTCCCTATTTCTGCACCTCTCTTGCCTCTGCACCCGTGTTCCATCTTGCTGCACCTTGTTTGCCTGTTTGTGCAACTTTCTTGCCTCTTTCTGCAGTTCTCTTGCCTCCTTCTGCACCTCTGTTGCTTCTTTGTGCACTTCTCTTGCGTCTTTCTGCACCCCTCTGGCCTCTTTCTCCACCCATTTTGCTTCTTTCTGCACTTCTCTTGCTTCTTTCTGCACTTCTCTTGCTTCTTTCTGTACCTCTCTTGCTTCTTTCTGCACCCCTTTTGCCTCTTTCTGCACCCCTTTTGCCTCTTTCTGCACCCCTTTTGCCTCTTTCTGCACCCCTCTTCCCTCTTTCTGTACCCCTCCTCCCACTTTCTGCACCTGTCTTGCCTCTTTCTGCACCCTTCTTGTCTTTCTGCACCCCTCTTTCTGCACCTCTTGCCTACTTCTGCACCTCTCTTGCCTCTTTCTATAGTTCTCTTGCCTCTTTCTGCACCTCTGTTGCTTCTTTCTGCACTTCTCTTGCCTCTTTCAGCATCTCTCTTGCATCTGTCTGCACCAATGTTGGTTCTTTCTGCACTTCTCTTGTTTCTCTCTGCTCCTCTCTTGCTTATTTCTGAACTCCTGTTGCCTCTTTCTGTACCTCTTTGTCTCTTTCTGCACTTCTCTTGCCTCTTTCTGTACCTCTGTTGCTATTTTCTGCACTTCTCTTGCCTCTTTCTGCATTTCTGTTCCTTCTTTCAGCACTTCTCTTGCCTCTTTCTGCACCAGTTTACTCTTTCTGCACCTCTCGCTTGTTTCTGCACCTCTCGCCTGTTTCTGCACCCCTGTTCCCTTTCTGCACTTCTCTTGCCTCTTTCTGCACTTCTCTTGCCTCTTTCTGCACATTTCTTACTCTTTCTGCACCTCTCGTTTTTTTCTGCAATTCTCTTGCTTCTTTCTGTACTTCTCTCGCCTGTTTCTATATTGAAATGGGAAGTGCAAGCTGTTAAGTTTAAACGTCTGCGTGCTCTCGTGACTGAGGTATATGTCTACTTATACATGTATTCTCACATGTGTTATGGATCTGAAGATGGTAGCTTAAAAAGCGGGTAGCTTCTCTTATAGGTGGTCAAATCTTGTTAGTTCTGCTCTGTCATTCGGTTGCACAGGCAGACATGTGTTATGTATATAGGTGTTATAGAGCCCCTCAAATGTACTATTGAATATGCATGTGCCCTGTATTAGGAGCAGAAAGAAATACATGCACCTTCTTGTACACAAATTTACAGAGTATGCTGTTTGAAACACGGATATTCAAGTTTTTATATGTTTATTTTTATGTAACTTGTCACCGGGTACTTGGGCCTCCCACACGAGTGAGGCACCATTTTTATCGGGAGACCTGGGGGAACGCTGGGTGGTAGGAAATTTGTGTCAGCCCGGTGATGCCACAACTTTCCCACACAAAAATGTGTGGAAAAAGTGATTTTGTCAGCTAAATTTGAGGTTTGCAGGGGATTCTGGGTAAGAAAACTTTGGGGAATCCACGCAAGCCATACCTCCCTGGAATCCCCCGGGTGTCTAGTTTTCATAAATGTGTGGGTTTGGTAGGTTTCCCTAGCTGGCCGCTGAGCACGGGGCCAAAAACCCAGGTGACCCCCCTTGCAAAACCAGGTCGTTTTGTGATAGGCAATTTTCATGTCGCCTCAATACGTTTTGGGCCCTTGCCTGTCGCGGGAACTTGGGCCTCCCACACGAGTGAGGCACCATTTTTATCGGGAGACCTGGGGGAACGCTGGGTGGTAGGAAATTTGTGTCAGCCCGGTGATGCCACAACTTTCCCACACACAAATGTGTGGAAAAAGTGATTTTTTTCAACTAAATTTCAGGTTTGCAGGGGATTCTGGGTAAGAAAACGTTGGGGGATCCACGCAAGCCATACCTCCCTGGAATCCCCTGTGTGTCTAGTTTTCAAAAATGTATAGGTTTGCTAGGTTTCCCTAGGTGCCGGCAGAGCTTGGGTTCAAAATCTACAGCTAGGGACTTTGCAAAAAAAGGGTCATTTTTCACTGTGAAAATGTGGTGTGTCCATGTTGCGTTTTGGGCCGTTTCCTGTCGCGGGCACTAGGCCTACCCACACAAGTGAAGTACCATTTTTCTCGGAAGACTTTGGGGAACGCGGGGTGGGTGGAATTTTGTGGATCCACGCAGATTCCAGAACTTTCCACCACAGAAATGTGAGGAAAATGTGTTTTTTTTTACAGATTTTTAGGTTTGCAAGGGATTCTGGGTAACAGAACCTGGTGAGAGCCAGTCAAGTCACCCCATCCTGAATTCCCCTGGGTGTCTAGTTTTCAAAAATGTATAGGTTTGCTAGGTTTCCCTAGGTGCTGGCAGAGCTAAGGTTAAAAAACTACAGCTAGGCCCTTTGCAAAAAAAGGGTCATTTTTCATTGTGAAAATGTGGTGTGTCCACGTTGCGTTTTGAGCCGTTTCCTGTCGTGGGCACTAGGCCTACCCACACAAGTGAGGTACCATTTTTCTCGGGAGACTTAGGGTAAACAGAACTGTAGAGCAACTGTTATTACCTATTGACTTTCGATGCATTTCTGCCTTCCAAATGAAAGACAATGTGTAAAAAGAAGTCATTTTGAAAAATGACCTATAATTCTCATGCTAGTATGGGTACTCCCAATTTCGGAAATGTGCAAATATCTACTGTTTCTAAACTCTATATTTTGTTCCTATTTCAGAAATACATAGGTGTCTTTCATACCTATTTTTCCATGTATACATTTTCCCAAAATAATTGCTATATACCCGGTACATAATAAAAAACCATTGCAAGACGCTGCTCAGTTATTGGCTCTGGGTTCGTCGGGTTCTTGGTGAACCTACAAGTCCTATATATCCCCACAACCAGAAAGGTCCAGCGGATGCAACGGTATATTGCTTTAAAACAGCTGTCATAATTAGAAGTTGTTACAGGTGTAAACGTTGTCACAAATGGCTGTTTTTTTAAACTAATTTTCAAATTTTCCTATATTTAACTGTTAGTTTCTATAAAGAAACCTTGAAGGATCTACACAAATGACCCCTTGCTGAATTCAGAATATTGTCTACTTTTCTAAAATGTATAGCTTTCCAAGATCCATTATTGCTTTCATACCCATTTCTACCATTAACTGGAAGGAGATTGAAAGCACAAAAAATAGCAAAAATAGGCTATGTCCCAGAAAAATGCCAAAACTGTGTAGAAATGTTTGGTTTTCTGACAAAAGTCTGCGTGTTCCTGAAAGCTGGAAAGATGGTGATTTCATCACCACAACCCCTTTTTTGATACCATTTGCAGGGAAAAAACCAGACGCTTTCATCTGTAGCCCTTTTTTCCCCATTCCCCCCCCCCAAAAAAAATGAAGCTGTATTTTGGCTAATTTCTGGGTCCCCTCCAGGGGAATCCACAAACCCTGGGTACCTTTAAAATCCCCATGATGTTGGAAAAAAAGGACGCAAATTTGGCGTGGATACCTTATGTGGTCAAAAAGTTACAGGGGCCTAAGCGCGAACTACCCCAAATAGCCAAAAAAAGGCTTAGCACAGGGGGGGAAAAGGCCTAGCAGCGAAGGGGTTAAACACATTTTTTAGTAAAGTTGGTTTATAATTGCAGGTCTGAAAATGGCACTTATAGAAAGTTGGAATTTTCTTACTTTAACCATTCTGTGCCTCTGTCTTTGGAATACACGTCTGGGTTGGATGACGGATGGGCTTTGTGCATTTCCTCTAGACAGACACACACATAGGTAGCTGAGGTGTGCCCTGCATATCCTGATGCGATACAAAAGGGGATGATGGACGGAACGTTTGAGCCAATCAAACACTCACCCCCAGTCAACTGATCTGGGTTTAATCCATCATCATTCTTTAGCTCACTCCACCACCCCAGTTCAGACATGGCCATATGCAAATCAGTCTGACCCTGTGCCTCATGGGAACAGTCCAGCCCGAACTGCCAAGCCATGTCTTCCCTGGACCGGAAACAAGCATCCTAGGACCGGTTTCTGGCATTCCAGCCGTCATCAGCCAGGCTTGCTTGAATCCAGTGGCAAAGTGAGCAAGGGACCCACGTCTGGGCATACCCCCGCCAACTTAGGGCGAACAAAGCGATACAAAAGGGGATGATGGACGGAACGTTTGAGCCAATCAAACACTCACCCCCAGTCAACTGATCTGGGTTTAATCCATCATCATTCTTTAGCTCACTCCACCACCCCAGTTCAGACATGGCCATATGCAAATCAGTCTGACCCTGTGCCTCATGGGAACAGTCCAGCCCGAACTGCCAAGCCATGTCTTCCCTGGACCGGAAACAAGCATCCTAGGACCGGTTTCTGGCATTCCAGCCGTCATCAGCCAGGCTTGCTTGAATCCAGTGGCAAAGTGAGCAAGGGACCCACGTCTGGGCATTACCCCCGCCAACTTAGGGCGAACAAAGCGATACAAAAGGGGATGATGGACGGAACGTTTGAGCCAATCAAACACTCACCCCCAGTCAACTGATCTGGGTTTAATCCATCATCATTCTTTAGCTCACTCCACCACCCCAGTTCAGACATGGCCATATGCAAATCAGTCTGACCCTGTGCCTCATGGGAACAGTCCAGCCCGAACTGCCAAGCCATGTCTTCCCTGGACCGGAAACAAGCATCCTAGGACCGGTTTCTGGCATTCCAGCCGTCATCAGCCAGGCTTGCTTGAATCCAGTGGCAAAGTGAGCAAGGGACCCACGTCTGGGCATACCCCCGCCAACTTAGGGCGAACAAAGCGATTCAAAAGGGGATGATGGACGGAACGCTTGAGCCAATCAAACACTCACCCCCAGTCAACTGATCTGGGTTTAATCCATCATCATTCTTTAGCTCACTCCACCACCCCAGTTCAGACATGGCCATATGCAAATCAGTCTGACCCTGTGCCTCATGGGAACAGTCCAGCCCGAACTGCCAAGCCATGTCTTCCCTTGACCGGAAACAAGCATCCTAGGACCGGTTTCTGGCATTCCAGCCGTCATCAGCCAGGCTTGCTTGAATCCAGTGGCAAAGTGAGCCTGGCTGATGGGTCTTCCTGAACTACAGTGAGAGGGAGGAGCAGACACTTGCCTGTAAATAGGGCTGTGCCCGACCCCACACAAAGAGTTGCATTCTCCCCTGTAGTGTGTCTGGAGCCAAGGACGGGAAGGGATGAAGGGGTATAAGTACTGTACTTCAGACATCATATACGCATGAAAACATTTTGAACTGAGGACATTCTACCAGGAAGAAGAGCTGTTGTGCTGCCAGGAGGGACTGCTACTTTGCTGCTTGCTTTGCTTTGTTGCCCTGCTGCCTACTGCTTCTTGCCTGGGAGTGATATGAATGGACTTGACTCTCTACATCCTGCATCTCTAAACGTTCTCCAAGGGCTTGTTGGGCTTGCCTCCTGTTTCAGAAGTCTCAGGGATATCAAAGACTTCACCTGCATCTTGATATCAGCACCTGGGCTTCTCTGCTGTGAGTCCTGCTCTGCCAAGTGGTGCCAAATTCAGTCCTGGGCCCTTGAAAGTGAGTGTTTGGTGCTGCAACCCAAGAAACCAAGGCTTCCCCACCAAAGTGTCAATCGGAACCAGAACATTTATCTGCGATATCGCCGCTGCCTGTATCAAAGCCGTGGACACCGCTCACTGACGGAAATGACCTCGGCTTAGAACGCAGCCCGACTTTGCCAATGCAGCACCTCCGAATCACCCCTGCTGCGTGAGTCTCTGACACCACATCGTCAACGTTGTGAAAAAACTATGAATTGGAGAAATGATAATGTTTGTATTGCATAGGGGGACATTTGTGATCTTGCACAAGCTTGTGCTGAGTAGGTCTACTTGTCTTTGAGGAAATAAGTATCTGCTTACATAAGCAGAAAAATTTAGCTTTGTTAAGATAAGCAGGATTGTCTTGTTCGTCAGTGAGTATCTGAGCAGGCACAGTGCTCCAGATTGAAAAAATGTGGAAACATATGAAGAGCTCTGTAGTTCAGCAGCACGAGCTAGCTTTTATTAACTCCTTTTAAAAAACTGTATGCATGAGAAACATTGATGAGACTTTTTTGCTAGCTGGCCTCAAATCAAAGAATTGCCATACCAAAGACTTTTTGTCAGGCTAAAGTGGTTAAGGTGGTGCAGCTACAGCAGAAAGCTCATCATAATGTGATGAAGACATCATAAATTAGCAACGTTGCTTGTTTTGTTTGTCTTATAATTGTTGATATAGTTTGTTAATGTAGCTGTTGTTTTTTGTAGTTTTGTAATGTTGGCAAATAGTTATTTTGTAATAAAAAAAGTTTAAAGTCACTACTGACTTCTTTGCTTAATAGTTGTTATAGATTTGAATATTACAGTACTGTAATGTTGACTAAAACTGGCAGTTCCATCTTCAAAGAGTGCAGAAGTGATATATATATATGGTACTAGGAATATTTGTTATGCTACAGAGAATTGTTAATGGGGAAGGCAATTATTTGAATGCCCAAGTATGGCGACTTCTCATGCAACAGTGAGGTCTCACTAGAGATATCAGCCCTTGTGCTTAATGTAGTATACAGACCTCTCATACAAGAGAGAGGTTTTTGCAGGGAGACCTGTGCACCTCATATTCTACTATGCATTGCTATCAGCTGATGGAGATGTGATAGTTGAGAGGACACTTTTATTTTGCACGTTACTACATACGCTTTTGACTGTGGAGAGAAGTTTCAGCGGAGAAGTCTAGCCCTGTGCACACCCTATTATGCCTCATTGTACCCATGGGTAGAGGTTTGAGAGGGAGAGGTGAGTGTGTCCCCACATTCAAATATTCACACAAATCAACCAAGACACAGTTCTGAGCAGAGAGTATACTTCATTTCTATACCCTCCTACCCACAGCCTACTTTGTACATATATTACTCTGGGGAGATGTCTCAGCTGACAGGGGCGTGTTTAAACATCATAGTCTCTATAGTTGTTATGCAAGACAGACTTCTTAGCATAGAGGTAATTTCATTCCCACTCCTTACTTGTACATCTGTCATCCTGGGGAGAGCTGTGACCAGAGAGGCAAGCTCGTTTTCACACCATAATTTGCACACCCATCATCCAAGACACAGGTCACAATAGAGTGGCCAGTCTCTCCCCACACTGTACCAAGCAGACTTATGCAAGAGAGATTTGTCAGCAAACAGGGAACTTCCTCCCCACAGCCTACTATGTATACCTGTTAGCATGGGAAGAGGTTTGAGCAGATATACATTTTTCTCAAACCCAATTAAAGGCACTTCTCACCCTGGTAAAATGTGTTAGACCACAGGTCATTCCCTTCCCAGACACCACTGCATATCCCTGTTAGTCTAGGGAGAGGTGTCAGCATAGAGGCCACTCTTTGCCAACACCGTACTGCACATCCATGTTGTTCTAGAGATAGGTGAAAGTGGAGAGGAGAATATTTTCCTACACACTACTGTAAATGTCTGTCATCCTGGGGAGAGGTGTGACTGTACAGTCAAATTCATTCCCACACCCCAATATATATGGTTATTTCCCTGGGCAGAGGTCTCAGTGGAAAGGCCAGTACTTGTTATACTTACAATGCAATACTAAGGCCTTACATGTAAGGTGTGTACCTTCCTCATCCTACTATGCATACAGCTGAGACTGGAAAAAGGTGTGAGTGGAGAGGCAGTGACACTTTACTTCCCTACTCTACACACTGGTTACCTTCATGCAAGAACCCTATTGAGAGGGCAGTCTCTCTCCATAGTCCACTATACACAGTTGTTAGCCTGTGGCGAGGTGTCAGTGAGATTCCAGTGTCTCCTTACACCCTACTGTGCACTGTTGTTACACTGTGCAAAGGTCTCATTTGGGAGTCCACTTTCTCCTCACACCCTACTAATGGGGACTATAAGGCATAAGTACTGTAATAAAGGAAAGTATAACTTTCTCCTCTAAAAAATGTTTAAGATCTTGTGAGATTCTTGCAGGATTGTTAAAAAAGTAGTGATTGAACTTTTTCTAATACTAATAAATGGACTTAAAGTAAATAAATGAGTATCAATGTGTGCTATGTACCAATGTTCATCTCATACAGTAAAACAAGTGGGATTGTTTCATAAATCTAAGTGATTAATTTTTCCCCACAATTAAATAATGAATTGCATTTCATTAAACTAAACACACTGTTACTATTCTGGTGTAAATAAGTTATACATACTACATCAGGATATATTCAGAGTAAATGTAAAGTCCATTATAAAAAGTATAATCTCACAAGAGCAAACCAGGAAGCACTGCCCACTTGCACTGCACAGGAAGTATTGCCACCCTGGCTCTTGTGAGAGTCGCGAGAGAGCTTTGGAGAAGGGGGAAAAAGGAATACATAGTACAAACAACATGAAACTATAGGGTAGCACTGAAAAGAGTCGTTTTGTTAACAGTTTTCAAACACTATAAAAAATGTGTTTTCAAACATTTTGAATTTTTTGGGGTATTTCTTTAAAGGGTATAAGAAAAACATACAGCTTGAAGTTTTAAACAAACACCAACAGCATCTCCTTAAAAACAAAAAAAGAGGAACATTTACAAAAAAAACTTATAAAAAAAAAACTATTGCCTAGCAGGGCGCTTGTGCTCTTGGACATTCTTCTCCTGGGCAGACCTGCTTATCTCTGATGAAAAAAATGATCTGCTTACACAAGCAGTGAAATAGCGCTTTATAAAAAAAAAAAGCAGGGTTATTGTCCGCTTGTGCACTTAGAACCTGCGCAGGCACAGTATGTCCCGGAACAAATTTTGTTGAAGCTCCTGTAGAGTTGTCTAGCTCCCCGGCACGAGGCAACTCTGCCTGTGCAGGCCTTTGCGGATGCATGGATCTAAGATGTCTTCACGACCCTGTGGTACTAATGCTATATTGTTTATTTTGGCTACCCCAGCTGAACTCTTTGTTGCAAAGTTTACAGGTAATGTACTTCACAGAAACTTTCTTGGCACCTAGCCTCATTTCAAAGAATTGCCACACCAAGGATTCCTTGGGTGGATAAGATGGTGCAGAAGCCCTTGGCTGTTCATCTGAATCTGATGAAGACATCTTTGGGAAGAGAAGCAAACAGGAAAGAAGAACAAGCCAAATATATCTACTCTCACCAATATACAATAGTGAAATAAAGCAAAAAGGATGGAATATTCTTCTTCTAAATAAAGGCACCCATATGAACCAATCACAATCCTTCCCTAGGGTGTGGTTCCTCTCCCGGATCTCTTGTGAGATACCCGCGAGCGTCTCGTGAGATCGTAAAAATATTATTGCTTTATATATTTCATGAAACAATTAATAATCAATTTTTCCAAGCTAATGAACATCTCTAATGTCTTCATTTGTTTAGTATTACGAGAAACTACTGTCATTAACTTAATTCCAAATGCACGATCTCGGGGGTAGATTGGGAGAGCTGAACAGGCAGTACAGCCCACTCGAAGTCCATGCAGGGGAATGTGTGTTCAACTTCGGCGAGCATCTCACAAGATTGTAAAAATATTATTACTTTATGTATTCAATAGAGCAAATCATAATCAATTTTACTAATATAATTAACTTCTGTAATCTGTTACTTTGTTCAGAATTACAGGAAAACACTGCTTTTAACTGAATTCCAAATGTACAATCTCGCAAGAGGGTCGCGAGAGCTGACCAGGAAGTGCATCCCCTTCAGAGTCCCTGCAGGTGATTGTGAATTCGACTCCTTTGAGTGTCTCACGTGAGTCACCACCTTTTCATTAAAAACACACAAAAATGAATATTACTACCATATTTTAATGAATCTCTTTTTACAGATCAACATTAAATAATAGCTGAACGCATGAAAAAGAACTCTAAACAGCAGATTAAAACAAAATATTGAACTCTAGTGAGTAATCACACACTCAAAAATAGATTTATATAATAAACAATAATAGACAACATTAAAAAAACTGATAACTCTCCTTCTGAATTATAAATATGTCTTTAATGTAAAAATACATACAAAGGCTATGTAAAGTATGCTATTACAATATTAATGAACTAGATAGGAAAATGTCTCAATATTAGAGTCAGAATAACTGAAGAGATATACAATCTCATTGCAAATATTGTTGTATTACTCTGTTTTATACTCAAACATAATTTTTTAGAAACATTTTGCAAATTGTGCACCCTTTCCTGTTAAGTTACAATATGAAAGCAATTCCCTTTCAGAATAATGTTTGCACACAGGATGTATTGTTCAGTTATTCCACCATACATACACTTAAAAAAAATACTTTTAAAAAAACTGTAGAAATTCACTGAAAAAAGCAAAGATTAAAGTAACTGTTAGACCTGTCATCTTTAGGGCGGTCTTCCCCCAAACTTTTTGCCTGCTTACTCCACTTTTTGCTGTATCGTTTTGCTCTGAGCACTTTACCACTGCTGTCCAGTGCTAAAGTGCATGCGCTTCTCCCCTAAACATGGTGATATTGGTGTACACATGATTGGCATATTTAGTTTACTATAAGTGCCTTGAAAAGTGGTATACCATATACCCAGGGCCTGTACTCTAAATGCTACTAATGGGACTGCAGCACTAGTTTCGCCACCCACACAAGTAGCCTTTCAACCCTGTCTCAGGCCTGCCATTGCAAGGCCTGTGTGTGAAGTTTTCTCCCACTTCGATTTGGCATTTAAAACCACTTGCCAAGCCTTAGACTCCCCTTTTATTACACATAAGTGACCCCTAAGGTAGGCCCTATATAGCCATAAAGGCAGGGTGCTGTGTAACTAAAAGGTAGGGCATGTACTTTTACGTTTTAAATGTCCTAGTAATGACAAACAGCTACATTTGTTTTTCACTACTGGGAGGCCTACTCCTCTCATAGACTAGCATTGGGAATTCCTTAAAACACTTTTAAGCTGTAATTCCTGATTAGAAAGGAGTGACTGCATCATGTTTCATATCTTTGGTACGGTAATGATAAATCCTCTTTATTGGTAAAGTTGGATTTAACATTACTATTTTTGAAATTCCACTTTTAGAAAGTGGACATTTCTCTGCTCTTACTGCTCTGTGGGCCTTGCAGCCGACTTTGCTCTGATCAGAACCGACACATTGCCCTTCGACACCGACGCAGGAGTCAATCGACATAACCTCAATGACGGACAGCGTGGCTCGACGACGACGCAGTGCCTGCATCATAAAGGGGTCCGACGCCGAAGCCTTCATTGACTGCGCGGATTACCACCAGCGCTTCGCCTCCATCCATGGGATCAAAGACGACGCAACATCACCCCGACTCCTCGCAAGTCTTTAACATCGACACTTGCTCCATTCAAGATACTTTGTCAGCAGGACCAGTCTGAGTCCTGTAGCCGGCCTGCCCTCCATTGCGGTTGGTGTGAACTTTGGATTTAACCCGGAATTAAGCGACCTCGAGTAACCTTTTAGCGCTATTGACGTCTAAGCACTATTTTTGGTTTATTCTTTACAAATTCATAACTCCGGTTCTACTTATTGGATTTTTGTTGTTTTAGTCTTGATTTTCTCATAAAATTATTCTCTGTGTTTCTAAACCCGTGTGGAGTATATTTGCAGTGTCTTCATTGTGTTACTGTGTGTGTGTGTTGCACAAATACTTTACACATTGCCTCTTTAGATAAGCCTGACTGCTCTGTGCCAAGCTGCCAGAGGGTGAGCACAGGTTATCTTTTAGTGTGCATCTGGCTTACCCTGACTAGGGTTGTGGCCCCTACTTCGACAGGGTTCATAACTCTGCCAACTAGAGACCCCAATTTCTAACAGTAACGTTATAGTAAGTTGAATCTGTCACTGACAACTTTAATGTTTGGAACTAACAAAACCAGTTATAGTTAGCAGGACTAACTATAACTTGCGCCCCTGCCATGCACTGCTTATGACTTCACATATGACATCACTCATGACATGCTCTATGACATCATTTATAACATGACTGATGGCATCATCAAAGCTTCGTTTTCCTGCACATTGGTCTATAAATTACTATGGCATTACAGGCCTGACAGTACGTGCAAAATAGCTCAGGAGAATATCAGGCATTGTTAGTGCCATCACAGATACAACTCTCATAGGTGTATAAAACAAGCATTAAGTGCAACATTGACCCTATACCATACATTTTACAGCTAGCATAGTTCAGATTAACGATCAACCACAGATATATGGGAAACCCTTAATGCACACGGTGTCCAATCTGTATACAAATGTTCAGGGAAAGCCAAGTTCCTCAAGATGTTCAATGTCTGTTCCAAAATTAATGCCCTACTATAGACAGGTTTTATCTGTATCAAACCCCTCAGTCACCGAACCAACATTGAGAAATAAAGTTGATATAAGTAGAAAAGTGGGTACTGTAAACAGTGTTTACTCGATGGAGAAAGTTTACTCTGTACCACAGTGAAACTTTCATGAGAAATACACCACAGAGTATTAAAACGTATCTACTAAGAACATTTTATGCTCTATGCAAAACTTGTCCAAAGAGATACTATTCACTTAAAATAAACATGGTCTGAATGTGCTAAAGGTCATATTACCTGCAGCCTTCATACTGTGCTGAAAACTTTACAGATAGCCCATCTTTTGAAGCTAAACAAGCACATGTATATAGGTTAGTACTTCGTGCACACAGTCTTCTATGTTAAGTAGAAATTGTCATGCTGAGACGATTTTGTCTAATAACTCAAGGCTGCTTACAATACTTAGTATGTGGTAGGTAGAATCTTTGCCCTGCTTGAAACTTTTTCTGCAGAACCTAAACACTTGTGTATAACATACTGGACACAAGCAGTCAGCTGTCACCTGCACAAAAAATTACTCTTCAATACACAGATTTATATCATGTTCAATGCCTCATCACACTTATGGTGCATTAGGAGCATATGCGTTTTATAAACACACCCATTAGTTGGACACAAGCTGTACAAAGTTAGGTAGAAAAGTAATACATAGGAGTGTTGCAGCCTCTTGATGCAGTGTAGTTAGGTGGTCTGGAGGGGGAGAAGAAGGTGGCAAGGGATGTGGGGTGGAGCCTGAAGAAAGGGAAGGGTGTAAGCCATTTCCACAATTTGGAGGTCCCACGGGTCCGAAGTAATGGTCTTACAGGCTGGAAGAACAACCGCTCTCCCCACAGGCTCTGATTGGGAAAGCAAACTAGGTCTGCTTGTCTGATGTTGCAGAGGAGGAAGGAGAGGAGGAGAGTTACTGGTTTTCAAGTGCTCTAAGCGTAGTTGTAGCGAGCTAAGAGGCAATATGCATTGAGCCATTTAAGTGCCATATTCCCCACAGAGGAATATATGATGTTACAACGCATACCATTACAACGCATAACATTACAACACATACTTTTACAACGCTACTACCATTACAATGCATGTTTTTACAACGCAAGCCATTACAACGCATGTTAATAGGGATACATTGAAACTGCCATTACAACGCATACCATTACTACGTATTGTAATTCAGCGCATACCATCACAAAGTATATTAATTATCCTATCTTAAAGTATAACTAATGTTACTGCAAAAAATTTACAAAAACTTTTTTATAATTAAATTCTTTTATATCAATATTAAAAAAATATATATTTTTGTAGATATAGAAATTTTCTTCGATAAACATCACATTTTACACAAGAACACTGTACACTCTGTGGCAAAAGCAGCATCCACATACAGAGCAGAAGAAACAGGTGTCCTTCCACTATTTCCACTACAGCAGCCACCCCATCATCTACTGAAAAAGGCTGCCTTTCTGAAACAGAATGTATAAATCAAGATTTCATACACAACATAATAAATAAACATTCTGTCAGGTTCTGAATCACGCAGAAAAATAGTTTCCGAAATATATTTTCTTTCAAATTTTCGTTTACCCCTAAAAAACATATAAATTAAGCCGACCACCATTTTGTTCTCAGTGGTGCACTGACTTCCCTGGTAACCACACGCATCTCGAGTAAGAGGAAAAAACAGCCAGCTTGGACTTCAAACACTGCCATCTATTGACAGAAGTGTAAGTTGAAAATGAAACACATTTAGATAGAAAACAATTGACAAACCTAAAAATATTTTTACATTTTTAATATATTCACAGAACTTAAAACAAAGATCCAGCAATAAAATACCCATATTGTATCAAAAGTAAGTATATGTTTAAAATAATTCTGATTTAACTTTAAGTGAAAAAACCCAAAGTCTTAAATTTTAATTTTTAAAACATTCACAGACTTTGACCGTAGACCTACAACAATCAAGATTTAAACAAATTTGAGAGGAAATTCTTCTATAAGTATTCTATAAAGTGTTTATATTACAAAGGAAATTTTATTTCCAGTTTTAAATAAATAAATTAACTTGGGGAACGTGCTAGTCAGTACTATGTGCCAAAATTATTATTCAAATCCGCCGGATGCTTGCCTCAGGGAAGGTGCTGGTCAGTGGTGGGGGGCAAAATTACTATTCCAACTCCGCCAGGTGTTTACCTCAAGGAAGGTGCTGGTCAGTGGTGGGGCTCAAAATTACTATTCTAACTCCCCAGGGTGCTTACCTCAGGGAAAGTGCTGGTCAGTGGTGGAGGGGGGCAAAATTAATATTCTAACTCCACCTCTCCACCAGGTGCTTACCTCAGGGAAGGTGCTGGTCAGTGGTGGGTGGCAAAATTACTAATCTAACTCCACAGGGTGCTTGCCTCAGGGAAGGTGCTGGTCAGTGGTGGGGGCAAAATTACTAATCTAACTCCGCTGGGTGCTTGCCTCAGGGAAGGTGCTGGTCAGTGGTGGGGGCAAAATTACTATTCTAACTCCGCAGGGTGCTTGCCTCAGGGAAGGTGCTGGTCACTGGTGGTTTGCTAAATTACTAATCTAACTCCACCAGTTGCTTGTCTCAGGGAAAGTGTTGATCAGTTTTTTTGCTATAATAAATGTAAACAATAATAAATGTAAACATACAGGCATGATCCTTTTTTTTGCACAGCCTAAATAAACAGAAAACCATCATCTGGACTGCAAAACATCATCTCCAGCAGTAGTTCGATAACCAGAAGGCATTTCACGGGTAAAATAGTTGAAAAACCTATTGTTGCAACAAAAACTAACAAAAACATTTATTTTTAGAAAGCCAAAAGCTAAGCAGACATCAATCATTAAAAATCCACTATTTCTTTTAGACCTTCCAAACATCACCCAGAAAAGAGAAAACTGAAATCCACAAAAGCAGCCAAAGAAACAATTCTATACCAGCAAAAACAAAAACAAGCAACCAAAGGAACTTTACTAAGGTGAGGCGAACAACTTTAACTGTATGAAATGCCTCTTTTTCTTCTAACAGGAACCAACGACAAACCATAATCGAAAATTAAAGCTCACAAAATTCAAATCAAGCAATATAACAAAGAACATGTTCTTCAAAAACTCAACTGAGAACTAATTAACTATTAACCATTTTTTTTGCAGGTTCAAAACAATAAACAATATTAAATTCAAAAGCACATATTAACAGCAATACAATGTAAAAAAATTAATTCTGACATGTCAGTAGTCAAACATGTATAACTAACACATTTTTCTTTGCAGGTTAAATGTTTATTTAAAAACATATAATTCAAAAACTCTTTTTCGCCCTTCTTTTACAGACATTTCCAAAATGGCATCAGCAAGACGAGCTACTTATGTAAAATCCCAAAGAGAAAACCAACTCCTAAAGCACGGTGGCTACCTTTATTGTAAGGAGAGATTAACTGAGCCCAGGAGTCATTAGAGGTGTGTGAAGTATTACTCATCCCATTGCACAGGCAGAGCGGTTACTCTTGGTGACACTGTTGAAAGGACCACAGAGCATAACCACTCTGCCTCTGCAATGGAGATTGAGGTTAGAGAGAACATACATCAAATCTTTAGCACACTCCATAACCTTGTAAAATTGGAGACTAGTGATATTTGGATGATGGATGGAACATTTAAATCCACACCCCATTCATTCACCCAAAGATACACTATTCATGCCTACATCAATAACACTGTAGTCACCTTAGTGTACAGTTTACTCTCTGATAAGCAAACCTCAACATACATAGAATTTTTAACAGTGGTAAAATGTAAAACACAAAATAAAAGTCCTAGAAAAGTGATCATCGATTTTGAATTACCCATGATTAACACCATCACCAAAAGTATCCTGATGCCCAAATTCAAGGATGTCTTTACACTTTTCACAGGCATATTGGAGAAACATTCAAAAAGCATCCTTAGTTGGGGATTACATATCAGACGGTAAACTGCAATTCGAGTTAAAAAAATGAACAGCCCTATGCTTTGTTCCTCCTGACTGTGTGGATGAATACTACACATCAATTACTGAATCAGAATATTTTACTACAAACGAAGACAAATTGGGCATACTAATAAATTACTTTGAGGACACATAGTTTGGCCATCTAAGCAGGTCGGGTCACAGGAGGAATCCAAGGTTTCCTGTGAAGCGGTGGAACTGTTACAAGACCTGCTTATAGGGAGGAGCAAAGACTAATAATGCAACAGAGGGATGGCACAACTCGTTCAACAAATCAATGGGACAACCTCACCCAAACATTTATCATTTTTTGGAAATTTTAAAGAAGGAGTAACGTTTCCAAGAAATGAGAATAGAGCAATCATTGACTGGTAGTCTGAACCCATGAATTTCCTAAAGAACAAAAGAAATGTCCGAGTGACTATTGGGACAAATTCAACAGTTTTCGCTGATGGTGGCTTCAAACTGCCTAGTCAATATTGCACACATACTACATTTCTAACTAACACCTATTCTACCTTACTTGCCTGTTTTGCAATTCATTTTTTAAAATTAAATTGCCATTTTTCAAAACAATTTTCAAATAAAAAAAAAAATTCTGATTTCCTACCTTCAGTTGTCTTCTTTCTACGACTTTCGTAAAATTCCACAGTTCATCAAGAGTCTGGACCACTCCAAATATCCAAATTATCAAAACCGTAATTCACGATGGAATCCAAACCCATGCAAAACTATCAAAAGAGACACAGATTGGCATAGCCATATTTTACAGCAAACACAGTGCTGCAGAATATACTGTGTGAATTAAAAAAAACGCATCCCCCACCCCAAAAAACCCTCCAAAAAATGAAGTATTGTTAGCATAAAATGCAACAAGAAACCCATTGTTGCAACCACCGTCCATATGTTTTTAATCCATCCATAATATGGCAAAAAAAATAAATCAAAAGCACAAAAATCCAAGCTTTACCATGCAGTAAAAAACCTGCATAAAGTTACAATTCTTTACAAAAACGTCCAAATTGTCCAAAACATCCATCCAACCATCCATGCCATCTCTGTTCTCCAAACTTCCACGTGGTCGAACAGCTGCGAATACATTATACTATGTTTAAAAAAACACAACGCTACAAAAAGAATAAAAAATATTGCTGTCTTTACACTTTGGTTTAAAAAAATCTAAGGGGCCATTAGGATGGCGGGCGGAAGCACCACCGCCGTGCTGGCGGATGCAAAAAGCACCAGTTACCGTCCGCCCGCCACAGCACACACGCCCGCCTAATTAGGATGCGAAAAGACAGCCAAACACCGCCCGTAAGCCAGCTACGCCCTCCGCCATCAAAGTGCGCCCGTCCACGGAGCGGCGCGGCCCAATGGAGACACAACGCCCGACGAAATCACGTACCGCCCGGCCTACAAATTACGATGCCAGAACCAAACAGTTCCCCCGGCTAAGAGACACCGCACGTGAAAGCAAGGCGGAAAACCGAACGCACAGTACGGATAGTAAAGAGGCGGACCCCCCGAGCATGAATCCAGCACTGCAGGCCCTCCCCATGCTCTACCTGATGCAGCACCCAGGAGTCAACGCACCGCGGCGACGCAGGTAGGCAGACACACAACAGGGGCACGCAAACAGCGCACACAGCGCAAGGGCGGGAAAACTGTATATGGCCCCCCCCCGACAACCCTGCGTGGACACGACACATCCACCACTGCACCCACACATGCGCACAACGCAGAGGCCAACGGCAGCGTAATGCATGCGCCGCACACAAACACAGGGTCACAACCAAACAACCCACACACCAGCACCACCCAGAACGCACATGTCACGTGACAGCCCTGCCACAGTCATGTCCCCAACCGGCAATTCACTGTTGCCAACCTGACGTCACACAAGTGACCCGAACATGTCAGTGACGTCACGCCACATTAGGACACACCCCTGTGTGCAAAACACGGCGAAGCACACAGCGGAGGCAACATCACCCAGCAGAATATGGACCCCGTCGGGAAAAGGTACGCCAGTACCACACAGAAACACCGATGCCACCCTGCACCCAATAACAAGACATGCAATACGTAACATCAAAGATACCGGGGACAGACAACAGGTAGGACCAATTATAACACAAGGCCCAACGTATAGCGGAAACGCAGCCTGCTGCCCACACACGGGAGAGGAGACAGCACCGAATGACCTTCCATTCCCACTGTGAAACCACATCCCGACTAAACAAGCCGGAGACAACAGTCATTGCACCAAACAAAGCCCAACACAGGCATGCAGAGGGAAGCGGCCACAGGGCAGATAGCGCATAACACCAAAGAACATTCAGAACGGAAAGAAGAAATGATAACACTCCCCCATGTGGTTCACATGCAAGTTATCTGGAAGGAGTCAGACACCACTGACCTTGACCATTCAGAGAAGCATGTGGGATGAGGGCCCGTGTCCTCCGCACAAGCCAACATAACACAAGTCCTGCCTCCCTACGACCATTACAGAATACCCAGCAACATCGGAGGTTGCACTCTGCAGACTGCACAGACAGCCGGAGCACGCCACCACAGCGCCCTGCAGCAAAATGGCACTTGCACCACACCTACCCAACTACGCCGGACAGATCAAGCTGTACAAACATAACCTGATACAGATATTGGGATGTGACAATCTGGCCTTGCTGAACGTAAGTTACCGACTAACTTACCGCATCGCATTGTTCAGCTGCGTCATCCCCGTCTTCTACTGTCGGAGGTGTCCCTTCTACTATCCTGTGGAGTTATGTCTCTCCAACCCGGCATGTCCAAGGGCGGACCTGCTACAACTATTCAACCCCTGGACGCCCACGACAGGGTCTGTTCAGCCTATGGGGGCATGGCGTATGTGGCGACTATCGGACCCACACTGCAATGGGACCACTGTGCCTCCACACGACGGATAATGGATTACAGTTACATCGAATGCCATCCAACATGTCCCATCATGCTCCTACAAGGGACAACTCACGACCAACACCTTGACAGCCACCATCCGCTACATTGGATGGCAACCATGTCCACCACCAATGCCATGGAAGCCCTGCTGGAAGGTATTGGATTCCTGACAACCTGTCAATTCGTCGGGCCCTGTCGCCATACCCCCAATTGAGCAATGATGTCCCACACCGTACCCATGCTTGGCTTACGCACGGACTAGGCAGTTACCAGTACAACAACTATACCATGCAACCTGCAACTGACACCACAACAACAACTACACTGCCATGACATCTGATACTATTTGGGAAATGCACCCTGTTCCTCATCACATCCAGTAACTCTGCATGAACAGGGGAGGCAGAGGCATGGGATTTGCGTATGGCAACCACATGGACAGAACTGCACGTACAACCATGCCATGATATGGATCCTGCGCCCATGAACATATGCACCGGTCAGTGGACAGCAATCGTCCTGCTGTAGTATGTGAGAGCTGTCACCACACCTCCCTCTGAACGTCCGTGCCAGGACCTTTGCATGGACACCAAGTGCATCCACCAACAACATGAGCCCAGTGACTGTGACATGGCCAGTACCCACCACATCGCAACAACAAGTGGGACGCCGTTGCATGCACGTAAGCCCATGCCCTGATGCCACCTCCACGCACGTGTGTATTAGTAACTATAGCAGCAAACCTGTAACATGGAACTGAGATGCACTGTGCCCATGATGACAAGCGGACTGGTAGGCTACATGTATACTGTCTGTGTCAAAGTCAGCAGCACCACAGTAATTAGCAAATGTACATTAGCACACCAACGGCTAAGCAGTTGTAACTCTGAAGCCCACATCCCACAGTCAACAACTAATCACTGTACCCCTACACCCTATGCTATGTGTAATCATGCTGAGTATATCCTCCACATGCACTTCGCTGCCAGTAGTGTTCACTATACTGCATCACAGAGGACATAAGTCCCAATACATGGCTTGAAGCAACAATGTGTCTCTGCTGATTCATTTCACAAGTACGAATGAGAGAGGATGAGAGTGTGTGAAGTACACGGCAGTCGTGAGATTACCATGTAGTCCACTGTCATTGGATGTCAACGCAAATGAGTAGCACAACTGTGGGAGACACACATGTGTCATGTGAAGCGGGAGTTACGCATGGCTCAGGTGGGTGGGTGTGACGGGTAGGTGCGCACATGCAATGTTGAAACACGCTGTGTTGGGAGGACTCAGGAACAGTACATTGGCGCACTCCTGGGAATCTGTAAAGACCACCTGTCTGGTGACGAATGTGAACTCGTGTGTGCACAACAGGCGGGCACACGAACAATGCCGCATCAAGTGTAGACGTCAGCCCACCCTCCGTGGACATGCCGGATACTGCTGCGCGTCCGCCAGGCCCTTGCCAAGGCACTCACATCCCCTGTCGACATGGTGTATCCCCAACATCGTCCACTTGCACAGGCAATCCAGGGCACGGGATGGCAGTAGAGCATGGTGGGTGAGAGGTCATGGCGCGCTCATCCTTGTCACATCACGCAGGCAACACATCCACAATGTGTAGTATGGCACAAGTCAAATGGAAGTAGTGGGGGGACGCACACATCACAAGCAGCAGTGACGTCACGGAAGGTGGCTCGCACCATCCCACCCATTGACAATACACCCACACACGTTACATGCCATTGCAACAGAGAAGCCAGCGCGTGCACAAGCAGCTCCAAGCTCGCCCCAGAGAGGCCAAAGAGTGAATGTGTGGGGCCATGAGCCCCAGTTGGACGCGGCCTGGCCCGCTAGGGCAGCTACAGCCTCTGTGTGTTGCAGGTGGTGTATCCGGACTGCGGAGCCTGTCATGCATTGTCAATGTTGCCCGGGTCTCGAGTCGGGGCACCACGCATGTGGACGGCGTCCCGCCACTAATTATACCGTGAGACAGACCACTTGTTCAACTGGACCCACACATACACTCCTTGGCCTCTCTGGGGCGAGCTTGGAGCTGCTTGTGCATGCGCTAGCTTCTCATGTGCAAATGCATATTGGTGTGAGCGAGGGGAGGCCATGAGGACAGTGTAAAAGATAACTGTTTGACTTTCAGTTAGTTTAAGGAATGCCCCTGATGTGGTCAGAAAAAGACATGTCTCGTGTGTATTGCAACTAGTAGATAAGCCGATGACCTTCCCATGTCTTGCATGTAGCCCCGCACCTAGCCCCGCACACTCGACACATCAAAAAGAGTACCAGCACCACATACTTCCCATTCGAAGCACTGACTGGGGGTGACAACCATTGGACAGTCTTGTGTAGTCCACCCACGCGTACATGTGGGCCCTCCATGATCCATGTCACCTGCGGCAAAGTGATGTCATGGGCAATGACGGAAGTGAGCAGAGCTGTCTGCCCCACGCACAGACGGTGCATCAGCTCAACAGACCCAGCACTGAGTGCAGCAGGGGTCACATGTGCAGGGGCAGTTGTGCCTGGTGTGAATGCACATGCACATAGACAGCACATCGAGCAATGTGTAGCCTGCCCACATCTACTGTCCATTGTCAGGCTGACCTAGAAAAAGATCACAAGGCAACACATCTGTGTGGGTGTACCCACTGTGACCAACACTGCGCAACCATCAGCGTACTCGCCCTGTGCATGGCCCACCCCGCAACGAAGGTCACATTCAGTGCCACTATCTCTCACACACATCCCTATCACGAGTCATGGTGTGTCCAATCGACAGTGCAGAGTAAGCGCTCATCCGGGGGTCCTGAACAGGAGACACATGTAACCCACTAGGCAGTCTGTGTCGGCACCTACTGGCATTGTGCAGTCAATGTGCAGGCCAGGCCTGCTGGGACTGAGAAGGGCAGCATGGCCCCAGCCTGACTTCCACACGACCGACAAGTGCACTGAGACCTGCATTGCCAATTGTCTGTGTCACTGGATGTCTGACATGAAGTTGCCATGTACCACCACTCGGGAGGGACAGACAGGTCAAAGCGCCCGAGAGCTCACATACCCATGCCACCTGCAGCCAGCATGGTGAGCAGTGCATGTTTGTACTCCACAGGCTCTGACTCATAGTGCTGAGGAGCAACGACATGTGTGTCCCCCACATGCACACCCACACACACTGCAGTTGTCTCTCACACACAACTTTCGCAAGGAATAGCCATGTGCAGTGTGCGTGGAGCACGGAATCCAGGTTCTCCAGCTCCTCGCCGGTGAGTGGACCTGGACATGTCCTCAGCGTCATCCACGTGTAGGTGGAGTGGTGGCAGCAGCAGGTGTCGTCGAGGGGTGCCAGGCTGCAGTGCCAGGTAGCTGTGGTTATGCCTGTCCCACTCACACACACATATTACCCCCTGGGGCCGTTTCAGTGGGTACAAGCTGCTGCGATTCGTGTACCATGTCTGGCAGCTTCAATTGCAGACGTTGGCCTGCTCCCAGCTGGCCATGGACGCCTACCTCCACAGTGGAACACGCAGGGTGCAACCGCGAGGGTCATTGGAGTTGCCCGTAAGGGCCTGGCCCATGCCGGGTACAGTCCGCTGATGCCATGTGCACCACACAGTATAATGTGCGCAATGCATCTGCAGGTGTGGCCATGATTTGCGTGTGGGTGCAGGTCCACAATGGACAGGGCCACAACATGCTGTGTGCATTGGCAGGGACGGCCAGTGCTCAGCCTCCACATGTATGTAGGAACATCATCATGTACACATTGGCATGGGAGCATGGGATATGCATATGCACACACATGCCATCTTTCACTATGTACATCTGCCACTTGGCACGTGCAATGTTACGTGTCACTTGTGATGTGTAGTTGCAAGCACACAGCCGTGTTGGCATGGGGCTGCCAATGTGTACACCTGTCAATGTTTCTGGAGGTGTGATCCGTACAGTGCTGTACATAGGGTGCAGTAGGGACATCAATGACTGTCTCATATCCCCTCGTGCCACAGGTCCCAATTGTTTTGGCCGCTCAGCCTGTGTCCATAGCGTTGTTGGTGTGTGCCCTACACACCCAGCCTCGGAAGCAGTGTGATGCACAGCAGCTAGTCATGTTGCCGTGGTGTTGCAGTTTACCGAATATGCAGTCTGTTACCATCAGCATGCCTTACAAGTTGTTAAGGCCTAACTCCCCATGTGCATGCTCATAGCAATGGTGTGTGTCACTGCCCATTGCTATTGGCAGGGGACCTGTGTACGTGTATTGTGGCTGTGCTGTCCCTACTTGTCAGCCGTTCTGTCATTCAATTGCCTGCTCAGTCATTTATGTTTTGTGTATGTGAATATGCCATGTGGCGTGTTGCTTTGACATGTGTTCACTTCCATCTTTCCTAGGCGTAGACCAAACATTCATCGCCCCTACCAATTGCTGTCAGACATGGTGGATGTGGAGGTCATCCGCAAATATCGTCTGGACCGACCCACCCTGCATCGCCTATGTGCCTTGTTGGAACCCCACCTCCGTCCTCGCAGGGTGTATCCAACAGCATTCACCCCCACGGCTAAGGTGATGGCTGCACTGCATTTCTTCGCCACTGGGTCATTCCAGCACACAGTGGGCAGTGGAGGTGGGATGTCCCAACCCATGTTCAGCATGGTGCTCAGGGATGTACTGTCAGCCATGATGCTGTACAGGAACAGATACATCCGCTTCCCCAGGGCTCGTGAATTGGCGGCAGTGAAGGGTGCATTCTATGCTCTTGGACGAATCCCCCACGTCGTTGGTGCAATAGACTGCACCCATGTTGGCCTTGTTGCACCACAGGCCACCGAGCACCTCTACCGCAACCGGAAGCACACGCACTCCCTGAATGTGCAAGTGGTGTGCCTTGCGGACATGGTGATTACACACGTGTGTGCGAAATTCCCAGGATCGGCCCATGACGCGCACATCATGCGCAACAGCATCCTACCACGTCTGATGACCAATCTGCAACCGGACCGTGGCTGGATTGTTGGTGAGTATGTGGAGTAGTGTAGCGTGCTGGCTGTGCGATGCTGTCTTGTGTCCAGTTGGAATTGCAACGGTTCTCTGTGTCCCTCACACCCAGGTGACTCTGCTTACCCGAATGGACCCTGGCTGCTCAGCCCATTACGACGTCCTGGGAGCCCAGCTGATGTCCGCTACAATGAGGCACATGGGAGGACCAGACGTGTGGTTGAGCGGACCTTTGGCCTCCTCAAGTCCAGGTTCAGATGCCTGGACCGCACCGGGGGCGCACTGGCATACTCCCCACAGAAGGTGTGCCAGATAATTGTGGCTTGCTGCATGCTGCACAATCTGGCGATCCGCAAGCAGATCCCCCTAATTGTGGATGACGGAGATCAACCAGGGCCCCAGCCTGCACACCAGGACAGCTCCAGTGAAGAGGACAGTGGAGAGGATGAAGCTGTGAATGTGCGTCAGCAGCTCATCGCCCGCTACTTCACTTGACGGTGAGTGACCATGTACGACGGCTGATGTAGCTGTAGTTGTGCAGGTGTATGTGTGCTCTGTTACGGGGGCCTTTTGTTCACTGAGTGCTGTGTGTCAATGGTCCATGTCCAGGTTGGTATGCCACTGTCAGTGGCTGTAGCATTGTGCCCTGTTGCTCTGTGAGATGTGTGTGCATTGCTTGTAGTTGGTGACAAGTACTGTGTGATGAGTGTGTGACACACTCATTGAATGTACTCTTGTTCTGTTTTTCACCCCTAGGTCCCTGCAGCCTCTCCTGTCCCATCGACATGCCACACAGCAGATGCATTTCTGCTCATGGTGGCGATTGCACATCGTGGAATAAACCCAGGACACATTAAGCCGATTGTGAACAAGGTGTATTTATTAACAGCGGTGACATGTGATTGTGTGCAAGGTGATGACAAATGTGGTGCATGCTGTGACAATGAGTTGACGGTCATGGCTGCGTGATGGTCAAGGTGTACCCATGGAGTTCTATGTCCACAGTCCAACAGGCACATGCCATTCACATGGCAGTGTGGGGTAGGATCATATTACAAGTCAATGCAGTAGGTGGTCAAGGTGGCTGGCGGACTCACTGGCGTTTGGTGCGGGCGAAGTCCTCTCTGGACACCTGTTTCCTCTTCGGACGGCCCCTTCCACGTTTGGTAGGGGGGGGTGTTGATGTTCCGCTGGTGGTGGTTGAGGAGTGCTCACTCGCTGTGGACGCAGGGGAACGCGATGCTGCACGAGCCTGCACCACAGCAGGTGGTGGCGGAGGTGGTGTTGCTGGCCTTGCTTGTGCCCTCCCCCACCACCAGCTGGCCCATGAGGGCCGCGATTTGGGCCATATGGGCGTCCATGGACCTCAACACCGCAAGGACCTCCCGCGTGTCGCTTGCCGACCTGGCCCATTCGCCTTGGGCCTCTTCATAGGCCCCAAGGACTCTGTCGATTGGCGGCAGGGCTTGGCTCCCAGGCACAGTTGGCGTTGGCCTGGCCCTGCTCCTCCTACCAGTACTGCTGCCACCGACCTGCCCACTAGCCACATTGCTCACCACGGTCCTCGCTCTGGCTCCCAGGGTGGAGCCCGACGGCCGTGCCGACCCTTGCGCAGGGGCTGTGGCGAGGGATGGCGTGGTGGTGGTGGTTGCGGCGGTGGTGGTGGTTGCGGCGGTGGTGGTGGCCGCAACGGCTGTGGCAGCAGGGGTCTGTGACTGGTCAGCAGCCCTGGGTGATGTGTTGGTGGGCAGGAGGGGCCCTGGGGAGCGGTTGTGCCCTGCCACTCCAGATGGGCCTGCTGGGTGGTCCGTGTCCGGAGAGGTGTCCAGCTCCTCTACATCCGTGAGTCCGGGTCGGGGGCTTGCGGACTGGCTGTGCTGGCTGCTGTCACCCTCTCCAGCATCCAGCAGTTCGGCACCTGTGGGGAGAATGAGATGGGTCATTGTGTTGCACCTAGCAAAGTATGTATTGGTTGTCTGACATTCACAGTTCGTGCACTGTCGTGCACAGGTTTCCCAATGGCGTGTGTGTGGATGTACGATGTGTGTATGCGTGGGCTAGGCAATGGGTCTGTGTGATGTGGACATGTGGCATGGGACGGATTAGCAATGCTGATGGGTGTGTGTTGCTATGCTCCTACATTTTGTGGCTCGTGTGTATGCGTGCTCCAGGACCATCGACGATGTTGGGTTGAACGATGGTTTAGGGGGAGGGATGGAACGCTTAGGTACGCTGATGCCAGAAGGGGGTACAGCCCCTAAACGCTCTTGGGTTGAAATATGCTTTTGGGGTACATGCTGTGGGTAATGGGTGCAGAACGTGACATGTGTTCTGGCAACGTGACAGTGCATAGACAAAGGTGTGTGTCTGTCTCACATGGCCGGAATATCTGCTGACTGTTATCATTCATGGACATCACATTGGTAGCAATGTTGTGAGTTCGTGCCTGTTGTGTGCCACACGACGTATTGCAGATGGGCCAATTCCTTTGTGTGCGTGCTGCCCTGGTACATGTGCATCAGTGCTGTGCTCTTGGGGTGTTGACTATATTATGTGTGTCGTTACTCGCAGTGTGACGTGCGCTTCGGTCACTGCAGCCACTTGATTTGTCATGGGCAGGTATCTTTGCATGTCTACTGTATGAGGGACAGCTGTTCGGATGTCATACCTTTCATGACATTGTGGCTGTGAGATGAGATGGATGATATGTTGAATGTGCATTGTGTGCCTGTGTGTTTCATGGGTCCAGTTGTCTTTGTGTGCAATATTGTGGTTCCAAGCTGGTACTTCTAGTACGGTCTGTTTTACATGGGCGTTGTTGTCCGATGTGTGGGTGACAGGCAGTAAGGACTACATGGACAAGACTTCGATGGTGTTGCTGATGTGTGTGATGGGTGGCACAGTGCATGCCGTGTGGGTCTGTACTCCAGTGGGACTTGTGCATGCAGACGTGGCTCCTTGGGTGTTGCTGTATCTGTGATGGGTCATGTGGGGTATGACTCTGTAATACATGTCCGTGTGCACATTGGTCACAATGGTTGTGACTGGGAGCAGTGCTGCGTGTTCCTCTGCTACGTGACATGTCCCATGTGTCAGTCGTAGTACAGTCCTCATGCCTACAGACACCCCGCCCTGTACAGTTTCCCACCTACAGGTTGTTTTTGAGTGCGCAATGCAATGGATACCACATGGTGCTGGGAGGGAGGGGTGCTCCACCTTGCTGGTCTGTGGGAGTGGGGTCCTGGTGGGTGTTGTACTTCAGCTGTCCCCCTCCGACCCACCGACTTTGTGTTCCGGCTACTTACCTGTTACTTGTTGGTTACTGCAGCTGTGCCTGACACATGGGTGTGGGGAGTGCTCCACCTTGCTGGTCTGTGGGAGTGGGGGCCTGGTGGGTGTTGTACTTCAGCTGTCCCCCTCCGACCCACCGACTTTGTGTTCCGGCTACTTACCTGTTACTTGTTGGTTACTGCAGCTGTGCCTGACACATGGGTGTGGGGAGTGCTCCACCTTGCTGGTCTGTGGGAGTGGGGGCCTGGTGGGTGTTGTACTTCAGCTGTCCCCCCTCCGACCCACCGACTGTGTTCCGGCTACTTACCTGTTACTTGTTGGTTACTGCAGCTGTGCCTGACACATGGGTGTGGGGAGTGCTCCACCTTGCTGGTCTGTGGGAGTGGGGGCCTGGTGGGTGTTGTACTTCAGCTGTCCCCCCTCCGACCCACTGACTTTGTGTTCCGGCTACTTACCTGTTACTTGTCGGTCAGTGCAGCTATGGCGGACACATGGATGTGGGTGTGGGGAGTGCTCATTCTGGCGCATCTGGAGTGCAAGGGGACCTGGTGGGAGTTGCGGTGCTGGCTGACTGTACACATGCCCCCATGGTTTTGTTAGTTGGTAGCTTTGGGCTGAGTGTGTGTGAGTGTCTGTTGCATGTGTGGGTGATGTCTTGTGTATTGTGTACTGGACATGGGGGTGTTTGTCCCTAGGAGCTATGGCATGGTGGTAGTGCATGTGATTACATAGTGGTGTGCTGGTATACGTTTGTTTGTACTTACCAGCCTCCACTCCCCCTGGTAATCCGGTGAGGATCTCCGGATGTATGATGACTCGCACCTTCTCCTCCCACGCCTTGAAGGTCTTGAATAGCGCGGGATTCCCTCCGCCAGTCCTGGCAGCCAATCCTCGATTTTTGGTCTCCTTCTTCTTGACCACACTTTTGAGGTCGTTCCACCTTTTGTTAATTTCTCCTCTGTTGCGTGGAACGTTCCCGACTGCATTGACCTGGTCTACGATCCTGCTCCACAACCGGTTTCTGGTGGATAGTGGTGTCTATTGGACCTGGTTGCCATAGATTTGTGGGTGCACCTTGACGATCTCGTCGACCATGACCGTCAACTCGGTGGCAGTGAACTTGGGCATTCTGTGTGGTGCCATGGTGTGTGTTTTGGTGTTTGTGGTGCTGGTGCGGTGTGTGGTGTGTGATGTGCAGGGGGTTTGTGTTGCCGGTGTTTGGTGGTGGTGGTGATGGGTGTGATGGGTGCGTGTCTGTGGTGTGCTGCTGTCCTTTCTGTCTCGCTGTGTTGTGTGCTTTCGTCCTCAGTTTGTAATGTTGCAGGGGGTTGTGGTCTGTGAAGGGGCTGGTTTTGTACTTACCTATGTGGGTGTGTCATGATGGTCTGTTGTTTTCAGGTGTGTTGTGGCTGGTGTTCTGGGATTTGTAGTTGATTTGTTTGTCCGGGGGGGTGATTCAGGGATGTGTACTGTGTTTGGGTTTTTGTGCGTGGGTTGCTGTGTGGACTTGTTAGCCATGTTGTGTGTGTTTGTTTTCGTCAGCGGATGGTTTCTGTGCATGGACGTGGCTGCCAGGGCTTCCGCCGTGTCCATTTTCGTCACTGTTGTTTGCGCTGGCGGGCGGTGTATTTGTGGATTTCCCGCGCTCATGTCGGTACGATCCTAATTTAACGGGCGGTGTCTCGGTCGTCAGGGCAGGCGGTTTTGGCTTGTCGTGTGTCTTTCCGTCCGTGGCGGGCGGATGGACTTGGACTCGGACATGGGCGGGCGGTTTTTTCTGTTTATTTTCCGCCTCCGGCGGTTTTCGGTTCGCGGCATCGTAATTGCTCGGTCGGTATTCAGACGGTGTAGGCGGGCGGATTTTCGCCACTGTGGTTGTTGGCGGATTTTTCTCCGCCCGACATCGTAATGGACACCTAAATCTTTATCTGAAAATATTTTTTTTAAACCAAAAATGTTGAAAGAGCAATGAACCCGACGTGGGCCTACAACCACTAACAACATAGGAATGAAAATGGTGGTTAAAAAATTCAAAACATACATCTAAATACGAACATATAGCTCACTGCCTCCCTCCTCTCTCCTTACAATAAACTATGCCACCCACATTCTCTGTTTAGTAAATAAAATGCGTCTTACCTGACCGCAGCTCTTCCTGGTTTCTGATCCTGACCGCATTGCTCCACCGACCGTCGAAACAGACGCACAACCGGGAACGTCATCTCTAAAAATAAAAAGGAAAAAAGGACAATTTCTACCATTGAGTTCAATGTAAAAGCGTGGGAAAACAGGAAAAAATAATTAAAAAATTTAAATGGACTGCTTTTGAAAAGTTAACCGTTTTAAAAATGTATACTTATTTAAACTTATGTATAATATTTTTATTTATTTTTTTACTTATTGTTACATCTTTTTTCAAATAAATAAAATATTAGTATCTTTCATGTGTCCTATTTACTTATTTCAATAAAAGTATATATGCATAAATTTCTAATTTTTATTATATTATTTACTGTATTTTTATATATTTTTAGGAATGTACATATATCCATGCTTACCTTTTTTTTATGTTTAAGAAAGTTAATTTATATTTACAAATATTTATAATTATGATTTAAAAAATAGTACACAACCCCAACTCAAAATCCCTATTTCCCTACCATCCCATGCCAGATTATAAGTGGTAAACCCTCCGAACTACTGTTGTTAAATATTAGAATACCTATTTATTTCTAAAAAAAATGTAAATTTAATTATTAAGGTATTAAAATGAATACCTGAGTATTAATACACTCCCGACCCAAAACCTCAACTTTCCTCACATCCGGTGCCAGAGGGTGGGTATTATACCCTCATAAGCATTAATTTAATTATACCTAAAAATGTTTATAGAAATCAATACTGATTAATACCCATATATTAAAATTAATACCCGAGTATTAATACACTTCCCCATAAAAAAACCCCAAATTTCCTTGCATCCCGTGCCAGAGGATGGGTGTTATAGCCTCATAAGTATTAATCTTAAATATTTTAAAATTTCTAAAAACATAATATTAAAATTAATAGTGAATAATACATGGGTATTAAAATTAATACCTAAATATTAATATACTCCCCCGACCCAAAACCCCTAATTCCCTTAGATTCCGTGACAGAGGGTGGGTGTTACACCCTCATAAGAATCAATTTTATTTTAATACAACTATAAATGAATATCGAAATCAATACTGATTAATACCCATATATTAACATTAATAGACGGTATTAATACACTTTCCCACCCAAAACCCCTAACTCCCTTACATTCCGTGCCAGAGGATGGGTGTTACATCCTCATAAGTATTCATTTTAAATATGTTTAAATTTTTAAAAAAATATTAAAATCAATTGTGATTAATACCTAGGTATTAAAATTAACACCTAAGTATTAATACACACCTACCCAAAACCCCTAATTCCCTTGCATCCCATGCCTGAGGGTAGGTGTTACACCCTCATAAGCATTAATTTTAATTATTTTACTATAACTAAAAATGAATATTCCAATCCATACTGATTAATACCCATAGATTCAAATTAATACCCGGGTATTAAAACACTTCCCCACCCAAAACCCTTAATTCCCTTGCATCCCATGCCAGAGGATGGGTGCTACATCATCATAAATATTCATTATAAATAATTTTAAATGTAAAAAAATGAATATTAAAATCAATAGTGATCAATACCTAGGTATTAAAATTTATACCTAAGTATTAATACACTCCTGCACCCAAAACCCATAATTCCCTTTCAACCCCTGCATCCCGTGCCAGAGGATGGGTGCTACATCCTCATAAATATTCATTTGAAATAGTTTTAAATGCAAAAAAACGAATATTAAAAGAAATAGTGATTAATACCTAGGTATTAAAATTAATACCCAAGTATTAATACACTCCCCCACCCAAAACCCCTAATTCCCTTCTAACCCCTGCCAGAGGGTGGGTGTTACACCCTCATAAGCATTAATTTTAATTATTTTAAAATAAATAAAAATTAATATTAAAATTAATACTGTACTGTTCCAAAAAAATAAAAAATATATTTTAACAAAAACACTTACTTAAAGCACTTACCTTAATACTCATTGTAATTGCATGCGTTGTAATAGCATATGCGCTGTAATGTCATGCGTTGTACTAGCATATGCGTTGTAAAAGATGCGTTGTAATGGCATTACTTTGTAATGCCTGCGTTGTAATGGTAGTTTCCCCTGCAGAATAAGTCTGTTTTCAACTCCCTGTCCAAGAGAACTGATGGGAAGATACTGCCTAGAAGAACATGATGCTTGTATTACTCAGCCTTCAGGTGAAGGATGGGTAAGGTAGAAAGAAACGGTAGATCATCTGGAGCGGGCACTACTTTCTAGTCACCAGTCTGTTGGCCGCAGGAGGCGATGTGGGTTTGTCCCAAGCTGCCAGGACTGGGTCAAGGATGGCATCATTGAAGGGCATTAATAGTTCAGCCATAGGGGTTATTGGTAGGAGAATCTCTTTGACAATGTTGGTCTTTGTCGCTACTGTGGGGAGCTGAAGGTCCAACACATCTGCTGCTTCCTTAACTATCATATGCAAAGGCATCACCTCTGGAGAGGGGGACCCAGTAGGAAAGTCGATCACCATCTCAGACGAAGCGGCTAATCCACTTGCGGACAGCTCTTGCAGCTCATGGCCTTGGTCGGTCCCATTGTCACCTTGGTATGGATAAAGTTTTAAGGAGTCTAAATCTGTTCCAAACAGGTCATGTATCTTTTACTTACATTCCTCCTCTTCAAGATTCCTCTGTGCCTCTCTTCTTGCTCTGTTCTGTGGCACTGTTTCAGCGCTGTGCCTGGCGCAGGAGGTAGAGGTAGTGGTGGCGCTGGTTGAGGTAGTGGCAGCCATGGCATACACAGGTGCAGTGTGGTGTACTTCAAGAGCCAGTCCGAGGGCGGAGGAGTTAGCATTGGTCCAAGAGGAGTGGATCTGATCAGCCTCAGGGCCAGAGACTTGAACAGCAGGACGGTGTACTGCGCCATGTGGCCTGAAGGGGTGCCAGGGAGGTGCCGACCCTCTGAAAAGTATAGCTTTGAGAAACGCCGCCAGGTCCATGCCTGGGGCAGGAACTCCATTATAGTGAATGTCGGTGTCAGATTTCCTAAAAAGGTAAATGGTGGAGCCAGTGGAGCTCAAGCTTAAAACCTGAACGGTTGGGTGGTGACATGGTACTGTACTAAATTTGTTCTGTGAGAAAAACTCACAAGTCTGAAGAGCGAGCTCCAGATCAGTGCCGAAGACACGGAAGAAAAGGGAACTGACATGGTTGTGCCAGGGTGGGAGCTATATGGGTTCGACGATGTCATTTGTCTTCTGGCATCGACATGAAGCCAGCACTATATATATACAGGAATCCTAACTTCTGTAACTGGCCTCATCAGGATTAAGGAGGTGCTCATAATGAAGCCCTCACAGTATTACAGATGCGTCTGTCGGGGGCCTATTAAAGAAAGGTTCATGTGTTGCTGACTTATTAAGTGATGATCTCACCTGGAGGCCAGCAAGTAAAACAAAAAAACTAGGGTCGTCTGATGTCCTCTAATTTCTTGACAATGAAGTGCGATCTTATTTGTAACTTTTATGAATAAATACACATTTGTGAGGGAGTTTAGCCTTTTGATGTTTATTCTGATGGTCAGGGCCGACTTTAGCGCTGGTGGCGCCCGGTGCAGCGATCAGTTTTGGCGACCCCCCGACCCCCCCATGACCTCTTCCTCAGATTCCCTGGCTACCACTGGGCAAAAGTGCCCCTTATCTCTCTATAGCCCCTCTCTCACATACATTTCATTCATTTTTAAGCACTGGTAAAAGCTGGCTTTGCTAATAAGAATGTATATCTACCCTCTCTCACATACATTTCATTCATTTTTAAGCACTGGTAAAAGCTGGCTTTGCTAATAAGAATGTATATCTACTCTCTCTCACATACATTTCATTCATTTTTAAGCACTGGTAAAAGCTGGCTTTGCTAATAAGAATGTATATCTACCCTAACGAACCCTTTTTAGCAACATTAGGAATAGATAATGAAAAACTGGGGGAAAAAACATAACGTCCTAACTATTTTATGCAGTTTGCATGTAGCTCTTTGATGACAGTTTGTAACAGCCACTGTTCTATATTAAGGATGTATCTTATGTACTGCAGTAACACAAGGATCTCTGTGACAAAAGCAGTAATCGACTCAGCTCTCCACACAAAATACAGATTTGTGATCTGCACAGTACGTGTTCGTTGCAGCATGCATATTAACCCTCTGCGCTACGTTATGCCATTAGACAAAACTCCGATCTCTCTGCGCTACGTTATGCCACTAGAGGAAACTCTGATCTCTCTCTGCGCTACGTTATGCCACTAGAGGAAACTCTGATCTCTCTCTGCGCTACGTTATGCCACTAGACGAACTCCGATCTCTCTCTAACAGGAATATTAATCACAAGAGTTATCTTGACATTCTTATTGCTGCCTGAAAGTCGGATGCACAAAGAACTCTGCAGAAGGTGTTTTGAAATCGTACGTTCTTGCTACGTACAGGCCCCCCCCCCCCTGAGGTCAGCACCCCCTACCCAGATCAGAGCCCAGTGCAGCCGCACCAGTCGCACTGCCCTAAGGCCGGCCCTGCTGATGTTGCACTAGCCTGTATATTGCTTAATGCGTTGGTGAACTGATCTTTAATACAATGTTCATGTTCCCCTTATTTTTTGTTTATTAAATATCACTTATTATTGCCACAGAATATTTTGGCAACTTTAACTGCAACTGTCATCTACTTCAAAATAACTGTTATGCCCATGTAAAGCAATACCCCTTAAAAAAAGCAGTTACTTACTACATTGTAGTTGTAGTTAAACAGACTGATGTGAAAGTCCCAAAACTTTATTTCGATCACTATGGATCAAAAAAGTACTACACAGAACAAAGCACTTACAAACACAAATGATACAACATAAAACTTTTGAATACTCTTTTGTCGGTCCATTACACAATCTACAAATGCATACATAACTGCTCCTCATAACTGGCCTCAAAATCACACAGCCCACAAAGTGTCAGCTAATGTGGCCAACCTGTTCCCGTGGTCTGCATGGCCCAGCCCAGATAGGGCTTCCTTCCGGTGGTTTCACCTCGGTGGTGTTTACAGAGTGGAAGGGACCCTGCTAAAAGTAGGAACAGCTCCTGCACAGCAGGCACGGCACATGACAGGCAGTTAATGGCTAAACGTTGAAACGGGAACAATGTTAACAGCTGAAACGGATATTTAATTAAACAAAATGTTCATCGCTAATTGCGTAAATATTGACAATTAGCAGCGGTGAATGATATTTTCCTGCGCGGCATAAAACACGCGTAAATAAATGGAAAAACAATCAAGGGTATAATTAAAATTAGAAAACTGCACCAGGAGAAAGATGCGAAGTAGAAGAACACAGGGCATTAATTAATATCAGTCACCGAGGAAGGTTATGGGTTTATTTACATAAGATATAAGCGAGAAATCTGTGCAGGTGACGAGAAGAGTGCACGGTTTAAACGGAACATTTCGGATAAAAATGAAGACATGTAAAACACCTAGGAAAGAAAGTAAGTGTTAAGAAGACATCCGCACATATGTGGGAAGGGAAAGTGGTTGATTGTGAGACCCAAGAAAACATATCCATCTTTCCTTGGTCCAGCGTAACTGAAAATCCTCGATGAAAACCTCACCTTCGATCCCATTTTAGAAGCCTTCTAGCAAAGCCACAAGATGTAATACACCTCTCTTTCTTAACAATATTTATATGGTGCTTTGCGTATATCCAGTATACTTGAATAACACAAGGTTAATAATACACTACACACCGGATGAGAATAGTGCATAAGACAAACAATAACACGGACAAACAAAGATTGCTTATTTTAACATAAATAATGGCAACAAATAAAACAATTACCTTAAATAATGCATACATAAATACTACTAATTACTGACCTCAAAATCAGATAACTTACAAGGCACATGACTCTTCTTTCTCTCAGGTACCAGGTTATCTTCTTCATGTACCGACTTCCCTGTAGGTCGCTCCTAGCTTTGATGTTCCTCCTTAGCACCACAACGTTCCTCGTTAGCACTACATTGAGGCAGGATCCATACATGCCACTTCTCACCTTCTTGTTACACTACAGAATTATTATTGAACTTTGATCACTCGCTTTGGAGTGAACCATGGAGACTCCCCTTTCCTGTAGTGCTGCCCCCTCCATGACACGAACCCAATGTCCAATTCCATATACTTTCTTTTTACAGCCAGTCCCTTTTTTCATGTCTAATGTGATGACCATCTTTCACTCTTTTCAACACATCCTCCAGACACACATCCTTCGCACAAGACTTTCTTCAACTAAGAAGGACATTCCTTGGTACATGGTCTCCTTCCCTGGAACAGATAACAAGGAGCAACTCTTGTGGGTGACTGTGTGGATTAGATCTAGAACTCTATAACATTTTATGTACCTCATCGTTCTAATTCAAACGATTTTGCAGCATCATCTGAAAACAACCTCCCAACATCCTGATAAAATGGTTGACCAAACTATTTTCACAGGATTTTAAAGTGCTGTCTTAGAATAACTCTTTCAAATTCTTTTTCATTTCATCAACAAATAACTGTGGACCATTGTCTGTCAATTTTTTATTCTAGACATCCTTCTCTTGCGAAAACTTCAATTCTGAATATCTGGACTTATAATCCACAATGACCAAAGCAAAGCTACCTTACAAACCATCTATAAAAACAAGCATTTGCAATGCAATAGGTCTCGCATTTACAAGAGTTTGAGCTATTGGCATTGTAAATGTCAATAAGTTAAACTCTCGCAAATGCGAGACCTATTGCATTGCAAATATTTTTTATTGTCAAAGCCCCCATGCCGCACTTTCACATGCATGAAGGCCGCACTCCTTTCTTTAAAAAAAAGTTGTCTAACAAAAGGTGCGCGGGCGCTATAAAAGTGAAACTGCGGCATGGGGGCTTTTACAATAAAAAAAGCATCTGTTTGTCAAACAAATGCTTTTTTTTTTTGTAAAAGCCACCATGCCGCGGTTTCACTTTAATAGCAGCCGCGCTCCTTTCCTTAGACACGGCTCTTCTAAAGAAAGGGGCGCAGCCTTCATGCACATGAAAGTGCGGCATGGTGGCATGGACAACAAAAAAAATATTTGCAATGCAATAGGTCTCGCATTTGCGAGAGTATAAGCTATTGGCATTTACAATGCCAATAGCACAATCTCTTGTAAATGCGAGACCTATGGCATTGCAAAGAAGCGGCAGCCATTGTCTCGACTGCTTGGAAAGTGAAAGCGCTCTATGTAAGGAAAGCACGTCGTGCCTGCAGTAGGGCAAAACCCATTACATAAATAAATAATAGTGCTTACAGACTAAATAAAACATACCGTGTCGCAACAGAAGTAAAAGGGCCAGTCCTCATGGGAGGCTTCAAATGAAGACAAAGCGGGACTAAGGAGGGACTAGCAAGGCGATTAAGGAATCAGAAGCCAGGATTTACAAAGGACAACAACACAAGCCAATAAAAAATATGGGCGTAGAGTGGGCGGGGCTTCAAATCCCTAACTGAATACAGCATGACTCGCAGAGCAGCGTATGCACTGCCCAGGCTCGACTTAAAAAGGACCACAGATGTCTAATTTCACCTTCTGATGAATAGCTGGTCCCCGATGGTGGACCAGGCCCAAAGTGCACAACTGCTTCCAATATGAACAATATTCAACAATAATTAAGCAACTCTTTGAAATTAAATTGATGCTTTTCAGTCCTTCAATTACTTTATTGAAAAAATGGTATCCATGTTCATGATTCAAACCAAATGCTGGAATCTGACCGAATGACAATACGACAATCTTCTTGTTCAGACAGTCGTATCCAAGACCCAATGCATTTCGGGAAAGCCCTTCATCAGGAGTAACTATAAAGTAAATAAGGAACATAAAGGTCTGATTAGGACAGTACATAGGGCAATGAAGAGAAAGTGAGATTACAATACCATAATCACGTGCAACACACAGATGTGCTTTATGTTTCTCCATACTTTAAAAGGTTACTCATTAGACACTCCCGTGTCAAGAGCTTAGGTGAAGGACTGAAAAGCATCAATTTCATTTCAAAGACTTGTTTAATTATTGTTGAATATTGTTCATACTGGAATCCAGAGGGCTTGAAAGTTGTCACTTTGGGCCTTGTACATCTACATCATCGAGGATCAGTTTTTCATCAATGTAGTACACGAGTACTGGGAAGAGATCACACCATGGTTGCATACTCAAATTCTGTTCAACGTTTCAATTCTGATTGACTGTATGATTATTTTATGCATACGTTTAGACTGTATCCACCTTCTGCAATGCCTTAACCAGCTTCTTAGCCAGTATTATGGATTACTCCCACAGAGAATGCGACTTTTCCCTGGGTATGTATGGACTAGAATGCCTCACAAAACTCGCAATTCCTCCATCAATAATGGACCCCCAAATATATGTCCTGGCCTTCATTGTCATACCAGACATTCCTCCATCGCCCTTGTGCAAACTCAAACAAGCTCTCCATGAGTCCCTCAGGAACTATCAACTTATCAGACCTCCTAAGAATCCCATCATGCTCGGACAACTCTGCCCATACCACACCATATGCGCTGGGCCACTTCTGTTTCCCCCCGGTGTAAGACCTGGCATCCTTTGCGTGGTTTTCCCCATAACTTTTTGCCTTCAAACCTCTTGTTTTGCTGACTTCGTTTTTGCTAGCCTTAGGACTCTTGCACATTTTACCACCTCAAAACCAATACTAAAGTTCTTGTGCTCTCTCCTTAAAACATGGTAGAACTGGCTTATACCCAATAGGCATATTTAATGTACTTGTAAGTCCCTAGTACAGAGGCACCAGCTGTGCCCAGGGCCTGTAAATTAAATTATACTAGTGGGCCTGCAGCACTGATTGTGCCACCCACCTAAGTATCCCTTAAACATTTCTTAGGTCTGCCATTGCAGCCTGTGTGTGCAGTTTTAAACTGCCATTTTGACATGGCAAAAACCCTTTTTGCCAGGCCCAAACCTTCCTTTTTAATACATATAAGTCACCCCAAGGGTAAGTCCAGGAACAGCGCAGAGGGCAGGGTGCAGTGTATTTAAAAAGTTGGACATGTACTTTTAAGTTTTACATGTCCTGGTAGCAAAAAACTATTACATTTGTTTTTCCCTGCTGCAAGGCTTACCTCTTGCGTAGGATAACATTGGAGTTACCATATTACAGTTAACAAGCTGTAACTACCAAATGAGAACAGGTAACCAGTTCATGTTAGGTGTCTTTGGAATTGTAATGAAAAATCCTTTCTTATGGTAAGGTCGGATTATAAATTACAATTTTGAAAATGCCTCTTTTAAATAATTGGCATTTTCCTTCCTTAACCATTTAGTGGCTGCAGCCTGTCTCTGGATCACATGACTGGGTATAGCTGACGGTAGTGCTTTTTGTATTCTTCTTAGACAGCCACACACAGGTGTGTCAGGATGGGCTATCACTGGCAGGATGGGAGGGTGGAGCTGGGCTAAACTTGAATAGGCTATGTCCTGCCTCCACACAAAATGCTGCATACCCCCTGTAGGTAGTCTGGAGGCTGGGGAGGCAGGAAACCTTAGCACTTCAAAGGGAAATCTCTAGAATATTTTCCCACTTCAAAGGAGGCACCTGTCATAAGTATTGGCCCTCAGACACCAACTCTTCATTACACTTCTGGACCTGTGGAGAGACTGCTAGGATGAAGGACTACTGTGCTGCTGAAAGGATTGGCACTGTTCTGGACTGCTGCATTGTTGGACTGCTGCCTTGCTGGATTACTGCCCTGCTGCCTGGTCAGCGGGACTGGACCTGCACCTGAATACAGGACTCCTAGAGTGAATCCAAGGGCTAGTCTGCTAGCCTTCTGTTCAGAGCCACAGGAACATAACAGGCTCCCAACCACCTGAACCAGCGCCCAGATCCAGCTACCTGGCAGATATCCTTTTGTTTATCCTTCCCTAGACCCTTGGTGTTGCTTCAGTGGAGCTGAATTGAAGTTTTTGGGGTCTTTGTGACTGCGAACAGGCCTTTTGGCCCCAAAACCTTGTCACTCGCACTGCCTGTCAATGTGAAGTTCCGTTAACTCGACACTTCGCAGTTCAGAATCAACTGCTCCCGAGGAGCGTCACCGCGACGCTCAGGCCTGACTGTTCGCAACGACAACAGGATCTTTGCGCTACAGTGACGACCGCCCGCGATGCTAGGCCTACTCTTCGCGCTACATCGACGACCGTATGTGACGCTTTCCTGCTCCTTGCGGCCCCCTCCTTCATGAACGGGACTCTTTGTGCTGGACTAAGAAGGTAACTTTTCAGCTTGACTAACCTAGTCCCTGTATCCAACCCACCCTTTATCATGGTCGACTTGAAATTGTGACTTTCTCCTGGTATCGCACGACCAGATAGCCGCGAGTGGCGTTTTGGGCTTTTTAGCTCCATCTTCACTTAATTACTAAAAATGCATTTCTCTGTTCTACTGATTGGATTTTTGTCATTTTGGTCTTGATTTATTTTTTAAAATTTACTCTACATTTCTAAATTGATGTGCAAGTTTTCTTGTGTGGTGTTTTCCCTTTATTAGTGTTTGAAGTGCTGCATAAATACTTTACACACTACCTCTAAGTTAAGCCTGACTACTATGTGCCAAGCTACCAGAGGATTGAGCACAGGTTAATATGGGGTTTGCTTGTGACTTCAGCCTGACAAGAATTGTGGTTGCTGCTTGAGTAGAGATTCACTCCTCTCAACCAGTAACCCAATTTCTCACACCGGGCATCTGACCATTCTTTGTTTAAAGCCTTAGGGCCTGATTTTGAATTTGAGGGATGGCACTCCATCCATCAGGGTGACAGACTACCTGACCGGCTACTATCTATCAAATTTAGAGATTACCGCTAACCCAGCAATCATCTCCGTACACTGAAAGGAACTGCCCTATGGCGTTTTTTTTTTATTTCCAAAACATTTGGTGGACAGCTGCAGTCGGTTTTAACGGTTGTTCACCAAACCTTTAACATCATTTTGGTTTTTCAGAAAGAAAATAATCCCCAAAGTGAAAGTTTGTTGCAGAAATTGAAAAACTAATGACCCTCCATACTAAAGGAGTTTTTCTCCCAGGGTGTTGGATTCCTTAATATTTTTACAGTCATTCACTACCAAATTTTCCTTGGTGGAACGGGCAAGAAAATAAATTACACTATCTACCCTAAATATGGCAGGTGATGTAATGCCCTTCTACTGACGGCACCTACTCTGTCGGAGGTTGATTTCATCAACACAGCCAGCCGGGGCTCTGTGAAGGAAAAACGTATGATGCTCCTGTCTCAAAATGAGCCAGGAAGACTGAGGGCTTGGCGGACCTGGTAATTCATCGCGTTTGTACAGGAGTACCCGGTCAGCAAAACAAATTTAATTGAGCCCATAATTGCCTCTTCATTTCCAAGTTCTCCTGTACTTTGTCTTTCCACACACTTTTGTCAATAGCTCCCCCACAAGACTCTAACATTTGCTTCTAAACATTCCTCTTCCTAAATAACATCACCTTCTTCAAGGAGTAAACTAGGAAGACCATTAACAGACACATTTGTACTGTCTGCACATATTTAATCACACATGTGAATTCCTGCACATAAAATAACCACTTGGCTAGTCTTGGTATGGATCTAGCTACTCCTTTCCTAGTGAAAATATCTATCAACGGCTTATGACATGACCAAATCTCGAACTCAATGTCCCAAATAAATAATTTAAAATGCTGACCCACCCACCAACATGCCAATGCTTCCTTTTCAATAACTGTATAAAAGCACTCGGCGTCTTTAAATGTTCATGAAGCAAGACAGTTTTCTCTTTACCCTCTCTAACCTGCATCATAACTGCACTCAGACAGTAGGTACTAGCATTGTCCTATTACAGTTTTTTTCTGTAGGGTCACACACATTTCAGAATAGTTGGCTGTTCTATGTTTTTCTTAACACTCTGGAACATGTTCTCACATTCCTCTGACCAAGTATAAACTACATTCAACTAAAACAAATTTCTAATCTCCCTAAACTTATATGAAATGTTTTCAATACATTTTGCATAGCAATCGGCTATCCCTAAAAATAGAACACAACTGTTTATGATATATGGCCTTGTAGCCCCTCAATACTTTTAACTAAAATGATTTTTTGTCTAACTCCTTCTCATGAAATGGTATGACCAACACAATCAACCTCCAAAACTTCAATTATGCATTTCTGCATGCTAATGGTTAGTCCGGATTCTTGTAACTTGTCCAAAACCCTTCTTCATACTTTGTCACAGCCCAATCTGTCTTTATATCACACTAGAATATCTTCTTGGAAATATGTCAATTGTCCTTGCCCTTCAATTTCTACATAACCCGTTGATTAAGAGTAGATGCTGATACAAGACCATAAAGCATCCTCAAATACCTAAAGGTACCTTCTGGTGTCACAAACGAGGTCAGATGTCGCAACTGAAAGTGGAATTTCATCTGGTTCTGGAAAAATCTATTGGGGTAAAAAAGGACAAGTTACTTACCTTCGGTAACGCCTTATCTGGTAGAGACATGATCTAGCCGCAGATTCCTTACCGTTGAACTTCCAGGCGTCAGGCTGCATCCGGAAGATTTTTCTTAGCAGTACCTCTGCACGCCGGTAGGTGGTGTTGGTCGACTCCGCGTGACATCGCCGGGGTCATGTTCGGCGTTGTCGTGACGTCCGAGTCGTCAATATAACCGTCACTCCGGGGTGCTGACGTCAATACTTTTCACGACTTTCCACGCCAGAAGCGCGGAGCCATGAAGTGACTAACCATGGTGTGTTAAAAAAGAACAGCTAGGGCCCTGAAGGGGAACATCCCTGACATTAAAAACAATACCGCAGTGTGGGGAGGTAAGGAATCTGCGGCTAGATCATGTCTCTACCAGATAAGGCATTACCGAAGGTAAGTAACTTGTCCATCTGATAGATTCCTTACTTTTGAACAGATACCCCAGCAATACCTTCCCCGGAGGAGGGACTGCGGAAAAGTTTTATACCAGAAAATCCTGCAGAACAGAGCGGCCAAACAGGCCCTCCCGGCGAACCTGAGAATCCAGGCAATAGTGTCTGGCAAACCTGTGCAGAGACGCCCACATGGCAGCTTGACAGATATCAGCAATCGGAACCCCACGCTGGAGGGCCGTGGTGGCTGCCTTCGCCCTGGTGGAATGGGCTCTAAGGCCTTCAGGAGGTGTAACAGATTTTTATACAGAGGATGACCCAATGAGAGATGGTCTTCTTTTGAACAGCATGCCCCTTCTTTGCTCTCACATATCCTATAAAGAGTTGGTCATCCACCCGGAACTCTTTAGTGCGATCAAGGTAGAATGATAATGCTCTTTTTGGATACAGATGTTGGAGATGCTCCTCTTCCTTGGAAGGATGTGGAGGTGCATAGAAAGTGGGCAGAGTAACTGACTGTCCCAGATGAAAGGGAGTTACAACCTTGGGCAAAAAAGACGCCTTAGTTCTTAGCACCACTTATTCCGGAACGACTGTCAGGTAAGGAGGCTGTGATGACAGTGCCTGCAGTTCGCTCACCCTCCTAGCAGAGGTAATTGCCACTAAGAATGCTGTTTTGATGGTGAGCAACAGTAAAGGGCAGTTGTGCATCGGCTCAACTGCCTTCGAAGGTGAGGACCAAATTAAGGTCCCATTGTGGCATAAGAAAAGGAGATGGGGGAAACAAGTAGGTTAACCCCTTCAAAAACCTCTGCACCAGAGGGGACTTGAAAAGTGAAGGCTGATCTGGTAGCCTAAGAAAAGCTGAAAGGGCTGAAAGATAGCCATTCAAAGTGCCCAAGACAGAGAGCCCTGTGGGGCCAAGGAAAGGATAAACAAAAGGATATCTGCCAGGGAGGCAGACAAGGGGTCAATGGACTTTTCTGTACAATATGTACAAAATTTGTTCCATCGGAAGGCGTATACCGATTTTGTTGAGGGACGCCTGGCTGCCAGAAAAACCTCACAGACTTCGGGAAGGGAGGTCAAAAGCTGTCAACTGTCGCCGCTCAATCTCTACACAAGGAGGTGTAGAGCGGACAGGTTCGGGTGGAGGAACCTCCCCTGCTTCTGTGACAGAAGATCCTCCTGAAAGGGCAACCTGATCGGAGGAGCGATGCTCATGTCTAGAAGCTCGGGATACCAAACTCTCCATGCCCAGTCCGGAGCCACAAGAATAACTTGTGCCCGGTCGCTCCTGATCTTCTTGAGTACTCTGTGCAGGAGTGGTATGGGTGCTCGTCCGCCCTGGCGTTCAGAGAACCAGCCAGGTGTTGAACCACCAGGGAAATGTCCTGTTGTTCCAGCCAAGTCCAGAGACGCAGGGCCTCTTGACAAAGAGTCCACGACCCCACTCCACCCTGTTTGTTGCAGTACCACATGGTGGTAGTATTGTCTGCGAACACCTTTATCAGCCTTCCCTTTATGGACGGTAAATAGGCTTTCAATGCCAGTCGGATCGCCCGAAGCTCCAACTGATTGGTATGGAGCCTGGCTTCCGCCGGAGACTAGAGTCCTCTGATCTCCACCTCTCCCAGATGGCCACCCCATCCCAGAAGGGAGGCATCTGTCACTACTGTGAGATCTGGGTGGGGAAGGGAGAGGCGTCTGCCCTTGATCCAATCGCGGTCTGTTAGCCACCACTGCAGGTCTTTCGCAGTGACCTCCGAAATCTGGACCAGGTCGGTGAGATTTCCTCGATGCTGTGCCTATTGGAACTTCAGGTCCCACTGCAGAGCCCGCATGTGCCACTGTGCATGGTTCACTAGCAGGATGCAGGAGGCCATGAGGCCCAACAGCCTCAGAGTCATTCTCACCGAAATCTAGGATTGAGGCTGAAACATCGGTATCATAGCCTGAATATCCTCGACTCACCGTTCAGGAGGATAAGCCCGAAACTGTACCCTGTCCAGAACCGCTCCAATGAAAGAGAGCATCTGAGAGGGGGTCTGGTGTGACTTCGGCATGTTGATAGTAAGGCCCAGCGAATGTAAGAGGTTCGCTGTAGTCTGGAGGTGGGAGACAACTGTTTGGGACGAGCCCGCCTTCAACGACCAGCGGTTGAGATAGGGGAAGACTGGAACCCCTGATCTCTGCAGATGGGCTGCGACCACTGCCAGCACCTTTGTGAACACCCAAGGGGTGCTAGTGAGGCCGAAGGGAAGCATTGCAAATTGAAAGTGCTCGTGACCCACCGTAAACCGCAGGTAGCGACAATGGGCAGGCAGGACAGGGATATGAAAATAGGCATCCTGCAAGTCCAGCGCTACCATCCAATCTCCCGGTTACAGACAAACAAGACCTGAGCTAGGGTGAGCATCTTGAACTTCTCCATTTTGAGGAAGTAGTTGAGGGCTCTGAGGTCTAAGATAGGACAAAGGCCTCAGTCCTTCTTTGGGACCAGAAAATAGTGGGAATAACAACCACAGCCTATTTCTGGCCCAGGAACCCTCTCTATAGCTCCCTTGGCCAAGAGAGTCTGGAGGCATAGATGGAGGTAGTCTCGCGGTTGAGGGAGTAGCCCCTTTGGACTATTTGTAACACCCACCTGTCCGATGTGATGTTTCGCCAGTGGTGGAGATGATGGCTTACTCTGCCACCGACTGGCTGTGAATTTTCTTGGGGTATCGCACTAGAAAAGTTTTGCGGTGGAGGAGGGGATCGTGACTTGGCTCGACTTCTGACCTCCCTACCAATGGGGTCGGGGTGAACTGTGTACACGGCCTCGCAGAGGTTGCTGAACTTGCGGGGCCTACTGGCCAGAATAAGGTTGGCGCTGTAAGTAGCCCCTTCCATAGCCACGAAAGGAGCGAAAAGCAGTTGCAGCCTGGGAAGTTATGGTGAAGCCCAATGACTTGGCCGTGGCCTGTGAGTCCCTGAAACCCTCAAGGGAAGCATCTGCTTTGTCTCCGAAGAGATGGGAGCCATCGAAGGGCATGTCCATGAGGTTAGCTTGGACATACTCCGAAAAAACAGATGTTCTCAGCCAGGCGTGGCAACATACGGCCACCGTTATGGAAATCGCTCTGCCCAGCAGGTCTGTCATGTACAAGGCACATCTGATGGTGAACTTTGCTGCATCTCTCCCGTCTGAAATAGCTTGGGAAAGTAGAGCCCGCTCCTCCTCCAAGACCCTGGGCAGCACCTGCGCAACCGTGTCCCATATCAAATGGGAATAACAGCCCAAAAGGCACGCAGTGTTCACCGACCGCGTTGCCAGACTGGCGGAAGAAAACATTTTCTTTTCAAAACTCTCCAGTCTCCTCGATTCCCTGCCCGGGAGTGCGGAAGGGAACGCGGCACAGGAAGTGGAAGCCTGGACCACCAAGCTTTGAGGGGTGGGGTGGGCGGTGAGAAAAACAGGGTTGCCCGGTGCAGAGCGATGGCAGCATGCAATCGTCCTATTCACAGGAGCCCCTGTGCTGGGTTTGGACCAGGTGCCCAGAAGAACGTCCTTTAAGGCCTCATTAAAAGGCAGTAGGGGTTCCAAGCTGGAGCCCCCAGGCTGCAGGACCTCTGTCAAGACATTAGTCATGACTGCCACCGTAGGGAGCTGCAGGTCCAGGACCTCCGCAGCCCTACGCACCACCATAGCAAATGATGCTCCCTCCTCCGTAGTCAGGGTAGGCGGAGACAGCAAACCAGTGTCTGGGGAGGTGTCCAAACCACTGGCATCACCCAGTTCCTCGTACCAGTCCATATCTTGTGGGTGTGGGATTTCTAAGGGACCCTGCTCCCCCTCCCAATCCTCTTCATCCATCCCTAACCCTTCAGAATAGGACTGGTTGAACGGCATGGAGCCATACGGCTCCGTCGGATCCGGTCTCGGCATTGGGGGACGTCCGACTGGCTCTGTGTCATCGGGAATGAGGATCGGGGAGGCGCCGCCGGTGGGCGTCAGCGAGGACCTCAGCGCCGGGGAAGATCACTGCGGAGATGCGACTGGTGCCGGTCCAGACCCGGGAACGGGTCCAATCGGAGGCCGTGGCGCCGCAGGACCCATGGGGACTCCTCGATCATCTGAGCCTGCAGGGCCCGAAGGCGCGTCAGCAGGGTCAGGCCGCCCAAATATGGCGCACATGGCATCATAGAACTCCTTAAGCTGGGGGTGGGTCACTCCCGGACTCGGGAAGGCAGGGAAACACGGAGTTGACCCAGGCACCGAGAAAGCCGAGGTTCCTCCGCCATGCCGTGAGACGGGTGGGGTGAAGTCGAAGCACGCTTTGATTTCTTGTGTTTTTTGTGGTGCCTCTTACCTGACTTCGACGAAGAGGACTTTGATTCACCGGAGCGGTGCTCGGACCTTCCTCTCGACCGAGACCTGGACCGAGATCGACAAGGTGACTGCCGTGGGGCCGGACACCGGGCTGGGTGCAGCTTTAGGGACTGCTCCCTCAAAGCCTTCGGCCCATGGCCCGGCAGTCGGAGCAGGACTGCGAGTCATGGTCGGGCTCCAGGCATCAGATACACACTAAGTGGGGGTCCATGACCGACATGGAATGGTGACAGGCGTCGTACGGCTTGAACCTCAAAGTCTTCTCACTTGACATCCTACACACCAAAATAAGTCGGCAAAAGTCCAAAAAAGTCTGTCAAAAAATGACAGGGGGTAGCTCTCTTCAACGGATCGGCGCTGGCTGGCGCGAAAAGAAAAGAACTGACATCTGTGCGCAGGAGCGGTAGTTATATTGACGACGCGGATATCAGGACGCCGACGAACTCGACGCCGACGACGTCACGCGGAGTCGACCGATGCCACCTACCAGCGCGCAGGGGTACGGCTAAGAAAAATCTTTCCGATCCAGCCTGACGCCTGGAAGTTCAAAGGTAAGGAATCTGAGGCTAGATGTCTCTATCAGATTCTTTCCTTTACTCACTGTTGACAACATTTAGTTGATGGTAGGTATTGGATGGTGATCAATCTAGATGTTTTTATTTAAATTGCGGAGATAAACATACATCCTTACCTTGTCACATGATTTCCACAATGAGACTAGTGGGCTGAGTCACTTAGATGTTTCTTTGGGCTCTATTACACCCTCTTCAGATCACCTGGGTAACTCTGGTTTTAAATCTTCACACAATGCCACTGGCACATTCCTCAACTCATGTACAATCAGAATAGTATTCTCCCTTTGAACAATACAATATGAAAATCCTCTCAAGCAACTCCACTCTTTAGAAAAAATGTTGAAGTATGGCAGTTATTAAATAGCAATGTCAATGCTCAGTGTCAACAACACATGTTGAAGGTGAATGGGATTCAAAATCTGTCAGGCAACATTCAACCATTTAGGAGAGCATACACCTTGGCCATCGTCTTCCTGTTCTTAAAGAAAAAGTTTTTACCTTTGGTAACAATTTTTTGGTGGATTCTCTATTTACCTGCAGATTCCTCATCTGTAGAATATAGGGCACTGACTCCGTATCAACACCTGAAGTGATGTAGGGTGACCTCACCAAAACATATAGTGCCCATCAAGGCACAAGTCAGTCAATTTCCATCCATTTTTCCAAGCCTTCAAGGTGAGTGGATGGACTGGCATTGAGAATAAGTAGCGTTTTATAAATCTTGGATTGGGTCCTTGCTAAACTTTCCCCTATGCCACATCCATCAAACGGGTAGATGATCAGGATCCGGGACGAATCAGCAGGTAGATAGAGTATTCACAAAAAAGAATGTAACTGCAGGTAAGTAACTTTTCCTTCTGATGGATATGTCTACCTGCAGATTCTTTACCTGTAGAAAGATTCCCAAACAGTGGCCTCTTAGGTGGAGGACTGATAGATGGTTAAACGAGGAAGTCCTGCAGGACAGCCCTGAGGAAGTGGCCATCTCAATGTATTACAGAATCCAGGCAGTAATGGCTTGGTGAAAGTGTGTAGGGATGTACACATAGCAATTGATAAATGACAATTCTGGCCTGTTGGAATGAACCCTGATTCCTTCTGGGGATCCCTTCTTGGATGAGCGGCAACTAGAGGGGCTTCCCCCTGTGGTAACCGGGTGACGGAGTGGTTTTTAGCATAACTGCTTTTACTGAAATCGCTGTGGTTTTAACGGTGCTTTTAACAAACTGCTTTTATTTACCACTTACTGCTGTTTTGCACAAGGGGAGCTGTGTTATAGCTCAGGGGAGGGCGGAAACGTGGCACAGGCCTTGGTCAGCGCTCTAGTGGCTGCACCTAATTCACTGTTAACGCGGATAAAAGCGTCGGATGACGCGACAGCGCAGCGGCAACTAGAGGGGCTTCCCCTGTGGTAACCGGGTGACGGAGTGGTTTTTAGCATAACTGCTTTTACTGAAATCGCTGTGGTTTTAACGGTGCTTTTAACAAACTGCTTTTATTTACCACTTACTGCTGTTTTGCACAAGGGGGAGCTGTGTTATAGCTCAGGGGAGGGGCGGAAACGTGGCACAGGCCTTGGTCAGCGCTGTAGTGGCTGCACCTAATTCACTGTTAACGCGGATAAAAGCGTCGGATGACGCGACCGCGCAGCGGCAACTAGAGGGGCTTCCCCCTGTGGTAACCGGGTGACGGAGTGGTTTTTAGCATAACTGCTTTTACTGAAATCGCTGTGGTTTTAACGGTGCTTTTAACAAACTGCTTTTATTTACCACTTACTGCTGTTTTGCACAAGGGGAGCTGTGTTATAGCTCAGGGGAGGGGCGGAAACGTGGCACAGGCCTTGGTCAGCGCTCTAGTGGCTGCACCTAATTCACTGTTAACGCGGATAAAAGCGTCGGATGACACGACCGCGCAGCGGCAACTAGAGGGGCTTCCCCCTGTGGTAACCGGGTGACGGGTGACGGAGTGGTTTTTAGCATAACTGCTTTTACTGAAATCGCTGTGGTTTTAACGGTGCTTTTAACAAACTGCTTTTATTTACCACTTACTGCTGTTTTGCACAAGGGGGAGCTGTGTTATAGCTCAGGGGAGGGGCGGAAACGTGGCACAGGCCTTGGTCAGCGCTCTAGTGGCTGCACCTAATTTACTGTTAACGCGGATAAAAGCGTCGGATGACACGACCGCGCAGTGGCAACTAGAGGGGCTTCCCCCTGTGGTAACCGGGTGACGGAGTGGTTTTTAGCATAACTGCTTTTACTGAAATCGCTGTGGTTTTAACGGTGCTTTTAACAAACTGCTTTTATTTACCACTTACTGCTGTTTTGCACAAGGGGAGCTGTGTTATAGCTCAGGGGAGGGGCGGAAACGTGGCACAGGCCTTGGTCAGCGCTCTAGTGGCTGCACCTAATTCACTGTTAACGCGGATAAAAGCGTCGGATGACGCGACCGCGCAGCGGGCGCGCCGCTGGCGCGCCGAAGGCGCGCCTAAGGCAAGCCCGTCTGCGCCCGTCCGCGCTCGACCGGGCCAAGGGGCTACAACCCCTGTACCTTCACCCCTACCCTATTGTGGCTACACCAGCTCTCAGCTGAAACAACTGAATAGAACTCTAGAACCCCAATGTACACATTCCATCGTGCTGGAGCACTCACAGTGTAGGCAGAAGTGTTCACACTGTCATTATGAGCTCCCCACAAACATACCCACTTCAGCCTCCCCGGGGAAATGTTTTCATCTACTACTACTTAACTGTAGATCCTTACCGAAGCATTCAACGGAGCTCGCATTATTGCTTTCAGATCTTAAACCAGAAGTACTGTTTCTGACCGAGACCTGGCTTTCTCCATGCTCAGAGCCCGATATCGTTAAAGCCCTGCCCCCGGGCTACGCAATTCAAAAAGTGGACAGAACAACAGGCTTGGGTGGCGGCATCGCAATTGTCTATAAAAACTACATGACTTGCCGTCTACTCGGTAGCCCAATACTAAACTGTGAGAATGTCCAATTTTCCATTGAATTTACCTCCTCAATTACACTTTCAGGTATTCTTATTTACCGCCCACCTGGGGCGCCGGGTCAATTCTGCAAATCCCTGGTGGAAACAACTATTGACCTTGCTTACTCCAACGCCAATTTTACTCTCCTGGGAGATTTTAATTTGCACTTTGATGACCCTTCTGCCCTGGTCGCCATCGATCTTGCTCAAGACCTTGCGTCCTACCATCTCCAGCAGAAGGTCCTTCAAGCTACCCACAATAAAGGACACCTCCTTGACCCTATCTTCTCCAGTTTAGAAGAATTAAAAGGAAAACCTCCCATTCCCCTCCCATGGTCGGACCATTTCCTAGTGCCATTCTCCTGGACCCCCGCTGTCATAGGTCCACACACCCAGATGTCCCGAACGCTTAACCGCTTGTGGTCCAAACTCCCCTTGGAAGAATGGTCCCAGGAACTTAGGAAGACTTTACCCCCCCCAGATTCCAATCCGGTAACCACCTATGACCGCTTTACCTCTTGGATTGAAGGCACACTCAATCGAGTGCTCCCAAAAAAATTCATCCAGAAAAAAGCTGGATCTAATAAATCTCCATGGTTCTCCCCTGAACTTCATCTCCTTAAACAACAATGTAAAAAATCGGAGAGGCTTTGGAGAAAAGACTTTTCTCACGACAAGAAATTAGAATATAGAGCAACCTTACGAACGTATAAAGCAGAAATCAAGAGATCCCAAGCTCTATACTTTGAGGAAAAGATCTCCCTTGCAGCCAACTCTCCCAGGGAAATTTTTAAGATCACCAAAAAGCTACTAAAAGTCCCCGACTCACCGACGACTCCTGACTTTTCGGGACGCCGGTGTAACGATCTTGCACAATTTTTCTACCTTAAAGTGCAAAATATTCTTAAACTCCTCCCCGTGAAAGATAATATTTTTATTTCCAACATCACTGACTCTAGCCGAACCGCGAATGCTCCCCTCCTGGAGACCTTTACTCCTTTGACTCTGGAAACCTTTTTACCGATTCTAGCTTCTGTGAAAAGTGGGTCGCCCCTTGACCCTGCACCACTTAATATTCTGAAAATGGCAGCACCCATAACTGCTCCCCCCATCCTTAGTATGATCAATGCCTCCTTCGCCTCGGGCCTGGTCCCCCCCGAGTGGAAAAGAGCCATGGTCAAAGCACTTATAAAGAAACCCCATCTGGATCCCAATGATCTAGGCAATTACCGACCTATTTCGCTCCTCCCTGGAGTGAGCAAAATAGCAGAAAAATATGTTAATCATTTACTCTCTGCGTTTCTTGAGTCCCATGATCTACTCCATCCATCCCAAACAGGTTTCCGTCCTCGTCAAGGAACTGAAACAGCTTTGATAATGGTTGCGGAGGAATCTAGAAAGATCCTCGACTCAGGAGGCTCATCCGCCATTATCCTCCTTGACCTGAGCGCAGCCTTTGACACGGTGAACCATCAAATTCTGGTTCACCGTCTCAGAAGGTAGGAGTATCAGGCCAAGCTCTTCTTTGGCTTCAATCCTTCTTGGAAGGAAGGCTCTTTCAGGTGTTTGAAAATCACATCACCTCAGATCCTTTGCCCTTGCAGTGTGGAGTCCCTCAGGGCTCCTCCCTGAGTCCAACGCTCTTTAATGTTTATATGGCCCCTTTGGCGGATATTGTCGCCCCTTTCGGGATCCACATAGTATCCTATGCTGATGACACGCACCTGGTCGTAGCACTGAATCAAGCCGACCAGTCGCCCACTGACCTACACTCCTGTCTGAAGGAAGTGGCTAAATGGATGAGTCTTTCTCATCTCAAACTTAATGGCGACAAAACCGAGCTGATGTTGCTTGGCAATCACTTAAATGTGAATTTCAATGCCCTCTGGCCTGACTGTATGGGTAGGGCCCCAGCTCCAAAATCTGAAATAAAGAGCCTAGGCATTTGGCTAGACCAAGATCTCTCCTTTAAAACCCAAGCAAGGAAGACAGTCGCCACATGCTACGGTCTGCTTAAAATGATCCGTAAAGTACTCCCCCTTCTTCCATTCCGAGCAAAAAAGTTACTGATACAGGCTTTGATCTTGTCCAGAATAGATTTTGGCAATTCCCTATATCTGGGGGCCCCCAACTCAGTAGTCGCTAGACTGCAGACTATTCAGAACTCTGCAGCACGACTGCTTATCGGCACTAGCCACCGCTGCTCTGCAAAGCCTGCTTTGCGCTCTTTACACTGGCTCCCGGTTCAGTAGAGAATAAAGTTCAAGGCCCTCTGTGTGGCCCATAGGTCCCTAGAAGGGACTGGACCACCCATTTTCAAAACCCTGATCTGTCCTTACAAAGCCTCTAGAAACCTCCGCTCGGATATGCTCCATTTGGCAGCAGTGCCCAGAATTAAGAGAGCCAGAAGCGGAGGCAGGCTTTTCTCCTATAATGCCCCCAAGCTCTGGAACACCCTCCCACTGTACCTTCGGAGGGAACCCAACCACCTCACCTTCCGCAAATGTCTGAAGACCTGGCTTTTCCCATAGGCGGGTTGCTCACTCTGGTTCCGCTCAGCGCTGGGACGCTTCCGGGTAGCCATGCGCTTTATAAGAACCCATTTTCATTTCATGAGGCATAGCATGTCTTGATGCAGAGATTGATCCATCAGGACTGCGTCCGCTTGGGGACCACTTTGCCTTTCTTGGAGCGCTGTCTTCCAGTTGTATCCTTATGTCTTTAGTAATTTATAGATAAAAGCTTACACTGCTATGAAGCTGCTCCTCCTCTTTGTATGATGGGCATGGGAAGGAAGGTTGATAGGATGATGGATAAGTAAAAGGTTCTCACCAGTTTCGGCAGGAACGTTGCCTTGGTTCGCAACACCAATTTGTCAGCTAAAAATAGGGCGAATGGCAGACAGGAGCTTAACTCACCAACCCATCTCGCTCAGGTCATTTACACCAAAAACACACTTTTGAGGGTTTACATTCGCAACTGAAAACTGTGTAGGGGCTCACTAGAGACCCCATCAAAAATGTCAAAACAAGATTAAGGTCCCCCTGGGGAACGACAAAGGGAGTTGGAGGGTACAATTTGGAACAATTCCTTGAGATAAAGCATCACAATAAAGTTGTTGTCTGCGCACCATGAAATAAAATTGTTCTATCTCCCAGAGTAAACAGATTTTGTGGAGGGGCAAAGATCTGACAGGATAACGTTGACCACCTCCAGTGCTAGCTGAAAGGATCATATCTCTCCCTGCTCAATCTCCATGCATGAAGGTGGAGGCCTCTGAGATTGCACCATTCACCCAACTGTTAAAGAAAGCCCGGTCCAGTATTCAATTCAATAATTATTAAGAATTTGGATCTCCAATGAGGTCCACATAAAATATACGCACAATTATTACATAAAACACATTAAAATACATACTCAATTCATTGCCATCATAGGTAGAGTAAAATATTAAACAAATTAATTTCCAGTGAAATCGCTTCAAAATTCACTGAATCACAGAATTTATAACTATATAACAACGGCAGTTTTAGTTTCAAATTAGCCCATCATAAAGGAATCATGACCCTTCATAGCCATTTCTAAAATCTCCCTGACGTAGCAAAATAGAAAATCTACAAGCAAATGGAAACAATCAATGGCACCGGATGAGCAAAGGGTAATAAGAGTATTCATCATTTGACAAAGGGCAAATTACAATACTAAAATTAAGTCCTTTACCGCGACGAATAAGACATATTTAAATACATATACAATTTGTAAATACTGAGATACTATACAATAGCAGCTTCATAATAAATCCAAATTGAATAAAGTATATCATGTAGCAGCAAAGGCTTATAAACAGAAACGGATTCTAAGATGATAACTAACACGTTTGTGACTAACAACTACTTTTCCCTTGGTAGCAATAAATAACAGCAAAATAAATCCCAATTTTGTGCTAAGAGCATTTAAATAGCAACTATTAACAACTACTTTTCCATTGGCAGCAATAAATACCAACAAAATAAATCCCAATTTTATGCTAAATGCATTTAAGTAGCAGCAAAAACACGTGTAAACATTAGAATAAAATGTAACAGCAGCTTCGTAAGGGGTCCAATTTTTAAATAAAATGCATCGTGTAGCAGCAGAAAATTGTTAACCAAAAGAGGTTGTAAGGAACAGACTAATACATTTATAATTAACGTTTCAATTTCCCTTGACAACAATGGTTAAAAGCAGCAGCTAAAAATGGGACCAGCATAAGAAGGGGTAGTGAAAACTAAAATACATTAATAAACTCCTTAAAAAAATTAAATAATTTTGTACACACTTTCATTTTTTGGATAAAAAGGAAATTCACGAGCTGATGATACATTTTTGATACTATTTTGTAAAAACATTGGTCGAAGCCATCGATGATGAAACTCAGATCAAACTGGGCAAACAAACAAAATATGATCAAGATTATGAATGCCTAGATTACATAAATTACAGTTTTTTCCAATTTTCGTAGCAGGGTACCAATTAGCTATTAGATCGTTTAATGGCAAAAGATTCATACGGTATAATATAAGCCAACGTCGAATACCATGTTCTAAATTCCAGGATAGGAATCTCTGGGGGACTCTTGGTGTATTTGACATGGCTATTATCTTCAGCCTTTCTTTTGATCTGCAATACTTAACATTTCTCTGAAAACTAACCATACAACTTGTGTTTTTTAAAAAAGATTTAAATTCTAAAAGCGGGAGAGAAGTCACTGACTCCTCCTTTATGCAAAAGTAATTCAGTGCTAAGGAGAAGTCGCGGGAGAAGGAATATTTGTCTATGGATCCTTCAAAGATTTCCTGACACATGAAACCCCTTAATGTGTATAACTCACTATTCTTTAGCTGATATCCCCAACGTAATATCCTGGCTAAGCCTTGAATGAATGAACTTATCAGACCGAATTCCAGTCTAATAGCAGATATTGGGACTAAAGGAATTAAAATTTTATAATTTACGTAAAATATGGCCTTCAGTCTTATCTAGAAAACTCCAGTCCTATACTGGGATAGTTTCAATAGCATATAGCAAAGTGGGAGGGTTTTTTGCTTCAAAAACTGTAAGCAGATGTAAAAAGTGTCTTCGACCCATTGCACTATAAAATATCCGTAGGCCATTTGCATGTGTTCCCGCTTTACAAGAACTATGTTCAATGTGTGGCGTATTCTGTGTTACCCGTTATTACTTTCCCTAGATAAATAAAAGAATCTACCATCTCCAGCTTTTCGGGACTGATTTGCCAATTAAAATTGCCCAATTTTCTACTTCTGCTACATTTCATAATCCGGACTTTACTTTTAGAAACATTTATCTTCGGAAACTGTGCCATTGTATATTTCTGCAAACATGCCAACTTTTTATTCAGCCCCTTAGGGGTCAAGTCCATGATTGCAATATCGTCTGCATACATAAGGCATGCAAAAGGACGGCCGCCTATCTTTGGGGCATCTCCTTCTAAAGAAGGAAAGCATTGGGGTAAATCAGCTACATACAAAGAAAAAAGTAACGGGGCTAATAGACAGCCTTACTTCATTCCATTTTCTGTGGATATTACTGTTGATAGGCCTTGATTTACCCAGGTCTAAATGGCAGCTTGAGCGGTGTATATAGGGAGATGTGCAGAAGGTCTGCATAGCACACCCTCCTAGGCCAATCCTGGGCAATTAGAATGACTTGGATCTGGTCTTGGAGAATTTACTACAGAAATCGAGGAATTAAAGGTATGAGGGGAAACAGGAAATGCATCTAAGTTCCACCTTACACCCTTTATATGATCTGAAGGACCCTCTGGTGTGAAATAATGGCATTCCTGGCTGGCAGAAAGGAGCTCATCCCCCCCCCCCCCCACACACACAGACGCTGCGTGGATTTGAAGACGCAAACTAGACGTGCTTTTCTGGTGGTCAGAAGGAGGAGGATGACGTTTAGAGTTGCTGGAGGGTTGTGCATTCCTTAATTCTGGCTCTATCCTTGTATCGCTTGACCATTGGATTCTGGGGCGGCCTAGTCGGGGGCAGAAAGGGCTAACGCTGGCAGAGAACCCTCAGAAGCGTTGATACTGTTGATAGTCCCAGGTCGGCAGAGGCTATTGGAGTCCCAGGACAGGGCCGTGGCCTGGCTCGTCTTGAAGAGTTCCAATGCCCAGTCAGCTTTGTCCCCAAACAGACGTGTTCTGTTGAAAGGCACATCCGAAGAGAACCTGCAGATTCAAAACCAGTAATGTCACCTCAGAGAGATGAGGTACCCATGGCATGTGTCACGTCATCTGTGAAGTCTAGGTCAGATTTTAGGATGTGAAGAGATGCATTTTGTCCATCTTTCACAAAAAGACAAGTGGCATTGTTTTGTGCAACTTTGTGACAGCTGAAAATCTTTTTTTTCCACATGCTTTCAAACGTCTTGACTCCATGTCTGCAGAGACTGAAGGGAAAGTGGCGGCTGACTGTCCAGATGAGATGGATGCTTAAATAACCAGGTTTTATGGCAGCAGGAGGCATAGAGAAAAGATGGATCCTCTGGTGCTGGATAGCAGTGCCATACCACCAGCCGATTGACCGCCGGTGTAGAAGTGAGCTTCTCCCAGGCTGCCAATACTCAGTCCAGCAAAGCCTCGTTGAAGTCCAACAGGGGTTCTGACACTGGTGCAGCTGGAAGGAGGACCATGGTGAAGACATTTATTTTGACATACATCATCTGAGAGCTGCAGCTCCAGCAGAGCAGCAAATTTCTTACTTAACCATTGAGTGGAAGGAAGTCACTTCTGGAATAGAAGGCCCTGTAGAGAGCTCCATTTGTATCTCTGGGGAGGCGTCCACTCCAATGGCCAATGAGAGGCCTGCCAGCTGGTTTGATCTCCGCATCATCATCGCCGCAGGCATAAAGATTCAAAAGAATCAGAGTCCGATCCAAAAAGGTCATGGATCATGTGCCTGTACTCTTCCTCCTCCAAGAGTCTTTAGGCCTCCCTTCTGGACCTGTTTAGAGGTATAGTCTCAGGAAAAGGAGGAGGTGGTGCAGATGGATCCATTTCCAGCGCCGGAGGTGGCAGTGACAGCAACTATGTGGATGGCTACAACGTCGTGTAGTGGAACACCGCGGAGAAAGATGGAAGAACCAGCTCTAAAAAAAACAGTTTTTAAAGTCAATAGGCCCAATGAGCAGCTGTGAATTGGCTCAAAGGTAGGGGCACGTGAAAAACGTCAGGACCAAATTAGGATCCCACTGTGACATCACAAACAGTTTGGGAGGAGACATGTATCAAACCTTTAATAAACTGCATCCCAACAGGTGATTTAAACAAGGACAATTAGTCTGGCAAATGCAAAAAGGCCAAAAGGGTCAACAAACAACCTATATTAGCCCCCCTTGGAAGAGTCTGCTGGACCATAGATAAAGCAAACAATAAAACATCCAACAGTTTGGCTTGTAAGAGATCTGTGTTGTGGACTCCACACCAGGCCACAACTTTGCCCCAGTGCCTGGCGTAAATGGTCTTTGTAGAGGGAAGCCTTGCTGCAAGGATGACATCCACAACCTCATGTGGTAGATTGAACGCCATCAAGAGCCGACTCTCAGCCTCCACTCATGGAGGTATGGAATGCACAGGTTCGAGTGCAGAACCCTGCCTTGCTGCTGCACCAGAAGATCCGCGGCTGCCTGATCAGGAGACAGATGCTCATGTCCACAAGTTCTGGGTACCACATTGTCCTAGCACAATCCGGACCCTCTAGGATGACCTGGGCCCAGTTGTTCCTGATTTTTTCCAGCACTCAGGGCAAGATAGGCAATGGCAGAAAGGCATACGGGAGTCCGGTGCTCCACTCTGGCCTAAATTCGTCTCCTAGAGATAGTGTTCTTGGGAACTCCAACGTGCAGACGTTCCAGACAAGGTCCTTCCCACTGTTGGAAGATGCCCTGCGCCACATCGGGTTGCAACCGCCATTTGTGATCCACCAAGTGTTGCCAACTGAGCTTGTCCGCCCTGGCATTTAAAAATACTGCCAGCGGATTCCCAATCAGGGAGAGGCCCTAACACTCAAACCAATTCCTGAGGCGCATCACCTCCTGGCATAGGAACAAGGACCCCACTCCATCCTGGTTGTTACAAACCACGATGGTGGTGTTGTCCGTAAGAACCTGCACCAGCCTTTCCCTGATGGGCGGAAGGCCTCCAATGCAAGGCAAATGACCTGCAGCTTCAACAGATTTATTTAGAGACAGGTTTCTGTCAGAGACCAGAGCCCTCTGATCTCCACCTCTCCCAGATGACCTCCCCAAACCAACAGTGGTCTGCCGCTGGTCGAATAGAGGTCGAGCAACCACAACTGCAAATCTTGTGCAGTCTCCTGTGAAACTTAGATGACATTTACCAGGTTCCTTTGGTACTGGGCCCACAGAGACTTCAGATCCTACTGTTTGGCCTGCATATGCCACCTGGCGAAGTATAAGAGCTGCTCTCAACAAGATCCAGGACATCGAAACATTGCAATCATATCCCATAACCGGTGAAAAGGCCATAAACGGCATCCTGCAAAAGACAGTTCCTATAATAGTAAGTTTTTGCAAACGAGTCAGGTGTGACATCAGCCCGTTGATCGATAACCCCAACGAAGTGAGGAGGTATGACACAGTCAGGTCTATGACTGACTGGCAAGCCTGCCTTCAACAGTCAGTCTGTGACATCTGGCCACTTGCCTGTTCACTTGTGGGAAAGAGCAAGACTTAGCCCAAGTGCCCATAACGGTGTCAGTCAGGGCTTCATGAAATAGAAGTAAGGACTCACATGAGGCTGGCCCAGGGTGCAAAATTTCAGAAGGGACATTTGTTGTGACTTTAACAGAAGGCAGCTGCAGCTTTAAGGCCCCAGCCACAAGTCTAATCACAATGCCAAATGAAGCACTCTCCTCCATGGTGATTCCAAAGGGCTAAATCAACCCAGTATCTGGGAAGTATCAAGCCCACTGGCCTCAGGCAGATAGATCCATGAGTACACCATGGTCATTGTCATGTTTTTGGTTGTAAACATTTCTTTATTGGCATTTAGAAACAATGAGTCATGGATACAAAGATTCATTATTGGGGTAGACATCATAAAAGGAACACTGCTTCATGTCAGCAGGTAAGGGGCAACACAAATACTTGTCATTTTATTAGGTGACTCAGCCAGCCACTTCCTGTACACACTATGAGAAGTATCAAGTACCCCAATCATATTAATAGTAGTAGGTTATCATTGGCTACCCCCGACACAACATAAGATGTCTTATTTATCACAATGTTGCAGTTCAGCCACAACATCGTCTAGTCAAGCCTATTTTCCTGTCAAAGCACTCAAATAGCTATAGATACATCCAAATTTAGGCGTGGCTCTTAATATTGTGCAAAAGAATATCTACGAGGGAGTCTGTATCAACCATTATATTGAACTCTATAAACAAGCAAAAACATCAAAAACAAAACAAAACATGCTGTCTCAGGGGCTGTCATCGGGACAAGTGTAGTATGGTCAGGAGTCAACAAGGTGACCCCACCAGAGGGTCAGTCGATTCTCTACCACCATCTAGTCGGTAGGAAGAAAGGCGGTGGATGTGGGGTATAAGGACTGGACTTACACACGAGCTCAGTTTCTGCGCTCGGGATGAAATGCGCCACCCTCAGATATTACAGTCAGTCATACTACTACAGTGTGCATCTGCCTCCTCCTCAGTGTCCCCAACGTTTTCGTTCTCTGTCTCACCTTCTGAGTGCCCTGGGCCTCGTCCTCACTTTCTGTACCTTCTCCTGGGTGTTTTCAGGACTCCAGTATCTCGACCCACAGATATGCAATTGCCCGTCATCAGCCCAGGCCGTAACATCCCTTACCCATAGCTCGAACCCCCCATGGCCGCCGCAGCTTTCCACTTCATTGTTATATGCCTCCTGGCCAGAGTCAGCACTAGGTCTACGAATCTAGAGCCCACTTACCGTTTCTGGGGTCTGTGAAACAGTCCCAGCAGGCAGGTGTCCAAGGTGCAATCAATGGTGCGGCCCTGAGCAGTCTGGAGAGTCTGCACCACCGTCTCTCAGAATGGCCGCAAGTGGGGACAACTCCAGGTCATATGCCCAAAATCTGCATTCTGGAGGGCACATCTGAGGCAGTTCCGAGGTTCTCCTCCATAAATTACCTGGAGTCTGTGGGGGGGTCAGGTTTGTTATGTGGACATAATTAAATTGTGTGTGCTTAACCTCATGTTTCAAGAAACACTCTAGGGATACACCAGGATTTTACTACGTTCTGAAACCGTAAGATCACTTCCCAGCAGTATGTTCCACCTGCCTCTGATGGCCACCAGCGGTTTTCAAGGCATACCTGACAGTGCTGTGTAAAACCATTTCGCTAGGTGGCTTGCCGAGCCCATAAACAGCAGTAGCTGGAGGGCTGCATGTGTCTCTGGTTCCTCATGGCCTCTACACCATAGGTCCCCAAAGGTGCAGGTCAGAAATTCATACGTTAAGAACTGGCCTGGGGGTAAGTCGTAGTGCACCACTAACTCATCCAGCGGAAGCAGTGTACCCCTCTGGTAGCAATCCCGTTACTAACCCAGAGTATGTCTAAGCAGGCAACTGCACCTCCGTGAAAAGAGAGGGGGGCTCCCTGTGGGAGCCCCATAATGATAGTGCCTGCACGTAAAGGGGAGTCCCCGCGGCCCATTGCAGGCACCTTCTCCAACATTTCATCACCACTGTCAGAAGGACACCAGGCTGCGGAATCTCCACTTTCTTACAAAGCAGTTTTGCTAACAGGAGACACTGATGGTCGGCCAGTCCCATCGGGCCAAGTTCCTGTTGACACGTGCCATCAAGACACTGAGTATTGCACTGCAGAGGGGCTGCTAGGAAATACAGCTCAAAATCAGGGGCCCCCAAACCCCCTTCGTCTGGGGGCGCCTGAGGACCTCTGGAGAAACCCTATGGTGGTCTCCATCCCACATCAGATCTCTAAGGAGACTGTCCAGTAGCTTAAACCAGGAACCCGACACCATCACTGGTAGGTTAGTAAAAAAGTATAACGGTGTCAGCAACATGACCATATCGGATACCGACATCCAGTCTATGATGGGCAACTTCAATGACTACTAGAAGGGAACAATAGATTTAAGGGATCAAAGAGCATTACCCAAGTTACCTTCCCGTAGCTCTTCAAGGGAGTGGAACACTCAGATCGCTAAGCGTCGGAAGGCTTTCAGCGACCACGTCAGCCCCACCGGGATGTACCCAGGTTTCTGCGCCCCTGAGGACATGAGAAAAAGGCAGTTCGTGAATGTATTGACCCGGGGGCCCGAAAGCATCACAAATTCATCCCGCAGAGTCAATGCGTTTGGGGCTCCTATCGGGCAGTCATTGAGGTAAAGCAGTAAGTCGTCTGCATATAAAGAGATATTATATGCTCCCTGCCTTCAACCATTATCCCAAAGCCCGCCCCTTTCTGTCAGAAATGTTTTGCCAGCGGCTCAATGGCCAGGGCAAACAGGCTAAGGAGATAAGCGGCATCCATGCCTAGTACCCCTGTGGACCTTGCATTAGGCCGAGATGATTTCCCCCCCCTTTTGACCCATGCAGTGGGGGTTGAATACAACAGTCGGACCCATCAGACCCAGCTTTCACCTAAACCCATCTTACGCACGACCTCAAAAAGAAAATCCCACCTTATTAAGTCGAAAGCTTTTTCAAGGTCCGTCGACATGATGGTAGCACAATGACAAAGTAAAACAGCCGGGTGATAGAAAACATGATAAAGTCTCAGAAGTTTCAAAGAAGTGTTTCGGTCAGGGATGAAGCCATTATAGTCACTGCACGCCATTGTCGGCATATGTGATAGCAGCCTGAGTGCCAGGACCTTACTAAGGATCTTAAAATCCATGTTCAACCTGGATAGTGGCAGAATTCGGTGGTACAGGCCCCGCTAGCCTGGATTTAGGGAGTGAAACAACCACTGCATCCCTAGTGGAGTCCGGCAGAGAGGCCAGCCGCAGACACGCAGCATACAGCACCTCCAGTCGGGGGGCTAATGTCCCTGCAAAGGTGGCATAAAACTCCGCAGGTAGACCATCTGGGCCCGGAGTTTTCCCAGAGGCCATTGCTTTGACAGCAGCTCTGATTTCCTGAGTCGTTACCGGGTCACCCAGGCCCTCCTGAGCAAAAGCATCCAGAATACGCAGGGGGAAGCGATCCAAGAAGGTGGTCAGGGACTCCGACAACAGGGGTTCAGGGTGCTTATATAATGGCTCATAATATTCCCGATACACCGTATTGATCGCTCTGGAGGAATAAAGTGGTGTGCCATCCCCTGCCAAAATCTGGGTGATGGGTGTCCCGCGAGACTGGGGTCTGATCAGCCAAGCCAAAAGCCTGCCCGGTCTACCCTACTTCTTGTGTGCCCTGGCGATATACTCCCTATAGACATGGCAGTGCAAGCACTCAATGATCGCATTACACCGTCCCTTGGCTTCCCGGAGCCGTGCCGGTGCCACTGCATTTATCCCCAAGGCATTATCCAGGCTGGGGAGCTCCCCATCTAACAACCGGAGCTCCCCATGTAGTTCCCTCTGCGCTCCCACTGACTGTCCCAGACAATGGGATTGCACCACCACCTTAAACGCCTCCCACTCCAGGAGGCCGGGCGATGCGGAACCTTGGTTATGAGCGAAATAGTCATTCACAGCAGTACCTAGTGAGTCTCTGAAGTACATATCTTCTAGGGGCAGGGGGTTAAGATGCCACGTGGGGACCTTCAAGCGTTCTTCAACTGAACAGAACCCCCAAAAGCAATGGGCTGTGGTCGGACAGAATGCACCCAAGATATTCTGTGAGTCACATATTGGCTAAGCCTATTGGAGCAGACAAACATATCCAGCCTGGTATGCAGGTGGTAAATGTGAAAGTAATATGAATAGTCACATGTCTGGTCATGTTGTACTCTCCAAACATCTGCCAGTCCCCAGTGACCAAGCCAGTCTTGAAGGCCCTCAGAAGTCCTTTGTGCGACCACTCCTTGCAAGGGGAGAGTACAGTGGTCGAGTGTGGCATCCGTGACACAGTTAAAATCCCCTCCCATTAAGAGATTGTCCGCTACGAAAATAGCCAGTGGGGCCGACAGTGTCTGGAGGTAAGCCACCTGATCCTGGTTCAGGGAATACACACTTCCCAGAGTGATATCTTTACTCAACAGTTTAGCCTTAATCAACACATTTCTCCCCTCCTTGTCAATGGTGGAATGAGTAAGAGCAAAAGCTTTGCCTGCCCAGGCCATTCAACGGCCCCCCCTGGCATAGGTAGAGTATGAGGTGGCATTTAGCTGGCCTCTCCATCTGTACTTCAGATGGTCAACCTCTTCACCTGTGAGGTGGTCTCCTGTAGCATAGCAACTTGCACCACAAGCCTCTTCAGATATCTATGGATGTTGTGGCGCTTAGAAGCTGAGTCCATCCCCCTTATGTTCCAAGACATGAAAGTCAAGGTAAACCTTAGATCCGACTATTGTCAAACAAGGCAAACGTTCACAAACGTTTCCCCATATTCAACCCATCCCATCCAGTTCACCCAGACATATCCAGCAGCACAACCCCTGGGACAGGAAAAACTTAAACCCCCAATAACAAACTCCCCAACTCCAGAGCAGTCCAGCAACAGCCAGCCACCCTAACCTGAAACGCTTAATAGAACGCCACATCCAGGCATCTGGCAGGGGCTAATCCGGGTGGGGTAGGCTAAGTAGGAAGAGTTTCAACAAGCCGCGTCAGCACATTTCTCATCATGTGACTTGGCACATGGGCAAGTGGACCCCCAGCCATCTGTAGTCCCACTGTTTGGGCCTTCAGCTCAGGCAGCACAAACAAAACACGGCAAGCCCCAACGATCCGGAACACCCTGGAGGCACCCAGCCCCCTCCCTCACATGTATCGCCAGCCCCAAGCACAGAGCCATCGGGCAATGAGGCACCAAATTTCTGCCCATCAGATCAGTTCATCTATGGTTTATGGGGTCACTATAGGCAGATGTTCCCCATTAAACATGGAGGTGTCTGATTCTGATGCAGCAAACCTGTGCTCCGACAGTGTGCCATTGTCAGTCTTTTGGGTCTGTGCGATCTTGGCCACTGCGATCAGTGTCGTCACCCGTTCCTGCTCCATCTGGGAAGGAGATGGCTTCTTCGAGAGTCTACTCCGGGATGCAACATGGGTTCGTTTCCTGGGCCTCCGTCTAGGTGGCCCCGTCCTGGACCAAGGTCTGGGAAGTGTTGACCCAGCTTTGTAAGCTTCCAGCTATTCCCAGGCTGCTCTTGGGTCCTCGCAGAAGTGGTTAGCACCCCCTAGAATGATTCTGAGCTTTGTAGAAAAAATCAAGGAACACTGCAGACCCTCCTTGAAGAGGATACTGCAAAACTTGAAGGGGTACTTGATCCAGTTATTATGCCCTCCTGCGTACTGAGGATTATTGTGAGGCCACTTGTCAATGGTAATGGGAAACCCCTTCCCCATTCGTTCAATAGCAGAAAATGTATCGGGACAAGTAAGAATAATCATAATAATTAGGAAGAATCCTTATAATGAATCTAGTATTTATTTTGCACAATCAAAGATGTGAGACAAGACTAACTCAGAGTCACTCAGAAAAAAATGAAACAAAGATTTTTTTGAGGTACAGCCAACACGTGTTTCGCCCCCATATCGGCCCGTAAGCCTGGGGCTTCCTCAGGGCTGTAGTATTAATAATACCAGATCACAAAGAAATTATATAAGCAAAACTTAGTAAGCATGTAGTACAGGAACATCAAAACCAGTGTGTACAGACTGTTGTTCAAATTAAAATGGAAAAGTTGTGAGTGAACACAGACGACATTACATATGATAACGGTATTCGAAGTAATAAAAAAACACAAAAAATGAAGAAAGTAACAAAATATAAACAACAGAGAAGAGCAAGGGAAGACAATATCCATAATGTACATTGTTAAAATTACACACATTTTTCCAGAACACCGAAAGAATGGACAATGTGGAAAATTACATATGTTGTCAAAGTCCATATCATGGTAAAATCATTATGACATTTTAACCAAGATTTCAAAAAAAAGAATAATTCCCAATAGCAAACAGACACCCAAGCCTGGATAATCGTGGATAGAATATGGAAAGGTAAAAGTAACCATATACATACGTTCATATTACGGTTCAGATGAGATCAGCGATCATAGTATCATGTAAGGGAAAATGGAGCACATAAAGAAATGCCAAACATTAATTAATATAAACTTCCTAGGTCACGGTCTTCGGATTTGAAAAGAATAAATTCAGGTGTGCAGGGAACATAAATAATACCGTGCCCTTGGATCTTGATTGTCATCACTGATTGTGACTTGTGCATCCTAATTAATATTGCTGTGCGGTTAGATCTTAACTCGATATTACCTAAGTGCTAAGAGATGTCTGCAGTGGTGTTACAGATATTTGTATCAAGCGTGTAGTATCGTGATCTGACTTCGGTAACACAAGGTTAGAATTGAACAGGACCCATCTCCAAGCTGTCAGGGATCAATGTCATAAACGGTAAGTAATCACCTGCTTATCAAAGTGACCCGTCACCTATTTGAGGTGATATAGAAGCTTACCGTTGTATCGTTTTTTAAGTGGATGCTATAATGATTCCAGGTTCTGTAATAAATTTAAAAAGGGAACCTTAGATCAACTAGTTAAACGATAGTCACATAGGCTGTGTGTTACTTGCGTTTTGGTGGGGAATGTACGGTAGCTCCATACGTGTAATTATCCAATCGGAACATGTAGGTCCATCGTTATCCAGAATCAATACGAGGTTCTGGAGAGGAAAGTTATTGTAAAATTACCATCATTGCCAGATCGCGAAAGTGAGTAAGCCGAACTCCTGTAGGTTTGGCTTACCTGAAATCTAGGATCGGGCGATCTCGATCTGTCGGCACGGGCAAGCGGTGAAATGTTGCAACTAACCTTATTGGTTTATATACGGAAGGAAAACCTTTGTGAAAGCGAAAGCTTCCAGATCACGAAAGATCTCGGAGAGAGATTGAGCACCATCTTGGAATGGTTCACTCTAATATACTTAAAAGGCTCGGAGCCCTCTGCAACTGCGGCTCCGAAAGAAAAAGTAAAAAGAGAGAAAGTAAAACAGTAAAAAAAAGTGTAGGAATAATGTCAACAAAAGTAAAAAGCGGATGTGATCATGAGAGAAAAAATTCCATAAAATATATTTTACCCACTTTGTGGTAAGTAAAAGAAAGGTAGGTATTCTAATAGTGTTAATTACGATATATACCGGAGGTGTTAACCTCTCTTTGACTGATTATTACTGGGTCATGTGAGGATCTCTTGAAGAGAAATTAGCGCCATCTTAGAGTAGCACAATCAGAAATAATTAGGAGAAAGATGTTTTTCAGAACTCTAACAGTCTATTCTAAGGATAAATCCCAAAAGTCATGAAATAGACGATACAAAATCATACAGAACAGTGTAATTAAGTAAAAGAAGAACTATAACACCCTAAATGTATATTATTGTAGCTTAGTGGCTTAACTAATGCATGCTGCCTCAAACAACAAAAGGGCAAAAATAGGTTGTAGATATTCGGTTTAGGGACATAAACGGACTCACAAATAAACTTATACATGTGAATACACAGGATTCTCTGCGGGTGGGATAAAAAGTTGACAAATATCCTATGTAGCGATACCAAAGGGGATGATGGACGGAGCGTTAGAGCAAATCAAACACTCACCCCCAGTCAACTGATCTGGGTTTAATCCATCATCATTCTTTAGCTCACTCCACAACCCCAGTTCAGACATGGCCATATGCAAATCAGTCTGACCCTGTGCCTCATGGGAACAGTCCAGCCCGAACTGCCAAGCCATGTCTTCCCTGGACCGGAAACAAGCATCCTGGGACCGGTTTCTGGCTATTCAGCCGTCATCAGCCAGGCTAGCTTGAATCCAGTGGCAAAGTGAGCAAGGGACCCACGTCTGGGCATACCCTGCCAACTTAGGGCGAACAAAGCAATACCAAAGGGGATGATGGACGGAGCGTTAGAGCAAATCAAACACTCACCCCCAGTCAACTGATCTGGGTTTAATCCATCATCATTCTTTAGCTCACTCCACCACCCCAGTTCAGACATGGCCATATGCAAATCAGCCTGACCCTGTGCCTCATGGGAACAGTCCAGCCCGAACTGCCAAGCCATGTCTTCCGTGGACCGGAAACAAGCATCCTGGGACCGGTTTCGGGTTCAAAACCCTCATCAGCCAGGCTATCTTGAATCCAGTGGCAAAGTGAGCAAGGGACCCACGTCTGGGCATACCCTGCCAACTTAGGGCGAACAAGCGATACCAAAGGGGATGATGGACGGAGCGTTAGAGCAAATCAAACACTCACCCCAGTCAACTGATCTGGGTTTAATCCATCATCATTCTTTAGCTCACTCCACCACCCCAGTTCAGACATGGCCATATGCAAATCAGTCTGACCCTGTGCCTCATGGGAACAGTCCAGCCCGAACTGCCAAGCATGTCTTCCCTGGACCGGAAACAAGCATCCTGGGACCGGTTTCAGGTTCAAAACCCTCATCAGCCAGGCTATCTTGAATCCAGTGGCAAAGTGAGCAAGGGACCCACGTCTGGGCATACCCTGCCAACTTAGGGTGAACACGGGGGGTGAGTGTTTGATTTGCTCAAGCGCTCCGTCCAACATCCCTTTTGGTATCGCTTTGTTCGCCCTAAGTTGGCAGGGTATGCCCAGACGTGGTCCCTTGCTCACTTTGCCACTGGATTCAAGCTAGCCTGGCTGATGACGGCTGAATAGCCAGAAACCGGTCCCAGGATGCTTGTTTCCGGTCCAGGGAAGACATGGCTTGGCAGTTCGGGCTGGACTGTTCCCATGAGGCACAGGGTCAGACTGATTTGCATATGGCCATGTCTGAACTGGGGTGGTGGAGTGAGCTAAAGAATGATGATGGATTAAACCCAGATCAGTTGTCTGTGGGTGAGTGTTTGATTTGCTCAAGCGCTCCGTCCAACATCCCTTTTGGTATCGCTTTGTTCGCCCCAAGTTGGCAGGGTATGCCCAGGCGTGGGTCCCTTGCTCACTTTGCCACTGGATTCAAGCTAGCCTGGCTGATGACGGCTGAATAGCCAGAAACCGGTCCCAGGATGCTTGTTTCCGGTCCAGGGAAGACATGGCTTGGCAGTTCGGGCTGGACTGTTCCCATGAGGCACAGGGTCAGACTGATTTGCATATGGCCATGTCTGAACTGGGGTGGTGGAGTGAGCTAAAGAATGATGATGGATTAAACCCAGATCAGTTGACTGGGGGTGAGTGTTTGATTTGCTCAAGCGCTCCGTCCAACATCCCTTTTGGTATCGCTTTGTTCGCCCTAAGTTGGCAGGGTATGCCCAGACGTGGGTCCCTTGCTCACTTTGCCACTGGATTCAAGCTAGCCTGGCTGAGGACGGCTGAATAGCCAGAAACCGGTCCCAGGATGCTGGTTTCCGGTCCAGGGAAGACATGGCTTGGCAGTTCGGGCTGGACTGTTCCCATGAGGCACAGGGTCAGACTGATTTTCATATGGCCATGTCTGAACTGGGGTGGTGGAGTGAGCTAAAGAATGATGATGGATTAAACCCAGATCAGTTGACTGGGGGTGAGTGTTTGATTTGCTCAAGCGCTCCGTCCAACATCCCTTTTGGTTTAGAAATATCCTATGTAGGCAGGCAATACTAGTAAAATGTAACAGGCAGTAGCCTGATCCTAAAGAAAGCCGACATAGCCTTTTTAGAACATTCTTCTAGTCACTTGGCTCTAAAATGAGGAAAGCAGTGTCACATATTACTTATCTGACCGAAAGATACAGTGTGCCATTTATAGTAACATTGAGCCACACAAATGTTAAGTCATCTCGATGATGTTCATAGTGAGATAGAACAGATGAAACCTTGTCCTTATCCATGTAGATCTCAAACAATGTCACATAACACTTATCTGACCGAAGGACATAATGTGCCATTTGTGGTAACATTGGTCTTCAATAATGATAAGCCATCTCGATAATGTTCATAGTGAGGCAGAACAGTTGAAACCTTGTCCTTATCCATATAGATCTCAATCACCATCAAGCCAGTACTGCATTTCTGCGTTCTTGTTGAGTCCAAATTTTATAGTGTTGTACTTTAGAATAAGTTCACTCTCTCTTCTGATTAGTCTAAGTTCTCGATTTCCACTGTGTCTGTTTTTGTGTTATTTCAATACCTAAAAAGGTGATCATTTTTCTGTGAGAATGTATCTCATGGAAATGGTCCGTAAAGGGTGGCCTGTTGTGCATTTATTTATATTCCTGTAGTGTTCTTGAATTCTGGTTCTCAGTGGTCAGATCGTGCTCCCGATGTAAGGACGGTTACAGGGACAGAAGATCACATAAATCACAAACTTGCTATTGCAGTCTAGCCATTCTTTTATTTTAATCGGTGGTCCTGATGTCATAGAAATATGAATAGGATTGTTTTTGCCCAATATGCATATATTACAATTGTGACACGTATGGAAACCTGCTGGTCTGTCTAAAAAGGTGCTGGTAATTTTCCTTTTGTTGACAAACTCAGGTTTGAATAGCAGTTGTTTTAGATTTGGTGCCCGACGAAAACTCACTTCAGGATATTCACGAAGATGATCCATTATTCCTGGTGTATACCTTAGTAAGTGCCCGTGGTGTTTTAACACTGTCCTAATGTTATGATGGCCATTATGATAGTGAGTAATGAAACAGATTTGATCCTCCTTCTTTGTCGATGGCTGTTTCTTACAAAGTGTAGTGGACCTTCCCATTTTAGAGATTGTACTTATAGCTGACTGCAAGTGGTGAGATTTGTATCCTCTTTTTTTCCAGACGTGCAATTGCTTCCATTCCTTTCTGCTCAAAAAACGTATCCTCGCTGCAGTTTTGTTTAATTTTCAAAAATTCACCTTTAGGTATATTCTCAATATTATATTTGGGGTGGCAGCTGTCAGCCCATAGAATGGCATTGACTGATGTATCTTTCCGATAGATTTAACTATGCAATTGGTCATGTCTTATATAAAGTGTAAGATCGAGAAAGTTGACTTCATCTTTTTTCTTTTCTCAATCTTTTTATTGTTCAGCTTATAACAAGTGTTAACAAGCCCCAAGCCAGGACCCAGCAATCAGTTGAGACTCATAGGCATTATAAACATTTTACATTTATAGAACCAAAACCCCAATACATTAACAAACCCCCCACCCCTATCCCTGGCACTGAATACTTTCGTTGAACCCGATGTTATAAACCATTGGAGACATTGTACAGGCCTCAATAGCAAGCACAGTCCCACCGCCTGTAACAATTAAGTCAACATTGCAACTTTCTACTGCAGATCAGGGTTGCCCATCAGATACCCTGTTAATGGGGCCCAAAAATCTTTAGGCCGCGAGGCTGTGGGCAGTTCCTCTGCATAAATTCCCAACTGGTCCCTGCAGTACAACAGGTCACGGATTCATCCTTTCACCGTCGGGCGAGTTCTAGCCCCCCAGCATTTCGCAACTGCCCGATTGGCGAATAAAGTGGAAATAGCTACCAGTCTTCGATTGCATGGCTTGAGATTTTTAACCCATCCAAGGAGACAGACATCAGGCGCACACTTCACATTTTCCAGCACCACCTCCGTGAGCACACTCGTGACTTTAACCCAGAAGAACTGTATGCCAGCACAGCCCCATGCAAGGTGCAGAAAGTCCGCATCATCCTGCCCACACCGCACACAACAAGCGCTCTCTCGCAGACCAAATCTACGCAATTGTACCGGTGTGTAATATAATTGATGCAGGTATTTGAAATGTATGATGCGTAGGTTGCAGTTCGCCGTCAGGTGGCCCGTTAGTTCACAGCAAAATTTCCAAGCCTCGGCGGACATATTGGCCCCAAGTGTCGTGTGCCATTTATTGTAGGAGGGGCTGTCAATTGGATCCCGCTCCTTCAGAGATGCATTTTATAGTCTTGTTATCAGTCCTCTGCGCGAGTCGCTTGCTAACACCGCCTGCAGTGCCAGAAGCGTTCTTGGCTCGGCTGGGTAGTCGGGATATATCGCACGTACAGCTTGCCTTACACGCACATATGTGAATCCCAGCATCAGGTCCTGCCCCCGCCCCTCCTGTATATCTGAGAGTGGTCGAAACTGGCCCTGCTGGTAAAGGTCTCCCAGCTGTGCAATCCCCACGTTTTTCAGTGTGCGCAGCGCAGCCTTTTCTTGTGCAGCAGAGATATCCGGGTGTGCAGCAAGTGGTAGCATCGGGGCATAGATATAATCTAGTTGTGCCTTGCGTGCCAGGGCCCTCCACGCCCACGCAGTGCAGTGTACCGGATTGATTTCAGACCGCGGTCCACCATGCCCACCCAGCAATGCAGCCGCCTCCAGTGACACAGGCAGCACCGAGTCTGCCTCAATGGCAATATGCGGCTGGAACCTTTGCGGGTGATACCAGAAATGCGCAAACTGCGCCTGGACGCATAGATAGTAGAGCCTCATATCGGGGGCCTCAAAGCCTCCATGCTCAAACGGTTGCACCAGTACCTCCCAGCTACAGCAGGGTTTCCTACCTCCCCATACAAAGGCTGATTGCAGTGTATTAAACAGTGCAATATTCAGACGGATCGGAATGTTAATGAATAAATAGAGTAGCTTAGGGAGGATCGTCATTTTAACTACTGCTATTCGATCTGCTAGAGAAAGCGGCAGCTTAGCCCATCTCGTCGCCTGGTCTGTGATTTTAGTGATACCACGGCCATAGTTCGTGGAAATCACCACCTCAGGGTCTCTGTGCAGCCATACCCCTAGGTACCGAACTGGGTCGGTGGACCATGCAAGCCCAATTCCACCTCACGGGTGCCGACCGTCAGCGGAAACACTGTAGATTTCGCCCAATTGATACCCAGGCCTGAATACCCTTTGAACTTCACTTATTCGCGGAGCAACTCCGATAAATAAGTTGCCGGCTCGTGGACGTACAGGAGCATATCATCCGTGTACAGCGAAACCACCAATGGACGCTGACGGAACTGCAACGCCGCCTTAGCATGCCGTTGGCGCAGTTTACATGCCAAAGGCTCTAGTGCGAGCGCAAAAAGTATGGGCGACAGGGGGCAACCCTGTCGCGTGCCTGTTTATTGAAAAAGCTTCTGACACCCAGCCGTTTACCCGTATACGCGCCAATGGTGCATGGTATAGCAGATGGACCCATTTGAGAAAGAAGGGTGGCAGGCCCATGCGCAGCAGTACCGTGAACATGTACTCCCATTGCAGAGAGTCGAACGACTTTGCGGCATCGAGTAGTACCGCTACCGCCTGAAATTCTGGCTCAAAATAGTGTAGTGTGGCAAACACAGTGCGTAGGTTGTGCATAGTCGATCTAGCGGGCACAAACCCCGACTGGTCCGGGAGCACTAGACTTGGAACCAGGGGCTGTAGTCTGCTGGCGATCATCTTTGCCAGAATTTTGGCATCAATATTAATCATGGAGAGAGGCCTATATGAATCACATGCACTGGCATCTTTACCAGGTTTCAGGAGCATTACAATGAGTGCCTCTCTAAGTGTGGGTGGGAGGGAGGGTGCCAGTCTCGTACGCCTCTGCAAACACATCAAATAGCCTAGGGGCTAAGTCCTCGACATAGGTTTTGTAGAACTCGCTCGGGAGCCCATCCAGGCCTGCAGCCTTACCTGTCGGGAGAGACATTATAGCGAGTTTGACGTCCTCGACTTCAAATGGCTGCGTAAGGTATTCTCGCTGGCCCTCCGACAGCCAGCCCAGTGCGATATCTTCCAGGTACGAGTTAACCTCTGCTGCTCGGGTGTGCGTCCGCTTTCCATACAGATCGGAGTAGAAGGCAAGCACTATTTTACTGATCTCTGGTGTGGTGTAATGTGCCTCGCCCTCCTCGTCTTGCAATTCAGTGATGTGTACTTGGCTCTGAGGTGCCGCCAATTTCTGCGCAAGGGATCGACTGGGTCTTCCTCCCTCCCCATAATAACGTGCCGTGCTACGGCGCGATCTATGTGCCATCTCCTGGTCTATGGTTTTGTTGTGCTGTTACAAGGTCCCGTATCGCAGGTAACTGCTCTGGAGCAGGACTCCGCTTGTACGCATGCTCCAGATTGGATATATCCGCCGCACGTTTACTGATTCGACGGCGTATATCTTTTAAAACCCCAGCTTGCGCACCTATGCACACACCCCTTATCGTGACCTTAAATGCTTCCCACAGCACCCACACTATCGACCGCGCCCTCATTCTCCTTAAACAAATTGCTAATCGCCTCCCGCACTGTACACTTGAAAACCTGATCAGTCAATGAAGCCGGTTGCAGTCGCCAGGTGAACGGGGGCCTATCGCACTCAGGGACAGACATTTCCAGCAATACCGGGGAGTGATCTGACAGCGTCTTCGCCAGGTGTCTGACATTGGTCACCCATGTGCAGGCAACTTCCGATACAAGCCAGTAGTCCAGGCGAGACCACGTGCCATGCACCGTAGATATAAAGGTGCTTTCTCTTGCCTCAGGGTGTCGCATCCGCCACACATCGTGTATGTTCCCGGCTTCTAACAAGCCCACCAGAGCATCTGTCGCTAGCATGTGTCGTGGGGCCCCACTCCCAAATCTGTCAATAGTTACATCTAAGCAGGTATTGAAATCGCCTCCCCAAAGGATCTCGACAGGAGGAAACTTGGAAATGCGCCGCCATACATCAGTAAAGAAGGAATGGTCATCCACATTCGGGCCATACACATTAACCAAAAGCACCCCCACGCCTCCAAGCTTGCCATGCACAAGGGCGAGCCTGCCTTGGTCGTACGTCTCCGAGCTGAGGGCAGTAAAGGGGACTCTCTTCTTAACTAAGATTAGCACCCCACGGGAATAGGAGGAGTATGAGGAAGCAATTCTGGCCCCTGCACAGCGTCCGCCCACGTTCCTCTCAGACTGTGATGTAAGCTGTGTCTCTTGTAGGAATGCTACTTGGATATCAAGCCTGTCTAGATAGGCCAGCACCGAGCAAATTTTCTTGGGGCTGTTTAAACCGCGCACGTTCCATGTAAGGAATTTTATATTACCACCAGTGCCATGCAGCAGAAATAATATACATATTAGTGTGATGCCTAGTTACAGTAGTGTGTCGCCTGGGTTCGTAACCAGTGCAAGAGCATAGTGCCAGCCAGTTCCCCCCCTCCATCCCCCCACCCACTTCAGCGGTCCCAACATGCCAAAGACATCCCTACTCTGTTTAAACATCCCCCAACAATCGACTCCAACAGTGTGCAACATGTGGGGTATTCCCATGTGGGGCCTCCAGAGAGCTACTGGCCCCCCTACTGAGTAGGAGGTGGCTGATCAGGTCTAGGTACCTGTGCTAGAAATTAAAGATCATGGCAATGTATAGACTGCGTTAAATCTAGAAGGAGGGAGAAAGAAGGAACTGTGATCCATTCAGCTTCCTTATTCGTAAATTACATATCAAAATGAGAATGGATCACTTGACCTGAGTAACCAGGGTTTTATGAAATTCGTGCAGTGTACTGATAAAAAACCCTCATTCACGTACAAAAGTCGAAAAAGCGGTATATCTTGATTATCCGCCCTGCTCTTAAAGACGTGACAGCATCATCATAGGGTTAGTTTTTGTATGCTTCCTCCATCCGGAGGAAAACCACTGGTTATTGCAGTAGTGATCAAAGAAAGGTGAAAGTGTTTTAGTGAAGTGAATCTCAAAATGTTAAAAACTCGTAGACCCCGATTTGTGAAATTTAATCAATCTGGGTTCGAGATATATTAAAATCTGTGTTGTGCGTAGGAAGACTAGTTAGTGGTCTAACGCACTGTGAGTGTCCATAAAAAGGTCTACTACAACATTTCTGTAGCGGTGAACAGTAACACCCCAAGACTATAAATCAGAGCATATCACTTGTATGACACGTCAATCAGAACCAGAGTTCGGCATTGCACTCTTTCATTGTTCTTCCTCGTCCGGATCATTCGGGGCCTCTCGTCGCTTCAATTTTTTCGCATGCTCCATCGCCGTCTTAGGGGTGGTGAAGATTTTAAAGTCCCCCTCCCCTGGCCCACGCGTAGGCGGGCAGGGTACAGCATGGCATAGGGAATGCCCTCGGATTGCAGGAATTTCTTTACAGGGCCAAACTCTCGCCTTGCCTGGACTGTGACAGTAAAGTCTGGAAAAAAGGATAGTGAGTTCCCTTGGTGGTTAATGTCGCCCTTTTCTCTGGCCAGCCTTAAAACAGTATCGCGGTCCCTGTAATTTAGTAATCGGGCAATTATAGGGCGAGGTGGGGTGCCCGGTGCTGGTCTCACCGCCAGGGAACGATGAGCCCGCTCTATTAGGAACATGTTGGAGAAGCTCTCATGGCCAAAAATATCTTTGAGGAGGTCCTCAATGAAGGTCTCCATCTTCCCAGTGTTTGTGGACTCTGGCAGGCCCATGATTCGAATGTTATTACGGCGAGACCGGGCCTCTAAATCCTCGTTCTTTGCTTGGATAAGCGCCAGTACCTTCTCCATGTTGAGGGCTTTATCGGCCACTTCACTTAAACCCTCCTCAGCAGTAGCGACCCGTTGCTCCACCTCCCCCATTCTCGTGTTTTGCTTCTCGAGTTGGGAAGACATATGGTCAAGTCTATGGTTTATGGCAGACATATTGCCCTCTATGGATTGGAGGCTTTTCTGCATGGCCAGCAGTGTCAGTTCTATCGTGGACGGGCCATCACCCTGGGCGTCGGCCTCGGAGTCGGATGCCGCCTTTTGCGTCTTGCCAGTTTTTCGCGCCTCAAACGTGAGGCGAGGCTGAGTTTTATCCGTCTTCCCCATATTAGATGTTGGGCAATGTGTGTGAAGGTTGCTGGCCTGCAAGGGGGTCAGGCATGGCAAGAGCGCTGAGGACCCCACCACTGCCAAGTAAAGGTATTAATCTGACACCAGCGTTCGAGTGTGGCTCAAATCTGCAGTCTAGCTGTGTTCACAACAACAAAAGCGGCGTTCCACGCTCAGCTCCCGCAGCGCCCAAGTCCCTTCCGTTATGCGCCCAAGTGGTAGCCCGGCCTGTTTGACGTGGGGCGTCCGTTAGCAAATGTCGTTTAAGGGCCGCCGCCTCTAGGGCACTGCACTGTTTGAGAGGGACCAGCTACTTCAGTTCAGTCCGCAATAGGGCCTAGCGAGCATATACTGCCACAGGTGTCGTGCGCGCTCCGCCACGCGGCCCGTCACGGCGCACAGTGCTGGTTCAAAGGTGCACTGGACAGACGGGTATATGGTGTGGGGTGTGCGCCGGGAGTCCAACAGCTAGGCCCAAGAAGTTGACTATGGCCCAATGAGTATGCAGGCGGTATCCTGATCTGCCGCGCTGCTGCGCTTGGGAAGTACACTGATTGACACTGCCGCTGGGGCTTCTTGAGGTGGGCAGGAATGATGTAAAGGCCCTCTTGTCGGCTCGATCTCTAGGCGCAGGCCCCCCTCCGGAGCATCACGGCCAAACGGCCTCTGCCTGTGATATTGCCAGGAGTGGGTGGGAGCGCTCAGGGGGACCTCACCTCAGCACTCACGGTCCCGCAGATAAGTTTCAGGCAATGGAGGCGGGGGCATTAGCGGCAGGTTTGTCAGCGCCTCGGGTCCCCGCAATGCTGGCAGATATCGCAGGTAGGTCTCGGCAACGTGCGCGCGCTGCAGCCGGCCGCGGCTCGCAGGGCACAGCCCGGCTCCCAGGCCTACACCCGCCGCCGCAGCTGCAGACCCGGGCCAGACCGCGCTCCACTTACCACAACCGGCACCAGACGCCACTTGCGGTGCGATGGTCCACGTCTGCCTTCCCCGCTGATATTGGGCATCCGCACTCCCCCTCCACTCCTCAGGATCTTCACAGCCACTTGTTTCGGGCCGGTCGCCCGCCAGGCGCGTCGCTCTGCTCCGCCGCTCACCTCACCATTTTGCTGCCAGGTCCGTCAGCATCCAGCGGCACACTCACCAACAGGGGCTCCGCAGACACAGTCCTCCCCTGTATCGCGTCGAGGCGTCATTATGAGCCAGCTCACCGCAGTGCTCCAGCGGCCGCCATTTTGCACTCTCGTCGTCAGGATCAGTCCCAGCCGTTATCAGCCGAATGCGGAGGCGCTGTCCGTCCGCAAGGGCACCACTGCACGCAGGAATGTTGTTCTGTGCAAATCTGTGGGGTTTGATGCCAGGATGCCGTGATTTCTAGCAGATATTGGGCGGATTGAGGATCAGCCGGGCGGAGCTGCACTAAGGCGCAGCCATCTTGCGGGGCGCCCTCTAGAGCCAAAACCGACTTCATCTTTAGAGAAATGATAGGTCGTTTTGATCTTCCAGGGGTTGTCATACAGTTGATGTCACGGAGGGTCTTTTTGACCTCTAGGAAAGAAGCCCACTGAGCCTGGACGGCTGCAGTAAAGTCTGGAAATATGGAAACCCTCCCATTGTACACCACAAGGGGGCCCGCAGTTCGTGCACATTAGGAAATAGTGTCTCTGTCCCTATAATGAAGTAACCTAGCCACCACTGGTTAGCGACCAATTGAAAGTGCATGGGCCAGTACTCTACAAGCTCATTCCAGAGCAAAAAAAGGGGTAAGGTGGTGCGGAGCAACGTCAATCTGATGCCAATGTTCCAGATAGGACACCATATTGCAGCCTTCCATGCCCTCAGGGAGACCTACCACACTACGCATCTTCAGCCCACCGTTCCAAAATACGCACTCCTTCTGTTAGGAATTCCACTGTGTGAGCAAGGGCTTTGTGTTCCGGTTGCAACACCCCACCGAAGCCTCCACCTCCTTAACTCGATCAGCCAGCTTGCTATGCTCCCTCTGAGAAGGCACAGACCTACTGCAACTGCATTTATATCTTGCTGGAGAGTGATCTTAGCGTCCGTTATTGCAGCCAGGACCTTGTAGAGGTGCACATGTAGCGAAGCCTCAAGGGATTCAGGGTCCTCATTGTCTCCAGTCGTGGGTGGGGAGGGCTCCTCTGTACTAGAAGGCGCCCCAGTCTGTTTAGCCCTCATCTCCCCGATACCAACAACGAGTAGGGCTCTCACAGGTGCATGTGGCCATGTTAATGGTAGGTGAAGCGGGCACCGGCCCGGATACAGAAGCTGGGACTAAGGGTCTCCCAGGGGCTAATGGGCACCAACGTCACCCCAACCCTTAGTCCAACAGGGGTCCACACTGCCGGCCCACCTATGGCACAGAGCTCCAAGTGACTCCGCCTGGGCACAGCTTAGCATGATACGAGGACTGGTAGAGCCCCAGCAGTACAGCAGCAGCCAGTGATCAGCTGCTTCCAGTGTATGGCAGGCCCAGGGGCTCAGCCTCAATTAGCCCAGCATTGCTAGCAAGCCTCCAAGCATGGTATTACAAAGAGGTTCCCATGCCGCTTACTGTGTAACTCCTCACCTGGCAGGGTGAGTCTGCACCCCACCGGGGCCAAGCTCTCACGAGTTGAGGGAACTCCCCTTCTCTGTTGTGCACTGCACTGCAGGAAAACGACCCACCTGAGCTCTGATGAGGGCTACACATCTGTACGGCCCCATGCGGGGGAAGTTGGGCTCATTCAGGCATCAAGCTATGCGCCCCGTGGTCTTCAGCAGGCTAAACCCAGAGGTGCATCAAGCTAAACCTCCACAGGAGGGAGCATCAATAATCCAAGTGCCACTTTTGCCTCAATGTCCTGAAACAAAGGAGAGGCAAGGGCCCCCACCACCAAGAGCAAGGACTCCCAATGCAGCACCAAGGGCCCAGTTTGAGCAGGAAGCGGGGTGAGCTGGAGCAGGGGTGCAGCGAGAGGGTTATCCAACAGGCGACCGCACAGGGCCCAGATGAGTCTAGTGCACTCCACAGGCTCAGTGTATACTTCTCCCAGTAATGAGTCTCCTTCACTTAAGGCCTCTCGCCCCCAGTCTCTGGGGGGTGAGGGACTCCCAGCTGCAGTCGCTGCGATCTCTCTACAGGGGCGGCAGCCCCCCCTCCCCCAGATGACTGCCGGTATCCTCAGTGGTCCACCCACGGTGGTTGGGTATGAGCAAACACAGGGCCTCTGGGTCAGCTTGTGCCACCTCAGCAAGGTGCCTCTCAGCTGTTATGGTACTCAGATCAGGAGCCCATGCACCCACCTCTTTCAGGATGCCCAAGGGACCGCACCATGTGGAGGCCTATTTTGCCGCTGTCGTCTGCCGCAACTTCACCAAGCCTCAACACGGGCTCTGAGAGTCTTCACAGCAGTGTGCCAGTCTGGCAGCGGTTCTGTTGCCTTGCTGCTGCGTCCGCAGGAGCTGTAATGCTCCACAGTTCACAGTCATCAGAGGGGGCTCGGGCTCTCACCAAATGTAGGTGCCCCACGAGATCAGCAACTCTCCACCGCAGGGATGCGCTGCTCCTAGCTGCGAACAATCCTCCTGAGCTCCTTCCGCCATTTTGCTGCACTCTGCCCGTCAATTATCATAGCCCACAAGGGTCCCCCCGAGCCAGGACAGGGGTCTCCGGGCCACCAAGGGTCCAGGAGGTGTCCTATATTCGTGCCAGTGAGCAGATACTGAGCTACAGGCTCATTCAATCACCATAGTGGGCTTCAAAGCCACGCCCCCCTCGTCATTGTAATGTTGGGATAAATCTTTCCCACCATCATCTTCGTCAGGTAATGCCAAACTCAACTCAGAATCCAAGTAAAAAAGATGTTGGAGCCTCTGAGCATGGTTCTGTGGTAGAGAAAGTGTTTCGTCAGAACGCACAAATACCAGGTGCTCTGGAGTGAAAGTGTGATCTCTGTCAGGCCGGAGCTAGCATTGATGAAGAAGGAACTGGCACAGGTCTTGAAGCCGGAGTGGAAGTCGGTTCCGGAATCAGTGAGGAACTCAAGGCGGGCTCGAGGTGCTCACACAGGTCCGAGGGCAAAGCTGCCAGAGGTAACTTGAATGGAGGCCCCTGAGGATACAGATTCCTAAGGACTCGTGGGGCAAGAAGGCCAGAGAGAACCGGAAGACTGCCAAAAATATCCTACACGGACTCCCTTTTGGCCTCGATCAGCTGTGGCATTGCAGATGGCCCTGCAAATTTAGGGTGCAGTGAGACCATTTCTGTAACTGACTCCTGGAGTGGGGATTGGGGAGAGATCGACTTGCATCTTGACCCCCTCCCGACTTCTCTTTAGGACAAGAGTGCGGTGAGATGGGGTGAAGTCACCCTTTGACTTCTTATGCTTCTCCTTCAATTTTAACTTTGACTTACTGGGCGGTTTTGTCCGAGAAGAAGACCTCTCAGGAATGACCTCAAAAGCTGGAACAAATCGAAGCCCTCGACTTGGAGCATGGGCATAACTTGCATGAGGTCCGCAACTTCTTATGCGGGTGTTCTGCAACATAAAGCTTTGATCCATGTCCTGGATCGCCTTCAGGTGCATGAGGGCACATTCTTGGCATGTCTTGGAGTCGTGCCAAAACACCAGAGCCAGACCACGTGTGGGTCCATCACTGACATCTGTTTACAACAATCGCAGAAGAGTTTTAACCTGTAGCCATGGATGCAGACATCATTCCTTTACACACTGAAAAGAGAATTTGATAGGGTTTGTCACCCAGCGAAAAAGGGAGCGGCGCTCCGGATCTGCATTCGAAGACGCAGAAGCAAAGGAAATGATGTCAACACGCAGAGGTGGCACTTATTGGTGGCTCCGCTCCATCGCTTCCAGGGTGGAATAAGGCCAATGCAGCGCCGCATGGTGTTACCTAGCGGCACATGGGAGCACTGCTGTGAAAATGTTCGGATCAAGTCTGGCGCCTGGTGGATATACAAACGGTGAGGAATCTGCAGATAGAAGTATTCATTAGAAACTCTTGATCTCCCCTAACTACTACCCATCTCTGAACCCTAAACATTACTTACCATACCAAAATGTTGTCCATTCCTGGACCCAATTTCTGAACCCTAAAAAACCTCATTTATCCTTTAAAAAAACTAAACTCAAAAACATATATACAAATATAAGCTACCTGTAATTTGAATTAAAATACAATTTAATTACATTTTAATTAAATGTAATAACTAAACATAAGTGACATTTTAAAATAGTAAATATCCATATATATTAATTTCATCTATTTTTATTATTAATTAATCTCATTTTAAATATTTTGAATTAATACTGTTTAAAAACCAGTAAATGAACTACATTTAATTTAGAGCACTATAAACAATTAAATGTGCACAACCGTAACAATATATATATATATATATATATATATCCAAACATGAAACGCTCCTTCTGAAACCAGCGGATCCGTGGGGAAGTGGTGCGTACGCTGGTGGAGTACACCGGCAGTCTCGATATAGATTTCTCGCTTCCGTAAACACGCACTCTCAGAGCCAGGCCTGGCCTTGTTTATGGAAGTGAGAGATAGATAAATAAATAAATATATATATATACACACACACTTAATGTTAAGGTTTAGTGATTTAAATCTTTAATAAAGTAACTTACTTGCGAAGAAAAGCTAGTAAAACGTGCCTGCCATGTAATGACATCCAATGTAACTCCTGAAATGTAATGACTCCTGATGTATGGCCTACGAAGTAATGATAGCAGACCACCTTCATTAATGTTCTTTCTGATGGATCGTTCGGCTCTTGCAGATTACTTACATGAATCTTCTTTCCATGCGCCAGACTGGATTCATAAAATGTACGAGCAGTAGCCAGTAACCATCACCCACGGACCCGCAAGGACACCAGAATACGCATCAGTACTATGTATTTTCTTCGTTGATGATTGAGATGCAGAGGAGGGAGGTCTAATGATAGCCATGAGAGATGGGAGCTGAGTCATTCATCGAAAGGATATTACCTAAGCAGGGTAACTTGTTCTTCTAAGAGATATTTTCTCTCACAGATTTCATACCTGAACCATTTCTAAACCATCCTTTCAGGAGGAGGGTTTAGAATACTGAACGGCATTCCGTAACATCAGAGGACAACTCTATCAAATTAAGCCATAATATTAGTCAAAAGATGCAGAGAGGACCAAGTAGATGCTTTGTGTATCATCTGAACTGGAATATACTGTAATAAGGCTGATGTAAATGCCAGTGCTGTTTAAATTGGGCCCAGAATCATTCTGGTTTGGACATGTCTGTGAGATAGTAACAACGCTTCACCATCATATATCCTTCTAGAAATGGTTTGTTTCCTGACACTCTTGTCCAGTTTACACTACTCCAATCAGATGAAGTAGAGTCATTAACATGAAAGTGCTGGATTCTGTGAATGTAGTAGTTGAGAGCCCTTTCTCTTCTTTGGACAGATGAGGAGGAGAAAGAAGGAAGGCAACAAAATCATGTTTGGTATAGAAATCTGAAGCCACTTTCAGGAGTAAATTAGGTTTGATCCTAAGATTTTCTTCATATCTTGAGCAGGTAGTGACGGTTGGAGAGGCTGAAAGGACTTATCAATCAAGGATGCTTCTGACAGACATCAATGTGATCAAGATTGCCATCTTTCTCAACAGCATGTGTTGCAGCCAAGAATGCAACTGTTTCAATGCAAGTCCCATCAAAAGGACAGAACCAGATGTATGTCCCATTAGGGGACTTAGAAGGCTGTAGGCGGAAATGTATTCAGTAACTCTTTCAAAAATCTAGAAACTTTGTGAAGTTTAAATAACAAGCTTTGATCAAGCGAGAAAATGTAGACTGCTAAGTAACCCTCATTTATGCTACACTTAAGCCTTTTTCCTCTAGCGAAGCAGTATATGAACCATATTTGCTTGAAGGGGATCTGTGGACTCACTATGCCACCATAACACACATACCTGCCACCTTCTTAGAGTGGTCATGTCTAGTGCCACCTGGCCATGAGGAATACCTCACTTTACTTCTGTAGAGTGTTTATATGACAGTAAGACTAGCCTTTCACATACAAACAGAAATGTCAGGGCAAGATTCGTCTCCTATATTTTTTATGGAAAAATTCCAATCACACTTTGGTTCGTTTTGTAGAATATTTATAGTTGTGTTAACACGTGTTTCACCCCTTTACATGGCCATCCGGCCTGGGGCTTCTTCAGGGCGGTTTATAGGAGTACAGATAAAATCAGGTCGTCTAGTTCAGGTGGATCTCTAAATTTCGGGCATAATGCCGCTTCTGAAAGATGCAGTCAATCGGTGTGGAGATTTCCACACCGATTGAAATTTTTCCATAAAAAATATAGGAAACGAATCTTGCCCTGACATTTCTGTTTGAACCTTACCTACATTAGGGGTTAGGGGTATCCCCCTGTCAAGGGCAAGCACCGCAGAGGAGAATCTTTGCTCAATACCGGCCAGTAAGGGATCGGGACCTTTCACCCCTTCTTCCGATAAAACTAGCCTTTCACATTCCAGGCATGCAAGTCTTCCTCAACGGAAAATGATAAAGAAACAGAGATGCTCAACTCATTTAGGTAGGTTAGAGTACCATGGTTATCTGGACTAATCAGGGGCAGAAAGAATCATCTGAACCTTCTGACTTATCTTCTGAAAAAGGGGTGGGAGGAAATGCCTAATGATGCTTTTAGAACCAATGTGGGCCGCAGAAGTGCATCCCCAAACAAGTCCTAATTGGGAGACCTAAGTTAACAGAAAAGACTGCATTACTTTTTTCCTTTGGTGGCCATGTAATTAATCTGTGGGATGCCCAAAAACTGGAACTACAGGTTTACCACTTCTTGCACTTCCCATTTGTGATTGCGGGTGAAGAGATAACCGAGGAAGTCCTCTGTTATGTTCTCTCTCCCTCTAATATAAGCTGCTGACAGATAGCCGCCTATGGCCCAGTCCTACAGTTCTACTACTTCACTGCCTGGCTGTCATGTCTTCAGGTAAAACATTCCTTACTGGTATTTCTAAAGTGTGTGGACTAGAGTATTTTTCAGGTGCAAAAAAAACTATATATGCTAGTTTAACTCCTCTCTACTCCAAGAACCTGATGTGGTAAGATGCATGTGGTAAGTGGCCAGAATACATGGATGTCAGTTTCTCTAGATGGGCAACCCAGCACTGTACCAAAGCACCAACGGCTATTGTAAACAGATGTGAGGGAGGTCTAAAAGGGTGACCCTCTAATTGATTTCTGCAACTGTCCATCACCTCAATCACTTTATCAGCAGCCACTGAAGGAATATCACATCATTTAGGTGCCTTTTAGAAGAGGTTATGTTGACTGTAAAATCACCATTGTTAGGATTTCAGCCGGGCGCAAGGAACTATAAAGAAGCATGAGAACATTAGCCCCAGGAGACATTACATGGCTTTCTCAGTTTTGTGAGGAGGACTTTTGAAGCCTGTAGTAGTGTAGTTCATACAGATTTCATATAATGAGGCAGATACACATGCAATTTCATTGTTCCTATGAACTTGATAGAGCAGAGATTACATCAAAAGGATTTTATGACAAAGAAATGATCTATGACACCTTTTCGCGAGAGAATAGCAAACGTGTGCAAGTTACAAGTAATGAGAAATTACACTATTATGCGAAATATAGTTACTGCATCATAAAAGCATGCAGAAAAAAAGGTATATTAATGAAAATATATCATATTTTATTAACATGTTAGAAATATGCAAAATTGTAAATTCTCACGTTCTGGAGTTTATCGTTAATCAACTTGATATTCATATATGAGTATGAACATTAATAAGACTAAATTGAAATTAGCATGAATTAACTTGATTTTTGTGTGAAACATTAATGTGACATTTCGCGTAATAACGTGTATACCAAAAATGACAAAAGAAAAGTAGGTGTTGCACAATCATAATTAATCGTGCTTTCATGAAACTTCTCTAGAATGTATTTCATTTCATATATAAATGAAAATGTTTAGACAAAATATTAGTTAAATGTACACGTTGCTATATTCTAATTTTTATGAGTACCCTATACTTACATGTATTAATTTCAACCATATTGAAATTATTATTAGTGCATCATTGATATAATTGCACTTCGATGCTTTAATATTCTTTTAAATGTATGATTCACAATTAATATGACTTTGCCGTATATTAGCTTAAATTCATGTAGGCATCATTCTTAAAGAGAAATTGCTGACTGCTATAACTAAAGTGTATGGGAACATCCACAATATTGTCAGTAGTACTGCATTAATAATTGTTTCCTTTGCCTTCTACCGTACTGCACAGGGCACTTGTTACAATCATTGCTTCAATTCAGAACAGCTGCCTGGGAAAGTGTCCTTCTGAACTTTCTAGGTCTTTTCCTCAATGTGCCATTGTTCAGTGTGTCCCATACTGAATAACCTAAGGAACCGCGTAATTGGTCCACCTATTCTTCCAGATTTTGTGCTTCTTTACTGTCGCATCACACTCATCCTATATGAACTGATCAATGACTTGAGAGGTCTGACAAATTGAAGAGGTGCGAGGAGGAATCACCTCGGAACTAACGGTCTATAGTTGCCTGTGTTAAGGGATTTTTGTGGGCTTGAAGCGGTTCTGAGCGTGCAAAGGGTCCCTGTTGTTCTGCTGTGACCCTTGCTGTTACGGTGGCAGACAAAGACAGATTTCTGTCTTAACGGACTGGCTACTTGGGACTTTCTTGAACAAGCCTTTGCGAAAGGCTTACCTGGCTACCTATTCATACCAATGCATACGCTGTATGTGCTTGGGGGGTCTACCTCGGCTGAAGGAGACTGCCCCTCACTGAATCTCCTTACCTTTCCGGAAATCCAGAGCTTTGGTATTTGATTAAATCAACTTAATCTAAATTCAATTCTGTATGCTAAATGTATTCATGTAAATTGTTTCCATTTAATCTGATAAACTAATTTAACTAACTTGATTTGACTCTGCAATTCTGACTTATAGTTTCTTGTGAGTTTGCATTCATTTGGGCTAGCCTATGACTAACTACAACTGCAAAGGGAAAGTTCCTGATCATCAGATCTTAATGCTATTATTCTTTATTGATATAACAGAACTTTTGGACTGTATGATTCTATGCCTACGTTTCTTTATGAGATTTGGGTTTGCAGTGATCATATTTTATATCTATGGTATTTTCCTGAGAAAGGTATCTATAAGAGTTTACTTTCGAGTTTGTAAACAGTTATCCTATTCCTGTTCCTCACTGGGTAACTGCCAGTTGCCCCAAATAGCCAACCCCCCTCAGCACAGAGCGATGTCCATTGGAGGACCAATTGATTTAGTAAAAGAAGTAAAGGGCCCAGAAAATGCTATAGCAGTAATTCTGGTAGCGTGTCGGATGGTTTACTGGTTGATGAAGTTAGGATATAAGTGGGATGTCTATTGAGGTTCCTATAGGGCTGTCCCAAAGCTCAAGTTCAGTAAAGGTGATCAAGTGCCAGTCTTGAAGAAGTACGACGAGACGACGAAAACTGGGGTGTGAGTATTAATAAGGTTGCATGTTGCTGTTGCTTAAAGTTTAGATTGCGGTAATATGGTTATACAAAGTTTTTAGTGCTTATGCTTGAGCTGGGTACTTTCTGTTGCTAAGTTGAAGTTATCGGGTCCGAAGGGACCTAAGATCCCGGCATTCACACCTACGTGTGGTCTCAGTGTGGCATATGCTGAGTAAGACTGTCTGCTGTGGTTTGAGGGTGCTGCGCGCAAGACATCATCGGCAATACGACTAGAAAAGGGAACTTTGCGAGTTTGAGAAATTACAGTCATTGCAGTTGTCCTCAGTGCACAGAGAATAATGGTAAGGATTTAAATGAGGTCGCGCTGGTCGAGGCTTCGCTTGGGTTGTGTGGTAGATGAAGTTACTTTTGAGTGCTTGAAAGTCTATACATTTACTTTTAGTGGAGCAGACAAGAGTTTATTTGAAAGTTTGTTTCTTATACTGCTAATTTGTAACACCTCTTTGTGACATTTTGCGTTGATCACATTTTTTGGGGGAGAAGTACGCGCTGAAGACATTGTAAAGGAGGGGCAACTGGCGCAAGGAGTTGAGAGACGTCACAGAGTATTGCGCTACTATTGGTTGGTTGGTGTGAAGTCACGCTGGGATAGGTTGACAACATCACAATGAGCCACGCTGGTATTGGTTGTTTGAGCGAAAACAAGGAAGCGTACTCTAGAGTTGTTCAGAGAGATATTTGTAAAGGACAATATCAAATATTCTTGAGGGAAAATGAAAATTTTGAAAAATATGAAAACTCTAATATAAGGAGATGTGCCCATACCCACAAGAGAAGGGGTACCGATACCACCTGAGGGTACACCAGCTTTATATATGACTCAAGAGAGAGGTTATCATACATGTACACGGTTGTTGAATTGGATGAAATACAAAGAAAAAGACGTCCCTTTAGCTTTTCCACAGTATGGAACCTTGAACATTCGAATTCTTGAAAATTTGAAGAGGCAGTTGTATGATATTCCCTCCACTAGCAAGGAAACTCTACCTCCAGGTATGGCACCTTACCTGTAAAATCATTCACTGAAAGATGGCATCAGGGGAACGGTCCATATAATGATCTTTGTGTAGGCTGTGAAGGATGTTCTGAATTGCTTATCCATGTTCTGTTTTTTTGCCCCATCTATAAACGCATACGTGCAAAATGGATTGTTCCTTGTGCAAAAATCTGGGTTGTAGGGAGTTGTAGGGAGTTCCAGGAATCGTTTATATTATTGCAATGTGACACTAGACACTAGCCACGTAGTCGTAGGTCGCAGCACGCCCCGTCCCGCAGCGGGACGGGAAGACCCCGATGATGAAACATGCCACCAAGGGCCCTTTCGGTGGCTGAGGGGTATTTTAACAAAGCTGTGTGCTTTCCATCATTTTAGGAGACACACTCGATTGGAAGAACACTACCGTACTTTTGCACAGGGGTGGATCCCTTTGTTTGACAGTTATTTCCAATGCTGACAAGTGATGATTTACCTTTGGAGTTGAGGGACACTGAGTCACCTGAGGTTTAGGATTTTACAGGAAAAGATATTGGGCTAATTAAAGGAGTTGCTCCAATACGAATCACTATACACCCGAATGCAGAGGTTCCTTGTATCCTTCCATGCAATCTGAGTCCGGAAACCAGTGCAGGAATTACACCATTAATTGAGTCACTGATCGAACAAGAATTTTAAAAGAAATCATGGGGAGTCCATGTAATTCTCATATTATGGGAATTCAGAAGCCCAATGGCAAGTATCGAATAGTGCAGGATTTGTGCCGGATTAATCAGACTGTAATCCAAATCAAGCAGTGATACTTTACCAGATTCCATGTGAAGCTAAATCGTTTTCTGTCAATGATTTGTGTCAAGCCTTCTTTACCTTTCCCTTGCACCCGGCAAGTCTCGGTTCGGAAATCGGGTCTTGGCATGGTGCCAAGTTCCACAAGGATATACGGAAAGCCCCTCAATCTTCAATCAGATCTTGAAAAAGAATTTGGAGTCATTAGTGATGCTTAATCACTCTGTTTTGGTTCAGTACAATTGGCGACTTATTAGTAGCGTGAGGTACTCAGGAGGCTTGCATATGCGACACCATCGCATTACTAAATCATTTGGAAGTGAATGGACATAAGATGTCAGCAGCAAAATTACAATTTTGCAGGAGAGAAGTCCTTTACCTGGGACATCACATAGAGAAAGGAGCCAGAAAAGTGTCACAAGATAGGATCACTGCAATTCTGCAGATGAATCCACCAAGTACACAAAAGGAGGTTCAAATGTTCCTGGGAATGGTTGGCTATTGTCGACAGTGGATTCCAAACTTCTCAATAGCCAAAACCACTTCAAAAGCTTGCACACAAGGATGTGTCAGATCCAGTCCCTTGGAATGATGAATGCATGAGCTCTTTTAATGAACTGCCGGAGAGTCTTTGTCGAGCTCCAGCATTGGGAATGCCCGACTTTAACAAAAGCTTTACTCTGTTCTGCAGTGAGCGCGAAGGTTGCGCATTGTCAGTACTGACGCAGATGCATGGTACTGTGCGTAGACCTGTTGCATATTTCTCGGCTACTTTAGATCCCGTAGCCGCTGCTTTACCTGGATGCCTTGAAGCTGTTGCTGCAACGTTTGTGAGTTTGGAATAGTGCAAACATATTGTGATGGGTCATCTGTCCAAAATGCATGTGCCTCATTCAGCTGAGATATTGCTAACTCGTACTCGAATGCAACATCTCACTAGCAGTTGATTGACTAAGTATGAGCAGGTAATTTTGGGTGCTAAGAATGTGACTTTAGTGCAATGTATAAGTTTGAATCCTGCTACTCTGATGCCTTTGCCTGGGAATGAAATTGTAACTGATGAAGCAGATCATGGCTGCTTGGATGTGACTGAGTTATGCACTAAGCCACGTCCAGATATCCTAGATTTCCCTTTGCCTGAATTGGATCATGTGCTGTTTATGGATGGATCATGCTTACGAGACGTGGGAGGAAACTTGAGAGCTGTGTATGCCATCTGCACAGTTGTGGGTGTGGTGGAAGCTTCCTGCTTGCAGGGAGTGTATTCTGCACAGGTGGCGGAATTGATTGCCTTGACAAGGGCTTGCAGCATTACTGATCGATTGAGAGTTACTAACTTCACCGACAGTCAGTGCAGCTTTGGTGTCGTTCATGACTTTGGGAGGTTGTGGTCACAGCGTGGGTTTATGACCTTATCGGGTTTGCCCATTAGAAATGAGGAAAGCGTGAGGAACCATTACAACTGCCTGCCCAAATTGCTGTGGTTAAGTGTTCTGCCCATCGACAAGGAAATGATTATGTCACAGTCAGCAACCGCTATGTGGATGAGACTGCGTGCTATTGCACTCTAAATTCGTATATTTTCAAAGGAGATCCCTTGAGAGAAAAATCTGATGTGTCAGAATAAAGGCTGATGTTGTCAACGGTAGAGACTTGGGAGGAAGTAAAAGCATTACAAGATGAGGTACCAGATGCAGAAAGACAGGATTGGATCAGAGCAGGGTGTACTCAGAGGCAAGAAGATGAGGTCTTCGTATACGCAGATGGGAGACCAGTATAACCAGATAGTATGCTGTCGCCTATGGCACAATACTATCATGGTCCTGCACGCGTTGGGAGAGATGCCATGTTGTGTCTCATTCGTTAAGCATAGTTCAATCCCAGATTTAGAGCAACTGCAGAAGTGTTGTGTCAAAGGTGCATGGTGTGTGAGCAACAAAATGTGGGAAAGAAAATTCTGGTTACAATGAGTCATGTAGATGCATACCCAACTAGGCGAAATGACAGCTTAACTGTGGCAAAGTGCTCCTTCGAGAACTCATACCACGTTTTGGGTTTGCGACTTCTTTGGAATCGGATAGAGGGACTCATTTTAATAATGAGGTCCTAAAAATGTTATGTGCAGCATTACAGATTGAACAGAAACTACATTGTGCTTACCGACCAGAAGCATCTGGTGTTGTTGAACAGGTGAACGGAACGTTTAAGTCCAGGTTGGCGAAAATGTGTGCTTCAACGTCTCTGAAATGGCCTGATGCTTTGCCTCTTGTGTTGATGAGTTTGAGAAGTACCCCAGCCAGAAGAACAGGGCTGTCCCCACATGAAATAATTATGGGGAGGGCTATGAGACAGCCTGCAGTCCCTGCCAACCAACTGGTGAATATTACAGATAACTTGGTACTCGATTACTGTAAAGGACTGGCTGACGTGGTACGTTCTGTGTCTACACAGGTTGGGGAAGCTGCCACGTCACCTCAACAGGAGCAGTGCCACAACCTCAGTCCTGGAGACTTGGTCCTGGTGAACAAAGACGTACAAAAGTTGTGTCTGGAACCTCGCAGGCGTGGGCCATTCCAAGTGATTCTGGTGCCCAGAACTGCTGTTAAATGTGATGATCTTCCAAACTGGGTGCATGCCGCCCATACGCGCTGTGTCCCACATCCCCTTGAAGATGCAGTACCTGTAGCAGATGTGCCGGTGCTTACAGTGAGACACCCGACTCAGGTCAGTCAAATAGTAGAGGGGGCTTCAGCTCCTGGGTCTCGAAGCACTGGTTCAAGAAAGGGTCCAAGAGAGTCAGCTCTTGTAGGTACTGAGGGTCAAAGAGAGGAAGAGCTGACTAGGCGAGCAACTGACCCAAATGAAGAGAACAGTGCAGCTGAAACAGAGACCGTTGGCCCAAGAGAACAGACCAATTGAGATGAATTCTAACTGAAGGCAAAGTACCACCAACTGTTATTGAAGTCTATAGTCAGTCTGAACAAAGCGATACTGATGATGATGGACTGTCAGTAAGAAGGTCCAAAAGAGCCAAGGTACCAAATCGAAAACACGCTGCACCTGAGTGGACTTACTTTGCAGCAACAAATGACTGGGAGAAAGCATATCACGCTTTTTGTTTCAGCAATCCAAGCTCACATGAATCACCTTGAGGAACTGTTGTAAGCAGACTGAATTATCAAAGCAGATTAAAGAAAAAAGTTCAACAATCCAAGAGATGAAAATACACTCATCTATGCCATATATGGACTAAACGTGCAAAGCTGTGAGTACCTGTGAACTGCAACAACGAGAAAAGCAAAAGCACTTATATGTTCTAACTTAACTTGCTGCAAATGCCAATTAACATCTAATTCAAATTTTAACAGAGTCATGAAGTCTAGTTCTGGAAAAGTCATGAATCCAAAACCAGTATCACTGAAACGCAAACTCATATGTGCATGTTTACTTGCCACATCTATTATTATTGTTGTATTTCTTGTTGTTTTAAATCTACCTCATCATATCTATGTAGAAAGGCTTAAACCTATGTCTATTCCTAAACTGTCGTCAGGAAGAAATAATGAAACCGAGTTAAACATGATAGCTGACACAACTCTTCATGTAGATCAATCCACTAGGGAGTTTTCCTTAAATGTTTTTACTAAATTGCTTTACAAGTATGTGGAGACAAGGGATGCTCGAAACTGTTATGTGTGCATGCAGTTAGCTACTTCTGTCTCAGAAGGGGTAACATATCCTCATTTACCTGTTACCTATGAAATGTCTTGCAATGTAATAACCAGTCTGTTTTATTGCAAAGGACAGTTTCTATGATTCAGTCTTTTCTGAAGTGCCTGTTAGAAAACACATAAATGTTGTACCTGATACACAAACAGCTGAGATGATGGGTGAATTCTTCAAGCCCACTCAAAGCCTAGATATAGCTTATGAACATCGTCACAATTTAACCTGCCTCTTGCATAATGTAGAGAAAGAACTCATTAATTCAGTTGAGGACAGACCAGGAGAAATAAAGAAAACAGCTGAGAGTAATTCAAAAGACTCCACCTTAGGCACATAAGGGCAATGAAATTAAAAAGACTGACACACAAGCTGCAATGCTCTAGATTGGCAACATAAAAAGTTTTGTACATTGCGATACAAAACTGAATATAACAGTAAATTTGTTGGTTCTAGTGAATGTGACCACACCTTCCAAATTGTAGGTGGGTGGGGTTTGTACTTGGGAGGTCTAGATCCTGTTTTCACAGGGATTTATTACATTTGTAGAAAAATGCTTATTACAGGCTGGCGAAACAATGGTATGGATGCTGCTATATGGGAATAGTGTTTCCAACAATTTACCATGTGGATCAATCAGATAGAACCAATGAAATAAAAAACACATGCTTAAAAAGGGGTGCTACTGCTGCTGAAATAATAGGTGATATATTTGGTGCAATAATTCCGTCAGCTGGGGTAATTCTAAATTCTTACAAAATTTGAAAACTTTCAACTGTGGTTGATAGGTTATCGACCGATACAGCTGGAGGATTCCTTGCCATAGATACTGAAATGGTTGCTATCTGATCTATGGTGCTTCAAAATCGACTTGCATTAGACGTCCTTCTTGCAAAAAAAGGCGCGGTCTGCCGGATGCTGAAAGTTCAACAATGTTGCTTGTATATTCCTGATAAAAGTAAAGATTTGGAAGGGTATATACCAACATTACTCACCTGGAAAAGGATGTGAGTGAACTGAGAGCTGATGGTGCTTGGGAATCAATAGGGAAGGGATTCTCTGTAGTGGGGAAATGGTTCACTGGTTTGGGAAGTGATTTAGTGGGGATAATACTAACTCCAGTACTAACAATTGCTATTTGCATACTAATGCTAATCATTTTTATTAAAATCTACAAATGCATGCAAACCAAGAAAGAGGCAAGGAGGGTGAAAAGAAAGAAGTCAGAAATCGAACTTGAAGACAGACAATGTGAATATTATGACAAATTAAAAGCTCTAGAGCATTCTAGGCTAAAGCTTTTAAGAAGAACAGCACTACAACGTGACATCAGATGAGATAAAGATAAAAGTGTGATGGCTTGATACACCATCAATGGGGGAATTGACAGAGCAGAGATTACATCAAAAGGATTTATGACAAAAAAATTATCGATGACACCTTTCCGCGAGAAATAGCAAATGTGTGCAAGTTACAGGTAATGAGAAATTACACTATTATACGAAATATAGTTACTGCATCGTAAAAGCATTCAGAAAAAAGGTAGATTAGATATATGTTATTTATTCAAATAATATAGTTGTGATTTTATTAATGAAAATATATCATATTTATTAACATGTGTTAGAAATACATAAAATGGTAAATTCTCACGTTAGAGTTTATCGTAAATCAACTTGATATTCATATACGAGTATGAACATTAATCAGACTAAATTGAAATTAATATGAATTAACTTGGTTTTTGTGTGAAAAATTTATGTAAATGACATTTCATGTAATAAAGTGTTCACCGAAAATGACAAAAGAAAAGTAGGTGTTGCACAATCTTAATTAAGCGTGCCTTCATGAAACTTCTTTAGAATGTATTTCACATATATATTAATGCTAAAGATTATAAACAAAAATGTTTAGACAAAATATTAGTTATATGTACACGTTGCTATATTCAAACTTTTATGAGTACTCTATACTTACATGCATTAATCTCAACCATATTGAAATGATTATTAGTGCATCAAAGATATAATTGAACTTAGATGCTTTAATATTCTTTTAAATGTATGATTCACAATTAATATGACTTTGCCGTACATTAGCTTAAATTCATATAGGCTTCATTCTTAAAGTTAAATTGCTGACTGCAATAACCAAAGCGTATGAGAACATTTCACAATATTGCTAGTAGTAATAATTGTTTCCTTTGACTTCTCCTGTACTGGGCAGGGCACTTGTTACAATCATTGCTACAATTCAGAACAGCTGCCTGGGAAAGTGCCCTCCTGAACTTTCGAATAATGAATAACTTAAGGAACTGCGTAATTGATCCGCCTCTTTTTCCGGATTTGGTGTCTTCTTTACTGTCGCATCATACTCATCCTATATGAACTGACCAATGGACTGAGTGGTCTGACAAATTGAAGTGATGCGAGGAGGAGTCCCCCTGGAACTGACCGAGTATAATTGCTTATCTTAAGGGATTTTTGTGGGCTTGAAGCGGATCTGAATATGTGGAGCGAAGGGTACCTGTTGTGCTGCTGTGACCCTTGCTGTAAGATTTCTGTCTTAACGAACTGGACTGGCTAGTTGGAACTTTGCTGAACTTTCCTGAACAAGCCTTTGCGAAAGGCTTACCTGGCTACCTAGTCATACCGACGCATATGCTGTATGTGCTTGGGGGTCTACCTTGGCTGAGGGAGACTGCCCCTCTCTGAATTTTCTTACCTTTCCTGAAATCTGGATCTTTGGTATCTAATTTCAAATTCTATGGTATCTAAATTCAAATCTGAATGCTAAATTTATTCATGTAAATTGTTTCCATTTAAGCTGATTAACTTGATTTGACTCTGCTATTCTGACTCATAGTTTCGTGTGAGTGAGCATTTGTTTTGGGCTACCCTATGACTAAATACAACTGCAAAGGGAAAGTTTCTGATCATCAGATCTTAATGCTATTATTCTTTATTGCTATAGCGGAACTTTTGGACTGTATGATCCTTGCCCGCCTACGTTTCTTTAGGAGAATAGGGTTTGCACTGATCATATTTTAGATCTATGGTATTTTCATGAGATTCATCTATATGAGTTTAACTTGGAGTGTGTAAACAGTTATCCTATTCCTGGTCCTCATTGGGTAACTGCCAATTCCCCCGAATATCCATCCCTTCTCAGCACAGAGCAAGGTTCATTGGAGGACCAACTGATTTAGTAAAGTAAGTAGATGGCCCAGTAAATGCTACAGCAAACTACATATGCAGGCAGGGTGTAAGTTAAGATTTCTTCTGTCAGGGGGAAGCCTAGCTCCTACAAAAGCATGGCTGTATCTGAGAGGCACCACTGAGTAGGAGAAAAAGACCGTGGCAGCCAAGCATCCAAGCAGGGGTAAATAAAAAGGACCTCATGATCCAGATGTGACACCACCACTTGCTATCATCTTTGTGAAAACTCTTGCGGCTGAGGCCAAATAGAGAGGCAGGCCCATAAAATGATAAAGTTCATCTCCAACTAGAAATCTGAGAAAGTTCCTGTACTATGTAGATATCGGAATATGGAAGTAAGCAAGCTGGAAGTCAATTTATAGTATCCAGTTTTGTCCCAGGATTGCTTTTAGAATCTGCTGAATTGTTAACATTTTAAACTTTCCTCACGGATCTCTGGAGGGGGCATTAGCTTGCAGGGGAAACTAGCTTGTTCACCTATTTTGACAAACAAAATATTCATCATCAAGATGTTTGTATGAAGAGGGAGAGTTTAAAGTGCACAGGCGTTTCTTTCGGAAGAGAATAATCTTGAATCCAAATGACACACGTTTGAAGTTCTCAGTTCGAGCCTTAAAGAACTGTGCAGCATGTGCCACAACTTGAGAACTTTGCATCAGGAACGTCAAAGCCTTGGTGAGCATATGTTCTTAACAGAGTTCACGAAGAAAAGGAGAGGGGTGAAAGAACTTGCCTAAATTCACCACCTCTGCCAATGCAAGGAGAAAGTTATGTTATGGAAGCGTCACCAGTTTCAAGTTCGGAGTTGAATTCTCAGTTTCAGCTGTGATCTGGGAGATCAGGTCATGCTCAATTAGGAAAGCAGCTTTATTTTCAGCTTCAAAGGAACTTGGACAGAAGATGACACGAAGACTGAAGTCAATGGTACCATAGCAGGCTCTGCAAAGGCAAAAGGGCTCATTTTCACCATGATGACTTGAGAATCAAATATTACAAACATGACTTTTCTGAAAATCACTTGAGTGAATGCAACACCAGAGCTGGTTCATAACACTCCTTGGACTACTTATGTATCTTTTGAGAAGATGTAGAACAATGGGTTTTATTTTTTTGCTGTGGTGATATAGAGTGACTCTGGGAATGGTATGTGCTGCAAGGCTTCCTCCTGGATGGAGATTTTAAGTTTGACTTTTCTTTGATTATTTGTAGTATAGAAATACAATATACATACTTTCACAGATACATGGAGACAATCAGCAGCTTCACTGCTGTCTCTCTGACTGCCTAACGGTGCATCACGTTTCCTAGGTTACGAGACGAGGTTCATAAAACTTCCCTAGGTACTAGAGATAGCCAGTGTGGGGATCATTACTTTATGGCAGTTTCTACTTGGGTTGAAGACAGAAGATATAGGAGGAGATATCCTGTTCAGATGAGAAAATAAAAAACCTTGACAAATTTTGAAATACAACGAAAATTCAGACAGGGCTCCAGTATACATGCTGATGAAGGCACATAAAATAGGTACAGCGATCAATAGCAACCGCATAGCTTACATAACACATCTGACATAATTTCCAGAGTGCTCAAAGATCCACACACAATATCACAAATGACACCTGTTGCCAGTGACCGGCTGTTATTGAAAAACTACTGGCCCATTCTGGCGCCTGCAGAGAAGGTTCAATGACAGAATCTGTTAGTGCAAACATCTATTAGAAATGTACAGTTGCCAATGGGACGCATCAACTATAAAAGTGAAGGGTCTCAAAAGGGCACACAGGGGAAACAGGTATGAAGGTAAGGTACCCCCACAGGCACAAACGCTCAAGTATTCTTCTGTGTATGGGTGGCATCAACAATGGCAAATTGATTAGACCTCAAAAACTGAAATATGAGGTTTCAGGCAGAAACATCCTCAAAACAAATGACCTGTATAACCTGATCGAAGTGCGTTGTTCTTCACTTCTGTAACAAAAACTCAAGAGCAGCATCATTCAATAACAGAGAACTGTGAGAATACGTAGTAGCCAGAGACTGCATGCAGTTCATGCCCTCTGTTGTTTAGGCACACCCAGACAATAAAGACAGTATAAATACTGCATCAGAAGCTGTTTAATGTTACATGTGGATAAATAATTTTAATATCTCCTACAGCTGACAGTGATTCTACTTTAAATGTTCCAGCTAACAGATCACTTCATTTTAAAAACAATTAAAAGACATAGTAGCATGAAAACAAACATCCAAAATAACTAATTTTAAACTATAACAAGACACTAAGTCTAAAGTGAAAGCATCTCATACGTCAAAATGGACAATTCATTCAGGGTACATTTTGATAAGGTTTAAAGTTTTATTTGCAACAAAAAAAACTTAGCAGTGACAAGCCACTGGCAAGAACGTATGTTAGCTCCCACTACAACAACAGCAAGACTACGATTAGCCACGCTTTTAATCTATGATTGAACAGACATTAACCTATCTATGTTTTAATACCTCAATTAAGTTAGAATTTAGAGAACAGCAGCACAGGAGGTATCCAAACAATAAGGATCTGAAAATTAAAACATTAAAAGAATTCTGGGAGTAAAGAGAATGGCTGAGAACGGTTTTTAGTTAATTATGTAACACTGCATTGGGTAAGGCCACTGTATAGTGAATCCTCCTACTCTTTAATCAAAGTGCAAATGTTAATCAGTAAATCTCAGACTTGAGAAAATAGGTGCAACCATTTGTATATGTTTATGATCACTCAACATAACGTTCTACACAATATATTACACTACAAATTACTAAATACTGTCTGCTCAAGCTACAGAGGAGTAAAGGGTTAATCTAGCACAATGTAGTTTTTAAAGGGACACACAAAACCTAATTGCCATATGTAAAGAAATCGTGGTGAGACTCCCACGTTCTGAAGTCATCACACTAACTTGACATTGTGCCTTAATGGATGATTGTCATTGAGAAATAGCCACACAATACTACAGGAATCTGCCAATGATTTGGTGCAAATCTCTGGCAGGGATTTCATTGTATCGAAGTAGTCCTAATACCTTAATATAAAGCATAATGCTGTTGGTTGGCCAATACATCATAAGGACCCTGACAACTACAACAGTTTATGGCTACAAGACACACATGTCCACATCTTGACTTTACATTTCACAGAAACAATGACTGTCTACGTCCGGCTGGTTGCAGCAGCACACTATTTTGACTGGGCAGCTACACACACACACACGCTACACACACACACACGCTACACACACACGCTACACACACACACACGCTACACACACACGCTACACACACACGCTACACACACACACACACACACACACACACACACACACACACACACACACACACACACACACACACACACACACACACACACACACACACACACACACACACACACACACACACTAAATCGCATTAGAACAAATCACCCTATAACAAAGTTTTAGTGGTATCCAGGCTGTAATTCAGAGAAATAATATTCTTATATAAAGCAAATATTCTGATGAATTTCATTATGTCCTTTATGAAAAGTAATTCAGCAGTGACTCCAGTACTCTTACTGAGAAGGATCTCTCCTACACTTGAGCTGATGAAAAGGTTGCCACATGTGGTGGGAGTGAAAACTGCTTATTAAGCTGTAGTTGAATTATTATTATTTTTGCTAGCACACATTTTTTGTGTTCGCCATTTATGTCCCAACTTCTACACAATTTTCAGTTCCAGAAGTTAATATTACTTGAAGTTATGCAGCACAGACAGGGTGGGTGTTGGCAAGATGCATGGAAGAGTCTGTGGACTAAAGATAGCATAATTGTTGTCCAGGAAACTTTTCATACTTTTACATCATCACTCTAATACAAACGTTTCAAAAGCATAATGAAACACAAATTCTGGGAGGTACCAGCATCAATGTTTAACGGCAATCTAAAACCAAACAACAAGTTACAACAGACATTGTGAATCACCAAAAGAATTACTAGTGCAGAAGGCCTGTATGTCGGCCATATGGCTACCTCCAATATGCCAATCAAAAGACCATAGATCTGCAGATCCACAAATGTTGTGCTGTCTCTGTTGTAAACAATGTGAATATCTGTTGGAAAAGGAGCTACTTTGATTTATTAGCAATATAAATAGTATGACATAAACAACGGTTCGACAGAGGCCTTGGAAGCATGTCTGTCCGTGGCACTGCCATCATCTGTCATGTCAGGGTGAAGGTATACTATGCTCTTTACTATCAAACTAAAATTCAATGGCTTGCACAGTTCATGACTGCAGTCATCCTGTAGGGGAGCGAGACCTAAGAAAGAGAATGGGTGGAATGAATCTACAAAATTCCAATGAAAATCCAAGACAACCTTACCAATGACGAGTCTCATTGGTAATCTCAACTAGTCTTTGTAAAAGACTATATGACCTAGAATCAGTTTGCCTGTAGCGCTCCAATCTTCCTATTAAATGTAATGGCTACCAAAGTCATTGGCTTGTAGATAAAGGTCTTTACGCTGCTTATAGTGAGGACTTTAAATATAATGTTCAAATATGATTGTGAGCAAATTACATCAGAAGATCCAACAATGAGAAAAGTCTGCATTAGTATAACAAAATGATACTTTAACTATGAGATGAAAAAACAGAATTATACAGAGTATTATTGGAAGCCAAACGCAGGCAGCGTTGGAAGAGTTAATATGGTTACCTTTTTCTGCTACATGACTTGTAAAGACCATAAGATTAAATCAAACAAGATTGTTAATCCTATTTTCAGTCCCCAATAAAATAAACCTTTACTACATGCTTTCAACTGAGCCAGAGTGGAATCTTCTGCATCTGCAGATCAGCTCCATTGAAATTGAAATTTTGTACTTGTAAAGCGCACCCATACCCCCAAAGAGGTGTCCAGGCGCTGTACGCATACCGCTGTGGAACCCTTCCTGGCTTTTCCCTGTGAAATGTCCACTCCTGGGCACCCCCAAGGTGAAGCCAGGCATCCCAGCGCTGTTGGGGCCGTTGTGGAGATTAAGCAAGCTATTGCCCAGAGTTGCAGAGTGGGACCCATGATTAGAATAGGCACTGAGGCGAGAATTATCAGGTCCGAGGAAATTGAGCCCAAGACCCGCCGAGGCGGGAATTGAACCCTGGTCCCGGGCCAGATCTCTGCATCAGGGTCTGCCGCTCTAACCAGTGAGCCACACTTCTCCATGTATGATTGAAACATGTTTAGGTACCAGAGCCAATGCAGACTAGGACAGATTTAGACTTTATGACCAGCAATAGTAAAGAAAACTGTTGAATTAGTTCTTTCTTTGAAAAGAAGACGTTACCTCCCTTTGGAAATGCTCTTTCTGGTAGAGACACAATCTAGCTGCAGATTCCTCACCTTTTGAATATGCCCGAGGCGTCTGAAGTGAAGTGCGGGGCCTACAAAGGCGATACTCCTGCAAGTTTAGGTCAGTTGCTTTCGAGACTGGTCGCTTCTCCAGACATGGAGCCCCAAAAACAATTTTGTAGCCCACTGGGCAGATTCCTAGACTTGGGATCCTATTAATGAATAGAGTCTAATCACAAAACAGGCAGGATGGGAGAGTCAGTGAGGTATCTGCGGCTAGAGTCTCTAACAGAAAGAGCGTTACCGAAGGTAAGTATCTTGTTCTGATTGAGACTTCTATGAGCAGATTCCTTACCTTTTGAAAAGATACCAAAGTAGTACCTATTGGGAGGTGGGCTGTGAATAGACTCCTGCAGGACAAAGCAGGCAAAGTGCCCTTCTCGCCGGACCTGGCTATCCAGACAATAGTGCTTTGTGAACATATGGCGGGTCTGCCTAGCAAAAGTCTAGGACAGGCACTCCACATGCTAATGTAGTGGTAGCAGTTTTGGTCCTGGTGGAATGGGCTCACATACTTTCTGAGGGCCGCCTCTTCGCCCAAAGTGTAGCAGATCTTAATGCAGAACACAATCCAGCATGAGATGTTATGCTTCTGCACAGTCTTGTTTTTCTTTGCATCGGCATACCCCACAAAGAGCTGATTGTTCACCGGGTGGTCTTGGGTACAATCAATGTAGAAGCTGAGAGCACTTTTGGGGTCCAAGCGATGGAGTATCTCAGACTCCTTAGAGGGGTCATGCGGAGCATAGAACGACAGCAATTTTGTATGCACCACACTAAACCACAAACTTGTCCCAGCGACAGGCGCATACAGTCTTTGTTGAGAGATGCTTGGCTGCCCAAATGACATCAATTACCTCCAGGTGAGATCGAAGGCATTCAGCTGATGCTGCTCAATCTCCATGCATGAAGGTGGAGATTGCGAAGGCCTGGATGGGGGCACAACCTCTCTGCTGCGACATTAGAACCTCCCTGATCGGCAACCTGGTCAGAAGGCAGATGCTCAAGCCCAGGAGTTTTGGATACCATAATGTTCGTGCCCAGTCTGAAGCAACTAAGATGACTTGGGCCTGGTCGGTCCTGATCTCCCTGAGAACTCCTGAGCAGAAGTGGTATTGGTGAAAAGGCATACAGGAATCCTGCTCAAGGTGAAACGCATCCCAGAGCGATAGGTGCCTTGGAAACTCCAATGCGCAGAAGTGCTGACAGTGCACGTTCTCTGCAGTGGGGAATAGATGGAGCCAGGGTTCCCCCCAATCTTGGAAGAAACCTTGCGCCACCTCCGAGTGTAACTGCCACTCGTGATCCACATTCAGTGAGCACGCCAAGTTGTTTGCAATCAGGAAGATTCCTTGGTGGTCCAGCCATTTCCAGAGGCAAAAGGCCTCCTGGCAGAGAGTCTGTGGCCCCAGCTTGCCCAGTTGTTTGCAGCACCATGTGGTGATGTCTGTAACACCTGTACCAGCCTTCCCTTGATGGATGGCAGGAATGCTTTCAGCACCAAGCGGATGACTCTCAGTTCCAGAAGATTGATATGAGCCGGGACTCCACCAGAAACCAAAGGCCTCTGATCTCCACCTCTCCCAGACGGTCGTCCCAGCCCAGAGAAGATGCATCGGTCACCACTGCTAGCTCTGGGTGGGGAACCCAACCAGCAGGATGCAGGAGGCAATCAGTCCCAGCAGCCTCAGAGCCGACCTCACTAAAATCCAGGACAGAGGCTGAAAGATCGGGATCATAGCCTGAATGTCCTTAACTATCTTTCCGGGGGGAAGGCATGAAACCGAACCACGTACAGAATGGCTCAGATGAAAGGGATCAACTGAGATGGAGTGAGGTATGACTTTGGCAAGTTGATAGTGAACCCCAAAGATGACAGGAGGTTCACAGCAGTCTGGAGCTGGTTGACAACTAACTGGGGCGAGCCGGCCTTCAACATCCAGTCATCGAAGTAGGGGGAAGTCTGGCACCCTAGACCTCCGAAGATGAGCTGCGAACAACACCATCACTTTCGTGAACACTCTAGGGACACTGGTGAGACCAAAGGTGAGCACAGCATACTGAAAATGCTGCTCTCCCACCACAAACCGTAGCGTCTTTGGGCCAGCAGGACGGGAATATGGAAATAAGTATTGCAGGTCCAATGCCACCATCCAGTCTCCAGGGTCAAGAGCAGACAAGACCTGGGCCAGGGTGAGCATATTGAATTTCTTCTTTTGGAGGAAGGCATTGAGAGGGTGCAGATCTAGAATAGGCAGAAGACCTCTGTCCTTCCTGGTCATCAGAAGAAAGTAGCGAGAATAACAACCATGTCCTACTTCTGGTGCTGGCACCCTCACAACAGACCCTTTGGCCAAAAGTGCTTGAACTTCCTGCTGCAAAATGGAGAGATGGTCCTCCATCAGGCACTTGGTGGACGGTGGAAAGTGCAGCTAGGATGAAAGGAAAGCTAAGGCATAACCTTTGCGGATGAACTGCAGGACCCACATGTCCGACGTGATCGCTTGCCAACCCGGATAGAATGGGTGGATTCTGCCTTCCACCGGGTGGCTGTGACCCAGTAAGGGTACACTAAAGAGGTTTGGTGAGTTGGGCTGCATGAGGGCAGTGGACTAAGCGGCACACTGACATTGGCCGCGTGAGCAGTGGGCACCTCACTATCTCCCGCAAAACTGCTGAGTTCTCTGCTGGGGTGAGACAGGGTAAAGTCAGCCTTGCCCCCGAACAGGCGAGTCCCATCAAAGGGCATGTCCTTCAGAGTGGACTAGACGTCACTCGAGAACCTAGTCAATCGTAGCCATGCATGCCAGACCTGGTGTCTATAGCTTGCCAAAAGGAGTCAGTGGTGTCCAAGCCACACGAATTGTGAACTTGGCCACATGCCAACCATCTTGAATCGCCTGCAAAAGGGCAGGGCGAAGGTCTTCCAGTACACCAGGGAGGACTTATGCCACAGAGCACTAGAGGACATGAGTGCAATGGCCCATCAAACAGGAGGCGTTACAGGAATGCAGGGACAAACTTGTGGAGGAGAAGAGGCGCTTCCCAAATGTCTCCACTTGCTTCGATTCCCTGTTGGGGGAGTGGTAGGAAAATTGTTGTGGTTGGTCCGACTAGTGGAGCCCAGCACCACAAGGCTCTCCGGAGAAAGATGCTGCGACTAAGAGGCAGGGTCGCCCGGAGCAGGGTGATGCTGCCTGGCAATTTGTCTGTTAACTAGGAGGGCCAGAGCAAGGCTTGGCCCAAGCCAATAGAAGGGTATCTGTCAGTGTCTCACTAAAAGAGAAGCGGGGCTCAGAAGCAGTCTGGCCCGGTTGGAGGAACTCAGTCAATACGCTTTTTTTTACCTCCGTGGTGGGGAGCTGGAGGTCAAGGACTTCAACTGCCCTGTGCATTGCCATAGTGTAGGAGGCAGATTCTTCTGTAATTGGGCCGGGAGGGAAGAAGAAGGCTATCTCTGGGTCGGAATCCAGTCCACTAGCATCCTGCAAGTCCTCATACCAATTTTCCTTGCCATAGGGCTGAGCGAACTCATCAACCTGGTAATAGTCACTATTGGAGTCAGTCCCAAAATGGGAATGCAAAGAATGTTGCCTGCCTTGAGGTATTGCAAATGTAGAAATAGGCGCCTCGGATGGATCCGGGTGCTACACTGGTCAAAGTCAGACCAGCGTCGAATCGGCATTGAAGAGGACAATCCGGGCCACCTCTTCGGGCAGTGAAGTTGGCTTCAACATCGACGTTCCCCGGCCCAGCGTGGTTGTAGGAGTCAGCGTAGTCGTTCCAACTGGAGCGGAGGACAGAAGTGGCTTGGAAGGTTAGCTGGCGCAGCGGGTGAGTACGCCAACGGTAGCCTAGGTGGAGGGCCTCTCTGCTCCGTGGGGCCCGAAGGTGCACCAGAGGGAGCTGGCAGAGTTCGAAGAGCTGGAGCACAGCACCATGGAACTATTCGATCTGGTGCAGCATGGCGAAGGCCCCGGAAACTCGGGTTGTGCTGGAACCAACTGCGGAATCAGCTCCGAAGTCAGCCGACTTTGAGAGCTGGAACGAGATGCGATGGGCCCACGCACATCAGGGGGGTGGGAATGGCATGAAGTCGGTGAACTCCACTTCAGCTTCTTGTGTTTACCGGAGAACTTGGGCGAGATGAAGACTGGCTTCTAGAGCGGCTCTGACGACTCCAGAAGGGAAGCAGGATCAGGATTTGGAGCGGTCCTGACACTGCATCTTCTTGAGCTTGACAACAAAGTTTTGCCTCATGTGTCCTTGATGAGCTTCGGGTTCATCAGCGCGCAATCCCTGCATGCCTTGGAGTCGAGCTCGGACCCCAGGCACCACAGGCAACCCTGGTGGGGACCTTTCACAGACATCTGCTTGCGGCAGTCCTTACAGGGTTTAAAACCTGTCATTCTAGGGGGTGACATACCTTGCATTCTGTATCAATTTTCAAAGAAAACGAAAAGAAAAGTCTCTGGGAGACGAGAGAAGCTCCAGATCAGAGTCTGGTGGCACAGAAAGAAAGGAACTGATTTCATTGCGTGGGAGCTTGGCAATTATAGGCCTCACACGTCACTTCCGGAAAAGAAAGTCGGCAGTGTGAAGTTGCACAGTGACACCTTCCGGCACCAGAGGTACAACGAAAATAAATTCCAGATCCAGTGTGACGCCTGGGGGATATTTATAAGGTGAGGAAAGTGTGGCACAAATTGTCTATCAGAACATACTGTGGGCTATGATGTGCAAAAACCAATATATCAGAACTGGTACGTTTTGGGGACCCGTGTCAAGGCTTTTGTGAAACTTTTCATATCAATAAAAGAGGAAGACTATCAGAACATAGCTACCCGTTATGCGTTCATTCCCTGTGGCACTTTCCTCTTGTCCCTGAATGAGTTTCATCTGAAGGGTACAAACTTCATTTGCTGACAATTAACTGTGCTACTGAAATGCTTCTTTCAGATATCGTCGTCAGTCGGCGAAAGTCAGGGTGAATGTAGCGATACTCATTTAGGTAGATAATCGACGGCAAGGATTTCAGTAAATGGAATCCTTAAAAAGTCATACATGTAACATTTTGCCTTCCTCGCAATAAAGCCAGTGCATCACAAGGGCGATGCAACTGCTTCAATACTAATCTCTATGAAGTCGATGGTGGTGAAGGCATGAGTGAATATATTCCGAAAGGGATACCTTTATGGAGATTTGAGGACAATGTCCATCAAGATAAACTTCAGGGTACACCTGCTAATATCAAAAGTCTTTTCCCCTTCTAATAGGAGATTTTGATTTGAACCACTCTTGTTCTCAGAAGAGACAACATCTTATTGCATTATACAGACCACAGCAAATTTTTGAACGCATTCTACATCTGGCTTGCATGCCACATGGGGTGGAACACGTGTTGTTGGCTGAGTACCATATGTACAACAATACTGCAAATCGTAAATATACCCGAGTGTGAATAATGCTCATTCGGTAATGCATTTGAAGAAATAAGAATAAAATATTTTCAAGGGTATTTGCAAAACCGTGTTATTTGTTCTAGAAAACTATTGTATCTTCAAATTTGGTGTGTATATTCATGAGACTATTAAAACACTCTTTTTCTTAGCCTGGCATGAGGAACCACAGAAACGCTAGGCCACAAAATGCAGAAATCCACCAAATTTATTTGTTGGGAATCTGAAAGCTGACCTTTGATTCCTAGATGGCCTTAAACCTCTTGTGGTAGGGAAAGAGGAAGCAGACGTGCAGGCGAGTGCAGAGACTGAGGGATGGTTTTGTGTACGGAGATACCAACAAAGACTCACATGACTGCAGTGGTTTACAAGAGCACATCACACATTTTAGTGAGCTAGTGAAGAGTCCCAGCCTGAAGAAGGTAAGTGTATCAAAGGCTGAAGAACACTGGCTTTGGAGAAGACCCCAGATTAGTTTTATACATAAAGCTGCAGCCATGATTATGGGCAAGATGTTGGAGCCACAATAAATCTGAAGGGTGGGGGTGTACTGCTAAAGCTGCCCCCCTCCCCTTACTGGACATCTGTAAACTGAAAGGGATGTGGAAGTAAGTATTCTGTAAATGTACTACCAAAAATTGCACTCCTGACATGTTGCATTTAGTGTTTTTAAATACAATAGATAACTGATAGAGGTCAGAGGTTTCCTATCTTTTTATTTACTGATGTACCAAGAGTAATAATCCTGCCATTGAAGTTCCACCAGCACCAATGTCTGTGGCACACCAAAAATTGCTTTTGGACATCTGACAATCAGGAGGATTCATCTGGAAACTTGGCAGAGATGAGCGGAGTCCGGTACAAGGTGAAAAGTGAAACTAGTTCTAAAATGGCGGCTACCCATGAAAACAATGGTTTCATTTTCCAAGCAATGGGAGAAAAGCTGACAAATTATAAGAACTAAGATGAAGTGACAACGCCCATCAAAAGATCTGCTTCACTGCTTTATATATGAAGCACTTTTCATTAAATTTGATCTCACTATTCACTTATTAGACTTCTAGGCAATGTAAAGTTCACCCTACAGCAGATTTTTGATATGATCAGCGATATCGCTGGTTAGATGTAACAATAATAAAGCAGCTCAGAAGCTGGTCAGCTTGTCCAAATGTCAACTAATAAAGCAGCTTCTCGAAACGTGTAACTACTCTGCGACTTAATTTGATTGGAAGACACCTATGAAGAGATGTAGGGCAGTGGGCTGAGCTGATGACAGACCACTGGCATTGAGTAACAACGATGCCTCTTACAGTTTTTGTAGAACTCCTTAGCCCTAACCTATGCGATTGAAACTCTGTGGGTAGGTACTTCCGAGTGGCTGCCAATAAGTTTAAAACTTGCTAGATACTCCAAATAAAGTGTCACATTCTTTAGGATCAAGTGTCTTTTTGTCTTTGTTTAATATGGATAAAGGTGGCCCTGGATGTTCCCTTTATTTTCTTGAGTATAGGTTTTCTATACCGAGCAGGCCATTGATAGTAACAGCTAACCCGATCGACATTTAAATTCCATATAAGACAGGCGTTTTCTCAGGCCAGAAACAGACAATACTCTAGTGAGTACAGTGCACCGATCAGTGGCTTTAGTTTTAGTGCATTCGCCTTTCAGGTAAGCATTTTGTGAGCCAGGGGATGGGTTGAGCGAAAACCTAAACATGTTTTCTGCTACTTTACAATCAGGTGAGTCTCTGTCTGTGCAAATGCTCAAAGATGAAGTTGGGGCGTGCGTGAATCGTTAGGACTGGAAAGCTGGTTGTATGCCACCGCTCTCTATAGGGAACAGGCAACACAGCAGGTGAGGAGAACAACACTGGAGTGCAGAACCAGACAAACAGAATTAATTACACAATATGGTTGTGTACTATTTCAAAGAGTTTAAAGGGTCCCACAATTTTGGAATGGCAGATATATGAAAGCAAGAGCACAGTGGAGAGAAAGGTTTCTAATTACATCCATTGTTAACAACAATCAAAATGACCTCACTGAAGTGGTAAAGTATCAAGAAAATAAAAGAGTGCCCGGGGCACACATGTGCCACAACGTAATAGGCCTATCCAGCTATTTGTCATGATAAATTTTAAATTGATTCACAAATACAATATTGGAGCAATACTCTAAGGTTCAGAAACTGTACAGGTGGCATTATTTTGAGGGTTTTCTTAAAGGGGTAGTTTCTATAAGTATACATCGATTAGAAAAGGGAGTATATTAACAGCAAAACCTAAAACCCTCCGGAAATTCTATAAATTCCTGAAATCGGAAGGTACGATAAATATACAGATATCTTCTTTCCTTCTACTTTCACAAAAGAAAAGAAAACCGCTGTGACTGGACATAAATACACATTGTTAATTTAAAAGAGAAAAAAAAAAGAGCAATGAAATTGAGTGTTTTTCAAACAATGGATTTGAATTGCATGCCAATCTCTCCAGTCTTCGGGTTAAAACAAATAGAGTATGCAACCTCGCTGGGACAGGCCAGTTCAACCTCGGACTCAAGAACGGAATTGAAGAAATAGACAGCCTGCTTGCGGTGAGGACTCCATTGGCAATACCCCTGAAGAGAAGACAGAAAAACGTGAGCTTGTTCATTTCATTTTTACTATATCGACTTTTTTTAAAGCAATAATCCAACCAATGGGTGCTCCAGATAGCGGTTATGAATTATAATCATCCCAAACCTCATCTTACTACTATGATCTCCCAATAAACACTTTCTAGACTCTTCCCTTTTCTATCCCCCCAGTATCCTTGTCAATCCAACTAACAGACTCACATGTCCACCGCTCAAATTAACTCAAATTCTACTATACTAATCCACCACTAATCCTTTTTGGGTTCCGGAGTAGCGTGCTACTCGCCCAAAAATTGCTTTGATGCCTCGTCAGGGGTAGTAAGCGCTATATAAATACAATGAATGAGAAATAACAAGGAACTTTCTGAAATTTGGTAGCTATCCATGGTCATCAATAGAGCGTGCAACACAAATGTCCCTAGAGAAACCCTTAAAGAATACTTTTCCCTTTATCTCATGCCAAGCCTTTTCACCAGAGACAAGATTGTTCTTATTATTGAGGCCCGATGGAAGGCCATATTAACTGAAAGGTATGCAACGAAAATCAAAGGGCAGCCAAGAAGACGCCCATTACTGTGGGATAGATTGCCTGCCCCCCCCCCCCCTCGTCGGCCATACTGTGTAGGTCATTTAACAAAACATCAACCGATCATGCACGCATAACTAACTGTTTAAGGCACTGGAACTCAAGAAACGAAAATACAGTTTTTGGCGGGCTTACTAGTGAGACAATCATCTTCTTCCCGTTACTTCATGAGCATAGAGAAAAGACAGATGCAGGATTGGAGTAGAGCAGAAAGTAGGAAGGTGGTTTCCTAGTACAAACCGTGGGCCCTACATGACAACCATTTTAATTTCCGATTCTGAAAAATGCACATTGATTATGCTATCACAAAGGAGCCAGGAAACATTCGAGGCAAAAGAAAGAGGAGTTTGTGAAATAGCAGTATGGTTCTAGTTACCTTTTGTAAATGTCATATTTCCGGGCTTCAGCATTTCATCTATGACATTAAACGATGCACCAAAGAACAAAACATTTTAAGAGCTCGGCTTTTAAAAGGTCAGGAATAAACACGTACAGAGAAAAACAAGGAGACGAATATCTTGAGCGGATTAAACAATTGCAAAGAATGTTCAAATAATCCAAAATTCAAATAAAATTTCCTGGTAAAGCATCTTTAAAGGATGTAGGTTATTTATACGGAAAATCTGGCATTACTACTATCAAGGTTTACCAACACCATTCGTACTGCCCAATTATGCTCCACTTATACTTTTTGGTTGCTCAACCATATACTATGAATAGGTTTTTCGAGGACTGTTGGCACGTTTTGATTTAGAATTTTCAGCTATTTCTTGGTAACACTCCTGCACACTTTCTCTGTTCCTTCCCGGCAACCCATTTTGTTAGCGGCATTTTTCCTTTGCTGTGGTCCACTCATTAACATTCAAAGTTGTCGGGCTCAGATGCGAGTACTTCGGCACTTCATTCCTAATGCCTTGCTTCCCTACTGCCTTGCTTCCCATCAATACTGGGGGTGAGTGTCTGAAAAGTTTCAGCGCTCCGTCCATCATCTCCTTGTGTTTGCTTTGTTCGCCCTAAGTTGGCAGGGTATGCCCAGACGTGGGTCCCTTGCTCACTTTGCCACTGGATTCAAGCTAGCCTGGCTGATGAGGGCTATTAGCCCGAAACCGGTCCCAGGATGCTTGTTTCCGGTCCAGGGAAGACATGACTTGGCAGTTCGGGCTGGACTGTTCCCATGAGGCACAGGGTCAAGACTGATTTGCATATAGCTGTGTCTGAACTGGGGTGGCGAAGTGAGCTAAAGAACGATGATTGATTCAACCCAGATCTGTGACTGGGGGGTGAGTGTCTGAAAAGTTTCAGCGCTCCGTCCATCATCTCCTTGTGTTTGCCTTTTTCCCATCAATAGGCAATTTCTAAGCAGCTGCTTGGCTTGATTCCTGGGAGGTACATTCTCTAATAAGTGGCCTTCAATTTTTGGGAAGATCCGACCACAGTTTTGAGGTTACACATATGTCTGGCTCATGTTCTAAATCTTTAATCAACAAGTTTTTGATTTGAATTGAGATTCTGAGTCATTCTAGTCACATTAACTCCCTAACCACTATCTGCCTCTAGCTCCTCAAAACATTCACACGCATGCTTGAGTCGTTACCTTGTCATAGGTACAAATTTGAAATTTAGGGACTTAAAATGATCTAGGGCAAAGAAGTAGCCAGAAAATTAAAATAGCTCCCACTTTGAACTAAAGCGCTGATGTCTCTAAGCAAACAAAGCAAGTGAGCTGAAGCCTTCCTAGAACATCTTCCTTGTCTCTTCCATCCATGCATCTATCTATACATTTTCACCCTGCCATCCACCTACTGATATCCACTATTTCAAAGTAGCATTCCGTCATCCATTTATTCTTTCATCCACCATTCAGTCTTTCCCCATTCCATCGATTCATCCACTCAATATGCCATCCATCCATCCATCCACTATACCTTTCATCAATCCACTCTGCTACCCATCGGTCCATCCATTTTGACATCCATCCATCCTCTGCTATCTATCCATCCACTCTGCTATCCATCCATCCATCCCTATAGTCTGCCATCCATCCATCTTTCCATCCACTCTGCCATCCTTCTGTCATCCATCCATCTATTACCATCCATCCATCAACTGCCATACATCCATTCACCCTGCCATCCATCCATCATCCATCGATCTATCCACTCTGCCATTCATCCACTCTACCATACGCACAAGTTACTAACTTGTGTAACGATATATCTGTAAGAGACAGTAGTTAGTGATAGATTCCTTACCTTAGAATATCCCCAGGCGTCAGGCTGGATCCGGAAAGTTTTGCGTAGCAGTACCCTTGCGCGTCGGTAGGCGGCGTCGTGCGGCTCCGCGTCCGTCGTCGGCGTCGTGATCGCCGGGATGACGTCGCGGGCAGTACTTAGGCGCCGCCCTGCGCGCTGACGTCAGTTCTGTACACGACTTTCCGCGCCAGGAACGCAGAGCCATGCAAGAAGCTGACACAGGTGTCTGAAAAATACTAGGGCCCTGAAAGGGATGTCCTTAACTCCTAGAAATCAGTTCGCAGAACGGGGAGGATGGGTGGGCGGTAAGGAATCTATCACTAACTACTGTCTCTTACAGATATATCGTTACACAAGTTAGTAACTTGTGCATCTGAAAGAGACACGTTAGTGATAGATTCCTTACCTTAGAATAGATACCCCAGCAATACCAACCCCGGTGGTGGGTCTGCGAACAAAGATCAGACAAGGAAGTCCTGGAGGACAGAACGGCCAAAGAAGCCGTCCCTCCGGACCTGACTGTCAAGGCAGTAATGCTTTGTAAACGTGTGCAGCGAGGCCCACGTAGCTGCCTGACAGATAACCGGCAGCGGAACACCGCGGCCCAAGGCCGTGGTAGCAGCCGTTGCCCTGGTGGAATGGGCACGCAGCCCAACAGGAGGCTCCTTCTTAGCCAAAGAATAGCAGGTCTTGATGCACAAGGTAACCCAGCGGGAGATGGTCCTCTTGTGCACCGCCCGACCTTTTTGGCGCCCACGTAGCCAACAAAGAGCTGGTCATCCACCCGGAAGTGTGTTGTGCGGTCAATATAGAAAGAGAGCGCACGTTTTGGGTCCAGACGGTGGAGCCTCTCTTCCTCTCTGGAAGGATGCGGAGGCGGAAAGAAGGTGGGCAAAGTGATGGTCTGCCCAATGTGGAAAGCAGTAACCACCTTTGGCAAGAAGGACGGACGCGTCCGAAGAACAACCTTGTCTGGATGAACAGACAGAAAGGGAGGTTTGCAAGATAGAGCCTGGAGCTCACTCACCCGCCGAGCGGAGGTGATGGCCACCAGAAAGGCTGTCTTCAGAGTCAGAAGACGAAGAGGACAGTTATGCAGAGGCTCAAAGGGAGCGCACATTAAAAAGGTAAGAACCAAGTTCAAGTCCCACTGAGGCATTACAAACGGAACAGGAGGGAAGAGGTGAGTAATGCCTTTTAAGAACCTGTTAACAACAGGGGACTTGAAAAGGGAGGGCTGATCAGGGAGCCTGAGGAAGGCCGAGATAGCACAAAGATAACCCTTGATGGTACCCAGGGCAGAACCCTGTTGGGCCAGAGAGAGAAGGAACAGAAGGACCTCAGAAAGAGGGGCAGAAAGGGGATCCACAGCCTTTGCTGTGCACCATGCCACAAATTTGTTCCACCTGCAGGCGTATACCACCTTAGTGGAGGGACGCCTGGCTGCCAGAATCACATCACAAACTTCGGGAGGCAAGTCGAAAGGAATCAACTGCCGCCGCTCAATCTCCACGCAAGCAGGTGTAGACTGGACAGGTTCGGGTGGAGGACCGTCCCCTGCTGCTGCGACAGAAGATCCTCCCGAAGAGGCAGACTGATCGGGGGATCTATGCTCATATTGAGTAGCTCGGGATACCAAACTCTTCGAGCCCAGTCCGGAGCCACAAGAATGACTTGGGCCCGGTCGTGCCGAATCTTCTTCAACACTCTGGGTAGAAGTGGTATAGGCGGAAAGGCGTACAACAGACCGCAACTCCACTCGCGACGAAAAGCGTCGCCGAGCGAGTGCCGCCTTGGAAATTCCAACGCGCAGAACTGATGACATTGCGCGTTCTCTTCGGTGGCGAATAGATCTAACCAAGGCTCTCCCCACTGTAGAAAGAGTCCTTGCGCCACTTCCGAGTGAAGACGCCATTCGTGATCCATTATGCACCTGCGGCTGAGTTCGTCCGCCCTGGCGTTCAGAGAACCTGCCAGGTGTTGAACCATCAGGAACATGCCCTGATGTTCCAGCCATGTCCAGAGGCGCAGAGCCTCCTGACAAAGGGTCCAAGACCCCACCCCGCCCTGTTTGTTGCAGTACCACATGGCGGTGGTGTTGTCTGTGAACACCTGCACTACCTTCCCTTTGACAGAGGGAAGGAATGCCTTGAGTGCAAGCCGGATCGCCCGGAGCTCCAGAAGGTTGATATGGAGCCGGGACTCCGCCGGAGACCAGAGGCCTCTGATCTCCGCCTCTCCCATGTGACCGCCCCATCCCAGAAGGGACGCGTCCGTCACAACTGTATGCTCTGGCTGGGGAAGGGAGAGGGATCTGCCCATGACCCATTGCCGGTTCGAGAGCCACCACTGCAACTGTTTTGCAGTCCCCTCCGAGATCTGGACGTGATCGGACAGGTTGCCCTGGTGCTGCGCCCACTGGAACTTCAGGTCCCACTGCAGAGCCCGCATATGCCATCTGGCATGATTGACCAGCAGGATGCAGGAGGCCATGAGGCCCAGCAGCCTCAGGGTCATCCGTACCGAAACCCAGGATAAAGGCCGAAAGATCGGAATCATAGCCTGAATATCCCGGACTCGCCGTTCGGGAGGATAGGCCCGAAACTGCGTCGTGTCCAGAACTGCTCCGATGAAAAGGAGCTGTGGAGAAGGAATTAGATGCGACTTCGGCACATTGATGGAGAACCCCAGCGAGTGCAGGAGTTCGGCCGTAGTCTGGAGGTGGGAGACGACTGCCTGGGACGAGCCCGCCTTCAGCAGCCAGTCGTCGAGGTAGGGGAAGACTGAAACCCCTGCCCGGCGCAGATGAGCTGCGACCACCGCCATCACTTTCGTGAACACCCGAGGGGCACTGGTAAGGCCAAAGGGGAGCACGGTGAACTGAAAATGCTCGGGGCCTACCGTGAACCGAAGGTAACGCCGGTGGGCCGGCAGGACGGGGATGTGGAAATACGCGTCCTGCAAGTCCAACGCTACCAACCAGTCTCCAGGGTCGAGGGCAGTCAAGACCTGAGCTAGGGTGAGCATCTTGAACTTCTCCTTCCGGAGGAAGCGATTGACGTTCCGGAGGTCCAAGATAGGACGCATGTCCTCCTTGTCCTTTTTGGGCACCAGAAAGTAGTGGGAGTAGCAACCACGCCCTACTTCTGGGGTCGGAACATGCTCGATGGCCCTCTTGGTCAAGAGGGCCGTGACTTCCTTCCGTAGAAGCACCAAGTGATCCCCTGACATGCGGTGGAATTGAGGTGGCATGGCTGGGGGGTGGTCTCGAAGGGGAGGGAGTAGCCCCTTCGGACAATGTCCAAGACCCACCTGTCCGAGGTGATGGTGCGCCAGTGGGGAAGGTGATGGCGGACCCTGCCCCTACTGGCGTGCCGTGCACCTGAAAGGAGGGACTAGGAGGGCTTGGAGGCCGCGGACGGGTTGGAGGTGGTGGCCTGACCCGCACGCTGGTTGCCCGATCCGCCACGGCGGAATCCACGTCCTCGGCCACGCGAAGACGCCTGCTGCGCGGGCCGGTGGCTGGGCTGCTGACGTGAAGGGGCGCCCCTACTGTGGCCACGATAGGGGCGAAAAGCAGAAGGCAGCGGAGGGCGTGTAGCAGAAAGGCCCAGGGACTTTGCAGTAGCCCGTGAGTCCTTAAAGCGCTCCAGCGCATGGTCTGCTTTGGACCCAAAAAGACCGACTCCATCAAAGGGCATGTCCATGAGAGTATTCTGGACATCCCCTGAAAACCAGTGGTTCTCAGCCAGGCGTGGCGCCGGAGCGCCACCGTCGTTGCAATCGACCTGCCCAGCGAGTCGGCGGTGTCAAGGCCACAACGGATAGTGTATTTGGCCGCATCCCTTCCTTCCGCAATGGCGCGGGAAAGCAGTGCCTGGACCTCCTCAGGGCACTGGGGCAAAACATCCGCCACCGAATCCCACAGGGAGTGGGTATATCGGCCCAAAAGACAAGCGGTGTTAACGGACCGCAAGCCAGCACTGGAGGAAGAAAAACCTTTCTTCCCAAACTGATCCAGGCGTTTGGATTCCCTATCCGGAGGAGCGGTAGGGAAGGCGGTTTGGGAAGCGGAGGCTTGGACAACCAAGCTCTCAGGAGTGGGGTGGACAGAAAGAAACAGGGGGTCGCCCGGAGCGGGGCGATGGCGTCGTGACACGTTCCGATCCACAGGAGCCCCTGTGTTGGGCTTGGACCAGGCGCCCAAAAGAACGTCAGTGAGGGCGTCGTTAAACGGCAGCACAGTCTCCGCAGAGGAGGCTGCCGGCTGAAAGCACCTCTGTCAAGATGTTAGTCTTGACCGTCAAAGTAGGGAGCTGGAGACGTAAGGCCCCAGCAGCCCTACGCAACACCGTACCAAAATTGGCCCCCTCCTCCGTAGCCACGGGAGGAGACAGCATGCCAGTGTCAGGAGAAGTATCCAGACCACTGGCCTCCCCTAGACTCTCTGTCCAGTCCTCATCATACTGACAGTTGCGTGTCAGAGGGTCATCAGACCCCTCCCAGTCCTCCTGGTCCTCCTCTGGTTCAAAATAAGGAGGAGGAGGGACATTTGGGACCCAAGGTCCCATCGGCGCCGGAGCCGGCGTCGAGCGACGTCGCACCGGGTCCATGTCCGGAGCCGGAAGGAACTGGGGACGACGCCGCCCGGAGCCCAGGGCGGCGTCGAGAACGGCACCGGAGACATCGGCGCCGGCGGAGGTGTCGTGAGGTCGACCGGCGTCGATGGGGGTTGTGGAGCCGGGATCGAGGCCGGGGCCGAAGCCGGAGCCGGGATCGAGGCTGGAGGCTCGGGCGACGCCGGGGCCGGAGCCGCCGGCGGCGCCGGAGCAACCCCATCAGGGCCCGCGGGGCCCGAAGGCGCACCGGAGGGGCCTGAAGGCCCGAAGAGGCGGGCCATGGCCGACAGGAACTCCTGTACCTTGGCCGGATCCGCCCCGAACCCGGGAAGGGCGGGTATGACGGGGCGACTCCACAGGCAAGTCCGGGGCCGCGGGGCGGGGACGGTGCCGGGAGGGGCCTCAGCCGAGTCGCGAGACCGGCGAGGCGAAGTCCGAGAGCGACGATGCTTCTTGGACTTCTTGTGCTTAGACTTACCGGACGAAGAAGTCGACGACCGGTGTGCACTCCGCGAGCGACCCCTGGACCTCTCACGCGACCGGGGCTTCCGCGGAGCCGAATGCCGGGCCTCGAGGAGCTTTCGAGACCGCTCTCGCAAAGCTTTCGGGTTGAGGGCCTGGCATTCGGGACAAGACTCGGTGTCGTGGCCTCGGCCGAGGCAGAAGAGACACTCCCAATGCGGGTCGGTGACGGACATCATCCGCGCACAGGCGCCGCATCGCTTGAAGCCGGGCATCCCTACGACACCTTAAAGTTGGAAAAAACCAGTGAAAAATCACCAAAAAGTATGGTCAAAAATTGACCAGGGCACTGCTCTTCCCGGATCTGCGCTTGCTGGCGCGGAAAAGAAGAACTGACGTCAGCGCGCAGGGGCGGCGCCTAAGTACTGCCCGCGACGTCATCCCGGCGATCACGACGCCGACGACGGACGCGGAGCCGCACGACGCCGCCTACCGACGCGCAAGGGTACTGCTACGCAAAACTTTCCGGATCCAGCCTGACGCCTGGGGATATTCTAAGGTAAGGAATCTATCACTAACGTGTCTCTTTCAGATATCCATCATCCATCCACTCCGCCATCTATCCACGCATCTATTCTTCCATCCATCCATCTACTCTGCCATTCACCCATCAATCCATCCACTCTGCTATCCAACCAGTCATTCATCCACTCTGCCATGCATCCATCCACTCGTCATCCATCCATTCTTCATCCATCCACTCTGCCATACATCCATCCTGTCATTCGTTCATCAATCCGTCCACTCTGCTATACAATCATCCATTCATTCCGTCTGCCATCCATCCATTCACCTTGCCATCAATCCATTCCTTCTGCCATCCATCCAATGTACCATTCACCCATCCACTCTGCCATCCATCCATCCATCCATTCATTCATTCGTAAACTCTAACCATGCCATCCATCATCAACCCGCTCTGCCATCTCTTCACTCACCTTTTCATCCACCCATCCCTTTCCTCTGCCATCCTTTCACCTCTCCCTCCACCTATCCAATTCAATTCACAGGTTTTTCTTAAGACCCGAAACATGCTTCCCAGCGCTGCGAGCCCTTGAATGAGCAGTGAACGTTTAGGTGAACAGATAGGTTTTAAGTTGACTCATAACCTCAAACACTTTCTGAGAATGAACCATCGTAAATGTTTGCATTATTTTCCAACACAGAATGGCAAAGGACTACTTTACAAATATTGTTTTACAGTGATTGCTAGTTTGCTTTATTGTTATCATAGGTTTTGTCACATTTATGATTTTTATAAATAAAATTGTATTCAATGTTATCTTCTTATACAATGACATAACGATCCGGCATCACAATATATAACAAGGTCTAGACTCAGGCTCTTTGTATTACTGGTCAGTCGAGGACCTTATGTGCCATCCATTGCCCCCATACCTTCCCATTCTTTTAGGGGCATGCTCTTGACTTGTAAATTGGCTCTTCAAGTTTCGCGTGTCAATTCGTTGCAGCCCTCCAGCTCGCCAGCATGGAGGGCTGGGGGAGCGCCCGCATCTGGCTATGCCCGGCTTGGCTAATACTATCCCAATACCAAGGAGGGAGATCCCCCTTCAGTCCAGCATAGTCCTCCACGGTACCAAGCAGAGCTAATCTTGGGGAATGCTCCACAGCATCTCCGTACATCTCGATCTCCGCAAACACCCTTCGCCCCTATCTCTGAATAATGGGCCAGTTCCACGTAACGTGGTAAAATTTGGCCTCTGTATTTTGACAGCTATTACATATCGGTGTAGCAGTTTGTCAGCCCGCCAGAGACGTACCGGTGTGAGATAGGTCATATGCAGAAGGTTGAATTGGATGATCCAGAGTCCGGATAGGATCATCAAGACTCTCAGGGACATGCACGCGTCCCTCCAGTCCGGCTCATCAAGAGAACCCACCCAATGTTCCCATTTGACCTTTAGATCCTGAAGAGAGATAGGGGAGTTATTAATTAGGGGTTGGCATATCCGAGAGATGCCTCCCCAAGCTGCAGGACTCATAAATTTGTGCCTGTATTCTGGTGCAGACTCTAGGAGTATGCAGTGGGGTGGAGTGCATGATGCACCAGTAGATATTGGTAGAATTGGTAATGATGCAAGCAATATTCACTTTGGAGCTCGCTAAAAGATTTTAAATGTTCCTTACCAAATGCCTCTCACCTTGGTAATCCCGATGAGGTCCCATTTCTAAAAATCTTGCAATTGAGCAGTGTTGGGTAGCCAAGTACCTGCCCATAGGGGAGTTTCAAGTGTAATTTTCTAGTCCCAGCCCATCCATTTCAGGAAAGAGTGCTACAACTCAAGGACCACTCTGGTGGTATTAGGTAGGGTCCGCAGGATCGGGCCTCCATACAGTAAAAAGATTTGATCCTGACCAATTTGGACCACTCCAACCCGGAACGCCGGTCTTGCCATCCCCCAACCACTCAACCAGTTGTTTATATATGAAGATGTTGGGAGGCCCAGTAGTATAACAGGACCTCTGCCCCACCCAACCCCCCATCATAGGTAGACTGCACGTAGGTACCATATGCCACTCTGGCCGGTCTATTCATCTATAGGAAGGAGTGGATTTTAGCTGTTGTTTTCTGGAACGAGGCCTGGGGAATAGGGTGGGGTAAGTTCTGGATCATGTACAGGATTCACAGGAGCATAATCATTTTGAATAATGCCCCCTTACCCAGTATGTTTAATGGGGAGTTTAGACTGAGCGCAAGGGCCAATGATAGCTTAGACTCGAGAGGGGTCAAGTTCAGGCTTCATGCTAGGCTTGGCTCTAGGGAAATATGCACTCCCAAGTACTGAAAGCTTAATCGGTAATTGAACCGCCAGTCCACCACACTGAAGTCGCCCTTTAGTGGAACCAGTTGAGACTTAGACCAATCCATCTGCATGCCAGATGCCTCTCCATACAGGGACAGCATTTGAAGGAGGTGAGGCCCCATGAGGGATGGTTGTATGAGAAACAGGAGAACGTCATATTCGTAAAGTGCTATTCGATTCTCTACCACAAATCCTCAGTCAAAACCCCATATCTAGGGTACTGCATAGGAGCCACGGTGCCAGCAGCTCCATGGTTAACACAAACAAGAAAGCAGGCATATCTATCAAGTACCCCGCCTGATCGGAAAGGGATCTGAGAGAGTACTGTTGATTCGGACGTGCGCCTATGGGTGTGAATATAGGACCTTCACATAGAAGTGGAACCTCAGTCCAAAGCCCAATTTTATGAGTACTCCCTCCATGAAGGTCCAGTCTACGGAGCCAAAAACCTACTCAAAGTCAGTCAACATTAGAGCAGCTGGGCCTAGTACATCCGATAGATGGGCTAATGCCATCTGCACCCTGCCAATGCAATGTCTGGTGCTCCGATGTGGCATAAATCCACTTCGGTCAGGTTGGACTAAGTGTGGTAGCAGGGAGAGAAGCCTGTTGGCCAACATCTTGGCGTAGATCTTAAGTTCTGAATTGATGAAGGATATTGGCCAGTATACTTCTCAATGGTCTGTGGGGTGACAAGGTTTGTGCAATACCACTTGGGTAGCCACATCAAATTCTGGAGAGAATTGCCCCTTCAATTTCTTCCTGGAACAAATGGAGGAGAGGAGGTATTAGAAGTGGTGAAAATCATCAGTAATACTCCATCAGGTAACCGTCCGGGGTGGTTTTTAGTTTCTGGAGGGCGTGCTGGATCTCCCCGGCGTGTAGAGACTGTCCAAGCTCCCGACACTCGGTCAAATGCAGGTGTGGAAGGGGTAGGTCCTCTATGAGTGGGCGAGAAGCCTCCCTGATGGTCTGTGGACGCGTGGTGTACAATGTATGATAATATGCAGCAAACATTGATGTTATGTCCGCTGCCTTAACCAAATAGCATTGACCACAGCAGTGACCATTTGGGGGGTAGTGTCCCTCATTGACAGCCAGTACAGCAATATACCCGATTTTTTGCCCTGTTCGTGAACTCTCCTAGTTGCCCTGCTGTCGGAGGGGCACACTGGCCATGACAAGGCAACTCGGTGTCTGTTAGGAGGACCTTTTCAGATTAAGGTAGTCCAATTGTGTTACTTCTTTCTCCAAGTTGGCCACCTATTGACCCGCCAAGCATTCTTTACCCCACAAATATGCTCTTGCCTCATAGGGTGGCCTTCCTGGCAGCCCATACCATGCCAGAAGAAGAAACTGAGTCTTTATTGGTTTAAGAAGTGTTTAACTTCCTGAGTCAGGTATTTTGTGAAGGCGTGCAATTGTGAGGTGCCAAGCATTAAGGCTCCAGATTGGATGGGTACTTTCTCTCGGGGATCCAAAAGGAATTACTACGGGGGAGTGGTCAGAGATACCCGGGGCAGAATGTGAGCCCCTGTTGTATGCGTCAGGCCTAATGCTGGAAGTAGGAAAAGGTTGATCCGTGATAAGGATTTGTGTGTGGCCGAAGAGTGAGTGTAAGAACGAGCATGGGGGTTCCACGTCCTCCAGGAATCGCAGAGTCCTGTGTCCTCAATCCATTCCTGTGAAAGCCCCCGGGACCCGCTACCCGAGCCCTGGGGTCCAGTGAAGTCCATCCCTGGGTCCACTACATCATTAAAATTGTCGCCTATGACTGTAATGCCTGGGGGTAGCTCTAGAATCAGGTCTCGAAGTTTCACTAGTTTATCATTACATAGGAGCGGATGGACATAAACACTCAGAAATAAAGTAGGGCGCCTCCCTCCAGAGCACCCTCCACCGCTACATAACCTAAATAGCTACCCATGTATAATTCAAGATACTACATACGGGAATGTTTTGTGTAAAAGAATCACTGTCACCTGGGATCCTCATGTGTACCCAGCATAGAACACTCTATAGTATCCACAGCAGGCAAGGAGAGGGCATTTGTTCCCCAACAAGTGGGTTTCCTGTAACAGCAGAACCGCTGGGGAATACCTTTTGACAAATCTCAGGACCGCTGTGCGTTTGATATGATCACTAAGGCAGTTGACATTCCAAGTAATGACTGTGAACTCCCCCACTGGAGTGGGGATTTAGATTGATTAGGATGTGGGCCCCCATAGCCTCATCCCGCGGGTTGTGAGGAGGGAGTGAATAAGTGTGGTGCTCTGAGAGAAGGACATTGGCCGGTATAAGACTGCCACAAACCAAACAGAAACGTGTAACAAAAATCGGACCCAATTGTGTTAACATGGACAACCCCTCTTCCTCCCAACCACCCCTCATACCATACTTCCTCCCAGAAGCATCTGTCGCCCCTTAAACAGAACTAGATATCTTAATCGAGTCTCCCCAGCCTGGACCAGGCACTGGCAACTATCAATGGATATAGTGGTGCTGAAGGCTAATTGCTATAGCATTCAATCTACTGCTTTCAAGTTCGTGGAGGTCTCCGAATCAAATAGGCGAGGGGATGGCGACTCCATTGGCAGTGCCGCATTATTCGGGGTGATAGTTTGGTCTAACTGGTTGTCATCTATCAAGGGTTTTGTCAATTTTACGTGCTAAAACATGTACAGCTTGCCATTGTGATTGAGAGTCCCCAAGGGTTCCAGGACTTGAGTTTGGCTGCAGTTAACTGAGAGCAAACACTTGTCAGCAAAGACTGGTGCAGTCCAGTGCATCCAGCTTCACAGGTTTTAGATGTGGACTCCCTTCTTGTTAATGTATAATTCACTGTCAAATCAAAAACACTGCTGCACTTACATGGCGTCAGCTATTATCAGATTTGAGACTACAATTGGTCATATGTATGCATCAGACCAGTTCTCAGAACTGCCCCGCCCAGTTACACCTGTAAACACCCACAAACTATACAGGGATTTTTGTGTTCCATGGACAGTAGAATTTTGCCACTGGAGTACTTTATCTTGATAAAACAAGAATTTTCTGGGTCTGATCTTGCTGCTTGGCTCCACCAGTGGTCGAACTGTAGAAATGCTGGCTTTACTGCGCCAATGGGAACTGCCCATTCGTCTATACACACGCACTAATATTATTACTGATTGCTTTTAGCAATTCTCTTGATTGATTATGTTTAAAACCACAATAAAAACAATGGAGGATACTGCTCATAGTGTGATAAAAAATAATTTCAATACACTGAATATCACTGTTTTGATAACGAATCGACTTACATAGGTTATGCTGACTGAAGAGCTGTCTATTGGAAAACAAATCCCTACATCTCACATTTGCCCATAACATTACGATAAACACAGAGAGAATCGATACCTGACCCCTACATTTTTGGCAAAGTTCCAGGAGAGGCAAATTTGATTAAGATGTTCAAATAATCAAAACTCCGAATATGCAAACAATGTGGATCCTGACTCCACATCTGCACATAAAACAGATCAGGGGTTGTGGACATGGTCAGAAACATGCTGGTGACAAGTTACAACCCAGACGTGGCTCTTATTATCAATACTGTTGTAATCAGCAGCTTTGGCACAGTTTTCAACTAGATTATCCAGCTGCCTGGAAGCACTTCTATTATGTTTCTTTCAATTTACTTCTCTCTCACAGTAGTAATGCCAAGTTTACTTGAAACTACTTTCCCCAGAGGCTTTGCTTTGAAACACTGCCCCATGCAAATGATCTTCATTTAATGACCGCTTTCTATGCTGGGTTCTCATCTTTCTTTGCTGTTCATCCTACACATTAAGCAACGTTTCCCCCTGGTTTCTATTTTAGCAGTTTAGAGTGGATTAGATACGGTTCCAATTCGTAGCTAAGGTAGATAGGAAATGTTAATAGAGTGTTGCCATCATATTAGTAAATGCCTCTTTCCCGCTATGCAATATTTGATGCACTAAAACAGGTGTCACCTTGGCACAGTGAGTGAGCATATTTGTGGCCTTATAAGTGGTACACTACCAGTGCGAAAGGAGTAATGGTGTCTTGCCCCGAGTGTCGCTTGAATCAGCAAGACTGTAAGGAACGTGAACCAGGTGGTGAGACGATGATAGTACAGTATTTATCACTGTGCGCCAATGCCACCTCATCCGTGGCTGGAGTAAAAATTCCCATTCTACTTTTTGCAGATGACGCCTTATTAGTATCCCAAACACCAAGTGGGCTTTGCTCCATGTGTGGGTTAGTTGTCAACACATCTAAAACTAAGTACATGGTAATCAACCAACATAAATCATACAAGGGGAAGATGACAATGGGAGGGGTTGTGCTGGGAAAAAGTAGATGCCTTTGAATATCTAGGGATTAAGTTATTGAGTGAAATGTCATGGTAAATGCCCGTTGACAAAAGCTCTTCAAAACTCAAGAAAGTTGTGGGTGTCATATTGAAATAACATAATACATCTTACAGTAAGCAATCACCGCTGCTTTACAGAGTTACGATTCTGCGCTCTCTGGCACCGAGCTCTGGAGCTATCACAATTTATCTGACCTACACAGAAATAAAAGTACATTTGGAAAGTCTTTAGTGTCCCTCCCCTCTAGCACTCTGCTGTACCCGCTAAAACTTGACGTGGGGAGGAAATCGATTACAGACAAAGAAAAAATCAGACCAGTCCAGTTCTTGAGGAGGCTAAGAGCCACACCGGAAGCATCTGGCTATGCTGATCCTCTAAGAGACAGTAAAGTAAGACAGATTTCACAAAATAGACTGTGTTTAATTTAAAAACTGAGGATTATTATTGTGTGGGGGTTCCACGAACTGGGTCAGAAAATACTTCGTATCGGTAGGATCTACAATAAACCAAAAGCTCGGTCTTATTCCCCCTTCCCCTTTTCTATCCAGACATATCTAGTGTGGGCATTGATGCTTTCTCCTCCTCTGCAATCGTATATTGGTCACTCTGGCTATTCCCCCGATGACAGTCTTCACCATCAGAAAAGTCTGCTTTCAGTGCTTCAAAAGAGAGTAAGGAGTCTCTGTCTCAGATGAAGTGCAGAAGGCCTCTTCTGGGCTCACAGGTTACTGTCATAAAAACCAGACCACATTTTAATCTGAATGATTTACGCTTCAACCTTACCTGGTGGGAACAAATGCCTATTTGTCTTTCAAGAATTCTCTGGGTATTCGAAACATGGTACGCAAGATTTACATCAAGGCCCTCAAAGATGCTGTGCACCGAGTAAATACTGTGGGTGCAGTATTTACCAGGTGTGTAATCTGTGCATTTTCCTAAGTTTCAGGTGGTGAAATAAGAGAATGTACAAACTGTGCATGCTTTCACCATTCTGAGATGTGCAAAATCGGATTTCACAATTTGATCACACTATTTTTTCCAGTTTCTACTTCACGCAGGTTAAACACCTATGGAGTGTGCACACAGTGCTGAAGTTAAAATCCTGATTCGGGTGCAAACTCATGTTTGCAGATGATTCAACATTTGCACAACCCTCAGAAGGAAAGGCCCTACTGGCAGCTGATACTAAAGGTTGAAGGGAACGCTTTAGATCCCACAAGAGACCGGAATATATCAATAATGGAAGTAAATTTGCATTAAAAACTTTTCAAGGCTTTCTTGGAGAGCAGTCAACGGTCCACTCTCATGGCCGTCAACCGAAAAGAAGACCAAGAGGGCAATGCTGAAGGTGCGAATAGCACATCAGAGGGTACTGAATGCCAAGGAAACATCATTGATGACTCTAGGTTGGACAGTGACATTGACTGTTGGTGGGATCCTTCTGTAAAACAAGGGAGTGGCACGGTGCTGGAGCGACAACACCAAGGCATTTAGAAAGACCACAATGGACCTTCCAGAATGGGAGAGGAGCTGAATACCCTGTGCTGATTCTAGAGAACATGGTTAAACCCAGCTCTCAGAATTGGTACAGTTTTCTCATGTGGCAGAGTGTTACTTTGGATTGAGCAGGTAACTGTTTTCGGGTTGAATGCCACAGGCATGATGTGTATAAGAAGAGGCCAGGCACCTCTGAAATGAATCCTCATAGGAGGCAATGAACAGATTACTGTTTGCTTGCTAGAATAAACTACTTTGTATGTCAAGCCCCTCAACAAGATTTGGGAATTGGCAGTAGACAAGGCTTCAGGCACATGGATAGATCCAGATGTCCTGATTGATAGGACCCAAAGGGCAGCATGCCTTTTAGACAATGTCAACTGCACTATCTGTTCTGTCAGACGCAAGGGCATACTGTTAAACATCAACTTGAAATTAGGTCAACTTGCTATCCTTCAGGGCAGTGTCCAGTGCAGAAGGCCTCATGTTCAGTGAACATTTTGCCAAGTAAATAGCTTGATTTGTTGGTATGTACACTAACTAGACAAAGGGTAATATTCAAGCGGAAGACTATTCCCATCAAGGGTTTTCTTGTGAGCCAGCCAAGACAGGGGCTGTCTGCCCAGCTGATCATGCAACTAGAGTTTCCAAGGCAGAGGCCCATTTAACCAGCAGCAAGGTCACTAACAATGCATTTCATTATTTTTGACAAAAGCAAGAGGGCACATATCCAGGGGATAAAGAGGAGCGACTGCTTTCACCTCCGCGTGTATGTAAATGTCTTAGTTCCCGTGCAGGGCCGGCTCTAGGGCGGTGCGACCGCACCGGGTGCTGACTTCGGGTGGGGCGTCACATTTGGAAGCATTGTGTGGTTTTAAAGGCACCTGCTGCCGCATTCCTGTCCTCCGGAAATTTACAGGCAAAAATATAAATGTCAAGATAACTCCGGTGATTAATGTGCTTCTTAGAGAGAGATCGGAGGTTTGTCTTTTGGAAGTTTTGACTTGTGGTAAGGTAGCGCAGAGGGTTAATATGCCTGCTGCAAAGAACATGTACCATGCAGATCACACAGCGCATATAATACAAATAGGTCAGTGGGTTACTATTTTTTTCCAGAGAGATCCTTTTGTGACTTAGTTAATAAATTATAACCCCAACATAAAACAGTGAGCTATTAACTGTCACCAAAGAGCTGCATAAAAACTGATAGGTTAGAGCGTTATGATTTTATCCCGTCTTTCATTATCCTAATGTTGGAAAAACGGGTTCATTTGGATAGAAATCAATTCTGATTATTAAAAAGAACCCTCAACCATGGTGTTAAGTTTTAAATTCATAGTTTATGCTTCTCCAGACCAAGCAATGTTAAACTATACTGTCTACCAGACTGGATGACTTGACACCTGTACCTTGTAGTCCTCTGTTTTATGTAACATTTCCTATACACTAATCTACACACCTATGACTGATTGTCTCTGTGTAGTGAGTGTGATGTAAAGTGCTCTGACACCCTTCACTAGTATGAGTGGCAATGGCGCTATAAAATGAATTAAAAGTATCTGCGAGAGAGTGGTTATGGAGACTTGAGGGGCATTGTTAAAGGGTGGTAGTGAAGAAATCCGTAACGGAGGTGGTTATTGGGGGGCGCCAACAAACAATGTCGCACAGGGCGCCAACAACGCAAAAGCCGGCCCTGCTCCCGTGCTTCCAGCGGTTTGAGTGAATGTTCCTCTTTGTTTAAAATTGGTGAAAGATTTTGGGAGATGTTTGTGTTTCAAAAGATAGAGGGAAGCTGAGCAGATTTTTGTTTTGTTTCTGGTTTTTATTTTCAGCAAACAAGTGATAGTTTATAGATTAGGAAGGAAAGTGAGACTCTTGGCATTACAGAGCTTCATTGTAAAATATTTCATCAGCAATCTATTCCTAGTAATAAAAGAAAGGAAGTCCCTATCTCAGACAGGAGATTGACTTTGAGCTACATCAGTTCACAACTTGGCTTCTGTACTGCCATGGATGATTTCCATCAGCTGTCCTACTATCAGAAGACTGCTTGTCTCAATGGAACCTGAATGGGACTGGGGGGCTTAACTGAACAAGAAGGATGCATACCGAAAGGCTGCAATCTCCACCTCTCAACCCATCAAAGATTTCTGAAATCCATTTGGGCAATTTAGACATGGGTGTTCTACGCTGTCTCTGTTGGCCTCTGCTTTGCACCATAGTGCTTTACAAGTCTACTTAAAGCGACTACGGTGCTTAAAATTCGTGGGTGTACATTATTATTTGCACTGCAGACATGACTTTCATCTTGCAAGTGGAAGGAACACTGATATGTCATGTGGATCTGGCCACGTCCCTCTTAAAATTTCTTGGTTTCTCACTTACTTAGGGAAATCTATGGATGGGTCTTTCCAGATATGACCACTCATTCAGAAATGAGACGCATTTCTACATTCTTCAATCTTATCAGTTAAGAAGATGGTGAACCTTTCAGGCCCCAAACGTGGCTCCATCAAGAAAGATGTATATCCAACTGTGAAGTAGGCTACCTCCCATATATGTTAACTGGCAAGATATGTGGCCCTCTTCGCTTCATCCGCCCTTGCCATGTTTTCAACAATTGCAGAAAAGGGCCCTTCAGAGACTAAAGATAAGACATCTGAGGAAAGGTATGTCATGCACAGACAATGCCTCTGTGTTACCAGAGGCTCTAATGAAGCGACAATGATGTCTGTATATTATAAATGCCAGAAATGGACAAAACATATTCAGAATTACCCCACAGAGATATTATCTGTTCTGTATCTTCAACAACTGGAGAACTTCAGAGTGTATAAACCTGTTCTCTAAACTCTTTAAAAATACCAAAGCTATGTCTTACATGTACCAAGCACTCCCAGCGCAACAGCATCTGTCACTATTATATGTTAGACTTTTTCACTCCATATATAACTATCAAAACAATATTTATTTATGAGCTCCTGGTAGAAAACTGGTCTACTAGTTAGAGACCAACGATTTGATGACTTGCCGGAGCCACTTTGCCAGCCCAGACGTGAATAAAGTATAATTAATATTGTACTCTCTACCTATCCATTTTTAGGATGTATTAACTTTCCTTGCATAATGCACAAGTTACTAACTTGTGTAACGATATATCTGTAAGAGACAGTAGTTAGTGACAGATTCCTTACCTTAGAATATCCCCAGGCGTCAGGCTGGATCCGGAAAGTTTTTGCGTAGCAGTACCCTTGCGCGTTGGTAGGCGGCGTCGTGCGGCTCCGCGTCCGTCGTCGGCGTCGTGATCGCCGGGATGACGTCGCGGGCAGTACTTAGGCGCCGCCCCTGCGCGCTGACGTCAGTTCTGTACACGACTTTCCGCGCCAGGAATGCAGAGCCATGCAAGAAGCTGACATAGGTGCCGGAAAAATACTAGGGCCCTGAAAGGGATGTCCTTAACCCTAGAAATCAGTTCGCAGAACGGGGAGGATGGGTGGGGCGGTAAGGAATCTGTCACTAACTACTGTCTCTTACAGATATATCGTTACACAAGTTAGTAACTTGTGCATCTGAAAGAGACACGTTAGTGACAGATTCCTTACCTTAGAATAGATACCCCAGCAATACCAACCCCGGTGGTGGGTCTGCGAACAAAGATCAGACAAGGAAGTCCTGGAGGACAGAACGGCCAAAGAAGCCGTCCCTCCGGCACTGACTGTCAAGGCAGTAATGCTTTGTAAACGTGTGCAGCGAGGCCCACGTAGCTGCCTGACAGATAACCGGCAGCGGAACACCGCGGCCCAAGGCCGTGGTAGCAGCCGTTGCCCTGGTGGAATGGGCACGCAGCCCAACAGGAGGCTCCTTCTTAGCCAAAGAATAGCAGGTCTTGATGCACAAGGTAACCCAGCGGGAGATGGTCCTCTTGTGCACCGCCCGACCTTTTTTGGCGCCCACGTAGCCAACAAAGAGCTGGTCATCCACCCGGAAGTGTTTTGTGCGGTCGATATAGAAGAAGAGCGCACGTTTTGGGTCCAGATGGTGGAGCCTCTCTTCCTCTCTTGAAGGTTGCGGAGGCGGAAAGAAGGTGGGCAAAGTGATGGTCTGCCCAATGTGGAAAGCAGTAACCACCTTTGGCAAGAAGGACGGACGCGTCCGAAGAACAACCTTGTCTGGATGAACAGACAGAAAGGGAGGTTTGCAAGATAGAGCCTGGAGCTCACTCACCCGCCGAGCGGAGGTGATGGCCACCAGAAAGGCTGTCTTCAGAGTCAGAAGACGAAGAGGACAGTTATGTAGAGGCTCAAAGGGAGCGCACATTAAAAAGGTAAGAACCAAGTTCAAGTCCCACTGAGGCATTACAAACGGAACAGGAGGGAAGAGGTGTGTAATGCCTTTTAAGAACCTGTTAACAACAGGGGATTTGAAAAGGGAGGGCTGATCAGGGAGCCTGAGGAAGGCCGAGATAGCACAAAGATAACCCTTGATGGTACCCAGGGCAGAACCCTGTTGGGCCAGAGAAAGAAGGAACAGAAGGACCTCAGAAAGAGGGGCAGAAAGGGGATTCACAGCCTTTGCTGTGCACCATGCCACAAATTTGTTCCACCTGCAGGCGTATACCACCTTAGTGGAGGGACGCCTGGCTGCCAGAATCACATCACAAACTTCGGGAGGCAAGTCGAAAGGAATCAACTGCCGCCGCTCAATCTCCACGCAAGCAGGTGTAGACTGGACAGGTTCGGGTGGAGGACCGTCCCCTGCTGCTGCGACAGAAGATCCTCCCGAAGAGGCAGACGGATCGGGGGATCTACGCTCATATTGAGTAGCTCGGGATACCAAACTCTTCGAGCCCAGTCCGGAGCCACAAGAATGACTTGGGCCCGGTCGTGCCGAATCTTCTTCAACACTCTGGGTAGAAGTGGTATAGGCGGAAAGGCGTACAACAGACCGCAACTCCACTCGTGACGAAAAGCATCGCCGAGCGAGTGCCGCCTTGGAAATTCCAACGCGCAGAACTGATGACATTGCGCGTTCTCTTCGGTGGCGAATAGATCTAACCAAGGCTCTCCCCACTGTAGAAAGAGTCCTTGCGCCACTTCTGAGTGAAGACGCCATTCGTGATCCATCATGCACCTGCGGCTGAGTTCGTCCGCCCTGGCGTTGAGGGAACCTGCCAGGTGTTGTACCATCAGGAACATGCCCTGATGTTCCAGCCATGTCCAGAGGCGCAGAGCCTCCTGACAGAGGGTCCACGACCCCACCCCGCCCTGTTTGTTGCAGTACCACATGGCGGTGGTGTTGTCTGTGAACACCTGCACTACCTTCCCTTTGACAGAGGGAAGGAATGCCTTGAGTGCAAGTCGGATCGCCCGGAGCTCCAGAAGGTTGATATGGAGCCGGGACTCCGCCGGAGACCAGAGGCCTCTGATCTCCGCCTCTCCCATGTGACCGCCCCATCCCAGAAGGGACGCGTCCGTCACACCTGTGTGCTCTGGCTGGGGAAGGGAGAGGGATCTGCCCATGACCCATTGCCGGTTCGAGAGCCACCACTGCAACTGTCTTGCAGTCCCCTCCGAGATCTGGATGTGATCGGACAGGTTGCCCTAGTGCTGCGTCCACTGGAACTTCAGGTCCCACTGCAGAGCCCGCATATGCCATCTGGCATGATTGACCAGCAGGATGCAGGAGGCCATGAGGCCCAGCAGCCTCAGGGTCATCCGTACCGAAACCCAGGATAAAGGCTGAAAGATCGGAATCATAGCCTGAATATCCCGGACTCGCCGTTCGGGAGGATAGGCCCGAAACTGCGTCGTGTCCAGAACTGCTCCGATGAAAAGGAGCTGTGGAGAAGGAATCAGATGCGACTTCGGCACATTGATGGAGAACCCCAGCAAGTGCAGGAGTTCGGCCGTAGTCTGGAGGTGGGAGACGACTGCCTGGGACGAGGCTGCCTTCAGCAGCCAGTCGTCGAGGTAGGGGAAGACTGAAACCCCTGCCCGGCGCAGATGAGCTGCGACCACCGCCATCACTTTCGTGAACACCCGAGGGGCACTGGTAAGGCCAAAGGGAGCACGGTGAACTGAAAATGCTCGAGGCCTACCGTGAACTGAAGGTAACGCCGGTGGGCCGGCAGGACGGGGATGTGGAAATAGGCGTCCTGCAAGTCCAACGCTACCAACCAGTCTCCAGGGTCGAGGGCAGTCAAGACCTGAGCTAGGGTGAGCATCTTGAACTTCTCCTTCCGGAGGAAGCGATTGACGTTCCGGAGGTCCAAGATAGGACGCATGTCCTCATTGTCCTTTTGGGCACCAGGAAGTAGTGGGAGTAGCAACCACGTCCTACTTCTGGGGTCGGAACATGCTCGATGGCCCTCTTGGCCAAGAGGGCCGTGACTTCCTTCTGCAGAAGTACCAAGTGATCCCCTGACATACGGTGGAATTGAGGTGGCATGGCTGGGGGGGTGGTCTCGAAGGGGAGGGAGTAGCCCCTTCGGACAATGTCCAAGACCCACCTGTCCAAGGTGATGGGACGCCAGTGGTGAAGGTGATGGCGGACCCTGCCCCCTACTGGCGTGCTGTGCACCTGAAAGGAGGGACTAGGAGGGCTTGGAGGCCGCGGACGGGTTGGAGGTGGTGGCCTGACCCGCACGCTGGTTGCCCGAACCGCCACGGCGGTATCCACGTCCTCGGCCACGCGAAGACGCCTGCTGCGCGGGCCGGTGGCTGGGCTGCTGACGTGACGGGCGCCCCTTCCGTGGCCACGATAGGGGCGAAAAGCAGAAGTCAGCGGAGGGCGTGTAGCAGAAAGGCCCAGGGACTTGGCAGTAGCCCGTGAGTCCTTAAAGCGCTCCAACGCATGGTCTGCTTTGGACCCAAAAAGACCGACTCCATCAAAGGGCATGTCCATGAGAGTATTCTGGACATCCCCTGAAAAACCAGTGGTTCTCAGCCAGGCGTGGCGTCGCAGCGCCACCGTCGTTGCAATAGACCTGCCCAGCGAGTCGGCGGTATCAAGGCCACATCGTATTGTGTATTTGGCCGCATCCCTTCCTTCCGCAATGGCGCGGGAAAGCAGTGTCTGGACCTCCTCAGAACACTGGGGCAAAACAGTCGCCACCGAATCCCACAAGGAGTGGGTATATCGGCCCAAAAGACAAGCGGTGTTGATGGACCGCAAGCCAGCACTGGAGGAAGAAAAACCCTTCTTCCCAAATTGATCCAGGCGTTTGGATTCCCTATCCGGAGGGGCGGTAGGGAAGGCGGTTTGGGAAGCGGAGGCTTGGACAACCAAGCTCTCAGGAGTGGGGTGGACAGAGAGAAATAGGGGGTCGCCCGGAGCTGGGCGATGGCGTCGGGACACGTTCCTATCCACAGGAGCCCCTGTGTTGGGCTTGGACCAGGCGCCCAAAAGAACGTCAGTGAGGGCATCGTTAAACGGCAGCACAGTCTCCGTAGAGGAGGCTGCCGGCTGGAAGCACCTCTGTCAAGAGATTAGTCTTGACCGCCACAGTAGGGAGTTGGAGATGTAAGGCTCCAGCCGCCCTACGCAACACCGTTGCAAAATTGGCTCCCTCCTCCGTAGCCACGGGAGGAGACAGCATGCCAGTGTCAGGGAAGTATCTAGACCACTGGCATCCCCTAGACCCTCTGTCCAGTCCTCATCGTACTGACACTGTTGTGCCAGAGGGTCATCAGACCCCTCCCAGTCCTCCTGGTCCTCCTCTGGTTCAAAATAAGGAGGAGGAGGGACATTTGGGACCCAAGGTCTCATCGGCGCCGGAACCGGCGTCGAGCGACGTCGGTCCGGGTCCATGTCCGGAGCCGGAAGGAACTGGGGGGGACGCCGCCCGGAGCCCCAGGCGGCGTCGAGAACGGCACCGGAGACATCGGCGGAGGCGTGGTTAGGTCGACCAGCGTCGATGGGGGTTGCGGAGCCGGGATCGAGGCCGGGGCCGGAGCCGGGATCGAGGCTGGAGGCACGGGCGACGCCGGGGCCGGAGCCGTCGGCGATGCCGGGGCAACCCCATCAGGGCCCGCGGGGCCCGAAGGCGCACCGGAGGGACCTTGATGCCCGAAGAGGCGGGCCATGGCCGACAGGAATTCCTGTATTTGGGCCGGATCCGCCCCCGAACCCGGGAAGGACGGGTATTGCGGGGGCGACTCCACAGGCATGTCCGGGGCCGCGGGGACGGTGCCGGGAGGGGCCTCAGCCGAGTCGCGAGACCGGCGAGGCGAAGTCCTAGAGCGACGATGCTTTTTGGACTTTTTGTGCTTGGACTTACCGGACGACGAAGACTTCGATGCCGACGACCGGTGAGGACTCCGCAACCGACCCCTCAACCTCTCACGCGACCGGGGCATGGTGTGGCGCGGAGCCGAATGCCGGGCCTCGAGGAGCTTTCGAGACCGCTCTCGCAAAGCTTTCGGGTTGAGGGCCCGGCAGTCGGAACACGACTCCGTGTCGTGGCCAAGGCCGAGGCAGAAGAGACACTCCCGATGCGGGTCTGTGATGGACATCATCCGAGCACAGGCGCTGCAACGTTTAAAACCGGGCATCCCTACGACACCTTGAAGTCGATTCGAAGAAAACAGTGAAAAAATTCACCAAAAAAGTTAGTCAAAAAATGACTAGGGCACTGCTCTTCCCGGATCTGCGCTTGCTGGCGCGGAAAAGAAGAACTGACGTCAGCGCGCAGGGGCGGCGCCTAAGTACTGCCCGCCACGTCATCCCAGCGATCACGACGCCGACGACGGACGCGGAGCCGCACGACGCCGCCTACCGACTGTTAGACTTGGCATCTTTTGGCGTGTTTCCCCTGACTTTTTGCTTTCTGACCTCCCGGTTTTGACTCTGTTTTTGCTGGTGTGATGATTCTGCGCACTTTCCTCACTGCGGTCCAGTGGGAAAGTGCAAGTGCTCCTGTATAAAATGTGTTATGGATTGGTGTTTCCATGATTGGCCTATTTGGTTTATGTGTCAGTCCCTTGTAAAGTGCACTGCGAGTGCCAGGGCCTATAGACCAAATGCTGTTGGTGGGCTGCAGCACTGGATTGTGCCACCCACGCAAACAGCCCGTAAAGTGTAACTCGGGCCTGCCATCGCAGAGCCCGTGCGCAGCCTGGGGCTGCCATGTCGACTTGGCAAGTGCACACACTTGCAAGTCCCTAAACCTTCCCTTTGCTACATGTTAGTCACCCCTAAGGTAGGCCCAAGGTACCCCTGTGGGCAGGGTGCGTTGTACGCGAAAGGTAGGACATGCCCGGGTGTGTGCGGCATGTCCTGATAGTGAATTACAGCCTAGTTCGTTTTTCACTATTGCAAGGCTACCTGTTCCCCTAGGCCAGAACGGGCGGTTTTGATTATTACAGTATATAATCCTAACTGACCCCGGGAACATGGTAGAAATTCGAGTTTAGTATGCCTGGACTCAGAATGATAAAATGCAGCTTTTAGTAAGGTTGGTTTTAACATTCTGTGTTTGAAAATACCACTTTTAGAAAGTGGTATTTTCTTGCCTAACCATCCAAGCCTGCCTCTGCGAGGTTGTGTATTCCGTGTCTGGAATGTGAGTGACCGGGGCTGGGGGATGCCAGGAGACAGGGTGAGTCAGCGCAGGGCTGAATAGCCAGATCGACCTGTAGATGGGTGGGAGGGGTCGCACCTGGGCCCTGAATAGGACAGTGCCTTCCCTCCACAATGCTGGCTCCACCTCCTGTGGTGCGTCTGATGTCCCTGGCCTACTCACTGAAAGAAGGGACGGAGACTTGTCAACAAAGTGCTCCAGAACTGGTTTGGACTAGGCAAAGGCCTCTCTGCCTTCAGAGAACAAAGGAATTTGGGATATAAATATTGGGGCCCTGACCCCATGAATTTAGATCTCGCTGGAATCAAGGAACCTGCCAAGACGAAGAGCTGGAAGAGCTGCCAGGAGGAGTACTGCCCCTTTGCTGTGTTGTTGCTTTGTTGGGTTGGCCTGCAGCTGCTGCTTCTGCCTTGGGCAGTGAAAGGACTGGACTGAACTTTCTACGAACTTGTGCTGAGTATCTCCAAGGGCCAGGAACCGAGCTGGCCTCCTGTTAAGAAGTCTCAGGGACTACAAAGACTTCACAAGCCTCTGGGTACCGCTGCTGGAACGCTGTTTCAGTTGCCACAGAGGAAGGGAACTGCAACCGACTTCGTCAACCGAATCCATCCCTGGCCGGTGACCTGTTTGCACCGCAGACCGCATCGCCCCGCTTCGCATCGCAACCCTGGTCTCACCGTGGGCGACGTCCGACGCCGCCAACATCGAGCCGCTGCTTGCACCGTAACCTGTGGGCACCGCAGTTCGCATCGCATCGCTTCACTGGGCCAGCCGGACCAGACCGACACTGTCGCTGCAACTGGCTCAAGAGTCGAGACCGCACCGCATTTGGGGCACCGCTCGCACGTCTGCGACGCACCGCTCCGACTCGCACCGCTGTCCGACGCCAGCTCCCGCACTCCGGCTAGGTCGCCTGCATTGCAACCTGTCAGCACCGCATCGAGCATCGTCTCGCCCTGCATCGCACGCCTTGGACTCACCGACTCCGTCTGCACGACGCTCATCGAGCCGCTGCCTGCACCGCATCGAGGGACACCGCACCTTGCATCGCTCCGTCTTGCACCGCAACCGCGACGAACGCCGACCGGCTCGTACACTCCGTACCAGCCACAACGAGAAAAGGTACTGTGACCGAGTCTGTTCACGACTCTGCTGGCCCGTATCGACGCGGTCGGCTGGAACTGTTAGACTCTGTGGTTTTCAGCATCACGGTAGGCTCGGACGGAGCTACCGACTCGTACGAACTTTGCTTTTGTGCTATTCCTGCAAAGAAGAAGTTACCGTATCAAGCATTCATTCGTAAAGTATAGTATTGTGGATTTTTGTCGTAATTGGTCTTGTCTTGAGTATATAAAATATTGGTTATTTTTCTAAACTGGTGTGGTGTCCGTTTGTCGTGTTTTCACTGTATTACTGTTGGTTATGTGCAAATGCTTTACACACTGCCTCTGAATTAAGCCTGACTGCTCATGCCAAGCTACCACGAGGGTGAGCAGGGGTTACTTCACGAGTGTAACAACCCTTACCCTGACTAGGAAGAAGGGTCCCTACTTGGACAAAGGTGCAAGCCCTTGCCAACTAGAGATCCCATTTCTAACACCGACGCGCAAGGGTACTGCTACGCAAAAACTTTCCGGATCCAGCCTGACGCCTGGGGATATTCTAAGGTAAGGAATCTGTCACTAACGTGTCTCTTTCAGATGAATATTGTAATTTGTGCCATAACTTAGCTGTGTAAATTCAAATTGTGTACGCAGAATGAAAGTACAGATATCCCTATTCGAGTTAGATAAAATGAAGAGCAGAATAATGTGGTAAAGGTATCAATGTAATACTTCTTGACTCATATATTCTATGTGCCATCAGAACTGGAGTAGGCTTTCTCTAGCCATTGTATCTAACTCCTTTTCTATTCCATGGTCGTAGATGTGTACTTTTATGACAACCAAAAAGAATCTCTTAGCTGCTTTTACAGAATTATGTAGCAACGCAACATTCTCCTTGACCTTGTCTGTGTAACCCGGAAATACCTGTTCATCAGAGTTCTGCAGAAGCCCTGTGCTGACAGTGATATCCTCTGTCAGATGGTACTCCATCCAAAGAACAGCTCCATGACATTTTCCATTCCTGTGAAGACACACATACTTTGAGTTATCCATCTACTCAACTACAGCTCTATCTCACACTATTATTGTTTTACAAACATTGTACAAATAGTACTACTCATGTTGAATCTGACAAAATCACTATATAAGACAGTATGAAAACCCCTAAGCTTAAAACCTCATTAAAAGTTCTTAGTTCATAGGCTGCATATCTATTTACTTAAATTAATTATCGAAAGTCACAGTCAAACCTGGAAAACAAAAAGGCCACACAAAGATGCAGACAGGAAATGTTAATATTTTTCAATCGATAATCTGCGGTCCACAGATAGTTTTGCCAAGTTTTTGGAAGTGCCATAAACCTCTCCGGATCTAGAACTGTGGGTATTAATGCAGGAAAGGCAAAATGATACAGCATAATCCTGAGTCGCTGATCAGAAAGACATCCCATAGGGGCCACGACTCTTCACCTATCAGGGGACAAACCAATGCCACTTGTATGTCCCTGTGACAACACGGCTGATGTGTGAACCTGAAGAAAGGCTCAAATACTAACTTATCTAGGAGGAGTCGAGTGTGTTAAGCTCATAGTCAAATGGATTTTGGTCACTGCCATAGTTTCACCCCTGATTGATGGACAGCAACAAACAAGATGCGTTCAATAGAAAAAGGCTTTTGACTTGTAAGTTTGAATTGCTTCCTAAAACCAGAGTTCCTGGGCAAACCAGAAGGACCCAGGGTCTTGATAAAAGGTACATACGCCAAGTGCAATGCATGTTTCATCAGTATGACTTCAGTACACAGAGCCCAAGCTGAAACAACAGTAGTACAATTCTGCCAGTCACATGAATGCAAACATGTAGCAGAGGTGAGAAAAAATGATTATCCCTGGGTATGGCTGCTCTTCACTTTATTTGGAAATGTTTTGGTTAAATCGGTCAATGTTTCAACATTAAAAGGAGACCTGAAATTGAAGGGTTTTATGTGCTTTCTTTCCTATTACTATTTTAGGAGAATAATTGGGCCCTCAAATAACTTAAACAAAACTGATATATTCCTGGGAACATCGCTGAACATCCTCCTTTGTGCCTTGTGTATTTCTCTACTGCAAGTCTGACTTTAAAAGGAAAAGATCACCAACAGATCATTTGTCTCTAACTAAAGAGGGAAGAGGACTTTCTGACAGCAGTGATAAATCATGGCTTTCCAACACATGTATGACAATTCAAAATCCATTTCCACTGAAGTCAGAAAAGGTGACCTCAGTACAACCTCCTTCCTAATCTGTCCAAACATCTTGATGGGTACAAGTTGCAGGTAGTAAACATAAAAATGATTAAAAAGAAGGGCATGAACAACTGACAGTATAGAAGTAGACAAGCGGTGCAGTTTTAAAGTTTCTCAGAAAATCTATGTTTTAAGTGTTGGAAAGGACTATAAATAGCCGTTCAAATTACACAGAATGGGTACTTTAGGTATTAGTTTACTTTTCCCTATACTGTATGGTTGGGTTTCCTATTGCCATCTCCACATTGTATTAGGAGTCCACTCATGTGCGTGCATTAGGCTACTAATTTGATCATTGACTGATTGCTTCTGTATTTATTTGCTTTGCTACGTGGTAACTAAGCGTTTTCTTTCAATCCGCAAGAATACATGTACCTCTGCTACTGAGGAGTGATTTGCAGTAACACACGATTGCCAGGTAACGAAGCACCATTCCAGGCCACATTGCACTGATGTGTGAATTTGTCAAAACACTTAGGACGTGGAACCTTCTAGCACTCAAAATTTTCATCTCAGGTGGAGAAGCCTGCTGTCAGACAAGCTGCATAATAAACTGTTTCATCTTGCCACATTCTACTTTAGATTTGCCTTTCTTTTGTCCTCGTCGCCAATGTAGACAGAAGTCATTTAACAGGCTATTACATTTTTTTATTCAGTAACATAAATGATCCACATGAGTATGGAAACAGGGAGCACACATTATGTTCTCGAATGTCTCCTATCAACCTCAAAACATGTGAAGCGCGACCCTGTGTCTTTCCAGGTATTCTAGACTCCACCAGGGGCGGCTCCTTCATGTAGGTGGAGGAGCGTCGCTCCACTGCTTTCTCGCAGTGCGAGAAGCAGAAACATAAAATGGTATTATGAATACCATTTTATGTTTCTGCTTCTCGCACTGCGAGAAAGCAGAAGGGTTTGGTTGGGGGCGGGCGGTCCTGCTCCAGGCAGGGGAGGAGTGGCTTGCCCACTGTTGTGGGCGCTGACTGGTCGGCCCTGGGGCCGACCAAACCAGTCATACGCACTCTCCCGTTTTCTCGATGTAGGCTGCATGCAGCCTGCATGGAGAAAACAGCCTCCCCATAGCAGCCTGTGTGGTCGGCGTCCCAGCCAATCACAACGCTGCCACTGCAGCGTTGTGATTGGCTTAGGGGAGGAGAGGGAGGCTGCCTGCTTCCTGTGAGGAGTAGAGAGAGGAGACGCGACGCAGGACCGGAGGCGAAGGTAAGTACATTTTTTTTATTAACTCCCCCCTCTCCCCGCGCAACCCTCAGCCCCCCACCCGCGAGTCATGCCAGCCACGACTGGACTCCACGTCTTTTTTCCTCAATAACAGAGCAGCTCCACCCACTCAGGTACAAAAGGAACATAACAGGTACCAACTCTAACTTCAGTACAGCTTTTCATTCCACACAAAGTACAGAATTAAAAGTTATCTTGCAGAGCTCAACAGGACAACAGTTTTGGAACCGGGGCAGTGACGAGAGTGGACAGAGTGGGCAGTTGGCCCATGACCCCATGCCCCTGCCACAAAATATATTATTTATATTATACAAAAAGGCTCTGGTAAAGTCAATAGATCCAACCTTAGCAGGCTGGGGCGGTGGCTACATTACTTTAATTTTTTTATTGCAAGCATATGCCACAAAGGAAAAACAATAAGAAAATATGCTGCTACCTTAAGATGGCAGTCAAATGTTTGCAATATAAATCTAAACTTAAAAACAAAAAAATAACCATTACATAGAAGTTTAACAGAACAATGCGGGTACTTCCTAGCAGGAAGATGTACTTAGAACAGATACACAACCTTTTTTAGTTTTGTTATGTTATATCCATTTTGTAAAGCGCAACAAATCACACCCGAAGGTGTATCTCGGCGCTCAGCCTATTCATGTACCGCATCTACTCATTAAAATAACCAGGTTTTTAGCAATTTCTTAAATTGAGTGAAGTCCACACAGCTACGAAGGTAACCAGGAAGTTGATTCCATGGCCTTGGAGCCGTATAAGAAGTTATGCCCCGTATCTTGAGGCACAAATTCGAGGAACGGACAAAAGCGCCATGTCGCTGTATCTCAATGTGCAAGTGGGAAAGTAATGTAGCAGTTTGTCCTTCAGATACTTAGGGGACCTGCCTAGTAGAGCTTTGTGGATGAGGCAGCATATCTTAAAAAAAGATGCGCTTTCTGACCGGTAGTCAATGGAGGGACCGGAGGATGGGGGCCAAGGGAGAGCATGCTGGGAGGTTACAAACTAATCTGGCATCCGTATTTTGCACGACTTGAAGTTTCGTTAGAATAGTATTGTTGGCTGCCTTAAGAAAGGTGTTGCTGTAAACCAGGCAACTGATTATCAGCCCCTGGACCAGATTTTTCCTGGCTTAGGCAGGAAGCCAGGGAAAAACTTACCTCAGGAGACGCATGGTAGAAAAACATACCCCTCTTGTCACGACTACATGACATTTCATGCTCAATTTTCAACTCTAGGTTTTTCTCTGATTGACTGGGGCAGGGGGCGATTCCCAATTACTGCGGGCCACCAGTCAGGGGACCAGAGAGGTTGCGCTTTACCAAACAGCAAACCTCAGTTTTCTCATTATTCAATTGAAGACAATTCCTGGACAGCCAGGCAGCAATATCTTTCATACAATGTTGAAAAACATGCCTAGTAGCCTCAATGTCCTGTCCTATAGAAATTATCAGTTACATATCATTAGCATACGAAATTATTTCGAAGCTGTGGGTTTCAACAATCTGCGCCAAGGGAGCAACATAGATATTAAACAACTTTGGGCTCAGTGAAGAGCCTTGGGGTACTCACTTGGTGAGAGGGACCTGCCGAAATTTAAAAGGGCCCAGTGTGGTGATCTGGGTCCGATCTTCTAAAAGAATCAGCGAACTACTGAAGTACGGTAAAGCTGACACCGATCTCATGCAGCCTGCTAATCAGAACTGCATGAGAAACTGTGTCAAAAACCAGCAAGAGATCCAGTAACACAAGCATGGCAGAGGCACGATCATCCAAAAAGAGACGGATGGAATCACTGACTGCCACCAGTGCAGTCTCAGTACTATGAGCTGCTCTGAATCCAGATTGGGAGGGATCACAAATTGCATGATAGTTCAAAAACGACATTAGCTGTCTGTTTACATAACTTTCAAGTATTTTCCCTAGCAAAGGCAGAAGGGAGACAGGGTGATAATTACCTACATTTTTGGGGTCTGTATTGGGTTTTTTCAGAATGGGAAAAACGAAAGCAGTCTTTCAAGCCAAAGGAACTTTTGCAGAGATAGAGTGAATAAAAACAAAACCAAAGGGGCTAACACGGCTGATAAAGTGGCCGCAGTCCTGGAGGGACAGATGTCCATCGGGGAGCCTGATTTAACTTTAATCAAAGATGTTGCAACTTGGTCTAGAATAAGAGGCTTAAACCTATCCTAAAGTGGAGGAGAGCTATTATAAGGCGACCTTGAAAGGATGGAATTGGTCTAATTCTGAGTAGTAGGAAATTTTCTATAAATCGGCACAACTTTTTCATCAGTTTTTCCTTTTTCCTAGTTCTGATATACATCACAGGAAAATATGATTCTATTGACACAAAGAAATGGTACTCTTTGATTTACATTACTGTAATTTGAGGCCATAGTTTAAAAAACCAAGAATGACTAAAAATATAAAACAAGCATTGGCAAATCCAATACGTCTTGGCTGTAAAAGTTAGAGTTATTTTGTTTGTCAATGCTTTTTCCAACTATGTGTGTGTATCTGCATGGCTGGCAATCGTGCAATGTTTTGTTTTATTTAAGTGAACCCATTTCAAGATGGCAACCCATGCATGTCCTGTGACGTGACATGTGCACAAGCAGCAGGCTCATGGCAGCAATTTTTAATTTACCATTCTAACATGGCAGATGGTCACATTAGAACAGTAAATTAAAATGTCAAAAAATCAAAAAGAAGTGCACGTTAAGCGCAAAAAGGAAACAAAAGGCCCAACTGCACTCTGCAACTGTGGGGCCCTCATAAAAAAAGAAATACAGAAATATCTTGCTTAGGCTGGGGGATACAGAGATATAAAAAAAAAATTCAAGGCTTAAGTTACTTTGCCTTGTATTTAACATTCATGTTTTCGGTAAAGCACAAATAAAATAGGATTTGATAACCTTTTTGAGGTTTAAATTCTGAAACCTCGTTATAGAGAAAAATCTTTGTTTCTATGACAACAGACATATGTGTAGCCAAGAATTCACTTAAAATCAATGCATAGAACAGTATCGAATTGTGAAGAGGTATAAACAAAAGGTACATAGTCAAGTTCCTGATTAATAATTAGATGTATATTGTTTTTTTTATAGATCTAAAGAGATTACCGAAACAAAGAGGAAAATAATTCAACTAAATAATAAAAGTTGCCTTTTGCATATAACGGAGTTGGAATTGTAACTGCCAACCTGAGTCTCAATAGATCGTGCATCAATAGGTAAGCCCTACGATGCATATATGTAGTATTGGCCATATCCAGCAGGCACAGTGTTAGTGAAGATTCTGATTTATTTTTATACTTTCAAGCTTGATTCGCTATGCACTATGGTTATTATTGAATAATACCACGGATCATCGTTCAATATATGTTTTTTGTTTATGATTGCTGTTCAGTAAGTATTATGGGTGATTACTCAACATACATTATCCTAGACACCTCTATTATTAAATTTAACTGGAGGTTTTGCCTTATTTTCAGAACCCTTTGTACAGCACAATTAATAAATGGTTGTGACAAGAGGTTATTAGTGGAAGATTCTATTACGATTCCACACTACAAGATAAATTGTATCATCTTGATTCAATACTAAATCTGCCCATTAAAAAGGTATGGTTCTTTTCTGGGTTTCGTTTAAATAATGATCATAGAGTACTATGATATCTTTGAAAATCGGGAGAAGTGGACCATTGATTAGTAGCTGTTTAGATGTTGCAATAAAATATTTAGATGTGTTTTATAAATGTAAAAATAATTACGAGTAGGTAAACACTTTAAGAATTGAATGTAGAATAAAATCCTTATGTAAAGTTACCTACTTGTAATAGTTTTTAAATTTTTAATTTTATTTATAACGGTATTTTGGGTATAAGTTGGGACGAATTGTCACTGATAAAAGAATGTAGTTACTATAGACAAGTCCGCTGATAATGAGCCACTGTAAACACAAAGTTAATAGATCATTTTTCTTATAGTGATAATAATTGAATATCAATATTTGTCCTGAAGAAGGTGATGTTAATTTGACGGTTTCACCAAAACGCCACGTCGACAGATACATTCAACTGAGCATATTATGTCCAAAGGAACATAATTTTAATTGTTTTTTTATGATTATGAGTATTTTATGAATTTATCAATTGTGTTTTTATGGCTGGTGATACTTTTTGATGTATAAAGTGGAAAAAGTGGAAATTCATGTACTCGTTTTTATTATTTGCAAAACGGTATAATAAATAATTTTTATAGAATCAATATTTTCATTGGATGACTGATCTATACAGACTTGTTTTATCTTTTCATGGTGGCTCAAAGACTGCTTTAGTTTATTTTTATTTTCATATTAAGTATGATGTTATATATTTAATGTAAGTTGATTTTGATGATTTGTTTGAATAACGATTTGTAGACCTTGATCGTGCATTGAGTTCCACTCCTTCCGATTATTCAAATGAAATGGTACAAATTAAGTGACTTTGAAAAGGGATTTTTTATGTTATGAGTGAGTATGATTACAGCATCAAACCCACAAGCAAATTTGGACGGGGTTAGCTTCACCCAAGTCCTCTCTGACAGAGCCCTGCCAACAGTATGTACAAGTTGAACAAAAACGCTGGTTACCTTTGTTTGCAGCCCAATGTTGCGACTGAGCTCAGCGCGTTGTAAAATCAAGTCTGTTAATGCCTCTCTCCTTTTCTTCCTGTTCTTTTTTCCATCCAGGTGCAAGACTAATGCGGGACGTTCTTTGCGGTGAGGTCGAAGCAGGAGGATCAAGGGAGCTGGCAAGACAGAGTCCTCGAAGCCAGAAATGGGTAAGTCGCAGGCAAAGAGACTAAGCAAAGGGGAGTAGTGAGGACGGTCTTTAAATAAGACTGCTTTAGAATGTTCATAAAGGTCACATTCTAATTGTTTGTAACAAGGAACAGGTGCAGATGATTAATTTGATAAGGCTGTCTTCTAGAAGGTGTTTTAGAATGTTCACAAAGGTCGCGCTCTAATTGCTTATAGCAAGGAACAGGTGCAGGGGATTAATTTGAGTGATGTCTTCCGGAAGTTTCACATTGAGGTCATCTATGCCGATTGCTTGATGCTTATTCTGGTGGATTTTTTGGATGTTTCTGTGACGCCTGAAACCTGGCCTTGCATATGCATGGTAAAACATTTGTAAAAGCTATTAAGCCTTTTCAAACAAACCAGGGAACACCATCTGCAGCTAGCTATTACCAACTGCATGTAATATGGTCAAAAGTCAGGGTACAAGACGTTTGTTCATTCATAAGTGTTGGAAGGAATGATATGAGTCATGCCGGTATATTGTGATAGTCTAGAGAGGTGAGATGTAGCAGAAATCCTGACAGGACCTGCTGTCTGTGACCTCCTGCTTAGGCTACAGGTGCACAAAAACCTTCAAGAGGCCTTCTCTCTGCATTATCAGCTGATTAGTTCCAAGTGGACCTGACCTGGACCCTGCTACTGGCTTCTGTTGGAGCGAGTCTTGACACTCAGGTGCTGTCCTTAACATCCTGGACCCTTGGCTGGTGTCAAAGTGTACTACTTCTAACAAATCCTGAAACCTGGAACTTAGAGACTTTTTGCCAACTTTTTGCTCTGAGAACTGGCAGGGGACCGGGACCAACCTGCCAAGCCGATCAGATGAAGGTGAGTTTCTGCTGGGCCACAGATTCAGGTTTCTTCCATTATGTTCTCCACAGCAGCAAATTCGAACCAGCGAGACCTCGCAAAGACGATAACCGGCCTTGTGGAGCTACAGCCTCCAGCCTTGCACGTCTGGAAGAATCCACGCTCCAAAAAATTTAAATTTCTCCCACTCTGAGCTTTCCGCCAAAAGTCAGCGGCTTCATTAAGACCCCATCCAGCAGCTATCTGACGAAGTGGCACCCTCTTTGGTCACAACTGTCTTCCTTGCCCCGCTGAAGATTTTTGACTTCCATTTCAGAAGTCAGAAGGTAACATTTTTCAGCAAGACAAATCTGGTCCATGTATCTGACCTACACTCCATGGCAGTTGGCCCTAAACCATGCCCTTGACCTGAATCAAGTGCAAAAAAAAATGACTGTGGTTGGCGCATTACACTTTTTGGCCCTACTTTGAACCATAAACTTTAATAAATAAAATGATACCAGAACGACAAAAAGCTAATCATTTTTAAAGTTTTCTCTATCTTTTAAATTGGCTTGGGATTTTTCTTATGTTGTGTTTTGACTTCATTATTGTTTCAGAACTGTATAAATACTTTACCCAGTGCCTCTGGGTTAAGCCAGTCTGTCCTGTACCATAGATACCATAGGGTTGAGCTCAGGTTAATCTAGTGATGACAGAGTCCTTCCCCTATTCTGAAGCTGGAAAAGAAGTTGAGCCTAAACAGAACGTTTTTAGAGATCTTTGAAATCAAGGGGGGAACGGAGACTCTGGGGTATTCTACAGACAACCTAACAGTCAGCAGTCCAGGCAAACAAATGTATTTTTCCTTTCCATGCCATCTTTAAGCGAATTCAGCTTCTGGTAAGTACTGCAAAATAGAGAACAATGCAAATCGCTCTTATTTTCACTGCCTTGAAGGCAGTAGAAGTCAAAACAATGTGGTCAGAACTCAAATCAGCAGCTCTGTAGGTTTCAGAAATGCACAAGCTAACTGCAATAATTTGCATCTCCTACAATACACTTTTAAGCATTGAGGGATCAATTTCTTGGCTTATGGGTAGCATTAAAAAAAACAGGAAACTAACATTCAGGTAGAGAGAAAGGACTTACTACTACCACGTTTTGCTTTCTTAAAACAAGAAAGAAAGCCAGGTCTGGAGGCTTAGTGGACTAATACGTCCACTGTAAGGGCCTGTGTTCGACCTCATGGTTACAGGTTCATATCCCAGCGGATTCACTCAGCCTTTCATCCTTCTGAGGTCGATAAAATGAGTACCCCAGAGTTGGGCAACAACAAACATCTGTTATTCAGCGACAAGATACCCTTGGGTGAACGTGCGCTGTACAAATACACATATTATGTTATGTTAAATTCTATAGTAAGTGGAAGGCGTCCAAGAACTATATTGAAAGATTAGCTAAAGCAGAGTGTGAAACTGATATCAGTCTGGGGAAAACAGGCCAATTAAGGATATCGAGCCTTGGTTAATCGTTTTCCCAATAATTTGAGAGTTTTATATGTATGAATCTTTACCAGCAACCCAGATCAACTGTTCTGACAGGTGAAGGACAAAATAATTATGTTTTGTAGGATCAATGTTCATCAAGAATATTGAGCAGTAACCTGATCACCTGGTCAACCAATAAGCAAAACTGGCAAGAGCATTGTGGTAAAAGGATTTGACTTCAGTCTCACCAACCATCATGGAGGTTTGGGAAAAGCAGAATCAATTTCAAATTGTAGACCTTTGATTCCATTGTCAATACAGGTGAACTGGAAGTGGAATGTGAATACAGTAAGGTAGCTGGTGGTGCTGGTCCAGGTAAATTTAACTGTACATACTCAAAAGATCTCCGTGATATTCATAAGTTGTACATATATTATAGGATTACTGGGAGTGAAATGTGAATTTCAACATTTCTCAAGGATTTGTTCCTCATTCTATTTTATCTGCAGAGGAAATTCCTGAGATCCAACTTACTGCGGGACTATGTTACCTTATGTTACATAAAATTCATCTGAAGGAATTTTGTTCAAAAGCATTTCACAACAAAATATTTTGCCAGAATAACATTTGTTCCAATCCCATAAGAGTCCAGCATCTGTACCAAGCCCCGTAAAAATATTTGATGTAAGTGTAGAAGGACAAAAGAACATTAAAATGAAAGTAAAATAACACAGAATCACTATAAATAAAAAATACTACGGCTGACAAAACTAAAAAGGCAAATTACCTTGGAAAAAACTCAGGACATCTAACTGGAATCTACTGGTGAACTAAAAGGCCAAAAAGCAATGAAGCACGGTAATATAAAAGTAGTTTTCAGTTGTTTGTTTTAAGGGAATTTGGCTTAATTGGGAGCAAAGAACAGGCATCTAAATTGGACACTTGGGACAAAGAGAAGAGTATGAGGTCTTCGGAGAGTCTTCCATGTAGATTTGGGTGCAGGTAGTCAAGAAGGGGAGAGAAATAAACAAAGCAGAGGAGGAAATAAACTCACCTCAGTTGTGACAAGATGAGTGTGATTAAGTCAACTGACAAAAAGAACATCATTACAGATGGGATAGGAGATATAAAACTAAGTGTATAGGGGTTTGGAAAGAGCCGGGTTTGCATACAGTAGTCAAGGTCAACAAAGTCAGTGTTCTGTCTGAGATGTGTCCCAGAAGAGGAAACATTCCTACATACCATTTGGAGCTGCCCTAAGGTGAGTGCATACTGTGGGGTAATTATTCAAGAACTGGAATTCATCATGGAAATAGAAATCCGCAGGATGCCTCACCTGGTAATACTAGGCATCCCAAATGACGTGGGCATCCTTAGAAAGCAACTGTTCTGCATGTTAGGCTTTATTATTGCGAAAAGAGATGTGGCTAAAATATGGGGGCAGGTGCAAACGTCGACTAAGGCTATGTGGCAGGAGAGGATGACCAGGTGCATGGAGGCAGAGATAGTGGTGTATGATGGACGGGGATGTCCCCGAAAATTAGATAAGGTGTGAGGTAAGTGGAGAACTTACTACTGACTGAACGAGGAGCAGTTCACCCGGTACAGCTCCCCCCATCTAGCACTCAACTTCTGCTGAGAGGAAGCGAGGGAGGATTGGGTGTGAGAGAGAACCCGGAATCAATCGTATCTATGCGGGATGCAGAGGATAACACGCTCGTCCATCATTGTTGGGTAGAAATTGAAAAGCAAGCCAGGCTTAAAAATTCAATCTTCGAAGTTTTGAAGGCTTCGCTCTCAGCACTGAAGCTAGAGGAGGCCTGGCTCACTGCTCCCACCTACCCTGGCTTTAAATCTGTGGTCAACAAAGCCATAAAACGGTATTCTTTATCACTAGATAAAACAGCCCTAGCAAAAAAAAAAAACACGGCTGGACCGTGATACAGACATACCAGAGGTTGCAACCCCAACCTTATTTGCTAGACTATTTTCCGTTTCAAAAAAAGCACTTCTTCACGCTACTAAGGCTTGGGTCATATCCATCAAAGGACCTAATCCCGAAATGGAAATACCCATGGCAATCAAAGGAATGCCGCCTATGCGGAGTAGGGGATGAGTACTTACTGCATTTAATATGCATCTGTCCTGCTCTACTAGAAACACGCAAAACGGACCTTCGGGAGGTCTTTAGGAAGGACCAAATAAGAACTTGCAGAGCAGCAGTGATTCATTGTCTCAGGGGCTCATCAATCCCACTGTCCTGCAGAGCTATAAACTTTTTGAAAAATGCGGCAAAAGAACTGGCCAAAATAGAACCCGCCAACCAACTCAAGTAGTGCTAGAACATTCGGCTCCGAAATCCTACTACTGCCCTGCTTACATGTTAATATTTTTTTAAATATCGCTTTTCTACATCTTTTAAAAAAATATAACAAATGTATATTCTTGTATGTTTTTCCCATGGTGGTTTTTCCACCCTTTTATGATTTTTTTAATGAAATCAAATAAAAGTATATTTGACTGGGGGCAGGTGCAAACGTCGACTAAGGCTATGTGGCAGGAGAGGATGACCAGGTGCATGGAGGCAGAGATAGTGGTGTATGATGGACGGGGATGTCCCCGAAAATTAGATAAGGTTTGAGGTAAGTGGAGAACTTACTACTGACTGACCGAGGAGCAGTTCACCCGGTACGGCTTCCCCCATCTAGCACTCAACTTCTGCTGAGAGGAAGCGAGGGAGGATTGGGTGTGAGAGAGAACCCGGAATCAATCGTATCTATGCAGAGACAGCGGGGCTGCGAGGGTGGTGGTTGAAGAATCTCAAGGTGAGGTTGAATGTATACTCATGTGACGGTTTTGTGTGCAATGTTTTGTGCTGAAAAACAAAAAAAACAATAAATAGAGATTAAAAAAACGAAGTATTTGTTCAGGAAGTCTTGAACACTGTTCTTAGAGCTTCCAGTCTAGAGGCAGTGTGTTCCAAAGAAGACGGCTGTGGAGATGGAATAATTAGAAGTGAGACTGGGCATAGGAGGGTTTGGTTAGAACATTACAGTGAAGGTGAGCAGAGCGCAGGGCTGGCTTGGGAGGGGTTTTTCTGGATAATGTGTTAGACATAGATGGCAGGTTGGGTTAAGACATGAATAATGCAGATCACCACAATACTGGGCATAAAGCGAGTTCTGTTGCTTGCAGCAAACCACGCTGTTTGTGATGAAGAAGGTAGGATGTTTACAGAGAAGAAAGAGAAGATTCCTTACCTTGTGAATATCCCCACGCGCCAGACTGAATCCGGTAACTCGAAAAGCAGTGCTCTTGTGTGCCGATAGGTGGCACCGTGCTGAATTTGCTCCACTACAAAAGTGACAAACGCAGATGGATAGGACCATGAACGCTGACATCAGTTTCTTTCGGAAATTATCTATGCCCTCAGATATGGAACCCATCAGAAGACTTGAAGGAGCAGTGTGCAAATTACTAAATTTAGGACCTTTTTAGATGGAACAGGAGACCATTCCACAGACCAGATAGGATGGAGAGCTCTGAGGAATCTGTGTTAGATAAAATATCTACCAGAAAGAGATTTATCAAAGGTACGTAATTTGTTCTTCTGACAGATACTTCTAACCGTAAATTCCTCACCTTGTGAATAGATACCAAAGCAGTACCTCCCAAGGTGGGGGGGTTTGAGAAATAGCTCATATCAAAAGCTCAAGCAGAACCGAAGGAGTAACATGCCTATACCAACTGACATGACTGTCGAGGCAATAGTGTTTTGTGAGTGTGTACACTAATGGCTAAGTAGCAGCCTGACAGATATTCAGGACAGGCACGACACGCACAAATGCAGTGATAACAGCCTTGGCTCTAGTGGAATGAGCAATCAGACCTTCTGGAGGCTGCTTCTTAGCCAATAAGTAGCAGATCTTATTACAGACGACTATCCATCATGCGATGGCCCGCTTCTGCACCATTTTGCCCTTATTTGCTCCAAAGAATCCCCCAAACAGCTAACCGGCCACCCTATATTCCTTGGTGGAGCAGTAACACTGATCCACCCTTTTCACTGTCAAAGCTTAATGTGAGGAGCTTGCGGACTTCTTTGTCAAGAAGGTGGCAGACATTCAGCTTACCCTAGCTACAGCGAGGACTGGCAAAACCTAATCGGTGAGCAATAGCCTAAATACCAGTTCCACTCAACCTTCTACCAGTGAATAAATTGCAGGCCAGTCTCCCGCAAGGTTGCAGTCTCTGCTCCCCTTGGATTTGCCTCGCCTTCTGGACCTACTGCAGTCAAAATTTGCCTTGCCACAAGACCATCTCCTCGCAGCCAAGCTGAGTACTTTGAGCCCACACCTTACGCAACTGTTGGTGGGACTCCGAAACTCCTCTCTAGACAAGGGGCATATACCTAAATAATTGAAGCATGCTATGGTTCTTCCCTTGCTAAAAAAACACACTTGGACCCGGCCAACTGGTATAATTTTAGACCCATCTCTAGGCTGCCTATTCTCTCCAAGGGACTGGAGAAACATGTCAAGCCCAACTTACCACATTCGTGGAGTCCCAGGATGTCCTACACCCCTCCCAGTCAGGCTTTAAAATGGACACAATACCGAATCCGCCCTTTTAGGAGTCACAGAACATCGAAGACAGCTTCTGGATATGTGCGGTAGATCCGCACTGATCTTATTAGATCTTAGCGTAGCTTTCAACACTTTCTCGTTAAACTCTAGCTCAACTGGGTCTCCAAGGCACGAACGGCACTTTCATGGCTGAACTCCTTCTTGGCGGATAGTATTTTCTAGGTCTTTTCAACTAATGTAGTGTCTGGCTCACACTCCCTTACCTTGGGAGTTCTGCAGGGTTCGGCCGTCAGCCCTATGTTATTTAACATATACGTCAGCCCTCTAGCGGACTCAGAGGAAAGCAGCGCTATCATCCTGTTCTCCTATGCGGACGACACCCAGATCATGCTTTCTCTGTCGGCCGAGAAAGAATTAAACTCGGAGAATCTAAACTCCTGCCTCAATGTTGTCTCCACCTGGATAAACACCAGTTCCCTAAAATTAAACAGTGACAAGACCGAGGTAATGGTACTGGGCAAGAATCCCCAGTTCTGGGGACCCCAACAGTGGCCTGCCTCGTTAGGAGCTCTTCCCGAACCCACCCATAAGGTGAAGAACCTTGGCTTCAGGCTGGACTATACCCTGTCCATGAAACCACAGATGGCTAAAGTAGCCTCTACATGTTTCGCCATTATGAAATGGCTAAAAAAGATCCTGGGGATGCTTCCTTTTTTGGCCCAAAGGACAGTCATCCAGGCCACGATCCTTCATATCAAGGCTAGATTATGGCAACATCCTGTATCTAGGGGCTGATAAGACCATCATAAGACACCTCCAAGTGGTCCAGAATTCTGCCGCCAGGCTTCTGCTCCGGCTTCCCAAACACGCTCCTGTGTCTAGCCTCCTCCGCGACCTTCACTGACTCATAGTGGACAAGCTAATTAATTTCAGGTCACTCTGCTTCATGCATAAAATCAGCTAGCGTTCTGGACCTTGGTACCTGCAAAAACTGGTGCCCGACCATCCACCCGCACTTCGTGCTCAAGCAACCAATCCCTTTATACAGTCCCCAGAGTCACATGCACCTGGAGGGTTGGCCGTTCCTTTTCCTTGCTGGGCCCCAAGCTATGGAACACCCTCCCAGAGACCCTGAGAAGCTGTGCTTCCCTACCTACCTTCTGTAAGGAATTGAAAACTGCAAAATGTTAGCTCTCTTGTCTAAGCTGCCCTACCTTCCCTCCAAAGGGCTGGGAAACCCCTGAAGTAGCTATGTGCTATAAAAGAACTCAATAATAATAACTGATTTAAGGGCTCAGCACTCTCTTGGGGTCAAAGGGAGGAGGCGGAGCAAAGAAGTTTGTATGGGTGATGACTTGTCTGTCATGAAAAGGCATCACAACCTTCAGCAGGAATGCAGTTCAAGTTCTTAAAACCAGTTTGTCCTGAGAAAAGGAGGCATAGGATGGCTGGACCATGAGGAGCTGAAGCTCACTCACACATGGTGCTGATGTTATTGCAACAAGAAAGACCGTTTTTAAGGTCAGGGGGCATAATGGACAACTGTGCATTGGCTTGGAAGGAGTGCACATTAAGAAAGTGAGAACCCAATTTACATCCCACTGTGGCATTACAAAGGGCTTTGGCGTAAACATATGTTGCAACCCTATAAAAAAAGGTGTCACAACAGGTGACTTGAACAAGGAAAGCTGTCGGGTAACTCAAAAAGGTCAAGAAGGCTGCAGTAGCGGCCAGTCCCCTGCCAAAGAGGCGGGCGGGCCAGGACTGAGGACGGGAGGGGAGAGGGAGGTGGGGGGAGGGGGGGGGGATCAGGGGATAAAAATAAATGTAAAAGAGAATAAAACTTACCTTCACGCCTCCGTCTCCCACCGCATCGCGCTGATCCTGGTTCTGGGCACAGGCTCCCAGAATGCACTGGAGCCAATCCTGATGCTGCAGGAAAGCAGCATCAGAATTGGCCAGAGTGCCTGCAACTTGCACTCCCATGCAGACTGGGAGCCTATTCCTGCTCTCTCCAGCCCCAACAACACTGCTGGGGCTGGAGAGAGCTTCACTGCGCATGAGGTGTTTGGCTGGCCTGAGACGGCCAGCCAAACAACCCATTGCGCAGTGAAGGGAGTGCCTACCACTCCCCCACCAGCAGTCATCCCCTAGATCCGCCCCCAAGACTCGTCAGAGTCCTGGGGGCGAGTCCAGGGGATTAAATTAAAATGACAATAAAACGGGTTTAAAATCCATTTTATTATTGCTTTATTTGCTGGAGGGGGGCCTCCTCCACTCCAATTGAGTGGCCGCCGCTGGAAGGCTGACAAATAAACTTCTAAAGTGCCCACTGCAAATCCTTTCAGGTCTAAAGATAAAACAAACAAGACATTTGTCAGCATGCTTGCAATAGGTCCTTCTGGCGGGTGGTGCACCAAGCCACAAGCTTATTCCAGCGACCGGCGTACACTGATTTCGAAGAAGGGTGTTTGGCTGCCAGAATTACATCAATGACTTCGGGAGGCAGGTCAAATGAGATAAAATGCTTCTGCTCAATCTCCATTCATTGAGGTGCAGGTTGCGTAGACCCGGGTGCAAGACCTTGCCCTATTGCTGAAACAGAATATACTCCTGAAGCAGCCTGATAGAAGGACAGATGCTCAGGCCCAGTTCTGGGTATCACACTCTCCTGGCCCAATCGAGAGCCACTAAGATGGCTTGGGCCCGGTGGTTCCTGGTCTTCTTTAGAACTTGGTACAGTAAAGGTAGCATGGGGAGGCATGTAACAGTCCTGCGCTCCACTCTAGGTGGAATGCATCTTTGGGAGAAAGCCTTTTGGGTAACTCCAGCACACAAAAGTGTTGACACTGCACGTTCCCTGCAGCAGTCAAGAGATCGAGCCAGGGCTCTCCTCATTGCTGGAAGATGCCCTGCACCACCTCTGGATGTAGCTGAATTTTGTGATCTGCTAGGCATTGCCAGCTGAGTTTGTCCACCCTGATGTTCAAAGATTGTACCAAGTGGCTGACGACCAGGGAGATGTCCTGACAACTCAGTCAGTTCCAGTGCTTCTTGGACCAGGACCCAGGGCCCGCCCAGATAGTTGCAGTACCAGATAGCGGTGGTGTGGTCAGTGAAAACTTGCACCAGCCTTCCTTTGATGTTTGGCAGGAAGGCCTTAAACACCAAGAGAATTGCACGCAACTCCAGCAAACTGATGTAGAGGTGGGTCTCCGCCGGAGACCAGAGTCCTTTTATCTCCATCTCTCCCAGTTGCCCTCCCCAAACCAAGTAGTGATGTGTCAATCACCACTGTCAACACATGATGGAATAGAGAGAGGGTTCTTCCGCTGGTCTGATTGATGTCTAGTCACAGCACTGCGGGTCTTTTGCAGTCTCCCACCAAGCATGGATGGAATCTGGCACGTTCTCTTGGTGGTGGGCCCACTGAGGCTTCAGATCCCACTATAGAGCCAGAACATGACATCTGGCATGGTCAGCGAGCAGGATACAGGAGGCTGGCAGACCAAGAAGCATCAGAGATATCCTCACTGAGACCCAGGACAGAGGCTGAAACATCAGAATCATAGCCTGAATGTCCTGCACTCATTGATCAGGAGGGAAGGAACAAAAGTGCACCGTACCCACAATAGCACAGATAAAAGGAAGCCTTTGCGAAGGAGTCAGATGTGATTTTGGCAGGTTCATTGAGAACCCCAATGATGTCAGGAGGTTTTCTGCTGTCTAAAGGTGGTCCGCAAGTGACTGTTGAAAGCCTACCTTCAACAGCCAGTTGTGGAGGTAGGGGAAGAACTCCGAACATGGGCAGTGATCTCCGCCATCACCTTTATGAACACCTGAGGGACACTGGTGAAACCGAAAGCGCTTGTGGCTAACCATGAACAACAGACAGTGCCTATGGGCTTGGTGGACAGGGATATGAAAAAAGGCATCCTGCATGTCCAACGCCACCAACCAGTCTCTGGGATCCAGGGCAGACAGAACCAGGACCAGTGTGAGGATCTTAAATTTGTCCTTTCACAAGACGGTATTGAGAGGGTGAAGATCCAAAACAGGATGATGGTCTCCATCCTTCTTCGGCACAAAGAAGTAGCAGGAATAGAATCCAGTCCCTACTGCCGAGGCCGGTACCGTCTCTATGGCTCCTTTGGCCAAATGAGCCTGTGCATCCTGCACAAAACAGACGGATGGTCCTCTGAAAGCTGCTCTGATGTCGGTAGCAGGTGCAGCGGGTTAAACAGCAATGGCAGGGCGTAGCCCCATTCTGCAATTTGAAGGGCCCTCCTGTTGGATGTGATACACTGCCACCCCTGAAAGACGTGGCTTACCCTGCATCCTATAGGATGATTGTGTGCTACAAATGGCGCACTAAATAAGTTTTGAAGTTGTTGCCGGAGGGCCAGAGGTTTGAGACATACACTGCTCCCGATGGCCTAGTTGTTGTCCGTAGGTGCCACAGCCTGACATCGAAAGAGCTGGGAGGCCTGTTGTGCGGCAGGCAGGTCTTGACAATGCCAAACTACCAAGCCCCTGGCATATCCCAGAAAAGGGCAAAACTGTTGCAGGGATTGCCGAACTGGTGCTTAAAAGCCCAAAGAGCATGACGCTCAAGGGCTAAGTCCACTTTTTCGCCGAACAGGCGGGAACTGTCAAAAGGCATGTTCATTACGGATTCCTTGACATCCCTAGACAAGCCTGTGTATTTCATCCATGTGTGGCGCTGAAGCAACATCCTTTTCTCAACAGCCCTACCTAGACAATCAGTGGCCGGATCTGATGGCAAATTTGAAATCTGAGGGAGATTACATGAATTCATTCCTAGCAAAGTACAATCTGGTTTCTACCTCGATATCTGATTTTGATACTTCCTCGGAAGGGTATATCCCCACTTTCTACGCAAGGAAGTGAACCTCCTCCCCTTTAGAAAGAAGCTGAAGACAGTACTTTTCTTAGAAGCCTGGGGCATCATTTAACATCTGCTACTCCTCTACTAACATGGATAGGTGCCCCCTCTGGTAGCGCTTAGAGACCTGCTGGTGATAATGCGCTTGATAAATATAAATTACATTACATTACACTTTCTCTAGACGAGGAGCTAACAGTGTCATTGACTAGTGTTTCATTTCCCTCCCCTGAATGATCTTTAAGTGAAATTTGAGGTCACCTTGAACATATTAAGTGATCAAAACTCCCCATCACTCGTTTTTCATTGGCATTCTAGCTGGAAGCGCCCAGTACACTGGACTACGTTTAACGGGAGCCTCTCGTCCCAAGGGTGGCGCCTGAAATGGAGCCCCGTGTTTCTTGAAGCTTTCTTAGAGACTCACTTAAAAAATATTATATTGAGATTGACCTGTGTTTAAATGATACCACTGTTGCCACTGTTATTGTGAGCTCTTTTAATGTTATTTCTTGTCGTATGCACTCCATGTTAACAAGCAAGAATAACAACAAAAACACTAATCCCTTTAAATGGTTTGACTCCAATTGAACTAGTCCCTAGAGACTGTAAATGGGTTTCAATATGCCGTGCTACCTATAAGAGAACTATAGAGGAGCAGAAGAAGTCACTGAGAGAAGAAGCATGGGAACAGCTGTTGGATGCTAGTCATCTTCGGGATAGTGCCAAGTTTTGGGAAATTGTTTATCACCCACTATTCAGGACAGCTTTAGAACCTGCTCTACATTCTACCATCCCGCCAAGTGTATGGGTCAAACACTTCGAATCTATGTATGATATGCAAATTCCCACAAATACTGTTGGCTCAAACAATAATGCATTAGCCCCTAACCACTAGAGGAGGTCCATAATGCTATCCACGTGCTCCTCGCAAAGAAGGCTGCTGATCCTGATGGGGTTCCGCTTGACTTATAATAATCAAACAGACTTTTGGGTTCCTCTGTTAACTTTATATTTAAATTCAGCTGCTAAATTGTATATCCCTAAAGCCTGGTCCACTTCTATGATTGTACCTGTCTTCAAGAAAGGCAACTGTCTAGACCCTCAGTGCTATAGGCCCATTTCATTGATTAGCTCTACAGCCAAGATTGTAAGCCGTATCTGTAGGAAGCTGGCTCTGTATATACTATACCAAAGTAAGGTATAGTGTGCACAGAGTCCAGAGGATCCCCAAAGGCTTACAGAGGTTAAGGTAGATAATACCTTACTCTCTATTTGTGGTAGTGTGGGTGAGCAGTAAGGCTTTATCAGAGGGTAGTGTTAAGCATTTATTGTACACACTCAGGCGAAAAATGGTGTCACACACTCAAAGACTGAACACAGACCAATTGTTTGTATCAAAAATATTTCTTTGTTGTATTTTTATTTATAGAACCAAGCAGGACTTGGTACAGGTAAATATGATTGTACTTCTCAAGACAAGCAAGCTGGATGAATATTGACTTTTCTTACAGGTTTGTAAAATTATGCAAATACAGTTGTAATTACTTTTGGATTACTTTTGATTACTTTTCAGGATTAGATTACTTGTTCTACTCAGTGTGATATGCCTAGATACCACACTGGGAGGGGCATTTCCTGGATAAAAGGGGAGTAAAACAGTTTTTCTCAAAACACAGTTTCCTAGGTTTCCATACACAACACCCTCAACACTTTCAGAGGAAAACAGCCAATGCAACCCTATGGAGAAAAATGGGGTTATCGTTTTGCAGGTAAGTAACGGGTCTTAGGGGTTGAGTTTCAGCGGTTAGAACAAGGGTTGTCCAAAGGGTCAAGGATGCAGTCAAACAGCACCCTCAGTGGCACTATGGGTGCAGAGTGCTGAGGCCCAATGTTAACCATTGGGGTATAGGGGAGCCTCCGGTTGGTGGCTGCTAGCGGGCAAGCCACAGGGTTGAGGGAGCAAAGCTCCTAGGGTTAAGCTCAGGGCAAAGGGGGAGCCGAGATAGCACACAAGGCGCACCCACAGCGGCACAGGGGCGGCCGGGTGCAGAGTTCTGATTTGGCATCGGGTGCCCTGTTGTTTTCAATGGGAGTTGCCGGTTTTGTTTTTTGGCTGCAGGCTCGGTCCAGGAAGTATTCCGGGAGGAACCGACAGCTGGGCAGGTAAGTTGGAGGGCTCGGGGACGTAGGTGCACCTTAGGTCCTCTTCCTCAGGCCGCAGGGCGGCTGGATGAAAGGTGTCTTTTGAGGTCGGATTTCACCTTACCGGGCCACTTGCGGTGGGGGGGGGTCTCCATGCAGCGGCTGCAGGCGACGTCGGGGAGTCCTGGAGGGGTCAACCCAAGGTGGACTCTGACTCTGGAGCGCTGGGGGGCCTCGCTGGGACAGGTGGGCCACTCAGACTCGGGCCGTAGGCATCGGGTGCAGTGGTGGTTCCAGGCGTCGGGTTTCGGCTCGGAGTCTTTCTTTGGTGATTCTTTTTGAACAGAGCTACTGTTCACAGGCGATCCGGTCTTTGTTGAAGGCAGTCAGTCCTCCCACAGGTTCTGGAGGTCGCTGGCTGCAGGACAAGGTGACTTTTGGCGCAGGATATCTGGAAACTGCACACAGGCCAGTAGGGCTGGGGCTAAATCAGTTCTTCTCTGCAGCCTTCTCTGCTGGTTCGTCTTCATTCGTCCTTCTTCGTAGGTTACGGGAATCTCCCTACTTGGTTCAGGGCTGCCCCCTAAATACTGTATTTAGGGGGCGTTTTAGGGGTCTTGAGGTCAGTAGCCAATGGGCTACTGACCTTAGGGTGACTACACCCTTGGTGTGCTCACCACAAGTGGGGGAGTGGGCACAATCCCTAACCCTGATTGGAGAGTGCCTGCCATCTGCAAGATGGCGGGCACTGAAGAGTGGGCTTCGCCTCGCCTCCCCCACCTGAGGGGTGGGGTTGGCAGAGGTGGGCACACCTTCTGGGGTGTTCTAATTTGTCCCGCCTGTCTTCCCACCGAAAAGGGGGTGAGACAGGAAAGGGGCCTGCTCCTGATAGCAGGAGAGGCTGGGGTTTGCGTTACAAAGGTAGCAAGGCCTTTGAAGCTCCCCTGCCACAGATGGCGCTTCCTGACCTGGGGGAGGTGTGAACACCTCCGCCCCGGAAAGGCTTTGTTTTTGGGCTCAGGGAGCAAAGGCTCCCACCCAAGGGGTCCAGAAATATGTCTTGTGGTAGCAGGCTGGTGTTTACCAGTCAGGGAACACACCAGAGGCTGGTCGTTTTTCAGGGGGCATCTCTAAGATGCCCTCCGAGTCCATTGTATAATAAATCCCACACTGGCATCAGTGTGGGATTATTATGCTGAGAAGTTTGCTACCAAACTTCCCAGAATTCAGTAAAGCAATTATGGTGCTGTGGAGTTCATAATGACAAACTCCCAGACCATATACTCTTTTATGGCTTTACTGCACTTACAATGTCTAAGAAAGGACTTAGATACTGTAGGGGTACAGTGCTCTTGTAACTGTACCCTCACCAGTGGTATAGTGCACCCAGCTAGAGGGGTGTCTTACCTATACCATAGGCAGTGGGTTGCAGGCATGGCACACAGGTATGTGTGCCATGTTGACTCTTCACTTTTCTCTGCACCAAAACACGCAGCCTGCAATAGCAGTGTGTGTGTGTTAAGGTACAAGACCTCTAAGGGTGGCTCAATATGTGCTGCACCCCTTATAGGCCTTCCCTGGTCACAGTGCCCTTGATATCCATGGTACCTTTTAGAAGAGACTTACATGTGGCCAGAGAGGTGCCAATTGCGGGTACAAATGTACAGTTTTGGGAAAGAACACAGGCCCTGGGAACCTGATTTGCAGGGACCCAGGGCACATCAAGTCAAAGTGCATCAGAATTCTGGCAAAAAGTGTGTGGTGGGGGGGGGGTTACTGCAACAGAAACCCACTTTGCTACAGTATCTTATTGAACAGATCAGCAGACTAGGCCACTGATCAGAATTTATTATCTGACATACAGTACGATTACTGCCAGGGCCTAGGTGCTACCGACGAGGGTCTCAATCTGTATTTGATTATAGCAAAATATACTATTGCTAAAAAAGGAATTTACATCTTGCATTTATGGATCTTAGTACAGCCTTCGAAAGGGACAACAGGGAGAAAACTTTGGACTATCATGTCCAAGATAGGGGTTGATCCCCAATTAATTTTTCTTTGTGTGACCTACATTTTAATCTGTCAATGTCAGTGAGATTTAGTGATGGGGGTAAATGCACGGAGCACTTTAAGATTAACCAGGGGGTTCGCCAAGGTTGTATCCTAGCCCCGTTTTTGTTTACATTATATATTAATAGCCTTGAAAAGTCGCTGATTGAAGATGGTAGGGATATGTCCAAAATTACTTCTCATTTGACCCCTAAACTGCTTTAAGCAGATGACGTTCTTATTTCAGGATCCGCACTGGGTCTAGACATTCTGATTAACCCTATCGTGAAATTTGTGGATAGCCTCGATTTAAGTACCAATTTGACCAGGTCCCACATTATGGTTATTGGTCCAAGGTCCACAAAGTCTAGATCGTACTGTGTCAAAGGCAATCCCCTTAGTCGTGTCCCAGTATTCCCTTATCTGGGAGTTCTGTTTGATTCCTCTTTTTCTTGGTCTCCCTTGATAATGGTCAGAGGACATATGTATTCTAGGAGCATAGATTCTGTGTCCGATTTTGCTTCTAGGCTGGGTCATAAGTCTATCAAGGCCATGATTGATATCTATAGAGCTAAATATATTACTATAGCTGCTTATGGCAGTGATATCTGAGGGTACACCAATGTGTCTTCACAGCAAGTCATTGAAAATAAGTTTTTAAGAAAACTTCTTTCTCTCCCCCAGAGTAAATGCTCTATAATTAGAATTACAGATTGATTATCTAGAGGATATACTGATGGTACGGCCCTTACTCCACTGGATTTCGGCATGGGTACACTCTGCTAAGCATTTTATTTGCTTAACACTAAAAGACTGTCTGGCTCTTGATCGAGCGAACAGCATCCTGTGCAATAGCAATATTAAGGTCTGTTTTACAAAGCTGGGCGGCCCAGACATTTTTTTATCACCCAGAGTCTTTAGTTATGGAGGATTACTCTTGGACCAAGAATGCTTTTGAGACTTGGAGGGCAAATGAGAGAGCATAATTGGCCAAGGATAAATCATCTGTAAGGGCCTACTTACCACTTCAGACCACTCTTTTAATCGAACCGTACCTTACCCATAAAATGTCTGATTACCACTGATTTCTTTTGATACGTTTTAGTTTAAACTAAATACACCATTTGTTAGCAGTTCCTCGAGGTAGTTCATTTGGTTCCACCCCCATTCGATGCTGCTGTAATAATATCTCAGCCCAGGGCACATTGCACTTTATCATGTTTTGCACTTTTTACAAAAGACTAAGAAAGTCTTTATCATTCCACTATTTACTGATAAGTATTTTGCACAAGTCCACCCTGCACTATTCTATTTAATGTTATTACTGGATGTGTTCACTTGTTTTAATTTAACTCTGTTTTTTATTCTGTTGCTGTCCGTTTGAGGAAGACTTTATTTCCTACATGATGTGACATTAAAATTCTCACGGGCAGTAATAGCTACTGTTTTAACTTGTATTTTATTTGTGGCTGTTTTTGTCTGTATTGTATGTCTATTCATTTATGTTTTTTTTGAAGAAACCAAATAAAAACTGAGGATCAGGATTTATCACTACTATTCCAAACATTCCAAACATACCAAACATGGTCGCGCAACCCCTCTCATGTCAGGAATTACCACTGAAGCACATATCAGGGAATCCCCAATGCAAACCTATGAGAGGGCAGCCTCACAGCAGTGAGAAACTAAATAGGCTGTTTGTCACTACCAGGACATGCCACACAGTTAAGGCACATGTCCTACCTTTTACCTACACCACACTCTTCCCATAGGGCTAGCTAGGTCCTACCTTAGGGGTGACTGATATGTAGTAAAAGGGGAGTTGCAGACGCAGCAAGCACTTTACATGTCACGTCGCGGCAGCAGTAAACTGCGTGCGCAGGCCCTGCAGTGGCAGAGGCCTGCGACAGGTTTGAAAGGCTACTTAGGTGGTTGGCGCAAGCAGTGCTGCAAGCCCACCAGTAACATTTAATTTACTGGCCCTGGGTATATGGGGTACCACTATACAAGGGACTCACAGGTAAATTAAATATAACAAACAGGTGTAGACCAATCTTACCAAGTTTACAAGAGAGAGCACATGCACTTTAGCACTGATCAGCAGTGATAAAGTGCCCAGAGTCATAAAACCACCAACAACAGGTCAGATAAAAAACAGGAGGAAGGCAAAACGTTCTGGGATGACCCTGCAAAAAGGGCCAAGTCCAACAAAAGGCATTAGGGTTCAATTTACTGGTAGATGCCTGCACCACCAAACTCTCAATGATCAAAAAATCGGGGTCACCCGGAGCTGGTGTATGGCGATGTGCAGCCTGGCGATTGACAGGAGGGCAGGAACATGGTCTAGCCCAAATTTGTATCAACAAGGGCTCACTGAAGGGCAGAAGAGATTTAGTTGGTGGCTGGCCAGGCTGAAGGCTAGTAAGGACATTTTTTTTACCTGCATACTGGGGTGGTGGAGGTCAAGGATCTCAGCAGCTCTCCTAATGACCGTAGTATAGAATGTACATTTCTCACTTGGGGGGCCAAGGGCGGGAAACCAACCCAGTATTGGGTGAGATATCTAATCCACTGGAATCCTGCAGATCTATGTACCAGTTGTCCTGATCATAGGGTGGGACAAACCCATCCCCATCACCTGCACTGTCATCTACATATGACTGACACTGGTTGAAGTCTGAGCCAAAAATTTAGTGTAGTGTCTGTGCACAACTGCGCAGTAACGGTACAGTATCAGAGTCGGAGGGATTGAGTACTGGCTGTGCCACAGGGGATTGGGGTGCAAAGTTGGTTGAGACAAATTCAGCTCCGATTTTGGTGGTGGATCAGAGATCTGCACTGATGCTGGTGCAAAATTTAAAGCAGGTTCAAGTACACACATTGAACTGAGGATGAATCTGCTACAAGTAACCAAACTGGAGGCCTCTGCAGAACCTTGGGGCCCAGAGGCATGCCAGAGGCAGTTGGATGCCTGCCGAAGATGCGCAGCATGGCTTCTCTAAAGGTTTTGATCTGCGCAATGTCACCAACGGACGCGGAAAGTCTGGTGCATCAGGACGAAGGCTGGAATTGGCTCCTCAGGGGAACAGGAGTGAAATCTTGAGGCACGGTGATGCCCTTGCGCCTTTTCTGGAGATCGAGAGTGTCAAGAAGGGGCAGAGTCCAGCTTGCTCTTCCTATGTTCCTTTTTGGACTTTGCCGAAGACTTCAACCGCAAAGAAGATCTGCCATGGAAACAACTTTGGGACAGAACTGGGTCTGCACTCTCGACTTCAACCAGGAGGAGGACCTGTGTGGAGTCTTGCTGTGTTTTGCCACGTACAGCTTCACTTCACGTTGTCTGATTCATCTGGGCGCAGACATCCTAGGCCTTAGGATCATCCACTGAACCCAATCACCTAGTGGGGATCTGTAACAGACATCTGTTTGCAACAGTCCCTACAAGGTTTAAGCTTTGTAGCCTTAGTGCGTGACATGTTCCCTTGCACACAGGAAAAATTTAACAGAACACTTTTGTGCAGAAAAATCTCTTCATGTCTTGAAAAAAAGGAGCAGAGCGCCAGTTGTGTGTCTGAAGCCGCGTAAAGAAAGAAATGAGCGTCAGCACGCATGGCTGGCGCTTACATGTGGTTCCGTTCGTCATTTCTGGAGTGGACTGAAGCCGGTGCCCCGACTACTGGTGCGCAGGGGCACTGCTTTTTGAATTTCCGGATACAGTACGACGTCTAGGGATATTCTTAAGGTGAGAAAACTGCAGTTAGAAATATCCATCAAAATTTATAGTTTGCGAGTTCTATAGAAGCCTATTGCAATAATTTCGCCTGCTTACAGGAATAACAACTGGGAGGTGCTGGTGCATGCAAAGGTGGCTTCTATCACTTTCAACCAGTCAAAAACCCAAACCAATGAAGATGGAAAAGCGAGAGAGAGAGAGAATGTGTATAAATTCAAAATAATAAATTATACAAGACTGGTGCGGCAATCAAATTTAGAGCTGACTAGCAGCAGTAGCTTAATTCTACACGCAGAGAAGAGGCTAATTGTTCTAAGGACAGAATGTGAATTGTGGACAGTCTAACTACTCACACAATAGAGATAGGACTTCAATAAACCTGCACAATTGTAACTTTCTACTAGGTGGATATTGGTTCATTCTCGATAGTATGTGTGCATGTTAATCTGGGCAGGTTCATGGTGATAGAAGAGTAGATGCAACCCACTAAGAGCCCAAAGATTGAGGCCAGAAATCTAGCAAAAAAGCAGATCCTAAAGAGCTTTCAAGGAAGAGGGAAGAGAGTTCAACATAGTGCAGGGGGTGACCGGGTGGAAAAAAAGCAGGAGATAAGCAGCAGTCTATCACGTACCACTTTTAGAAAACCAAGTAAAATGATGCTAACGGTACAGTTGGAATGCCCAGACCGAGGTAGCAATTGTCCCTCGCTCTGAATATTCTTGGATTACATCGGCACAGATGACACGTTTAGCTTTAAAAAGCAAACCCGGATCATCCAGATTGGTTTCGTCGCGAGCTATTGTACGGGCAGGGATCGCAACGGTCACCAGCCAATAAATAGGGCACCAGTTCGTGGCTGTGCATTTGCCGAGAGTCTCGGTTTACAGCTCTCCTTTCAGGGCGTGGTTCTGACGTGTCCGTTCGTGCTTGTCGCCGTTTACCAGACGAAAACACCGAGGGTGGGGGGTCAGGTATACAAGCAGAGAAGGTAAAAGCAACAGGTAGTGACTGCGCTTCACATTTAAAGGTCAGGCGCCGTCCAACTTCGAAACGAAGGAAGGAGAGACGGCGAAAGGCGGCAAGATGGTCGACAGTGGTTTCCAACACCCACAAAACGTGCCTTTTAATTTGTTTTTATTATCTATAATTACTTATTAACCAGAAATATTAAACAGGCGCCGCTATAATTATAAGTCCGCTAATGAAAAGACCCGCCACCGTTATTTTAATTAAGACACTCCTGCGATAGAGGTGAGATTCTTGGAAATGGATTTGTATATCTGTGTGTTTATTAGTGAAAAATAAAGAACTACCTTGAAATTTAGTTTCACTAATTAGATTGAAGCAATTTTAACCAGCGTGAAGAGGAGCTCTGACTCCAGCAGATAGCCTTCGACTATGTGTACTAAAATTAGGCGTTCAGAAGGCAATCCGAAGTTAAACATAAGGTGACATTCGAGGCGAGAGCCTGGAGACACCTTGTTCTCCAATGGTGGAAAGTTTTGGTATACATTTTTTCGCACACAAAACGTGGTGCTGATATTTATTTATGCGTTTTTATATAGCGCGGACTTTACCCGAGGGTGTCAGAGCGCTTCACAACAGGATCAGCAACATTACATAAGGAGGAGGATACAAATGAGCATAATACAAAGACAAGCGTTACATTGCATGAGGAAAAAGTGACAATTGTGCAAAAACAAACAAACCAAATACAAAAGAGGAATGAGTTCCAATAGGAAAAAGTGACAGATGTGCATGAAACATGGGATACCAAATACAAATGGAGGTATAATACTGCAATAAATGGCAGTCACACATGACACACTGGGAAGGCGCTTCTATAGGCCTTCTATAGTCCACTTGGCATTTAGAAATTCTATAACAACATAACACTAAGTGCAAGATATACATGGACGGTGGACCATATAAATAGGCTGACCAGATTTTGAGAAGCAAAAAACGGGACACCTCAGACATAAAAGTAGGACTAAAACCGTTAGTCTCACTTTTATATCTGGCGGCCTGTCCCGTTTTTTTTGTGTCTGTGCCTACCTAACATTATATACGGCAAGACCGCTACCCTGTGCTGGCTGACATAAACTAATAAATTACTTCAATTATTTAAGACTGTGGTGGTGCATGTGAAAGGAGAGCATACCTTTCACTTCTGTTTCGCAGGTTGACCTTACCTTTGTCCCAAAAATCGGAACATTTATTCAAAGTTAACAAAAGCGTGGGCACTGTCCGGGGAAATCCGGGACGCCTGGTCGCCGTAACCATGAAGCACAAAACAACTAGGTGCAAGCCCAGAAGAAACACTGCGTAGAACATAATCTTTTTAAGTGCGGCCAACCCAGCTTATCCGGATCAATGAGTCGTAACTCCGGTCTGTTTTGCTCTCCATAATCAGACATTCCATGCCAAACAGATGTCGTCAACATCAACAATCTGGGTGCACTGTAGCGCAAATTCAACACTGTTTTATGCATACTCGGTACTTTTTTTATTTTGGTCCACTGCACTGCCTGGATATCAGAAAAAAAACACTCCAGAGGGCCCCTTTTAACACACATCACCGTCAGTGATTTCTCGTCACAATTCGATTAAATGGATAAACTAGTTGTATTCAATCAGTAACAACGTAAACATAGGAGCAACAGCTATATACAACATCAAAAAACTAACAGTGGCGACGAGCCAGATTGGCACTGAAGCAGATTGCTGCTTGGGTTGCACTTGCACGGCTGTGACCACCAGTACAGGCAACAGCCTGGCCCTTCTACAGCTGAATCTGGAAATGAAATTTGTACTTGTAAAGCGCACTTATACCCCCAAAGGGGTGTCCCGGCGCTGTACGCATACCGCTGTGGAACCCTTCCTGGCTTTTCCCTGTGAAATGTCCACTCCTGGGCACCCCCAAGGTGAAGATTAAGCAAGCTATTGCCCAGAGTTGCAGAGTGGGACCCATGATTAGAATAGGCACCGAGGCGAGAATTATCAGGTCCGAGGAAATTGAGCCCAAGACCCGCCGAGGCGGGAATTGAACCCTGGTCCCGGGCCAGATCTCTGCATCAGGGTCTGCCGCTCTAACCATTGAGCCACACTTCTCCACTTGGAAGATGCCAGACACAACCCAGAAAGGGGGGGGGGGTGGAATCTTGGGTGGAATACACATCTAACCTAGGATCTGCCCAATAACAGCAGCCAGGGACATCGGACTGATGGAATGCCACTTACTGAATAGAACACTCCAGGCTCCAGAGCAAGGAGAATATTTGGCGACATTTTCTGGGATTTTTGTGCTTGAGGGAGGAAGCGGCAGTAAATAGCCAGTGTAATGTGGATTGTAATGCCAAACTCCAACACCCTAACTACAGGCAGGCGGTGGCAATTTAGAACAAAGGCTGCTTTGCACATGGCATGGAAGAACAAGTTACTTACCTTCGGTAACGATATATCTGTAAGAAACATTAGTAGTGATAGATTCCTTACCTTAGAATTACCCTCAGACTGGATCCGTAAAGTTTTTGTCAGCAGTACCCCTGCGCGTCGGAAGGTGGCGTCGTGCGTCTCCGCGTCCGTCGTTGGCGTCGTGGTCGCCGAGATGACGTCGCGGCAGCTACTTAGACGCCGCCCTCGCGCGCTGACGTCAGTTCTGTACACGACGTTCAGCGCCAGGAACGCAGAGCCATGCAAGATACCGACCACTGGTGCCTTGAAACTAGGGCCCTGAAAGGGATAACCTTAACCCTAGAAATCAGTTCGCAGAATGGGGAGGATGGGTGGGGCGGTAAGGAATCTATCACTACTAATGTTTCTTACAGATATATCGTTACCGAAGGTAAGTAACTTGTTCATCTGAAAGAAACACGTAGTGATAGATTCCTTACCTTAGAATAGATACCCCAGCAATACCAACCCCGGTGGTGGGTCTGCGAACCAAGGTCACACCAGAAAGTCTCGGAGAACAGAACGGCCAAAGAAGCCGTCTCTCCGGACTTGGCTGTCCAGGCAGTAATGCTTAGTAAAAGTGTGCAGTGAGGCCCACGTAGCTGCCTGACAGATGTCTTGTAAGGGGACACCACGTCCCAACGCCGTAGTGGCCACCGTCGCACTGGTGGAATGGGCGCGCAGCCCCAACGGAGGCTCCTTTTTAGCCAGAGAATAGCATGCTTTTATACACAAGACGACCCATCGGGAGATAGTCCGCTTGTGTACGGCCCGACCTTTCTTGGCGCCAACGTAGCCAACAAAGAGTTGGTCATCCACCCGGAACTGTTGTGTGCGGTTCAGGTAAAATGAGAGCGCACGTTTTGGGTCCAGACGGTGGAGCCTCTCTTCCTCTCTGGAAGGATGCGGAGGCAGAAAGAAGGTGGGCAAAGTGATGGTTTGCCCGATGTGAAAAGCAGTGACAACTTTTGGCAGAAAGGATGGACGGGTTCTGAGCACAACCTGGTGGTATAGGCGGTAAGGCGTACAATAGACCGCAACTCCACTCGCGACGAAAAGCGTCGCCGAGCGAGTGCCGCCTTGGAAATTCCAACGCGCAGAATTGCTGACATTGCGCGTTCTCTTCGGTGGCGAATAGATCTAACCAAGGCTCTCCCCACTGTTGAAAGAGACCTTGCGCCACGTCCGAGTGAAGACGCCATTCGTGATCCATCATGCACCTGCGGCTGAGTTCGTCCGCCCTGGCGTTCCCAGTGAACCTGCCAGGTGTTGAACCACCAGGGAAATACCCTGATGTTCCAGCCATGTCCAGAGGCGCAGAGCCTCCTGACATAGGGTCCACGACCCCACCCCGCCCTGTTTGTTGCAGTACCACATGGCGGTGGTGTTGTCCGTGAACACCTGCACTACTCTCCCCTTGACAGAGGGAAGAAATGCTTTCAGTGCAAGTCGGATCGCCCTAAGCTCCAGAAGGTTGATATGGAGCCTGGACTCCGCCGGAGTCCAGAGGCCTCTGATTTCCGCCTCTCCCATGTGGCCGCCCCATCCCAGGAGGGATGCATCCGTCACCACTGTGTGCTCCGGTTGGGGAAGGGAGAGGGATCTGCCATTGACCCAATGCCAGTTTGTGAGCCACCACTGCAACTGTCTTGCAGTGCCCTCCGAGATCTGGACGGACTCGGACAGGTCCCCCTGATGCTGCGCCCACTGGAACTTCAGGTCCCACTGCAGAGCCCGCATATGCCACCTGGCATGATCAACCAGCAGGATGCAGGAGGCCATGAGGCCCAGCAGCCTCAGGGTCATCCTGACCGAAACCCAGGATAGAGGCTGAAAGATCGGAATCATAGCCTGAATATCCTGGACTCGCCGTTCGGGAGGATAGACCCGAAAGTGCGTCATATCCAGAACTGCTGCGATGAAGAGGAGCTTCTGAGAGGGAATCAGGTGCGACTTCGGCACGTTGATGGAGAACCCCAGCGAATGCAGGAGGTCGGCCGTAGTCTTGAGGTGGGAGACAACAGCCTGGGGCGAGCCCGCCTTCAACAGCCAGTCGTCGAGATAGGGGAAGACTGGAACCCCTGATCTGCGCAGATGAGCTGCGACCACCGCCATCACTTTTGTGAACACCCGAGGGGCGCTGGTAAGGCAAAAGGGGAGCACGGTAAACTGAAAGTGCTCGTGGCCTACCGTAAACCGCAGGTAACGCCGGTGGGCCGGCAGGACGGGAATGTGGAAATATGCGTCCTCCAAGTCCAACGCTACCATCCAGTCTACAGGGTCGAGGGCAGACAAGACCTGAGCCAGAGTCAACATCTTGAACTTCTCCTTCCGGAGGAAGCGGTTGACGTCCCTGAGGTCCAAGATAGGACGCAGGCCCTTGTCCTTCTTGGGCACCAGAAAGTAGTGGGAATAACCACGTCCTACTTCTGGCGCAGGAACGCGCCCGATGGCCCCCTTGGCCAAGAGGGCCACGACTTCCTGTTGGAGAAGTGCCAAGTGATCCCCCGACATGCAGTGGTACTGGGGTGGCATGGCTGGAGGGGTAGTCTCGAAGGGGAGGGAGTAGCCCCTTCGGACTATCTGTAAAACCCACCTGTCCGAAGTGATGGTGCGCCAGTGGGGGAGGTGATGGCGAATCCTGCCGCCCACTGGCGTTTGATGGGCCTGAAAGACTGAACTAGGAAGGTTTGGAGGCAGTGGTGGCCGGGGTGGAGGTGGACTGACCCGCCCGCTGGCCCCCTGACCCGCCTCGGCGGGTCCCACGTCCGCGCTGAGACTGTTGCTGCGCAGGCCTGTGGCTCTGTAGCAAATGTGTCGGGCGCACCTTCCGTGGCCACGAAAGGAGCGAAAGGCAGAAGGCGGAGGAGGGTGAGAGGCCGAAAGGCCCAAGGACTTGGCCATAGCCCGTGAGTCCTTAAAACCAACGCACTATCCGCCTTGTTGCCAAAAAGGCGAATGCCATCAAAGGGCATGTCCATTAGAGTGTTCTGGACATCCCCAGAGAAGCCAGTAGTCCTCAGCCAGGCGTGGCGACAGAGCGCCACTGTTGTGGAAAGCGCTCTGCCTAGCGAGTCGGCGGTGTCAAGGCCACATCGGATTGTGAACTTGGCTGCATCTCTCCCTTCAGCAATAGCCTGAGAGAGCACTGTCCGGGCCTCCTCCGGACACTGAGGCAGCACTTGCGCCACCGTATCCCACAGAGAGTGGGAATAACGGCCCAAGAGGCATGCAGTGTTCACAGGCCGCAGCCCTGCACTGGCGGAAGAAAAAATCTTCTTCCCAAACTGTTCCAGTGTCTTGGATTCCCTATCCGGGGGTGCGGTAGGGAATGCGCTTTGGGACGTGGAGGCTTGGACAACCAAGCTCTCAGGGGTGGGGTGTTGGGAGAGAAAAAAGGGGTCGCCCGGGGCCGAGCGATGGCGTCGGGCCACGTTCCTATCCACAGGAGCCCCTGTGTTGGGCCTGGACCAGGTGCCCAAAAGAACGTCAGAAAGTGCATCATTAAAGGGCAGCAGTGGCTCCGCAGAGGTAGCCGCCGGCTGAAGCACTTCTGTCAGGAGGTTAGTCCTGACGGCCACTGTAGGGAGTTTGAGGTGTAGAGCCTCAGCCACCCTACGCAACACCACTGCGTAACTAGCACCCTCCTCCGTAGCCACGGTAGGAGGAGTTACATGCCAAGGTCAGGAGAGGTGTCAAGACCACTGGCATCCCCCAGCTCCTCTGCCCAGTCCGGGTCATACTCGCACTGAGCTGCGAGAGGGTCCTCAGACCCCTCCCAGTCCTCCCCTTCCTCTGAAGGCTGTGGTACAGGCCGAAAATAGGGAGGCTGGACATAGGGAAAGAAGGGTCCCATCGGCGTCGGAATCGGCGTCGAGCGACCCCGTTCCGGCTCCGTGTCCACGTCAGGGCTGAAACCGGGGACGACGTTGTCCGGTGCCACGGGCGACGTCGGAAGTGGTGCCGGTGCGGTCGACGTCGGTGGAGGTGTTACAAGGTCAACCGGCGTCGACCGGAATCCAGGCCTGGATCCATGGGGGCCCTGCGGGGCCGGAGCCAACGGCGATGTCGGGGCCGAAGCCGGAGCCGCCAACAATGAAGGGCGAGGACCCCCAGTCGGGCCCGCGGGGCCCGACGGCCCAAAGAGGCGGGCCATGGCTGACAGAAATTCCTGCAGCTGGGCCGGAGTCGCCGACGGACCCGGGAAAGGCGGGTAGGCCGACGGCGACTGCGTAGGCTCCGCCGGAGCCGCGGGGGTGGCACCACCCACACCCGCAGCCGCGATGGGCGAGGGGAAGTCGGAGAGCGATGGCGCTTCTTCGACTTCTTGTGCTTCGCCTTACCTGACCCAGAATGCGAAGACTTCGATCCCGACGAACGATGGTGATGGCTCCGTGACCGGTCCCTCGACCTCCCACGGGACCGGGACCTCGAGCGGCGTGGAGCCGACTGCCGGACTTCCAGCAACTTTCGGGACTGTTCCCGCAAAGTCTTCGGCGCCGTGGCCCGGCAGGCAGGGAACGACTTGGGGCTGTGGTCGCGCCCCAGGCAGTAGACACACATGCAGTGCGGGTCCGTCACCGACATCATGCGATGACAGTCCCCGCAAGACTTGAAACCGGGCATCCCTACGGCACCAGGAGTCAAACGACTCGAAAAAACAGAGCCAAAAACCTCGAAAAAACTCAGTCAAAAAATGACTGGGGGTACCGCTCTCTCCGGATCTGCGATTGCTGGCGCGGAAAAAGAAAGAACTGACGTCAGCGCGCGAGGGCGGCGTCTAAGTAGCTGCCGCGACGTCATCTCGGCGACCACGACGCCAACGACGGACGCGGAGCCGCACGACGCCACCTTCCGACGCGCAAGGGTACTGCTGACGAAAACTTTCCGGATCCAGTCTGACGCCTGGGGGTAGTTCTAAGGTAAGGAATCTATCACTACGCGTTTCATTCAGATATCAGGGTTCTCCGGCTGCTGTTATTGGGCAGATCCTAGGTTAGATGTGTATTCCACCCAAGAAACCGGAAGAATGAAAACTGCTCTAAAGAGCTGTAATCACATTGTCCATATGGAAGACAACATTCTCATTTCACACAAACTCCCTGCATAACACAAGTATCACATGCCAACAGCAAACAAGCAGTGAAAGCAATAGATCCTGTTATGAGGGACTGATTGTTTAGGTCGATCCTAGCGCAGCACGCATGCGCTGCTCTATGGGAGGCTTCTTGTGAGGGCTCAAAACTTCTCCGTGTGGGTCGGACTCCTCCCACACATCTGATTGGCCTTTGCGTGTGTCTTTCAATAATGAAAGCACGCAAATAGCCAAAGGCGGGTGCCTGTCCCACCTCTTCTTCAAATGTTCACTCCCACGGCGTTTTGCTCTCGGGAGCGAGCAGCGGCGCGCAAGCTGGTAGCTGCATTCCTCCCTCGTCGTGGATCAGGTTACTAATTAGTAGCCTGCGCTCCATGTTTGCACCCCTCCCACTCTTCTTTGTTTGTTCTTTGTAGCACGGTCCGGCTTCACTTTAGGGACCGCGGACCGCGCTTGCTGAAAGTGACAATGTATTCAGACAGTGTTACCTTTACTTTCAGTTCATAAATGGCATGGAGAGTAAAGACAGAAAAGCAACCCCCCCCCATGCCGGTCCACTTTTCTACCCGTTGTAACCTCTATACTGTCTATAAACACCAATTTCATCACATCTCTCAAAGAGGCACACGTTTTGGGGTTAACAAGGCTTTCGCATGTTTACAACGTTTTCAACCCATCGTGTTTTATTAATCTTTTGATGATTCCTCATCTAGTTGTGAGTTCCCTTCTAGTTGTGTTTCTTTCATTGTACCTCCTGCTGTGGATCCCTACTAAGGTTCTCTTGAAATATGGATGGATGTCTGGCAACAGAGGCGGTTGTTACCACTCTCTCGCTTATCCTACTAGTTTGCGTTCATACTTGCTTCCTCTACTTCATTGTTTTGCCTGTTGTCGGTTCCCTCAGTCGTTCGTGTTATACTTGTCTCTGACCATGCTCTGTATTCCTTGTGGACTACCCGTGTCTAAATGTACCTTGGTTTTCCCACTGTATATGACAACACAACACTGCTTCCCAGGTGTAGTGGTATTTGTTTCTTCTTCGGTTCTTGAGCAATATTACTGGTTTGCCTGGGGCTAGTTACAATGAGACTCCAAGTCGCACGGAGATTATTAAGTTATGCTCCATATATCTTGTTTGTGGTGCTGCGCCGTTCTGTGACCCAGAGAGTCCAGCCCAGGTCTTCCACTCTCTCACTGACTGACTCTCTCACTGACTGACTCTCTGACTCTCTCTCTCTCACTGACTCTCTCACTGTCTGACTCTCTCTCTCTCTCACTGACTGACTCTCTAACTCTCTCTCTCACTGACTGACTCTCTCTCTCACTGACTGACTCTCTCTCTGTCTCACTGACTGACTAACTGAATGACTGACTCTCACTGACTGACTCTCTCACTCTCTCTCTCTCACTGACTGACTCACTCTCTCTCTCTCACTGACTGACTCTCTCACTCTCTCTCTGACTGACGGGCTCTCTCACTGACTGACTGACTCTCTCACTGACTGACTGACTCTCTCACTGACTGACTGACTCTCTCGCTCACTGACTGACTCTCTCGCTCACTGACTGACTCTCTCGCTCACTGACTGACTCTCACTCTCTCTCACTGACTCTCTCTCTCACTGACTGTCTGACTCTCTCTCTCACTGACTGACTCTCTCACTCTCACTAACTGACTGACTCTCACTGACTGACTCTCTCTGACTCTCTGACTGACTCTCACTCTCACTGACTGACTCTCTCGCACTGACTGACTAACTGACTCTCACTGACTGACTCACTGACTGACTCTCTCACTCTCTCACTGACTGACTGACTCTCTCAATCTCTCTCTCACTGACTCTCTCAATGACTGACTCTCTCACTCTCTCTCACTGACTGACTCTCTCACTGACTGACTCTCTGACTGACTGACTCTCTCACTGACTCCCTCACTCTCTCTCTCACTGACTGACTCTCTCACTGACTCCCTCACTCTCTCTCTCTCACTGACTGACTCTCTCACTGACTCCCTCACTCTCTCTCTCACTGACTCTCTCACTCTCTCACTGACTGACTCTCACTGACTCTCTCACTGACTGACTCTCTCACTGACTGACTCTCTCACTGACTGACTGACTCTCACTGACTGACTGACTCTCTCACTGACTCCCTCACTCTCTCTCTCACTGACTGACTCTCTCTCACTGACTGACTTTCTCACTGTCTGACTCTCTCTCACTGACTGACTCTCTAACTCTCTCTCTCACTGACTGACTCTCTCTCACTGACTGACTCTCTCTCACTGACTCTCTCACTCTGTCTCACTGACTGACTAACTAACTGAATGACTGACTCTCACTGACTCTCTCACTCTCTCTCACTGACTGACTGACTCACTCTCTCAATCTCTCTCTCTCACTGACTGACTCTCTCACTCTGACTGACGGGCTCTCTCACTGACTGACTGACTCACTGACTGACTCTCTCACTCTCTCTCTCACTGACTGACTGACTCGCTCAATCTCTCTCTCACTCTCTCACTGACTGACTCTCTCACTGACTGACTCTCTCACTGACTCTCTCACTGACTCTCTCTCTCTCACTGACTGACTCTCTCACTGACTGACTCCCTCACTCTCTCTCTCACTGACTGACTCTCTCACTGACTCACTCTCTCACTGTCTGACTCTCTCTCTCTCACTGACTGACTCTCTAACTCTCTCTCTCACTGACTCTCTGACTGACTCTCTCTCACTGACTCTCACTGTCTCACTGACTGACTAACTGAATGACTGACTCTCACTGACTGACTCTCTCACTCTCTCTCTCTCACTGACTGACTCACTCTCTCAATCTCTCTCTCACTCTCTCTCTGACTGACGGGCTCTCTCACTGACTGACTGACTCACTGACTGACTCACTCTCTCGCTCACTGACTAACTCTCTCACTCTCTCTCACTGACTCTCTCACTGACTGACCGTCTGACTCTCTCTCTCACTGACTGACTCTCTCACTCTCACTGACTGACTCTCTCACTCTGTCTCACTAACTGACTGACTCTCACTGACTGACTCTCTCTGACTCTCTGACTGACTGACTCTCACTCTCTCGCACTGACTGACTGACTCTCACTGACTGACTCACTGACTGACTCTCTCACTCTCTCTCTCACTGACTGACTGGCTCAATCTCTCTCTCACTGACTGACTCTCTCACTGACTGACTCTCACTGACTGACTCTCTCACTGACTGACTCTCTCACTGACTGACTCTCTCACTGACTCCCTCACTCTCTCTCACTGACTGACCGTCTGACTCTCTCTCTCACTGACTGACTCTCTCACTCTCACTGACTGACTCTCTCACTGACTGACTGACTCTCACTGACTGACTCCCTCACTCTCTCTCTCTCACTGACTCTCTCTCTCACTGACTCTCTCTCACTGACTCTCTCTCACTGACTGACTGACTCTCTCACTGACTCTCTCACTGACTGACTCACTCTCTCGCTCACTGACTGACTAACTCTCTCGCTCACTCTCACTGACTGACCGTCTGACTCTCTCTCTCACTAACTGACTGACTCTCACTGACTGACTCTCTCTGACTCTCTCTCACTGACTCTCTCACTGACTGACTCTCTCACTCTCTCGCACTGACTGACTAACTGACTGACTCTCTCACTGACTGACTCTCACTGACTGACTCACTGACTGACTCTCACTGACTGACTCTCTCAATCTCTCTCTCTGACTGACTCTCTCACTGACTGACTCTCTCACTCTCTCACTGACTGACTGACTGACTCTCTGACTGACTGACTGACTCTCTGACTGACTGACTGACTCACTGACTGACTCTCTCACTGACTCTCTCACTGACTCTCTCACTGACTCTCTCTCTCACTGACTGACTCTCACTCTCTCACTGACTGACTTACTGACTGACTCGCTCACTGACTGACTTACTGACTGACTCGCTCACTGACTGACTGACTCTCTCACTGACTCCCTCACTCTCTCTCTCACTGACTCTCTCTCTCTCTCTCTCTCTCTCACTGACTGACTCTCACTCTCTCTCTCTCACTGACTTTCTCACTCTCTCACTGTCTGACTCTCTCTCCCTCACTGACTGACTCTCTCTCTCTCATGGACTGACTCTCTCACTGACTGACTCTCTCTCTCTCACTGACTGACTCTCTCTCTCTCTCTCACTGACTGACTCATTGACTCTCTCTCTCACTGACTGACTCTCACTGACTGACTCTCTCACTGACTCCCTCACTCTCTCTCTCACTGACTCTCTCACTGACTCTCTCTCTCACTGACTCTCTCTCACTGACTCTCTCTCTCACTGACTGACTCTCTCTCATGGACCGACTCTCTCTCTCACTGACTGACTCTCTCTCTCTCACTCTCACTGACTGACTCTCTCTCTCTCACTGACTCTCTCACTGACTCTCTCACTGACTGACTCTCTCACTCTCTCTCTCACTGACTCTCTCACTGACCGACTCTCTCACTCTCTCGCACTGACTAGCTGACTGACTCTCACTGACTGACTGACTCACTGACTGACTCACTGACTGACACTCTCTCTCTCACTGACTGACTCTCACTCTCACTGACTGACTCTCTCTCACTGACTGACTCTCTCACTGACTGACTCTCTCACTCTCACTGACTGACTCACTCTCTCTCTCACTGACTGACTCTCTCACTGACTGACTCTCTCACTGACTGACTCTTTCACTGACTGACTCTCTCACTGACTCTCTCACTGACTGACTCTCTCTCTCACTGACTGACTCTCTCTCACTGACTCTCTCACTCTGTCTCACTGACTGACTAACTGAATGACTCTCACTGACTGACTCTCACTCACTCTCTCACTGACTGACTGACTCACTCTCTCAATCTCTCTCTCACTGACTGACTGACTCTCTGACTGACGGGCTCTCTCACTGACTGACTGACTCTCTCACTGACTGACTCACTCTCTCTCTCGCTCACTGACTGACTGACTCACTGACTCTCACTGACTGACCGTCTGACTCTCTCTCTCACTGACTGACTCTCTCACTGACTGACTCTCTCACTCTGTCTCACTAACTGACTCTCACTGACTGACTCTGACTCTGACTGACTGACTCTCACTCTCTCTCACTGACTGACTCTCTCACTCTCTCTCACTGACTGACTCTCTCACTGACTGACTCACTGACTGACTCTCTCACTCTCTCGCACTGACTGACTAACTGACTCTCTCACTCTCTCTCTCACTGACTCGCTCAATCTCTCTCTCACTGACTGACTCTCTCACTCTCTCACTGACTGACTGACTCACTGACTGACTGACTCTTTCACTGACTGACTCTCTCACTGACTGACTCTCTCTCACTGACTGACTCTCACTGACTGACTCTCTCTCACTGACTGACTCTCACTGACTGACTCTCTCACTGACTCTCACTCTTTCACTGACTGATTAACTGACTGACTCTCTCTCTCACTAACTGACTGACTCTCTCACTGACTGACTCTCTCACTGACTGACTCCCTCACTCTCTCTCTCACTGACTGACTTTCTCACTCTCTCATTGTCTGACTCTCTGACTCTCTCTCACTGACTGACTCTCTGACTCTCTGACTGACTGACTCTCTCTCTCACTAACTGACTCTCTCACTGACTGTTATACAGGTACTATTTCCCAACCTTAACCCTCCTATTATTTATGCCCCCCCATAACAAAAAAAACCATAACAAGCAACCATTGGGACAGGCAGATAGAAGTTGCCAGCATTGAAAGGACAAAAAAAAAACCTCAAGACATTATTTATTGTTAATACTTTTTAATATGGTCGTTCAGTTGTACATAATGCTTTCTTGGTCATATATAAGGTAACAAAAATGCTTCTGACACTTCTTTATTATAACTTTTCAGCATGCTGCAGACTTCTGTACAGCACAGCTTAAAGACATAGGCAAAGTCAATATCTCTGGCTAAACACTTATAAGGTCCCAAAGGCGAGACCTATTGGCTATGCCAATGCTTGTTTTTCAATGAGAGTCTGATGACTAATCTCCCTGGCCTCTGAAAAGGCCTAGACCTAGCCATATTAATTACGGGACTAGAGTGCTAAATTTGCTGCACTGGTTACAGGTAGTGAGCGGAGGCCCAACGTTTTGGGAACTAGGACTTATTCTTCATCCTCACATCATCAAAGTAGGGCCCAGAACAAGAAAGTGAAAGGCAGATAAGGAAGGAAGATAAGAAACAAAAGGAAAAGAAGCAAAAGGAGAAAGCCTGGACGAAAGATAATCTAAAGAGTGAGATAAAGAGACATGATGTGTAGGGTGGTGGGAGAAAGAGGTGACGACTAGGAAGGCTTTGCATTTGGCACCCAGAGCTCGGTATTGCAGGACGCGGGTTTCTAAGAAAAACCTTGAGCCCTGCACTTAATAGCATTTATTTATTTGTACAAATTAAGCACTGTGAAATACTAATGTCCGCCTCCCAATAGCGTGCGATAGGGCAGTAGCCTCACTCCTCCACAGGCATGGTACAATTTAGGTTCACTCTCTGTTCAGCAGAGTGCAGCACTCTTCTGGGGACTTGAAGGTGGGTTCGGAGATGTCAAGGTTCCAAAACTGGAAAGGTGGACAAAAAAATCTCCAGAATAGCACACGTAAACACTCTGCACTTGGATATCATTTTTGGGCCTCAATCGTCTCATTGTACAACTTCTTCTGGCTGGAGCTTTTCTGGCCCTACATTATTGAACTAATGAAAACTCCTGAAAACCTTCCTCATTATCACAGAAAACATTTTAGTTTCGGAACGTGCAAATACCGAAAAACAGTAAGTTCACAGCCCTAGATACAGTAGAAAATATACTGTTGGTGACTGAACCGAACACATCTTTTAAATCCTCAACTGGCTGAAATACCAATAAGGAACTTGTTGACTTTCGCGTAAACAATCAAAACTCAACTGGGAAAAAACAAAGGTGAAGTGGAAACAACACATTTCAACAAAAGTTGGCATTTCACCAAACAACCGCATTCCATCTGTTCTTGCTAGTAAAAAGACCAAGCAAGAAAAATCATGCAACCGGTAGGGTTTATGACCATTTTTTGTGGACAAGGATAAGAGAGGGTGCCTCAAGTGTATGTTAATAAATTAGAACTGAGTGACAAGTACAAACTCATACGTATATTACATGACAGATGCTTGAAAAAGCCTACCACACATGATGAGCAACATGAATAGTGCATTCAACTGTATCGCTATTGCTGCTATTATTATATGGTATTGTATAGCGGACAATCTACCATTAGTATGACAATACAGAACTTTTCGAAACTCGGGGGCAGAATCTTTCACAACGGTTCGGATATTCTCATCACAGGCTACAGACTCATCCGATTTGTGAAGATGTGTGGTCAGGATCTGTTCGTTTAGAAAACAAACGGGGGCGTTAATGTAGTGATATTTTTTACAACTGATAATAGTCCAGTTTTGGAACCATATATCATATTGCTCTCGCTCTCACGTCAGAACACTCTTAACCCAGGTAAGCGTCGAAATTGGCAACGCACTGCTTGTTTACATAATGCTCTTACAACATAATGCTCTGTTGTTTCATATAAGGTATTAATGTCACAGGTGGTTTGCTCACGTATCTGTTCTTGCCATGCTCACGACAACCAATGGCTGGCTGTGTCAACGAAGCACGAGATGACGAGCCTGCAGGTTGCTTAGCAAAGAAGCATTAGTGAAGCCAATAAGTATGGCTATTTCATGAGTGAAAGCTTTTTTTTATTGATTGGCTAGTGCGTGTGTGATTGATTGGCCAGGTCAATAAATGGAAGCCCAAACAGCCGAGTCAATTACGGAGTGTGATGATGTAAGAGGAGTGTGTGCATGCATGGATGGATCAAGGGGTGAGTGAGTTGATGGGTGCCTGCACACAGGCTGCATCAGGTCTCGGACAGCGACAGTAATAACGTTAAAAGAGTAATCAGTGCTACCATTACACCAGGGTGGGTACCATTGTGTCACGAATGCCTGTAATATATAACAAATTACCAACAATATGCCATAGCAACAAACATTACACCAGAGGAAGGCACTACTGTGCCTAGAATAAATCAAGAATTACCACTATTATGCCATTGCAAGCATTACACACTGTTAATTTAAGGAAGAATCTCTGCTTGCGGAAAGTTAAATAAAATAGTTGAACCACAAGTGTGAAAGCAAGAGGGAGAACAATCTTTAGTCTAAGTGATTAAATGTTTTATACCCATATTAGATTAGAACTAGGTCTCCCTTTGGTTTCAGAACTGGGTGAGAAAGCAATCTGTGCTTACTTTTGGGGATGTGATAGAATACGTAAGATTTGCTACGAGGAATAGAGTTGTATTGAGGTGATGGTATGATTTTATGTGTAATCCTTGTCTTAGAAATCTGCACTTTCTTTGAAGAACACAAATGTAATAAACCAGTGGACTGAGTAAAAATTAGCCTTAATGGACAAGTTACATACCTTTGGTAACGTCTTATCTGGTAGAGACATGATCTAGCCGCAGATTCTTTACCTTCGAACTTTCAGGCGTCAGGATGGATCCGGAAGATTTTTTTATAGCAGTACCCCTGCACGCCTGTAGGTGGCGTCGGTTGACTCCGCATGATGTTGTTGGCATTGTGACGTCCACGTCGTCAGTATAACCGCCACTCCGGCGCGGAGCCATGAAGTGACTGACTATGGTGTGTTAAAAAAAGACAGCTAGGTTCCTGAAGGGGAACAGCCTTGACACGAACGACAATTTCGCGGTGCGGGGAGGATGGGTGGGTCGGTAAGGAATCAGCGACTAGATCATATCTCTACCAGATAAGGCGTTACCGAAGGTAAGTAACTTGTCCATCTGATAGAGACATCTAGCCGCAGATTCCTTACCTTTGAACAGATACTCAAGCAATACCTCCTCTGGAGGTGGGACTGTGGAAAGTTTTAAACCAGAAAATTCTGTATAACAGAGCGGCCAAACAGGCCTTCTCTGCGAACCTGAGAATCAAGGCAATAGTGTCTGGCAAACGTGTGCAGAGACGCCCACATGGCCACTTGGCAGATATCAGCAATTGGAACCCCACGCTGGAGGGCTGTGGTGGCTGCCTTCACCCTGTTGGAATGAGCCCTAAGGTCTTCAGGCGGCTGTTTCTTTGCCAAGGTGTAAAAAATCTTTAGACAGAGGATAACCCAATGGGAGATGGTCCTCTTCTAAACAGCACGCCCCTACTTTGCTCCCACGTATCCTATAACGAGTTGGTCCTCCACCTGGAACTCTTTAGTGCGATCAAGGTAGAACGATAACGCTCTTTTTGGGTCCAGACGGTGGAGACGCTCCTCTTCTTTGGAAGGGTGCAGAGGTGCATAGAAAGTGGTCGGAGTAACAGACTGTCCCAGATGGAAGAGAGTTACAACCTTGGGTAAAAAAAAAAATGCCCTAGTTCTTAGTACCACCTTGTCCGGAATGACTGTCAGGTAAGGAGGTTGTGATGACAGTGCCTACAGTTCGCTCACTCTCTTGGCAGAGGTAATTGCCACTAAAAAGGCTGTTTTGATTGTGAGCAACTGTAGAGGGCAGTTGTGCAGGGGCTCAAATGGTGCACACATCAAGAAAGTAAGGACCAAACTAAGGTCCCACTGTCGCATAAGAAAAGGAGAACGGGGAAACAAGTGGGTTTACCCCTTCAAAAACCTCTGCACCAGAGGGGACTTAAAAAGTGAAGGCTGATCTGGCAGCCGAAGAAAAGCTGAGAGGGCCGAAAGGTAGCCCTTCAGAGTGCCCAAAGCAGAGCCCTGCTGGGTCAAGGAAAGGATGAACAGGAGAAAATCTGACAGAGAGGCAGATAAGGGGTCAATAGACCATTCTGTACAATATTTACAAAATTTGTTCTATCAGCAGGCGTATACCGATTTTGTGGAGATGTCCGGCTGCCAGAATAACTTCGCATACCTCGGGAGGAAGGTCAAAAGCTGTCGCCGCTCAATCTCCATGGAAGGAGGCGGAGAGTGGACAGGTTCGGGTGGAGGATCCTCCCCTGCTGCTGTGACAGAAGATCCTCCCGAAGCGGCAGCCTGATCAGATGCTTATAGCCAGAAGCTCGGGATACCAAACTCTCCATGCCCAATCCGGAGCCACAAGAACGACTTGTGCCCGGTCGCTCCTGATCTTCTTGAGCACTGTGGGCAGGAGTGGTATGGGGGGAAATGCGCACAGGAGGCCTGAGCTCCACTCGCGACGAAAAGCGTCGCCGAGCGAGAGCCACCTTGCAAACTCCAACGTGCAAAGCTACTGACATTGCGCGTTCTCTTCGGAGGCGAACAGATCTAATCAAGGCTCTCCCCACCGCTGAAAGAGACCTTGTACCACCTCCGGATGGAGACGTCACTAGTGATCCGCATGGCACCTTTAGCTGAGTTTGTCTGCTCTGGCGTTCAGGGAACCAGCCAGATGTTGAACCTCCAAGGAAATGCCCTGTTCCAGCCAAAGCCAGAGACGCAGGGCCTCTTGACAGAGTCCACAAACCCACACCACCCTGTTTGTTGCAGTACCACATGGCGGTAGTGTTGTCCGTGAACACCTGAACCAGCCCTCTCTTGATGGACGGTAAAAAGGCTTTCAATGCCATTCAGATTGCCCGAATCTCCAATATGTTGATTTGGAGCTCTGATCTCCACCTCCCCCAGATGACACTCCATCCCAGAAGAGACAGCCATCACTATTGTGAAATCTGGGCGGGGAAGGGAGAGGGGTCTGCCTCTGACCCAATCGCGGTTTGTTAGCCACCACTGCAGGTCCTTTGCAGTGCCCTCTGATATCTGAACGAGGTCAGTGAGATTTCATCAATGCTGTGCCCATTGGAACTTCAGATCCCACTGCAGAGCCCGCATGCGTGACCTTGTCCATCAATTGTTGTTTTTGCATTTGTCACCCTGAGTGGGACGGGTATGCCCAGACGTGGGTCCCGTGCTCTCCATGCCACTGGAGTCAAGCTATCCTGGCTGATGAGGGCTGAAAGCCCGAAACCGGTCCTAGGATGCTTGTTTCCAGTCCAGGGAGGACCTGGCAGTTCGGGCTGGACTGTTCCCATTGGGCGCAGGGTCAAGACTGATTTGCATATGGCTGGGTCCAAACTGGAATGGCATGGTGAGCAAAAACGATGGATTTAGGCCCAGATCTCTGTACTGGGGTGAATGTATGACATTGTTCTGCATTCTGTCCATCAATTGTTGTTTTTGCATTTGTCACCCCGAGTGGGACGGGTATGCCCAGACGTGGGTCCCGTGCTCTCCATGCCACTGGAGTCAAGCTATCCTGGCTGATGAGGGCTGAAAGCCCGAAACCGGTCCTAGGATGCTTGTTTCCAGTCCAGGGAAGACCTGGCCTGGCAGTTCGGACTGGACTGTTCCCATTGGGCGCAGGGTCAAGACTGATTTGCATATGGCTGGGTCCAATCTGGAATGGCATGGTGAGCAAAAAAACGATGGATTTAGGCCCAGATCTCTGTACTGGGGTGAATGTACGACATTGTTCTGCAGTCTGTCCATCAATTGTTGTTTTTGCACTTGCATGATCCACCAGCAGGATGCAGAAGGCCATCAGGCCCAATAGCCTCAGAGTCATTCTCACCGAAATCCAGGATAGAGGCTGAAACATCGGTATCATAGCCTGAATATACTGGACTCACCGTTTGGGAGGATAGGCCCGAAACTGCATCGTGTCCAGAACTGCTACAATAAAAGGGAGCGTCTGAGAGGGAATCAGGTGGGACATTGGCACGTTGATAGTGAACCCCAGCGAATGCAGGAGGTTCGCCGCAGTCTGGAGGTGGGAGACGACTGCTTGGGATGAGCCCACCATCAACAACCAGTCGTCGAGATAGGGGAACACTGGAACCCCTGATCTCCGCAGATGGGCTGCGACCACGGCCATCACTTTTGTGAACACCTGAGGGGCACTGGTGAGGCCGAAAGGGAGCACGGCAAGCAAAGTGCTCGTGGCCCACCATAAACTGCACATAGCGACGATGGGCAGGCAGGACGGGGATATGAAAATCGGTATCCTGCAAGTCCAGCGCTACCATCCTGTCTCCCGGGTCCAGGGCAGACAGGACCTGAGCTAGGGTGAGCATCTTGAATGTCTCCTTTTTGAGGACGTAGTTGAGGGCTCGGAGGTTGAGGATAGGACGAAGGCCTCCATCCTTCTTTGGGACCTAAAAATAGCAGGAATAACAACCACAGCCTATTTCTGGCCCGGGAACCGTCTCTATAGCTTTCTTGGCCAAGAGAGTCTTGGCTTCCTCGCGCAGTAAGGCAAGGTGATCCTCTGTCAGCCAATCATACACTGGAGGCATGGATGGAGGGGTAGTCTCGGAGGTGGGGGGCGGGGGAGGGAGTAGCCCCTTCGGACTATTTGCAACACCCACCTGTCCGAGATGATGTCTCGCAAGTGGTGGAGATGATGGCCTATTCTGCCACCAACTGGCCGTGAATGATCCTGAGGGATTGGACTAGGAGGGTTTTGCGGTGGAGGAGGGGATCGTGGCTTGGCTCGACTTCTGGCCTCCCGACCCTCGGGGTCGGGGTTACCCATGTCCACGGCCTGCAGAGATTGCTGAACTTGCGGTGCTTTCTAGCCGGACTAGGGTTGGTGTGGTTGGTAGCCCCTTATGTAGCCACAAAAGTAGCGAAAAGCAGACACGGGCTGGGATGTTGTGGCGAGGCCCAAGGACTTGGCCGTAGCCCGCGAGTATTTGAAACGCTCAAGTGCGGCTTTGCTTGGTCTCTGTAGAGACGGGAGCCATCAAAGGGCATGTCCATAGGAATTAGCGTGCACATCCCCCGAAAAACCAGACGTCCTCAGCCGGGCATGGCGACGTACGGCCACCGTCGTGGAAAGCGATCTGCCCAGCGAGTGTGTTGTGCCCAAGCCACATCGGATAGCGAACTTCGCTGCATCTCTCCCGTCTGAAATGGCTTGGGAGAGTAGAATCCAGTTCTCCACCGAGACTCTGGCCAGCACCTGCGCAACCGTGTCCCATATCGAATGGGAATAAAGGCCCAAAAGGCATGCAGTGTTTACCGACCGCAATGCTAGACTGGCGGAAGAGAACATATTTTTCCCCAAAGATTGCCAGTCTCTGGGATTCTCTGACCGGGGGTGCGGAAGGGAACGCGCCACGGGAAGTGGAAGCTTGAACCACCAAGCTTTGTAGGGTGGGGTGGGTGGTGAGGAAAACTGTGTCGCCCAGTGCAGGGGGATGGCTGCAGGCAATCGTTCTGTTCACAGGAGCCCCTGTACTGGGCTTGGACCAGGTGCCTAGAAGAACATCCATCAAGGCCTCATTGAAAGGCAGCAAGGGTTCCGAGCTGGAGACACCAGGCTGCAGGACCTCTGTCAAGACGTTGGTCTTGACTGCCGCCGTAGGGAGCTGCAGGTCCAAGACCTCCGCAGCCCTATGCACCACCATAGCGATTGATGCCCCCCTCCTCCGTAGCCAGGTTAGGGGAAGACAGCATGCCAGAATCTGGGGACTATCCAGGCCACTGGCATCACCCAGTTCCTCAAACCAGTCCATGTCCTGGGATTGCAGGATTTCTAAGAGGTCCTTTTCCACCTCCCAATCCTCCTGATCCATTCCTAACCCTTCAGAATAAGGCAGGTTAAACGGCATGAACCCGTATGGCTTCATCGGTGCTGGTCTCAGCATCGGTGGAGGCCCAACCGGCTCCGTGTCGTCAGGAATGAGGATTGGGGAGGCGCCGCCGAGGACCTTGGCTGCAGACGTGACGCCGGGGAAGGTTGCTGTGGAGGTGAAATAGGCGCCGGTCCGGACCCGAGAACAGGTCCAGTAGGAGGCGGTGGCGCCGGGGCCGAAGGTGCGGAACCCATGGGGACTCATTCATCTGAGCCTACGGGGCTCGCAGGCTCAGGCCGCCCAAATATGGTGCACATGGCATCATAGAACTCCTTAAGTTGGTCAGGGGTTGCTCCCGGCCCTGGGAGGGGAGCGAAAAGTGGAGCCGACCCAGGCACCCGCTCTGCGGAGCGGGGCCTCGAACGCTGAGGTTCCTCCGACTCGTCACACAAAGGACGCGGCGAAGTCGAAGCACGCTTCGATTTCTTGTGCTTTTTGGGATGCCTCTTACCTGACTATTTGGAAGAAGAGGACTTCGATCCTCCGGAGTGGTGCTCAGATCTTCCTCTCGACTATGATGGAGACCAAGATCGACGGGGAGACTTCTGAGGCGCCGGTCGCCGGGCCGCGATTAGCTTTAGGGACTGCTCCCTCAAAGCTTTTGGCACCATGGCCTGGCAATCGGAGCACCACTCCGTATCATGGTCATGGAGACAAACTAAGTGGGGGTCCGTGACCGACATGGTGCGGTGACAGGCGCTGCACGGCTTGAACCCTGGGGTCTTCTTGCTAGATATCCCTAGCACACTAAGAGAAGTCGACAAAAAGTCGAAAAAAGGTTGTCGAAAAATGATAGGGGGTAAGTTCTCTTTGAAGGATCTGCAAAGGATCCGGAGTTGAAACAAAATCTCAGAGACCAGCTGGGCGAACACCCTCAACACGTCCAACCCTGCTACCACCAGCAACCTCGAACAGGGAGTGAAAAACTTCAACACCTGGATCACCAATTGTGCAGACAGCATCATCCCCACCAATAGCAACATCCAGAGAAAATCCTCCAAAAAGGGCAGCTGGTACACCCAAGAAGTCAGAACAGCGAAACGAGACAGTAAACAGTTGGAGAGGAGATGGCACACCAGCAAGGACACCCCCGACAAGGCAGCCTTCAAGACCTCCCTCAACCTCTACCACCGCCTGCTGAGGGCAACAAAGAAGACAGCCCTTGCTGCACGCATCGAAACCAACGACAATACCACCAAGGGACTTTTCAACAACGTTAAGGAATTTTCCAACGCGCCTGCCAGTGAAAACAACATCACACACTCACAGGAGCTGCGCGACAACCTCGCCCACTTCTTCCACGACAAGATCGCAACCATATACAAAAACTTTGTTAGAAGCCGGCTTGGTATATGGTGTACACTTATGTAAGTGGGCACCCTGCACCAATCGAGACAACCCTTATGATGATTTTAGTGGTCTTAGACAACATTAGAAAGCTCTCTAAGTGGTAGCTGTGGAGAGCAGCCTTCAGGCTTAGTCCAGAAGGAGTGTAAAGCAGCTTGTTTTACCAGAACATAATTTTATAGGTATAGATTAAGTGAAAAAGAACCACACAGTTTAGTTATAAAAATATGTATTTATTACAGAGCACTCACTAACACATACAGATATCTCCTAGCTGGAGATATACACAATGCACACAATACTTTTCAATAGAAACCGGTAAGTAGCATGAAAAAGACAGTGGTCGCCAAGGGGAGACCAAACCATATACTAAAATAGGGGTTATGCGAACCACGACTCGAGTCAAGACTATACCCAGAAGATGTACAAGTGCCGGGGACCCAAGGAACCACCCGAGGTAAGTAACCAGGAACCCCACCGAGGCCGTGTGCAGAGTGGGAACATGACCCGGGCTCAATACAAGTCAATGGGTAAGTTGCAATTTTAAAGAAGAAGGACCCTTCCCAGTGGACCCTGAAGAAACCCTGTGGAAGACAGAAGGTTGGAGAGCCACCCCACCCGTGGATACCCTAGGAACCAAGATACCTACACCAGGGAAGCCGGGTGCATAGGTGTGAAGTGGTGTCGGAAACCGCTGTTGAACCCAAAGGAGGACTTCAGGAAGATGCCGCTGCTGGTGAAAGTGTCCAGTGGAACCCAAAAGTGGATTCAAGATGAGAAGTACCTGCAAGCAGAGGGGACAGAGTCTATGCCACTTATGAGTGACCAGGAGGCACGGAAGACGATTGCCCACCGATGGGTGCTGCAGGAGAGATGACGGTGACATTGGAGCTGCAGCTGTGAGGGCCAGACGATGCTGTGGAAGACCAGTAGCTGTACACGAGCTGTCCCACGTCGGATGTCGAGAGTTGAGGGGTCAGTGTCCGTCGGGAGCACCAACAAGCCATGGCAACTGCAAACAATGTGGAAAGAGAAGAAGGTGCAGTGTTGGGACCAGCAAGGTCCGGGTGACTCACCACAAGCAGGGGAGTCAGAGCAGGCCCCGAGCAATAAGGGGAGCCCACTGAAATCAAAGAAGACCCTCAAGAGGACCCACAGGCTGGAGGCACGGGAGTCGCAAGGGGACCTCGAGCAGCTCACCAAAGATGCAAGCCTGGATGCAAGTGATACGGTGAGGACGAAGATCTTGGTCACAGGAGATGCTTGAGGTTGGGACTACTTGGAGCCCGAAGATCTTGGTGGAAGGAAGCCAACAAGCCTTTGCAACAGCAAGTCGTCACGGTGCACAGGGCTTCGGTTCCTGCAGCTCCGACGAGGGATACTGGCCCTTGGTGAGAGGACAGGGCAGGCCTCGAGGGATGTGAAGAACCAACACCTGTGTTGCTGAGCCTTTCGGAGTCCATGGGAGCTCAGGATCAGCAGACCGGTCAGCGTAGTTGCGGTACCTGCAGATGCAGGGAAGGGAGTCCTTCACTTCAAGGGAAATTCCTTCAGGTGTCTTAGATGTCCACAGGCCTTGGAAGGTTCCTGTATGGAGTACAGGCACAGATGTTGCAGCAGACGAGCAGGGCGACGAGACCAGGAGCAGCAGGAGTCCTCCCTGTTGCAGTCTTGATGCCCAGAGCGAAGTCCAGAATGCTCAGACGGTCGAAGTTGAAGTGGTGTCTTGAAATGTATCTTGTCCCACGACGAATCTAGGGACCCACCCTCAGGTAAGCCCTTAAGTACCCTAAGGAAAGGGTTGGGATGATTCAAGGTTCCCTCCCAGGGGTGGGGTCGGACAGTGGGGAGGATACTCCCATGTCCTTTGTCCAGTTTTGCGCCAGAGAGGGAGCCAACGGCTCCCTGAGCTGGTATGAACTGGACTATGGAAGGAGGGCACAATATGTGCCCTGCAAGCAGACTGAGTGGCGCTGGCCAGCGTCCCCACCCTGTCCCAATACACTAAACCCTGTCTGGGAGGTGGTCACACCTCCCTGTGACAGGATACCTATTGATTGTTCTGCCTTCCCCTGCTCAAGCCCGGCTAAGCAGCAGGAGGGCAGAATCGTGTCTCTGGCCGGCAGCATCCATGTTGTGCTGTCCAGGTCTGGAAGACTGGTACCGGGAGCACTGAGGGCCTCCCGGAGGAGCTTTACAGTGCATAGAATCATACCTCCCACACCGTTTACGGTGTGGGGGTATGATTCCAACATGTTTGATACCAAACATGATAGGGTTCGTTACAGCCAGTTTAGAGATGGTCATCGCGTAATGACGCATGGCCACTCAATGTATCGATGCACTTACAGCCCGGGAGAATGGACTCCGAAGGCTGTAGGGGTGTCCTGCTCATGCAGTGGCATCCTCACACTTAGAACCGAGCACCCTGCCTTCAGGATTGAAAAGGCCTGCTTTAGGGGCGACTTATAGGTTTTAAGTGCAGTGTCCTTAGATATAGGGAAACCTATATCTTTCGTAAGTGGTGCTAGCACCAGCTTACACAGGCTGCAATGGCAGGCCTGTAGTTACAGTTTGAGTGGTCCCTCATGGGTGGCATAATACATGCTTCAGCCCATGGGGGATCCCTGGTGTACCTATGCCCTGGGTACCTCAGTACCATATACTAGGGACTGATAAGGGTACACCAGTGTCCAATCTGGGATGTACCTAAGTACTTACCATACCAATTTAGGGGAGAAAGCACAGAGACTGGGGTCCTGATTAGCAGAATCCCAGTCAGACTAGTCAGAAACCATCACAGCACCAGGCAAAAAGTGGGGGTAACCATGCAGAAGGATCCTACCTTCCTACAAACTTCGAACCCCAACCTGCACCTATGGACTTCCTCGACAGATACGCCATCACCGTAACCGATACAAACCACACACTGACCACCTAAAATATCATCTACACCCAGGACACCACCGCCACCATGAAATTCATCGGCTAGGGAGCTCTCACAGACCCATGCCCGCACCCCATCTTCAACCTCGGAAACCAAAGGATCGTCCAGGAACTCACCACCCTACTCAACACCTCTATCTTCACCGCAACATTTCCCAACACCTGGAAACACGCCGAAGTCAGACCACTACTCACAAACCCTCCACCGACCCCAGCAAACTCAAAAACTATCAGCCAATCTCACTCACCGGCAACCCCACCATCACCAGAACCAACTTCCACAGATGCATGACAAACGTAGTCGACTGGATGAAGAACAACTGCCTGCAGCTGAACACAGACAAGACGGAAGTACTGATCTTTGGCAACAGCAGCAACACATGGAACGACTCCTGGTGGCCAACAGAACTAGGACCCGCACCCACTCCCTCCCAATTATGCCAGAAACCTCTGAATCATCAATGACAAGAAGCTCACTATGAAATCACAGATCAACCCAGTCTCTCCACCTGCTTCCTTACTCTACGCATACTACGTAAGATCTTCGAGTGGCTACCCCTACACACGAGGCACACTGTGACACAAGCCCTCATCACCAGCCAATTGGGCAACGGAAATGCCCCCTACTTAAGAATCGAAGCACACCTCCTTCAGAGACTTCAGACCATACAGAATGCCGCTGCCAGGCACATCCTTGGCCTTCCTCGAGAAACCCACATCACACCCCACCTCAGGAAACTCCACTGGCTTCCCGTACAGAAGAAATGCCAATTGAAGCTGCTGACCCACGCACACAAGGCTCTACAAAACCAAGGACCTGTCTGCATTAACCACCGCCTGAACTTCCACCAACCATCATGAAGACTACGCTACGCCTCCCTTTCACTTGCCCATACTCTCCACATCTACCGAAGCAGAAGTGGAGGGTGCTCCTTCTCCCACATCGCAGCAAAGACCTGGACCAGCCACCCCACGCACCTCCGGACCATCACCTCACTTCCGGAATTCCGAATGGCCCTCAAGACCTGGCTGTTCGAATAAGCCTCTGGGATCCACAAGCACCTAGATACCCTATCGGGTGATTATCCGCACTTTATAAATCCTGATTGATTGATTGACGCATGAGATGGGCTGGCTGGCAGACAACCAACAGAGGGCAGATGGGCTGGCCGGCAGATAACCAACAGAGGGCTCTTGCGAATATGGGGAGTCCGGAGGATCTTCAGAGGGACCAGGAATCTTCTGAATGAGTTGCAGCATAGCCTCCTTGAAGGCCTCAACCTGCTGTGGGGTCACTGACGGCCCGTAAACTCGGGGCACGCCAGAACCAGCCTCGGGATAAGTTTAGATTTAGAGAAAGATGTCAAGTTAGACCCTTTGCGTGCCAACTGTACGACTTCTTCCTGGAGCAAGAGCAAAAGGAAGGAGAAGAATCCAATTTTGTCTTCTTATTTTTGGGAAGAGACGTCTTTCAACTTCATCTTCCGGTAACCCTAAGACTTGGAATGAGACCGAGACTTGGAACAGCAGTGGGCCCTGGAGCAGAAACGTGCCTGGAACTTGAAGCAGGAGCAAGCCATAATTCTGGAGCAGGATCTGCCCTGTTTCTTGTGCTTAGTGACGTACAGCTTAGCTTTGCACTCCCCAGTTGCCTTTAAGTGCATCATGGAATATCTGAGGCAGCACTTCGAGTCATGTTTGGACCTTCATCACAGGAGGTAGATGTTGTGCAGGTCCCCTACCCAATTCTGTTTCTTGCAGTCGCAGCATGGTCTGAAGCATATGGTCTTCAGGGGTGAATTTTTCCCTGGTACACTGTCTTAAAGAAAATGTTTTGGTGTCATTACGACATCAACAAATAGTTTGAAAGCAGGGCTCTGGATGTAGGCTGGAGGGTGTGGAAAGAAAGTAACTGATGCCAGTACACAGGGGTGATGCCTATGTACTGCTCCGCGCTGTCACTTTCGGAGGCAGTGCGAGGCCACCATAAAGTTTGATAGTGCCACCTACCAGAGCAATTTCTGAAGAAGATGCACATCCAGTCTGGCACCTGGGAGAATTTAAAATGTGAGGAATTTGCAGTTAGAAGTATCAATCGAAAACTAATATTTAAACCCATACACTGTGATTAGCAACTTTTTGATTTTTGTATGTGCAAGGCCAGTATACATTTAATATTTGTTGAAGTTTGGAATAGCATTTATTGACCCCTTCAAGTTGATTAAGCCAATAAATCAAATGCACAATCAACTTAGCGGTGCATACAGTGACTTACTTATTGCCCAACCATATCATTTTAATGTATGCCTTTGTCTACTGTGGCTGCCCCATCCATCTCTATGCCGGCACTGCTGCCCCTATCCCTTTCAGGTTACCAGTGCCTATGCCAACCCCTTTCTCTCATGACTGTTTCACACCTTTGAAATGGCACTGCTCTCCAATTTCCTTTGTGGCAGGAGCACTTCCAAGTGCGCCTATCTAGGTGCCTGCATTGCTGCCGCTAGGTTCTAGAACTGCTTCCCTCGGACAAACACATATTGGTAGGGGTGCACTTACCATTGTGTATCTCTAGGCTTTGCCATAACTCTGTCACTGTAGCTCATAACTCCTCAATGATCTGGGATAGGTTGCCAATCTTCAATCCACCTCATGTGCTGACACTGCTGCCCTGCCTCAGTGCTGCCCTCCCCATTCTTAGAGCTCATACTGCGGTCTCTGCACCGAGAAAATTCCATTACTTCTCCTCTCAAACTGTCAGCACGGAGAGGCCAACCAGCATTTCAGAGGTTTCCTCAAAAATCACAATTTTCCTGCTGGCATTGAAAATCATCCCTCATGGAGACCCGGTGATCATGCCCCATAAAGGCTGTAGTAATAGAGCCACGCACGGTAACAGTGACAATTCTTAACCACTAAATTATCTAAATTCATTACTTCTATAGTACACGACAGGCAAACTTCAAGGTGGCTGCAGATGAGTGAGTAGAACTTTTGTGGTCTGTGTACCAGAGGTAAAGGGCCCTCCAGGCGGGCTATGCACTTCTGCAGTGTAAAGATCTTTTTAAGGAGGTGGAGGATGAGTCACAAATAGAATATAAAGTGCTGTCTGCCCTGTTACGGTGACATGCTATCTTGCTGATTTATAGAACCCTGGTATATAAACCCGCAAACACGCTAGAGAGGTTGAAGGCGAGATGGAAGAGAAATATGTAGTCAGAATTGGGATGAGGCAGGAATGTACCAGAGAGAAGTCGTGATTCATTCCGGGTTTAGGCTAGTACAGCCTAAAATTTCACACCGTGTGTATTATATGTACATACAACTGTATAAATTTGGAGAGCTCTTGGAGAATACCTCCTTAAGGGAATAGGGGCAAAAACTGACCTTTTTCCATATCACATGGGACTTCCCCCAGGTCAGTGCATTTCGGAATGGGGTAATAACTTGTTTATAGACCATTAAAGATAGTGCAATAGATACTGACACAAAAGGGGCAATATTCGTTTTTTTGCAACAGGGCCTGGCCGAAAAACAAAAAAAATCTTAATTGATGTCGGATTGGTAGTTGCAAGACAAGACACTGCAGCAAATGGGGCAGTCCACTGTTGCCAACTTTGGGATTTATAGTGCAATACTTTTCAACAGTGACTGATATAAAAAAAACAGTATATTTGAGTCAGGGTGGTCCAAAAAATGTTGATATGTTAAGAGGCCATAGAAGAGTTATTATGGTAATAGATAACGGCATGCTTAACTATGAAACACGTTCTGCAAAACCATGATGCTAATGTTGGAATGAGGATGGGAGAAGAGGGCGTGGTTGTGGAGCACCTGATGTTATGCCCAATGGCCTTATTTAAAAGCCAGACCTGTCTCTCTTACCAACAGAAAGCAGACCCCCTGACAGACCCACTGCTCAACAACCAATCCCTAATGACCTGTAGCCTCAACCTCATTCTTATCTAAATACCCACAATCATCTTTCACATTCACAATAAAAATGCCCATTGCCAGCACACTCTGCACAAATTTCTCCTCCCCTGCTGTCTCACCATTTCACAAAGAAGACATTGTAGGTTCACATCACTGCTAACATCAACCATCTGAGTGGCGCTTGTGGTGCTGCCTCCATATTACTAGCCTTGTACTGCAGCCCAAAACCAGTCCTTGACCAGGCAACAGCAGACATATTGATACGTTTGCAGTCAATAATCGCCTCTAAGCAGCGATTCTGTGCCTGCAGGACCATGGTGGGTGGTATCTTTCCTATCACAAGCCCAAAGGTGCAAGTGAAAACCAGACATGCTGCAATTAGAGCAGTTTATTCCTTAAAGTCAGCCTGCTCATGACAGTACTCTAACCTGGGTGTGTTGGTCCCACTCCATGACTGCATACACTTCTAGCGTAGTAGTAAAGCAAATACAGCCAGAATGCTGCAGTCACCACTCCATGTCTCTCAAAGCCACGCACAGCACATGCCCTCTTGGTACTATCACAGGCGGTATGAAGTGCAGCGTGTCTATGCCACGGCAGTGGTGGTGTGTGAGTCCGTGCATACCTGTACAATTAATAACACTGAAAGATGCATAAAGTAATGCAGATATGGATTTAGGTCATCGTACATTACAAATATCTTGTTTTAGAGTCAAAGTAATTTGTACTCTCGCCTGAACAGTGTAGTGTCATGTGAGTTAGCAATGACGGAACCCTTTTGGTTCCTGATGGACTCCGTAGAACTGTGACGCAAGTGTTAGAGCACAGTAAAGTAAAGTGAATGCAGGTTTAGTACGTGGATTTCGCGGTTACACTCAGATGAACAAAGACGTGTTATATTAAGCTCCGTGTGTGAGGTAGTCATTAGCGGGTACATAGGCTGGGGAGGACACTACAACTGGTGATAAGATAGGGGATAAGTAACCCGAAGATCGACAGTGCTCTCCCAGAGTTTGCAGTGGTCCAGCAAGCTGCTCGTGCGTGCCACGTGTGCCTCCACGAAGTGCCGAATTGATGTTTGTCGTATGTGGAGTCAAAGCACAACTACAGCCAGTGTGAAGCATTTGAAGAGAACCAAGTCTCACTCACAAGTCTACACATCATTGGCCAAGAACCTGCGGGAAGGCCATAAAGAAATGTACTGCACTACTACGCAACCTAAAGCTATAGATTATCCTAAAGCTATAGATTATACGGAGTGATAACGTTAAAGGCGGATACAACAAGGTTTTGAAAGAGCAGCAAATAGCGACAGCAAATCGCAAGATATTGCTGTGATCAGAAGTGCTGCGATGCAGAGATTATCCAGGTGTCAGTACAGACGCCTAAAAGCAAAGCGATTCATATACATCTGCTTACCAGAACTGAGTAAAGAGAGTCATCACATCACAGCGTTGGGGGAAGTAGATCCAGAAGAAGTGCCCAGGGTTTTGTTTACGGAGCCACCCATACGCGAAGCGGCACACCACCAAAGCAGCCGAGTGGATCTGCAAACAACTCCAGAGTTCTTTGAAGATCTGAAAGCCGATAGCGGTGATCGGAATAGGGAAGTTTGTTTTCTCAATGAAGACCAAGAAAGGGACAATGTTTCCTGTAATTATCACAGATGACCCAGAGGCCAGCAAGTCGCTAGGCCTCAGAGATGGTTTGCATAAACAAGATCACAAAGCCGGGTTGGAAAGAACATTACTTTCTGCATCTGTAAGTTCCACCAACGGTTATAATGCCGCCGACATTTGATTATTTCATTGATGCTCTAGAAGAAACAGATAACAAGAAGATTATCAAATAACTTAACAATCTTGCTGGTGAAGTTGTGAAAGAAGTCAAAGATAATGCCGCGATCTGAAGAAATTACATAACGTCAAATCAAAGAAACCTTGAACCTCAAGTTCAATCCAATGCCAAATGCAGATTACGAAAGGTACATTTTCAGTCAAGAATGACAAAAAGTTGGTGAAAGGGGGCGTGGTTTAGACAGCGAGGCAATGGCAGTGTAATTTTGGGTTTGCTCCCGACGGTGCGGACCTGTAAAGGAGATTAAACTGCTCTATTCCGCCTGAAATTGAACACAAGTGGGAATAACTATGAGCAGGCATCTTCTAGAGGGCAGCAATGCTTCAAGCGCCTCATAAACAGCACCTTACAAGGTTTTTACAGATTTGGTCAGTGCCCATATCTCTGCCTCCTACTCATCAACATGGCCGCCACTGTTCCTCTGATGAGAGGTGGGGGGGGAAGCAAGTTTGCCGGTAACACCATCGTGACAGCGATCAAGTACCAACTCTTCTCCCTACGTAACTGCAACATCGCGCAGCATTGCACACCCTCCTGCAGTGCCATGATGGACAAGGTACTTACCTTCGGTTATGCCTTATCTGGTAGAGACATGGTCTAGCAGCAGATGTGAACTTCCAGGCAACAGGCTGGATCCAGAAGATTTTTCTTAGCAGTACCCCTGCACGCAGTTAGGTGGCGTTGGTCGACTCCACGTGACATTGTATGGCATCGAGTTCGTTGTCGTGATGTCTGCGTCGTATATATAGGCCACACCTCGGCTCGCTGAAGTCACTATTCTTCACAACTTTCCACGCCAGAAGCACAGAGCCATGAAGTTAACTGACAGTGGTGTGTTTAAACAACTAGGGCCCTGAAGGGGAACAGCCCTGACATGACGAACTGATCAGCAGTGCGGGGAGGATGGGTGGGTCGGTAAGGAATCTGCGGCTGGATCATGTCTCTACCAGATAAGGCATTACCAAAGGTAAGTAACTTGTCCATCTGATACAGACATCTAGCCGCAGATTCCTTTCCTGTGGACAGATACCCAGGCAATGCCATCCCTGGAGGAGGGACTTCGGGAACGTTTTAAACCAGAAAGTCCTGTAGGACTGAACGGCCAAAAAGACCCTCCCTACAGACCTGATTGTCCAGGCAATAATGCTTAGCAAACATGTGCAGGGATGCCCACATAGCCGCCTGGCAGATGTCAAGAACAGGGACACCACGCTGGAGAGACGTGGTGGCTGCCTTTTCTCTGGTGGAATGAGCTCTGAGGCCTTCAGGAGGCTGTTTCTTTGCCAGAGAGTAATAGATTTTAATACAGAGGATAACCCATTGTGAGATGGTCCTCTTTTGTACAGCACGTCCCTTCTTTGCTCCAACATACCCCGCCGAAGAGTGGGTCGTCCACCCAAACTCTTTAGTGCGGTCAAGGTAGAACGATAAAGATCTTTTTGGGTCCGGACGATGGAGACATTCCTCTTCCTGCAGAGGAGCATAGAAGGTGGGCAAGGTGACAGATTGCCCTAGGTGGAAAGGTGTCACAACTTTAGGCTAAACAGAAGCCCTAGTGCGGAGCACTACCTTGTCTGGAAAGACGGTCAAGTAAGGAGGGTGATAGGAAAGCGCCTGCAACTCGCTCACCCTCCTGGCAGAGGTTATTGCCACTAAAAAGGCTGCCTTAATGGTGAGCAGCCAGAGGGGACCATTGTGCAGTGGCTCGAATGGTGCACATATCAGAATAGTGAGGACCAAGTTAAGGTCCCACTGGGGCATGATGAAAGGTGAAGGGGAAAACAAATGTGTAAGCCCCTTCAGAAATCTATGTACAATAGGAGACTTGAACAGTGACGGTTGGTCTGGTAACCGTAAAAAGGCAGAAAGGGCCAAAAGGTAACCCTTTAGAGTGCCCAGAGCAGAGAAAGGATGAAAAGAAGAATGTCAGAGAGGGAGGCAGACAAAGGGTCGATAAACTGTTCAGTACAATATTTACAAAATCTTTGCCATCTGCAGGCATATACCGACTTAGTGGAGGGACACCTGGCTGCCAAAATAACTTCGCACACTTCGGGAGGAAGGTCAAAAGCTATCAACTTCTGCCGCTCCGTCTCCACGCAAGAAGGCATAGAGTTGACAGGTTCGGGTGGAGAACCCTTCCCTGCTGCTGCAAAAGAAGATCCTCCTGAAGGGGCATCCTGATCGGGGATCGATGCTCATTTGCAGAAGCTCGGGATACCAGACTCTCCGTGCCCAGTCTGGAGCCACAAGGATGACTTGGACGCAGTCATTCCTGATCTTCTTGAGAACTCTGGGCAGGAGTTGTATGGGCGAAAGGCGAACAGGAGGCCTGAGCTCCACTTGAGACGAAAAGCGTCTCAGATCGAGAGCCGCCTTGGAAACTCCAACACGCAAAACTGCTGACATTGCAAGTTCTCTGTGGAGGCAAAAAGATCTAACCAAGGCTCTCCCCACTACTGAAAGAGACTTGGCGCCACCTCCAGATGGAGACGCCACTCGTGACCTGCAAGGCATCGACGGCTGAGTTCGTCTGCCCTGGCGTTCAGGGAACCTGCCAGGTGTTGAACCACCAGAGCTATGCCCTGCTGTTCCAGCCATGTCCAGAGGGCCTCTTGACAAAGAGTCCATGATCCCACTCCACATTGTGTTTGTTGCAGTACCACATGGCGGTGGTGTTGTCTGTGAACACTTGAACTGTGCTTATTTGATGGAGGGTAGAAAGGCTTTCAATGCCAATCGGATCGTTTGTTGATGTGGAGTCTGGATTCCGCCGGAGACCAGAGTCCTCTTATCTCCACCTCGCCTAGATGGCTGCCCCATCCTAGAAATGGTGCATCTGTCACTACTGTGAGGTCTGGTTGGGGAAGGGAGAGGGGTCTGCCACTGACACAATCATGATTCGTCAACCATCACAGCGGGTCTCGTGTAGTTCCCTCCGACATATGGACCATGTCGGAGTGATTTCCCTGATGTTGCGTCCACTGGAACTTCAGGACCCACTGCAGAGCCCGCATATGCTATCTAGCATGTGTCACCAGCAGGATGCTGGAGGCCATGAGTCTCAGCAGCCTCAGAGTCATTCTCCCCGAAATCCAGGATAGAGGCTGAAACATCGGTATCATAGCCTGAATATGCTGGGCTCGCCGCTCAGGAGGCTAGGCCCGAAACTGCACTGTGTCCAGAACAGCTTCCATGAAAGGAAGCATCTGAGAGGGAGTCAGGTGTGACTTCGCACGTTGATACTGATCCCCAGCAAATGCAAGAGGTTCCGCCGCAGTCTGGAGGTGGGTGACGACAGCTTCCTTCAACAGCCAGTCGTCGAGATAGGGGAAGACTGGCACCCCTGATCTCCGCAGATGAGCGACAACCACCACCATCACCTTGGTGAACACCCGATGGGCGATGGTAAGGCCAAAAGGGAGCACAGTGAACTGAAAGTGCTCGTGGCCCATTGTGAATCGCAGGTAACGCCTGTGGGCAGGCAGGACAGGGATGTGAAAATTTGCATCCTGCAAGTCCAACACTACCATCCAGTCTCTTAGGTCAAGGGCAGAGGGCAGATAAGACCTGAGCCAATGTGAGCATCTTGAATTTCTCCTTTTTTAGAAAGTAGTTGAGGGCTCGTAGGTCTAGGATAGGATGAAGGCCATTGTCCTTTTTCGGGACCAGAAAGTAGCGTGAATAGCAACCACAGCCTACTTCTGGTGCGGAACGCTCTCTATGGCTCCCTTGGCCAAGAGAGCCATGATTTCCTCCTGGAACAAAAGTAAATGATCCTCCGTCAGCCGGTCGAAGGATGGAGGCATGGAGGGAGGGATGGGCTCAAAGGGGAAGGAGTAGCCCCTTTGGATAATCTGGAGAACTCACCTGTCCGAGGTAATGTTTTACCAGTGGTGGAGGTGATGGTGGATCCTGCCACCAACTGGACACCCAGGTTCTTGAAGGGGAAGACTAGAAGAGCTTGGAGGCTGAGCTGCCGGGGAGCGCTTGACCACACCTCTGGCTAACTGACCCAGGGGGTCGGAATGAACCGTGCCCTAATCCGCACAGGGTTTGTGGAACTTCAGCGACTCGCTTGAAAGCCCCTTCCGTAGTCATGAAAGGAGCGAAAGGCAGAATGGGGACTGGAGGCAGATGAGAGGACCATGGACTTGACTGCAGCCCGTGAATCCTTAAAGCTGTCTGCCTTGTATCCAAAGAGATGTGTGCCATCAAAGGGCATGTCCATGAACGAAGCCTGGACATCTCCTGAAAAGCCAGATGTTCTCAGCCAGGCGTGGCGTCTAACAGCCACTGTCGTAGACATCTCTGTGGCCAGCGAGTCGGTCATTTCTAAGCTTCATCGAATGGTGAGCTTTGCTGCATCTCTCCCGTCTGCTATGGCTTGGGAGATAATGGCCCTGGCCTCCTCCAGGACCTGTGGCAGCACTTGCACAACCGTTTCCCACAGAGAATGGGAATAATGGCCCAATAAGCATGCAGTGCTCACCGACCGCAATGCAAGGCTTGCAGAAGAAAAAATGTTCTTGCCCTAACTGTTCAGCCTCTTGGATTGCCTGTCTGGAGGAGCGGCAGGGAACGCGCCATGGGAGGTGGAGGCTTGGACCACCAAGCTCTCTGGGGTGGGGTGGGTAGTGAGAAAGTTTGGGTCGCCTGGGACAGAACGGCGGGAGATCATCCTGTTCACAGGTACTCCTGTGCTGGGCTTGGACCATGTTACCAGAAGAACGTCCGTGAGGGCTTCATTGAATGGGAGCAAGGGTTCCTAAGAGGAAGCTCCCGTCTGTAGCACCTCTGTCAAGATGTTAGTCTTGACAGCCACTGTGGGTAGCTGAAGGTCAAGGACCTCAGCTGCCCAGCGCATCACCATTTCACAGTAAGAGGAGAAAACATGCCAGTGTCCAGGGAGGTATCCAGACCACTAGCCTCACCCAATTACTCATGCCGGTCAATTTCCTCACTCTTTCTTCTAAAGGGTCCAGCGACCCCTTCAATCTTCTCCGAATCCTAGCCCTCCAGAATAAGGCTCAGAAAATGACCTAGGACCTATTGGTTCAGACTCTGAATCGCCTGGAATCAGAACGGGGCTGGTGCCGCCGGGAGCATCGGCGTCAGGACCGGCATTGGGGAAGATCGCAGTGGTACGACCGGTGCCGGTCCAGATCCATCTCTGGATCCATCGGCGTCGGAGATGCCGATGTGGAACCCAATGGGTCCCCCGACCCCGCAGGGCCAGAAGGCATGCCGTAAGGGTCAGACCATTCACAAATGAGGCGCATGGCCTCATAAAACTCCTTACGTTGAGAGGGGGTCCCCTCCAGCTCCCAGAAAAGCAGGGACGTGCAAAGTCAGCCCAAGCACAGATTCCAGAGAACAAGGCCTTAAATGCTGATGTTCCTCTGTCAGCTCCCTCATTAATCCCTACAATGGTGGACTTATTTTTATCATTTTGCTGATTCTGGTTCCGCATCTGAACAGTAAGAGAAGCCATCACAGTTGTCATCCCAAAGGACGGCAAAGACCTAAATCTAGCAAAAAACTACAGACCAATCTCCCTAATTAACTTAGAGGGTAAGATATATGCCAAACTCTTATCCCAAAACCTAGAACCACTCCTACCTAAACTGATTAGTGTATCTCAAGTAGGCTTTATGAAAGGTCGAATGTTAAATGATAACACCATGCTCCTATGCCATGTATTAGAAAGAGGAAAATCATCGCCCTCTTAAACAGTGGCTATCACGCTAGACGCCGAAAAGGCATTAGAAGAGGTCTCATGGGTCTTTCTCAAGAAGACCCTATGTAGATTCAATCTTGGGAATGACTTTATCAAAATGGTTATGACCCTGTACATCACTCCAAGTGCTAGGGTGAGATCAGGAGGCCTTGTCTCTTCATCTTTTAAATTAGAGAAGGGCAGTAGACAGGGATGCCCTCTCTCCCCCTCTTTATTCATCATTGCCTTAGAGCCACTCCTCTACCATATCCAGAATAACAACTCCATATCCAGTGTTAATTACAACGAGGAAATAGTTAAGGTAGCGGCGTACGCAGATGATATTTTGATTATGACAGAAAATGCTCATCATTGAAGCACGTATTAATACTATCGAAAATTATGCTGGGATGGCAGGCTATAGTCTCAATAGAGACAAATCAGAAGTGAAAGGCCTCAATAACATTTGCTCTAAGGAAGTTATTGGAGACTTCGGATTGGCATGGCAAACTGGCTACCTCAAATATCTCAAGATTGAATTTGGCACAGACCTAATAGATACCCTACAGCACAACGAGAAGTTGACCCTACACAAAATGCAAAAACCTCTTGATGGCTGGAATCCTAAGTTCATTACATGGACGGGATGCATTTAGACCATAAAAATGATGATCACGCCTATAGTAAATTACCTTTTATCCTTGCTTCCACTTTCCCTCTCAGATGATTTCCACCATAGGTTAGATGAACTTATATATGTACCTTTATCTGGCAAAGCAAACATCCCAAAATATTGATCAAAAAAACGTCATCTCCCTAACTCCCTTGGAGGAGTGAACCACGCAAACTTCAGAACCTACCAGACAGCCTTTCTGGCCAAACAGGGCTCTACATGGTATTACCCCCACCACTGGATTACACTCCAGCTTGGTTTCTAGTCGAAAGAGCAATTCTAACAGACTCTCACCCATCATGCTACTCTCCACCAAACCTAAACCCTCCCTATCAGCTAGACAAATGTTCCTAAACACCAAAAAAGCCCTTCTACAACTGGACATGAAACTGGAAGTCCCGACAAAACACTCTAGCTTGGTTTCCCTATGGGACAACACACTATTCAAGATTAAAGGCACTCCACTTGATTGAAAATCGTGGTCTTCTAAAGGGATCCACTTTCTGTCACATTAGGCCCAAATAAACACCTGCTTTCCTTCAGAGAACTACAGATTCAATTCAAACTAGAAAACATGGACTTCTACGAGTTTCTTAAACTTAAGTCCTATATATCTAAGGCCAACCCACCCTCTCAGAACCCTTCCCTTCCTAATCTGATTGGCATTGCAAACACATGGGCCACCAGGTCCCAAGATACTATAAACTTTTAGAACCAGCCTCCACACGTCTCAACCTAGGCACACAAGAACAATAGGACCAGGATACTCCTATATCCCAGGTGAATTGGAACTTGATTTGGAAATCGGTCGTTTCTCATAAAATCATACCAGCACTCTTGCAAACCAAGTTCTGGCTCCTACATAGAATTTTTTGGACCCACTCTCACCTACATAAAGTTGGCCTTAAAAATGATCCAACCTGTTGGAATTGTAATAAAGAAACTAGAGATTTATCACACTTAATTTTTTCCTGCAGTGCTATCAATATGTTTTGGGACAGTGTATTCAGGTTTCTCTCATCACTATTTGGCTTTCAGATTAAAAGCGAGTTTCAAACTATCATCATGGGATTTCTTGAGTGTTGCCTATCCTCCCTTAACGATGCCCTACTTCTAGATATTCTACTAGTGGCAGCTTGTAGATCCATCCTTACTAATTGGACAAATACTGCTGCCACCTCATTCAAATCCTGGATGAACTGGATTGCGAATATAAGAGGCGCTGACAACAGAACCTTACAGTGCTCTCCTTGGAAGTCACAACAAAGACTCTTATGGGGGAAACTCGACACCATCTTCGCTAACAATAAGCCACCATGAACCCTCATCCCCAATAGGCTGGCTACTTCCCCCTTCACCTGTCAGCCAAATAGTCATTAGCTTCCACTACAACATCCCAAACACAGTGCGCTCTCATCCTTCTTGCTCCTACGATCCTGCGACACCTCAAGAACTGTGAGCCACTGTCTGTATATATTGTTGTTATACAGTGCCTTTAACTGCTTTTTATGAGACTGTGATATACGCTTACAATTCCATGAACATATTGTGTGTCGTCACACACCAAAGTCAAGTAGCACTGCCATAAAAACACAAGTCATGCAGTTTAATCACGAGTCCAATACTTTAACATTTTAGTCCATTTTAATCCGTGTTTTGTTCAAATAGTCTTCCACAGTTTCTGAATTCACAACGAGGCAACGTGATTCCAACCTTTGAATGCTTGAGCTATCCCTGAGGAAGGGCAGTCAGCCCGAAATGCAGTGGATACATTTATGTATGGTTACCTAAGCTGAACAGTGAGTTCCTACATGCTGTAGAATAAGGCCTGGATGGGCATTTCTCAAGCATTCAAAGGTTGGAATCACGTTGCCTCGTTGTGAATTCAGAAGCTATTGAAGAATATTTGAACAAAATACGGATTAAAATGGACTAAACTGTTGAAGTATTGGACTCTTGTGATTAAACTGCATGACTCATGTTTTTATGGCAGTGCGACTTGACTTTAGTGCGTGACGACGTACTTTATATTCATAGAATCATACTTGTGCCATTAGGGCAGAGCACACGTCAAGCCTGCACGCCAAAATTTTGCCACTGAGCAAAGTGTTATTGAGTTATTGACAGATGCCTGTCAGATTACTTCATACAATGAATGCTGGGAGAAACTCTTAGTCTGGAGCGAGTTCTCATGACTGTCGGAGCTGGACAGCATGCCGATCGACAAGCCGCTGACATGGAGGCCGGAGGTGCCCAGAACGAGTCAGTCATGAACATGAAAAGTAAGCCAAAGCACAAGGCAGAGGTACACAAAGTGATGTCTCCACGGAAAAAGAAGTTGTGGTTCAGGTGTGGATTTTCTTTTACACACGAAGGATAATAACCACCATTGAAGAGGTTTGCAAAGGCAGTGGGAAGGAGAACCATTTTGTAACAGTTTGCAAGGCAAAGAAAAAAGTGCGTAACAGTGCGAAAACAAAATGGCTGCCCGAACGCTTCAGAAGGGACGTTCAACGCCCACCCACAAGGCCAAACGACCACACCAGTAGAGGCAAATCGAAACCAAACTAAGTCGATCATCATCTAAATCCTTGTAAAAGGTTATTCAGTATCAACATCAAGTGAAAGTGAAGACGATGGTTGTGTAATGTAGATGTTTATCTCAGAAAAACGTGCGCATGTTGGACTGGCAGCTTGTGAAGAACAAGCATTTGCAATGCAATCGGTCTCGCCTTTGGGGCCTTATAAGTATTTAACCATGCTGCACATTATCCTTGGTGCTGAAACAACTACTGTTCTGTAACATAGAGGCTTTGTCACTAATAGGCACATTATCGGACTGTACATTATCGCACATTACTGCAACATAGCCTTGCTCACATGTATCTTCAGCACAATGATATCCCCAGCTCATGGTAATCACCACAACACAGGGACGACCCAACGACATCCGGTGATTATTATATATAATTTTTTTAATCACAGAAGCAGGAGTAAAAGCAGGCACGGAGGATCTCTACTTGCCTTTCAGTGTGGTGATGTGGGAACGTGCACTGAAATGTGTTTTTTTAACCCGCTATGGCGATTCGCTGTAGAAAAGGGTCTGAATGATCCCCCTCTTCGAAATAACGACACTGATGGTCATATTGCCGCAGTTGTTTTTAGTAAACATAGAAGTGAAGAGTCCAACTCGATCATTTTGGGATGGCTCCAGAACATGACACTTTGTGGCCTGTTGAGTTTTCTGTTTTTGAACCACACTTGTAAAAAGGCATAAAAAAGCAAAGCCTGTTGGCACTGACAATGCTTGTTTTTTTGCAGTGATTGCTACTGTTGATTTTCTATTTATTAGTCCTGTTAACATGAGGTAGCGCAATAACCCAACACAACTGTTCTTTCAGTAGCAAATTCAGACGGCTAAAGTTGCTTTATCAGCATTCAAACCCGAGACTCGGAAGAGTGCAAGGCTGAATCAGTCTTGGTGGGAGTTGAACCCATGATCTCCAGAACACTGCATGTGTCAGTGGCGAGCGTTCATATCTGATATTCAGTCTTCCTTGCAATTCTAAGCAGTCTGGATCTTGCAGGAACACCCTGTCACATGATTTACAGTTGTACACAGGCACAACTTGTGTTAGGGTAAGTGAAACTTGCATGTCACTTGGTTTGAGGTTACACGTTTTCAGGAGGTGATTTGATGATTTATAATTTTAGGACACTGCCTAGGTCTCTCACCGTAAGAGGCATAAAAAGTGTATGAGAGGGTGGGATGAAAGATGATATTATGTGTGGCCTTGGGGCAGCCCATGTAAAGCTGTTGTGAGGGTGTGGAATGCGATAGCAGGTGGCAGAGACTTGCTGTGCATGAGAGCGAGATGCTGAGCTCTAAACCAGGGACACAACACAGGCCCCTGCACCCTCTGCAGCGCAGGGGTTCCCCCAACTCTTCAGGGGGGCCCCAGCCATTTAGAGGGGCCCCAATCATCCAAGGCCAACATATAACTGTGATATATGAGAGACTCACCTCATCACATTCAGCGAGGGGGGCATCATTTTGCATTACGCCACAGTTTTAAACACGGCGGAGATGTAGAAGGTGGTACACAGAGGCGGAGTACGAGCATTAGGTACAGGCCAGAGAGAAAGTAAGCACCAAACTGTAGAACACGCCAGGTATGGGAACACATGGAGAGAAATACTGCCTATAAGCAGGAAATGGTATTGTCCAAAACTCTGTTTTTAATATACAATCAGGGCCTTTGGTGGTCGTATCACTGAAAATACAACATTACAAAATAATATTATTGTCTGCGGGTGTTCACGAAAGACAAGTTTCTACGGCCTGGAATCTAGGGATTGCTAAAGTGATTCTGATATTTTCCTGACTTCTGCTGGTGGAGTTGTAAAGGGGCCTCTATTAGCTGCATAAGGTACTGCATCCTTAATACAATATAATTTACAATGCCAATAGCTCAAACGTTCACTAATGGGAGACCTATTGCATTGCAAAGGCTTGTTTAAACAGTGAAGCGTGATCAAAAGATCTGATTGTGTCTTGTGACAGAAATAAAACAAAAGGCCTAAAGCAACTCTAAAGAAAATGTATTAACATGAAAACAAAGCACAATGAACATGTCCCTGATGGCTTGAAAACAAAAAAGTGCTAAAAAACAAATCTAAACACGTGCACGGCATTCATTTAATGCATGTGTCTAGGGAGGAAGCTCAAATATTTTTCTCTACCTGTCCACAAAGCTTGAGGCAGGTGAGCTAATTAAAAACCTCTGAATGCTAAAAGGTATAATTACTAAATCTGTATCTCAAAGAAAACTCGTAACAATCTCTAAACTCACCGTCCATATTTTTTGCAATGCTGGATGCAACAAAACGTCCATTTAGGTGGTATCATGTTCAGCACTGTCACCTGATCTGACACAGCGGATGACACCTCACAAAAGAGCTCATTTGGAATATATGGAGATCCTCTGCTGGGAGACCTTGTTACCTTATCATCAACAAAGCACATTTCATCACTAGATAACCTGGCAATGATAAATCACAATATTTAATCACATTACAACCGAGCTCAAAAGCTCGCCCAAAAAATGGCACCAGCTTAATAAACAGCTGCAAGGTCACTTTCAAGGGCACAGGTCATTATTTACTGCCATTCGACTGATGAGAGCAGCCAGCAAAAAAAGACAACTGGCCAGTAGGCGAGCATTTACACCAACAAGTAAATATCACCAAAAGAAATAACCCAATGCGAAACGTATTTACTTTTTATAAATACTAGGTAAAACGCACGAAACTGAAACGAGGGACATATTTAAATAATAAGGGGCCGATTCCGATCTCGGTCGGAGGCGCACCCAATACCATTCGGTCGGGAAAAAAGCCATGCGAAAGCCAGTTTCCCGACCGATCCGTACAGCACACCGAACGAGCAAGTACGATGCGCACAACAGCAAAAATTCCGGCCGAGCCGTACTCACCCAAACCAGGTCCTGTTCTCCGACCGAGGCGAATCCGGAAACGCCGAATCGAGTCGCACGGAAGGGAAAATGCAGCCCCGTCCGGCCGGACAAGTACGATGCGCTTTCCGTACGCGCCGAACCCGTCGCTACGCACGGCACGTCAAAGCATCCGGGAGAGGCGCACATAAGCTCCGAATCGCGCCACAACACGATCCACGGCTACGAGACGAACACAGCACAGACGAGGACGACGCGAAGCGACGAGGACGAAGCGAAGCGACGAGGACGAGCCAAGCGACGAGGACGACGCGAAGCAACGAGAAGGACGAACGACACGAACCAACCATGAATCCCTTCGTCCCGATCATACCAATATTCTACATCTACTACCGGAACAGGCACGGACGCGTACGGCGCAGAAGGTAAGTCAGACACCAACCACAAAACACATACAACACGTACACGACACATCACACACATACACTGGGAATATGAATATACTTGCAACAGCAGCACCATAGGGGCGGGATGCCCATCACCAATGCCACATATGCACACAGGGGCCTGAATGCGCGCCACCACCCCAACCCAGGGGGGCTGGATGCCAACCACCCTCAACCAGGGGGGCAGGATGCCTACCACTACTACCACCCTCACCCAGGGGGGCAGGATGCCTACCACTACTACCACCCTTAGCCAGGGTGGCAGGATGCCTACCACTACTACCACCCTTAGCCAGGGGGCAGGATGCCTACCACTACTACCACCCTTAGCCAGGGGGGCAGGATGCCTACCACTACTACCACCCTCACCCAGGGGGGCTGGATGCCTACCACTACTACCACCCTTAGCCAGGGGGGCAGGATGCCCACCACTACTACCACCCTCACCCACGGGGGGCAGGATGCCTACCACTACTACCACCCTTAGCCAGGGTGGCAGGATGCCTACCACTACTACCACCCTTAGCCAGGGGGCAGGATGCCTACCACTACTACCACCCCAACCCAGGGGCGGCTGGATGCCTACCACTACTACCACCCTTAGCCAGGGGGCAGGATGCCCACCACTACTACCACCCTCACCCAGGGGGGCTGGATGCCTACCACTACTACCACCTCACCCAGGGGTGGCAGGATGCTCTACCACTACTACCACCCTTAGCCAGGGTGGCAGGATGCCTACCACTACTACCACCCTTAGCCAGGGGGCAGGATGCCTACCACTACTACCACCCTTAGCCAGGGGGCAGGATGCCCACCACTACTACCACCCTTAGCCAGGGGGCAGGATGCCCACCACTACTACCACCCTTAGCCAGGGGGGCTGGATGCCTACCACTACTACCACCCTTAGCCAGGGGGCAGGATGCCCACCACTACTACCACCCTTAGCCAGGGGGCAGGATGCCCACCACTACTACCACCCTTAGCCAGGGGGGCTGGATGCCTACCACTACTACCACCCTTAGCCAGGGGGCAGGATGCCCACCACTACTACCACCCTCACCCAGGGGGCTGGATGCCTACCACTACTACCACCCTCACCCAGGGGTGGCAGGATGCCTACCACTACTACCACCCTTAGCCAGGGTGGCAGGATGCCTACCACTACTACCACCCTTAGCCAGGGGGCAGGATGCCTACCACTACTACCACCCTTAGCCAGGGTGGCAGGATGCCTACCACTACTACCACCCTTAGCCAGGGGGCAGGATGCCTACCACTACTACCACCCTTAGCCAGGGGGGCAGGATGCCTACCACTACTACCACCCTCACCCAGGGGGGCTGGATGCCTACCACTACTACCACCCTTAGCCAGGGGGGCAGGATGCCCACCACTACTACCACCCTCACCCACGGGGGGCAGGATGCCTACCACTACTACCACCCTTAGCCAGGGGGGCTGGATGCCTACCACTACTACCACCCTTAGCCAGGGGGGCTGGATGCCTACCACTACTACCACCCTTAGCCAGGGGGCAGGATGCCCACCACTACTACCACCCTCACCCAGGGGGGCTGGATGCCTACCACTACTACCACCCTCACCCAGGGGGGCAGGATGCCTACCACTACTACCACCCTCACCCAGGGGGGCAGGATGCCTACCACTACTACCACCCTTAGCCAGGGGGCTGGATGCCTACCACTACTACCACCCTCAACCCAGGGGGGCTGGATGCCTACCACTACTACCACCCTTAGCCAGGGGGGCAGGATGCCCACCACTACTACCACCCTCACCCACGGGGGCAGGATGCCTACCACTACTACCACCCTTAGCCAGGGGGGCTGGATGCCTACCACTACTACCACCCTTAGCCAGGGGGGCTGGATGCCTACCACTACTACCACCCTTAGCCAGGGGGCAGGATGCCCACCACTACTACCACCCTCACCCAGGGGGGCTGGATGCCTACCACTACTACCACCCTCACCCAGGGGGCAGGATGCCTACCACTACTACCACCCTCACCCAGGGGGCAGGATGCCTACCACTACTACCACCCTTAGCCAGGGGGGCTGGATGCCTACCACTACTACCACCCCAACCCAGGGGGGCTGGATGCCTACCACTACTACCACCCTTAGCCAGGGGGCAGGATGCCCACCACTACTACCACCCTCACCCACGGGGGGCAGGATGCCTACCACTACTACCACCCTTAGCCAGGGGGCAGGATGCCCACCACTACTACCACCCTTAGCCAGGGGGCAGGATGCCCACCACTACTACCACCCTCACCCACGGGGGGCAGGATGCCCACCACTACTACCACCCTCACCCAGGGGGGCAGGATGCCTACCACTACTACCACCCTCACCCAGGGGGGCTGGATGCCTACCACTACTACCACCCCCACTCATAGGATGGACAATGCATGACACAACAAGCACACCACAACCTAGGGAATGCAAGATTAAGACATCCCCCACCACCATGACAAGCGTGTGTAGGCTGTGTCAAATGCCTACAACACCGAACATGACTTTCAACATACAATGTGACCCCCTAGCACATGTGCCACACATATATGTGTGTGGCACCCACAATGCAAGCAGCCCATGACCATTGTGGCAATGGGGCCTAAACCCCCATCATCACAGTGACCAAAAGGTAAGTGTGGGGTCCATAGCTGAAGCACATTTTGACCATTGTGGCAATGGGGTCTAAACCCCCATCATCACAGTGACCAAAAGGCAAGTGTGGGGTCCATAGCTGAAGCACATTTTGACCATTGTGGCAATGGGGTCTACACCCTCATCATCACAGTGACCAAAAGGTAATTGTTGACAAAGAAAGAGCTGCAACTGCCAAACTGCATGGATCATTCCTGCTCACAGAACCAAAAACTCATCTGTGGCAAAGTAGTGTATGTGTCCCATTGCAACATAAATTGGGGGAGCCAAATACTGCAGTGCAAATGTAACATTCCTTTGGCCATGTGCAGACAAACAACACCCATGGGGGCTGAGACCGTCAACAGTCATCAATGACACAATGACAGAAGTGACCATCAGAATGCAGAACCACATATTTGCACCAATGGGCACACAAATGCAGATACCCTGTGGAGACAGCAGATGTGAGGTGAACAGATACCATACCATGGCAGCAATGGGACACACAAACCATGATCACTGTGCTGACCGATGACCTAGGAGTCCCAGGGACAGCAGGGGAAACACACCAAACAACATACAGCCAATGGCACACCCAAGATATGCCAATGCAGTGGTGCAGATGCACAAACACAAACAGGCAGACCAACACTGTCATCATACACAGCAGGTGAGGGGTGGGGGTGCCAGTGTCCCCAGGCAACCACACAACACATGAGGAGAGCTGAATACCAATCATACAGATGTGCATACACTGCCACACTAAGGTAACTCATGGATCCAAATCCCCTATGTGGGCAAGCAGGCATTGTCAGGTGAGAGGGAGCACAAAACACACATGTCACACAGGCACGTAGGAACAACAACTGACACAGCAAGTCACAGACACACCACAGCACCACCCCCAGGGCCCCCACAATGTGGTGACCCTGGGCTGAATAAAAATACCACTGTGATGACAAAGCTAAATGTCGTTCACACTATGAACCACAGTCAGGTGTCCTGAGCAACAAACTACCATCACACCTACACAAGCACAAATCAATCAGCATGGCCAGTAAGCCAAGGCCAACATGGAGGCAGGGGCCTAGCCGGGCAACAACTCTCATCTGCACACACTCAACACCACACCCCTCGACCTCCAACAATGTGCAGCAGTGAAGTACACATGCACTGGTGACATTGCACATGCACCCATGACTATTCCAGGGTGGTGGGTGGGAACCAAGGTGTAGAAACACATCACACATGGACACTCAACAAGACTCCTGAATGTCTGACACACTGCACACTACGCTGTACATGGACATGACGGCAATACCACACCGACCAATGGGATCCCAGCCACAGTCACACACCAATGAAGAAGCCAAGGTCACCCACAAAGAACACACATAGACAACTTCCAACATTGCAGCTCTGACCCTGAGGAGTGGCAGCAGTCACACACACAACATGTCACAATCACTGAAAGATAACACAAACTGGAAATCACATGACAGGGGCAAACAACAAGTGCCAAGGGGAAACCTGACTGTGACCCATCTGCGTCTGCACACAAACTCAGCCCTGACAGCAAACACACCTATGGGTGACACCCTGATGACCAGTAATGTGCCATGCACCCACATCACAGAGAACACAGGGAGAAGACTTTGGGGGAACATAGCTCAAGTCAGCAAGCATCACAAACAGGTACAACACTAGGGATCACAGCATGCGCAGATGAATGGAAGTGAACACACAGACATGCACATACAACACACACCTTGGGTGCAGGCAATGTCACACGTGTACACACTGCCATGAGGGGACTCCACTCCTGTGTGAGGAAAGCTGTGCCATATGTTGCCTCAGTAGGGCCCCATCATGTCAGCTGAGCACTTGGTCACACAATCAACAATTAGCACCAAATGAGGGCTCCCATCACATCAGCCTGGTCATGGATGTGCCAACGGAATCATCAGCACAGATCCAACACACTTGTATAGCAATGTTGCACTGACTACACGGATGAGTCCCTCCCCATTGATGCCCAAACCTGCATGTCCACTGGAGATGGCAACACGGTCAGGGAAGTAGACAAATGCAACGATGGCAGGCACAACAGATGTGCAGGGGTGGAAGCCACAGATATGAAATTGCCAATGTAAGTAGGAAACCCATTGCCAAATACTGAACACATGACACCCTCAGATGCTGCTATTGATGACATGGATACACCACATGATAGGACACATTCCCCTGGACCACATGGGTTCCTGCACAGTAACACTTCATAATCATGAGACCAGATATCACCATCACTGCAGCAAGGGCATGGTTAGCTGCACCAACAACATGTACATCTGAAGCATGAGCACTAGAGAAAAGAAAGTTGCTTTATTCAGCATATGTGTTGAGGCCAAACGAAGTCCTGAAAAAGAGCAAAGGCCAATGGCCAGTCCATTGTCAAAGTTCAAACAGGGTGACACTGGCAGATGTCACCCTACGCATGCCTGCACAATACCAGGGACAATCCACTAGGAGGGGCAACCGGGGGGCAGGCCAGGCACCGCAGGGACAGGATCAGGGCTCACCAGGGGGAGTCAGGGAAGGGGTGGTGGGTGCAGGAGAGCCACTGACAACTGCAGTGGAGGTGTCTGACATGGTGTGTGCCGGCACAACTGGGGGCATGACACAGATGTCGTGGGTGCCGGCACAACTGCAGTGGACCCTGCAGATGGGGTGGACAGGTCCGCCACTGCAGTGCCCAAGTCAGACAGGGCGGTAGTGGACTCCACTGCAGTGCCTACCTCCAGGGGAGGAGAATGGGGAACAGGCAAGGTGGGTTGGACAGAGGGGGGACACCCTCACCACATCAGTGGCACAGACAAGCGCAGCGGGGGGTGTGGTGCTGGGAGAGCAAGTGGCAGGGGGAGAAGGCCGGAGCATCTTGGGGATGGTATATCTGTGGGTGGGGGAACCTGGGGCAGGGTGTGGTGGGGGCACCTGTGCAGTGGGGGCCTGAGGGATGGAGGACGGAGACCTTGTGCCTGAGCTGCAGGGTGGTGGCGGGGTCTTGCTCTTAGCACTCCGGGGGACTTGCGGGTGGGGGCCTCAGTCCGTCTGCGCCTGGGGGAGGGTGTCCGGGGGCGAGGGGCACTCTGCTCCGTGTGGGTGGGCTTCCTCTTCCCCCGGGATGCTGGAGCAGCTTCATCGGTGGGGAAGAGGCCGAGGTCACAGAGGAAGAGCTGCTGTGACTTTGGGGTTGCAGGTGAGGCAAGGGAGGGTGCTTTGGAGGGAGAGGGAACTGAGGACTGCGCAGTGCATGTGGATGCGTGTGTGTGTTCCAGGGCCCCATCCCCTGTGAGTCTGGCTTCAGTCCCCTGAATGTGCGTGCGTGTGCGTTTTGTCATTGGCGTGTGTGTCAGTGTGCTGGATGTGTGTGTGCTGGTGTGTGCCTGTGCCAGTGTGTGTGTGCCTGGGATGGGTAAGGTGCTGGGGAGTGTGGATGGAGCAGAGGCAGGAGGGGTGAGGGACCGTTTGAGGAGGGACACTGCTGCCGTCAGGGAGGAGTCCATGGACCTATTGCCCCTCTGTAGGTCAGACATGCCCGATGAGATGCCCTCCATGAACGACACCAGCTGAGTCAACAGCGCGGTGTGCGCATGGAGGACACTCAGCATGGCTGTCTGCCCTACATGGAGCTGGCGAAGGAGGTACACAGACTCCTCACTCAGGGCAGCAGGGGACACAGGGGCAGGGGTGCGGTGCCTGGCCCAAAGGAGACACGCTCCCGGACATGGGAGCCTCCACGGACCTGGGGAATGGGAGCCGATGGGAGGGCGGTGGTGGTGCTGGTGGTGGCGGGGACAGCAACACTAGCTGGGGTGTGGTGGCTGCTGACACCCGCCTCCACAAGGGAGTCATCCTCCGAGTTGCTCTGGTCCTCAGCTGAGGTGGATGCTGCTGAGGACTCCTCGGTGTGGCTCCCTCGCCCTCCGTGCCACTGGGTCCCTCCGACCACTCCTCGGCTGCTGACCCAGTCTGGCTCTCTGGCTCCTCCTGGTCCGTGGAGCTGTCCCCTTCCGTGGCCGTGGATGTATCTGCAAACAATGGGGAAACAGACAGACATCAGTCACCTGCACCAAACGCACACACCACTGTGAGCACAGCACATTACAGAGCAAGCCCTGGCATCATTAGTTGTACATTGCTAAAAGTGCCCTAATTGAACAGGAGAAGTCAATTGTCAGTCTGATGCCAAGCATGGCACTCACATCCCACATGGCCTTGCACCCATCTGTCTGGTGTCTGTTGGATTGCAACACCCCAGTGTTGACACATGCACCAAGTACACAGTAGTTGGACAGTGCAGAGGACACGGTGTGGACACATCACAGCTCTTGCCACTGAGTCAGTACAGGTTCACGGATGTAAGGGATGCCCAGAGTCAAATAGGAAATGCATGTGATGCATTCCAGCGACAGACACCATGATGCACCCATGTCCTGATAGCCAGCGCCACTATGGTGTGCATGTAGCACATGTCACTCCCCTGCAGGATCACCAATCAGTAGACACATGCCATGGCGGAGGCATGACTGCAAAGTCATACATCACTGTCTCAGTGATGTATGACTTTGCAGCCAGACAACAACACTCTGCACTGTGTCACAATAGTAGGTCATGGGGAATGCAAGTCCTGGAGCTGCACAAGTGCACATGTACATCCCCCCCACAACACATCCTCTTAACCCTCATCTGTCCAGGTCATACCTATTGGACATATGGGAGACCTGTGACACTACCCTCTGAACCTGAGCCCCTCACACTCTGCTGTGCATGGGGAACAGCTGCCTGAACTTCACATTTACATGCCCCAGTCTGCATGGGCAGCTGATCAGACACCTATGTGTCACACAAGCATCGTCTCCTATGGTCACATCTCCAGTGGCATGCTGAGCCCCTACCAAGAAACTCCACAGCAGTCCTGGCGACTAATCCACAGCACACTGACACAGAGGCAGACACCTGAGGGGTCAAATCACTGTGCACAATGTGTCCTCTGATACACGGGAGTGGGAGTACAGAGTGTATTGTATGGCCTGGAGTAGGCATGACTGTCCAGCCCCACATGAATGAGGGATGAGCCCTGGACTGTAGGCAGCTGGCTAAGTATGTGTGACACACGTCATATACATACTCCTGGGGCCCAAACATTGTTCCCACCCGCAGCATGGGTGTGTGCCAGGTACCCCAGCCACATGTGGTGGATCAGCTCAGCAATTGGACCACAGATCAAAGTAACACGCTGAATACATGTCAGAATACAGGCATTGTGTAAGCAATGGACCCACCCATGATGCCCACCACAGAGTCAGGGAAACAGATGCTGTCTCCCACCTTGAGTCAAGCAAACTGCAAGGACACAGTCCTAAGTGACAGAATTCCCTGCATGTAAGGGCCACACCTGGGTATCAGATGAGGAGTGGGCAGTGCACAATAGAGGGACATGGCTCCTGGACAACATGACTGCTGTACTGTGGCAGTTCAACCTGGCCCGAGGAGGGCACATAACATGTTAGACAGAGTACACAGTGCAGTCTTTGACTCACCCCCTCCTTGCTGCTCTCTGGCCTTCAGCTGCCCATCCAGGTCTGGAAAGACCACCGCCAGGATCCTGAGCATGTGGGGGGTCAGGGTCCGTGTTCCGCCCTCCTGCGAGGAGGCGACAGCTTCAGCTGGACCCGTGCAATCCTCCGGGTCCAGCCCCGAAGGTCCTGCCACCTCTTTTGGCAGTTGCGGATCCGGCGCTTGTAGACCCCCACGGACCGGACAGCCCGGACGATGTCCTTCCATATCTCATGCTTCCGATGGGCAGAAGCCTGTCAGGATGACAAAGTGATAAGGCCATTACTACACATGCAACATATCCGTGCATGACACAGTTGCATATACATGTCGCAATCACAGGGGCACATGGTGTACCCAGGCAGTGCACGGCTGCCCATGGACAGTTTTCCAGAAGTCACTACATGGTATCATAGCATGGGGAGTAAAACCCTGTTCAGAAGCACTGTCACTGCACCATACCTGTCCAGTGCAAGTCACTACACACTATGGGGGGTGACAACTACTCAGTGAGCCTGCTAGCCAGTGGTGTGCTGACTCTCAGCCTTGCTAGTCAGACAAAATGCACATTCAGAAAGGCAGTGCACAGAACACTCACCTGCTCCCCTGGTGTCCCATACAGCTTGCTGTACTGTGGAAGTAGGCTGTCCAGCAGGGCCTGGTTCTCTTCAAGGCTGAAGGCTGGGGCTCTCTCCACAGTACGTGCCATTGCAGGGTCCAGAGGGGCAGAGACAGCAGCAGTGCAGTGGCAGATGTCGTCCTGGAGCATGTAGTGCAGGCAAGTGGGCTCTCAGGGGAACATGCAGCAATATATATGTGCTGGAGAGGCAGATACTGTCCCTTGTGTCCAAAGTGATAGGTCCAAGTCGTTTGCATCTTCTGAATCTGGCCAATCCATGGAATAGCAGCACCAAAACACGCCCACAGCATCCTTCAAAATTTCAACTTCATGACATACATGATTTTGCAACATTGTTGTGGGTGACCAACTGATTTTCCAGCAACCGACTCGTTCGAATATTCGAAAACGCGTCCGTTGCCAGGCAAGCCCATTGTCAATGGGTGCGCACCGATCGGTCCATTGAGGTACAACGCGCACAGGGGTACAACGCGCACCCGCACACATTGAATGCAATGGGCCGGCCGGAGGCACCGATCGGTCCATTGCAGTACAACGCGCACAGGGGTACAACGCGTACCCGCACACATTGAATGCAATGGGCCGGCCGGAGGCACCGATCGGTCCATTGCAGTACAACGCGCACAGGGGTACAACGCGTACCCGCACACATTGAATGCAATGGGCCGGCCGGAGGCACCGATCGGTCCATTGCAGTACAACGCGCACAGGGGTACAACGCGCACCCGCACACATTGAATGCAATGGGCCGGCCGGAGGCACCGATCGGTCCATTGCAGTACAACGCGCACAGGGGTACAACGCTGTACCCGCACACATTGAATGCAATGGGCCGGCCGGAGGCACCGATCGGTCCATTGCAGTACAACGCGCACAGGGGTACAACGCGTACCCGCACACATTGAATGCAATGGGCCGGCCGGAGGCACCGATCGGTCCATTGCAGTACAACGCGCACAGGGGTACAACGCGTACCCGCACACATTGAATGCAATGGGCCGGCCGGAGGCACCGATCGGTCCATTGCAGTACAACGCGCACAGGGGTACAACGCTGCACCCAGACACATTGAATGCAATGGGCCGGCCGGAGGCACCGATCGGTCCATTGCAGTACAACGCGCACAGGGGTACAACGCGTACCCGCACACATTGAATGCAATGGGCCGGCCGGAGGCACCGATCGGTCCATTGCAGTACAACGCGCACAGGGGTACAACGCGTACCCGCACACATTGAAAGCAATGGGCCGGGCCGGAGGCACCGATCGGTCCATTGCAGTACAACGCGCACAGGGGTACAACGCGTACCCGCACACATTGAAAGCAATGGGCCGGCCGGAGGCACCGATCGGTCCATTGCTGTTCAACGCATCACTGTACATGTGACTGGCATATGTCAGCATGCCTGTCTCAGATGGACATATGCCAGCCACAGATAGCTCCCAGGGAGTGAGGGGCACACCTACATCACGACAGCCTGTCCAAACCTTATCATAAGGCATGTAAGGCTGCATTTCCTATTGTGTGTATGTTGGTGTACATGTTGTCCTGTGGGTGTCACCTGTGGGCAGCCACCCCCAGGCTGTGCACGTGTTAATGGGGACAGGATCCTGGGTGTTACGTGTACGTGACCACTGTGATGTGCAACTGTTCATATCTGTGCATGTGCCATGGTCACATTTCACAGTGGTGTTTGTGTATGTCATGTCACATACCCCGTGAGTCCCATGTGGGACGGTATGTTTGAGCCAGGGTGTCCCAGTGGCACAATAGTGATGGCCCTCCACAGTCTTTGTGCATGTAGTGTTTACAATGTCTCTGATTTCATGTGCACAATGGGAGACAGTCTCCACATCCACGTTGTGTGTGCATGGACTCTGATGTTGTGCGTGTGTGTCACAGACGTCCATGGCTCTCCTGCCATGGCAAGTGTGGCCACTACCTGTGGGGGTCATGTTTGTTTTGTTGTGGTGTACACATGATACTCCAGGTGATGCCAGTGTCCATGTGGCATTACAGGGTCCCTGGGAATGTGCCTGTCGTTGAGCTGTGGTGCCTGGGGCACATCTGTCCTCACATGTCACTGGGGGGTGACTGTGACACAGCATCATGATATCCAATGGGCCAACCTGGGACAAATTGATGCCACCTGTAGGACCGTGTTGACAGATGTTGGCCATGTATGTACCATACATGTCGCTCCGGTACTGCACACTTCATGTAGTTGTGCCTCATGATGATGTATGTTGGGATCTTGAGTGTGTTCAATGCCGCATATGTGGGGTGACTGACGATCTTGCTTACTTCTCCTCTGCACTGCAGGGCTCCTGCTGTCCATCGGCCATTCCCAGACCTGGCAACGATGGTGGAACGGGACAGCATCCGACGGTACCGCTTCACCAGGCAGCTGATTGAGGATTTTGCAGTGCAGTTGTCCCCACATTTGCAGCCTGGCCGGCCGTATCCTACAGCGCTGACCCCCAAGGTGAAGGTGATGGCAGCCCTACACTTCTTTGCCACCGGTACCTTCCAACATACTGTGGCGTCTGCTGGTGGGATGTCACAGACCATGTTCAGCCGTGTGCTCCGCGATTTCTTGGCGGCAATGTTGCTCTTCCTGAACCGGTACATCTATTTCCCTAGATCATGCGACGACTCACTGACGTGAAGAGTGACTTTTATGCCCTGGGGAGGATGCCGCATGTCATTGGCTCCATTGATGGGACACATGTGGCTTTGGTACCACCACAGGCCCAGGAGCAGGCCTACAGGAACCGCAAGCACTACCACTCGGTCAATGCACTGGTGGTGTGTCTTGCAGACATGACCATCACACACGTGTGTGCCCGTTTCCCTGGTTCAGCACACGATGCCTTTGTGATGAGGAGTAGTCGCATCCCCAGGTTGATGGCACAGATGCAGAACCAGCGTGCCTGGCTTGTCGGTGTGTACTGACTTTGTGCCATTGTGTGTGATCTGATCTGTAGTATTCCGCCCACTTTTCCAAGTCAGCTGATGTGCACTTGTCTGTCCGTAGGTGACTCGGGATACCCCAACATGCCGTGGTTGCTGACACCCCTCAGGAACCCTGTGACACCTGCCCAGATGCGCTACAATGAGGCACATGGTCGGACCAGGAGAGTGATTGAGCGGACCTTGGTCTCCTGAAGAGCCGCTTCCGCTGCCTGGACAAGACCGGAGGGTCCCTCCCATATGCCCCTGCGAAAGTGTGCAAGATTATCATCGTCTGCTGCATGCTCCACAACCTGGCAGTGCGGAAGGAGTTGCCTCTCATCCAGGATGACGATGACCAACATCCGCCACCTGTGGAGGATCCTGGCCTGGACCACGATGCCAGTGACGATGATGATGATGATGGTGATGGTGATGTCCGCACACAGCTCATCACCAACTTCTTTAGCTGAATGTGAGTATCCTGAGGTGTCATGTCAATGATGTGAGTTGGCATGATGTGTGGGTGGTGCTCTGGTGCTGTTGGAGTGTGTCCATGGGCTACTTGACTGGATGTGTGTTGCGATGTGTGGTGACAGGTGGGCTGTACTCCCCAACAGTGTTGACATGCTAACTTGGTTCTGGGTGGGTATCTTGTAACATGTATTGTGCATGAGTTTTGCTGTTCTGTCCTGTACTCCATTGCTTTTGACTGTGTGTCATTTCTGTCCTTCACAGGGTACTTTCAGATTCGTTTGGTCAACTGTGTCCACCGACAACGTGATTGCACATCCAGGCTGGTAGCTGTTGTGTCCCTACAGGTGATGTGCGCCACACCCATGGACTTCCTTCTGTCTACAGTTGTTGACTGTGTGCCCGCTACCAGGTGGGGTTACCTTGCATCTGTAGTGGTTACGGCATGTTGCTACTGTGTAATAAACCTGTGCTTCACTTAGTGATGTGCGTTGTCTGTGGTCACACATTTGACTGCCATTTGCTTACTGCACCTGTGGGCTACTTGACTACAACTGGGAATGGGTGTGGTGTCTGTGCATTGCACCGTCTTCCCTGGCAACATCAGTGTAGGCAATGAGTCAGATGGCCTAGGTGTGTATGTGTTGTGTAGCCCTGGTGGTGTGTCTCCCTCATATGTGTCACGTTGCCTGTACTCACATGCCTGTGTTGTCCTTGCTGTTGCAGTTCGCATACACAGTGTAATTTTGTTGTTCATCATCCCCATAACAGTACCCACGTTGGAATCACGACAGAGGCAAGTATGGTGTATTATTGTGTTTATTGTGATACATCTGTGATAATAGTGCATAGGATGGATTGTGCTGTACATGAATCTTGCAATCCCAAGTTCCTAGATGAATAGAAAGTCCAGGTAGACAGGATCCCCAGTATCGGGGCCACAGTTGTCTGACACATTGTTCCAACTTGTACTCCCCATGCAATGTGTGGGAGTAGTGTTGCCATCAACAGGGTGAACAGTCTGTGCACAAAGGCGAAAATCCAGAACAGGTTCAGGCTTCCTGGGAGTTGCGCTTGGCCATCAGCCTCTCACTTTCCCCTCCTCGGACGACCCCTCTTCTTGGGGGGGCCCTCAAGTGCAGGCTGCTGCGGTGCAGGGGACTCTCCGCCAGAGTCCTCCTCCCTCCCTGTGGCAGTTGCAGTTTGTTCGGTACCAGATGTTGTTGGCACACAGGGAGGTGTGGACTGGTTGCTGTTCATCTGGCGGAGGCATTGTAAAATGTCCCTGTGCACCGCCGTCATCTCATGTAGTACATCCCACTTGGACTCCACGCGGGTCATGTGGGAGTCCACACGTGACATGTGGGAGTCCACACGTGACATGTGTGACTCCACATGGGACATGTGGGAGTCCAAGCGGGCATGATGGGCAGCCTGCTGCTGTTTGATGTCTCTGAGGAGCCCCACTACCTGGCTGAGCTCTCCGGTGCTGGACTGGTACGCATCAGCTATGCGTACCAGTTGTGGGTCTTCATGCACACCAGCAACGTCTGCAAGCAGCGACCTCTGTCTCCCACCCCTCCCACCACCCCTGCTGACATGTGCAGTGTGTGCAGTTGCACGCACAGATAACCCTGGTCCACCTTGGGGGTTGGTGGTGGTGGTGGTGTCCATGGCCCCAGGTTGGTCCAGGGTCACTGCGCTGGTGTTGTTCCTTATTCTGTCCATGTCGGCAGGGATGGTATTCGTGGTGACAGTCGTTGGAGGGGTGGGTGCAGGGGGTGCAGCTGGTGGACCTGCTGGTGCTGCAGCTGGTGGTCCTGCTGGTGCAGCATGTTGACTTGCACCGGATGTGCCAGGTTGTTCTTCATCGTCCGAGGAGGACAGAGGCTGTACGACGCCAGTGAGCTCGGCATCCTCTTGAGCCTGGGACTGGGACTCCTCAGCGTCTGCTGCTGTGTCCCTATCATCACCTGTTTTTGGGAGACACAAACAATGTATGTCATGTTTCTGCAGGCATCAGTGGTTGACACACCTGACAGTTGTGACTGTGCCTCGGGTGCGGGCCTGTACATTGTATTGTCCTAAGTCGTCACAGTCAGGGGTTGATATTGGTGTGGCACATTGTCCTGCATTATTTGGGCATTTCTATGTATTCTCTGGGGTGTGAACATGGTCTGCATTGATTGTGTTTGGTTGACAGCCAGACCTCCTTCCCACCCACCCACCCACCCAGTCAGTTATCCCACCATGGAACGTGCTTGCATTGCAGGGAGTGTAAGTTGTCTCTCAGGATGTCAGTCAGAGGTGTCCTGCTGTTTGTTGGTGCACAGTTGGCAGCAGGGCCTTGTGCTCCCCGCAGCAGTAGCCAGTGTCAGCCATCTTGTGAGTCCTTCTCCACTCCCTGTGATGTGAGCATGGTTCAGGGTGGTGTTGATGGGCCAGTTGTGAGGCTGAGCAATGTCTGTGACTACGACTCCCATCATGCTATTGCCTCCACCCCCTTCCCAGCATGCCCATGCTTCCTTCCTTTTGACTCTGCTTCCCTGTGGGGTGGGCTGGCTGTGCTGACAGGATGGCTGGGAGTGTTGTCCTGGCAGTTGTTTGGCTAAGAGTCCCAAGAGTGTCCCTGTGCTTCACACAACATAACCCAGGGTGGTGGTGCTTTGTGGGATCTTGTGTTAGGATGGAGGGCATTGCATTCTACCAGGTGGGTACTGTGGAGTTTGTGTTGGGGGTGTGAGGGGAGGTGCTGGTGACTATGGTCAGTGCTGCAAGTCCCCCTTCCCACCCAGCCAGCCGGATATCCCACCATGGAACGTGCTTGCATTGCAGGGAGTGTAAGTTGTCTCTCAGGATGTCAGTCAGTGGTGTCCTGCTGTTTGTTGGTGCACAGTTGGCAGCAGGGCCTTGTGCTCCCCACAGCAGTAGCCAGTGTCAGCCATCTTGTGAGTCCTTCTCCACTCCCTGTGATGTGAGCATGGTTCAGGGTGGTGTTGATGGGCCAGTTGTGAGGCTGAGCAATGTCTGTGACTACGACTCCCATCATGCTATTGCCTCCACCCCCTTCCCAGCATGCCCATGCTTCCTTCCTTTTGACTCTGCTTCCCTGTGGGGTGGGCTGGCTGTGCTGACAGGATGGCTGGGAGTGTTGTCCTGGCAGTTGTTTGGCTAAGAGTCCCAAGAGTGTCCCTGTGCTTCACACAACATAACCCAGGGTGGTGGTGCTTTGTGGGATCTTGTGTTAGGATGGAGGGCATTGCATTCTACCAGGTGGGTACTGTGGAGTTTGTGTTGGGGGGGTGTGAGGGGAGGTGCTGGTGACTATGGTCAGTGCTGCAAGTCCCCCTTCCCACCCAGCCAGCCGGATATCCCACCATGGAACGTGCTTGCATTGCAGGGAGTGTAAGTTGTCTCTCAGGATGTCAGTCAGTGGTGTCCTGCTGTTTGTTGGTGCACAGTTGGCAGCAGGGCCTTGTGCTCCCCACAGCAGTAGCCAGTGTCAGCCATCTTGTGAGTCCTTCTCCACTCCCTGTGATGTGAGCATGGTTCAGGTGGTGTTGATGGGCCAGTTGTGAGGCTGAGCAATGTCTGTGACTACGACTCCCATCATGCTATTGCCTCCACCCCCTTCCCAGCATGCCCATGCTTCCTTCCTTTGACTCTGCTTCCTGTGGGGTGGGCTGGCTGTGCTGACAGGATGGCTGGGAGTGTTGTCCTGGCAGTTGTTTGGCTAAGAGTCCCAAGAGTGTCCCTGTGCTTCACACAACATAACCCAGGGTGGTGGTGCTTTGTGGGATCTTGTGTTAGGATGGAGGGCATTGCATTCTACCAGGTGGGTACTGTGGAGTTTGTGTTGGGGGGGTGTGAGGGGAGGTGCTGGTGACTATGGTCAGTGCTGCAAGTCCCCTTCCCACCCAGCCAGCCAGCCAGATATCCCACCATGGAACGTGCTTGCATTGCAGGGAGTGTAAGTTGTCTCTCAGGATGTCAGTCAGTGGTGTCCTGCTGTTTGTTGGTGCACAGTTGGCAGCAGAGCCTTGTGCTCCCCACAGCAGTAGCCAGTGTCAGCCATCTTGTGAGTCCTTCTCCACTCCCTGTGATGTGAGCATGGTTCAGGGTGGTGTTGATGGGACAGTTGTGGGGGGGGCAATATGTGTGAGTGCGACTCCCATGATGCTATTGGCTACACTGACTTGGCCAGCATACACAGAATTCCTTCCTTTGAGTGGTCTTCACTGTGTGTTGGTGTTGTTGTGGTGGCTACATGTGTGGATGTGTGTGTTAGTTCTATTTGTGCCACTGCCTAGCTGTAGTTGTGGTTGTGTTTGTACATGTGTTGGCACAGTTGGATGTGACTTTTTTGATGGCATGTGTTGTGTTTATCTGACTGACATACACATTTTGGGATGATTCTGTTCTAGTTGCTGTGTAATTGCTATGAGTGCATGGTTTGACTCTCCCTTGGACAGTGATGTGTGTGTTTTGTGGCAGTTTATTGTGTACATTTGTTGTGTACTCACCAGGCTCTGGGATGTCCTCTAGTCCATATACGCTCACTGGCGGAAGGATGGCCCGCACCTTCTCCTCCCAGGGCCTGAGGTATACTGGCTTGGCAGGAGGGCCACTGCCGGTGTATTGGCTCAGGTGGTAGTCTTTCTTGAGCAGCCCCGGACCCTCCTGCGCACGTCATACCACCTGTTCTGGATGTCGGTCTTTGTGCGCCGACATGGTGATTGGGCGTTCACCCTGTTGATGATCCTCTCCCACATCTTGGTTTTCTGCGACATGGGGGTCTGTTGGACCAGAGTGCCAAACAGCTGTGGCTCCACCCTGAGGATCTCGCTCTACCATGACTTCCAATTCACTATCTAGGAACTTGGGATTCTTCTTGGGGGCATGGTGATGGGTGGTGATAGTGGGTGATGTGTGTGTTGGTGTGCAGGTGAGGGTGTGTGGGTGTGTGTTGTGCTGGGTGTATGTGAGGTAGGTATTTGTTGGTGTGCTGCTGGTGTGTGGCTTGTGTGAGGGATGAGCTGTGGGTGTGTGGTTGCTTTCTCTTGGGTGCTGGCAGTGGAATGGCATTTGCAAAGGCTCATGGTAGTGATTTGTGTCCTTTATATAGGTGGAGTTGTTGGTGTGTCTTTGTTCTCTGTCCCCACCCCCCCAGTATTTATTGGCTTGGTAATTGCTTGTTTGGCCTTTTTTGGTTGATTTTTCCTTTGTGCTGTTTGTGTATGTTGGAACGTTCTTGTGACCGAAGTCGGACCCTGCATTGGTCTCGTACGGTGTTTTCCGCTTCGCTCACGCTGTGTTTGTGCAGTTTTGTATGCTGCGTACGCTAGCCGTCGCGGTGTATTGTGTTGCTTCGCCTCGGTTTTGTATGCGTGTCGGTCGCACGTGCTTGTCCTCCGTCCGACTCGGTCGCGGTTTTTCGCGCCTTGCATCGTACTTTGCAGGTTGGAGTTGGCGGGTACGATTCGGTCGGATTTGTTCCGGTGCGTGTCGGTCGGGTTGGATTCGCGTGTTTTTCCTGGCCGGATTGCTATTTTCCGAGCGGGTCGGTCGGTCGGGCTTGGTTTCCTGACGTGTCGGGTCGGATTTATCGCGCTTGCATCGCATTTGGCGTGTCGGGCGCCACTGGTACGTGTCGGTCGGGTATTTTTTCCGGATCCGAGTCGGTCGGTGCTTTTTCCTGCCCGAACCGAATCGA